>CM072524.1:46841561-46874061 GCA_036898135.1 Oncomelania hupensis
CTCCCGTCCCCCGCCTTCCGTTCAGCTATGACAGAAAGGATATAATAATAATAATAATAATAATAATAATAATAATAATAATAATAATAATAATAATAATAATAATAATAATAATAATAATAATAATAATAATAAGAATAATAATAATAATAATAATAATAATAATAATAATAATAATAATAAATTGCATTTATACAACGCCTTTTTCATTAGAATAACAACTCAATGCGCTTACACACATCATTCGTACGCATCATCACAACATTCGCACTACATCATGTACAGCATCATTGAGAAAGTATTATTACTGTTCATACTATTTACACAGAAAACGCCTTGCGGAACAAGTGCGTTTTTAAGCAGCTCTTAAAGGAAACAAGGTCTGTACAATGTCTTAAACCGGCAGGCAGCGCATTCCAAACCTTGGGTGCTTGAAAACTAAAAGACCGGTCGCCAACTGTCTTAAGCAGACGCTTGGGCGTTTTCAACAGGTTTTTATCTGATGAGCGCAAAGAACGGGTTGTAGTGTAGGTAGTGAGTACCTCAGACAGATATGGTGGAAGTGACTGGTCGAAGTGGCGGAAAGCTAGGACAGCAATTTTGTATTCAATGCGGAAATTGACAGGGAGCAAGTGGAGCTGCATTAAGAGAGGCGTGACATGATCACGTTTCCGTTTTTTAAGCACAAGCCGAGCAGCACAGTTCTGTACACGCTGCAGTCGGCTAACTTCATCAATGGGGAGACCAGCTAGAACTGAATTACAATAATCAAGTCTGGATGTCACAAAAGTATAAGCTTTTAGATGAAGTCTAATAATATTAAAACATACAAATAACAAATTTTGTATTTAAAGTGTGGCTTGTTTACACTTAACGTCACATTAAGAATGTTCCTTCTTTTGTGAGGCTTTTGGGTCGCAAGTAGGCAAGAGTGACCAATGATGGATAAAAAGAGCGTGGACGAAGTGCAATGAATCAGGATCGTACAGTTTAGCATTGGCCACCTGAAACGAGAGCACGACATGACAGTTTCCAATTACTAGAGAGATCCTGAAGACACCGTTTAAGACGGGCGTGGACTGGAAATTCCATGGGGGGGGGGGGGGGGGAGGGGAAGGGGGGATGTCTCGACTTATGACGTAACCGCTGACCGGCCACCACCGCTGCAAAATGGATCCTGTGCAAAAAACTCGGCGTTGGCTACAGTTGGTTCCCTTGACCAAAGCAAGAGAATGGGACTAATTTCCCTTGAATGTGTGTTGTGCGAGTGTTACTTTGCTATTATGTATACATGAAATTGTATACATGGAATGAAATCACAGACCTAAAACAATTGGTCATATGCATGATACACACAAGGTAGTAGAGTCATGACTTTGTTGGCCTGTTGAATATATCAGAAAGTGAGTCTGAGCAGAATGCCTTTTAACGCAATTTTTCAAAGAAATTTGACAAATAGAAGGGCAAGCCCATATGACCCACAGGTTCCTTATGGCAATATTTAACATAAAAACTAGTGCCAAGAAAGACAACCCAAAAAAATAAAAAACAAAATGGTGGCATTAAAATGCAACGTAATACCGACTTTGACCTTGCGATGTTGGACGGCGCTTCGGGATCTTTGTAGTGATAGCAGGACGTCAATTCTTGAAACCACAAAAAGTAATATCACTTATGGAACTTGCAATAATCTAAATGTACACGAACACGAGTGCCTAGATTAAAAAAAAAAACGAAAGGAAACGGTGGCATTAAAATACAAAGTAGTACCGACTTATGGGAGGGGGTAAAGGGGTGGCCTCGTGGCGCAGTGGATAAGTCGCCGGTTTCCTATGCGGGAGGTCGCGGGTTCGATTCCCGCAAGGGGCAAACGTATGTGACTTATAGGTACGAGACTATTGACGTCACCGAGGGTTTTCTCCGGGCACTCCGGATTCCTCCCTCCCTTCAATAATGGTACAGGACGCAGCCAATATAAGCATTTCAAAAATAAAAATTCGATTTTCTTTCCGTCTTCCAATAGCGATCTCGTTGCCTTTACACCACCTGTTTGAGTGATGGATGTGTATTTGGTGTGTGTAAGGATGGATGAGACAGGTGAGCGTGTATGTTGGTATAGATCGCCGCGCTTTCAGCCTGATTGATTTGGGGAAAGGCGCGTATATAGCATCCTGTATTGTTATTATTGTATTATTAGAGGTGGAGGGGACTATTTAGGACTCGTTTCGAACAGGTATGAAAACAAAATCTGTAAACACAATTTTTTTTTGTAACACATAGACTCACATCGACTTACCATAGAGATTAGCTGCGCACTTTCGGAGCTGGCCCTGTACTCAAAGACGGTGCCAGACAGCACATCAGGTTGTAGGTAGATGGCAAAGGAAAAATTCGCGGGTCTGTAACAGTCAGATTACAACCACATAATGGAACAAAACCGTCAAATAATGGATGAGCGGCGGTGGATATGTCGCGTACGCCTCTTGGCAACAGCAGCAGACAGACGGAAGTGGGGACAATTCAACGAATGAGCATCTATCACGTCTGCCCCAAAGGCCCGACCGCCTGCGGGATTAGGTACGGTACATTCATGTAAGGTAGGTGGGCTAGTATTCAGTAAAGTCACTGCACTGATGCAGCGCAATTATTTGATCAAGTAGCTGCTCAAAACACGGAGGTCAGTCAGATCCAGGAACCTTTGTTGCACAAGAACAACACTAGCTGCACGCCGGCGCACTATGTAGGACCACTGTAGAAAACGTGCATATTCCGGTTCTCACAAATATTTCTATATTTAGAATGTGAGTTATTTTTTTTGAATATCTTATGTTATTATTTTTTTTTTTTTTCGTTACAACCACTGTGCTACCTTGTACATGGCAAAAACAGACTGACAGACAAGCCACCTACACACTCACCACCACCACCACCACCACCACTGTGATAAGAGGCCATATTTACACAGCACTATAGCTTCTCGCCTTACTAGTCAGCTGTAACCTTAGTAGAGTAATGTTAGTCTGCAGCAGACGACAGAAGTCTACTGTGGGCTACACATTTTCATTTTTATTATTTTCATTGGTTAAAATTGTTGAACCAATGGAATAATGAATAGCTGGCAGGTCAGGGCAATTGGAGCTCACTTGATTTGTGTGTTCTAAGGTGTGAGGTTGTAGAGTCATTGTGTCAGGATAGGAAGAAAAAGATAAAGAAAGAAAAAAAAAGATTGTTGTGAATATTGAAGAGGTAGAAAACATCGAGAATTTATCAAGGAGCATAGGTTCGGTGGTTTTTCTATCTGAAATTGGATGTGAATATTGTGCTGTAAAGATTACAGCTGCCTATGGGAAGCTGGTGCTAGTTTCAAACACCTGAACACACGACGTTGTCTCGGACAACGGAGAAAGGGCGACTCGAGGAGCATCGGCGGTCAGCCGTACTTCTAATTCCTGACCAAGACGCGTTTTCTTCTTCAGACAGATAGGGGCAGGTGAGCCCGTCTGCCTGTCTACATCATCACTGTTCGTCTAATTGCCTGTCTACATCATCACTGTTCGTCAAACTGCCTGTCTACACGACTCTGTAGCTCGGCTTGGCCTACGTGTGCACACGCTCCCTTCAGTTATAGAGGTAACACGTTTTTTGTGTTTATTTGGCTCGGGACAAGTCAATGCCAGCCGTCGATTATCCAAGTTTGAGTTTGACATATGTGGTGTGAAAGATTGGTGTAAAATATTGGTGTAAAATATTGTGGTTTATTTATATAAAGTATAGAGAACGTGGAACGTATATTTGTGTTGGCGATGGCCTGTGTTAGTGAGAATCTGGGAATTTGTGGGTTTGGTAGTTAACAGAGAAACTTGCACACACGCTTTATTTTGATCTAGTAGGCATTCACTTATCCATTATAAACAGGCACCCATCCAAACATCCATTCGTTACAACCACTGTGCTACCTTGTACATGGCAAAAACAGACTGACAGACAAGCCGACTGTGATAAGAGGCCATATTTACACAGCACTATAGCTTCTTGCCTTACTAGTCAGCTGTAACCTTAGTAGAGTAATGTAAGTCTGCAGAAGACGACAGAAGTCTACTGTGGGCTACACATTTGTATGCTGACGCTAGCTCAGTAGGTAATGACCTCATCCAGCTTACGTATAGCAGTAGTACGGCCACACACGCTAGAGGGCGCTTCTTGTAGTTTTCGTTTCCCAGGCCTCCAGCTGTACACAGGGGTAGAGAGTCATTCGCTGTTCGACTTGCATAGAGACAAGAGCTCGGCTCAAAGGGATCTCTCTACTTGAAGACTAAAAGCAGGAACTGGTAAAATCCTATTCAACCTCGTTAGCCACAGCCTGACATAGTCAAAAAGGTAAATGAACTATCTTTTGTTTCATCGCGATGTATTGATATTATTGCTGTATTATGTTTGTGAAGTTTTGCCATGTTTAGAATTTTGATTGTTAGTCAAACTTTGCGTGACCACGAGGCGAACACGACCGGTTGCGACGCCATGACGTATTCCCACCGGACCCACGGTTGTTTAGCCTATATGTATTCTTGCAGACCAGTGGCTGTACCGGAGAAGGTGTATAATATTAATTATTTCTCTATGTGTGTAGTTAGCCATGATTTATATTTATATCTGTATATGAATTAGAGTGGAGATTCCAGTGGACCACGGACTTAGCAGAATGTTCGTCGCTTATATATATGTGTGAAGCTAATCACTGAGGGCTATTTCTGCCTTCAGTGAGACGCTCTGCACACACCTAGTATACACGGTGTTGCAGAAATTCGTCTCATATTTTGCAGACGAGCAGGCATCGTAAGCCCGATCAGAAGCAAGACAAGTAAAAGTCTTCACTGACATTCCGCCTGTATTGGGATCTCAAGCACTGCGTGACGAGAGCCCACCAGTCTGTCAACAAGGAGAAGAATCCACAACAACACAGCTCATCAAAGAATCAACCACAACACAGCTCATCGAATCTAGAGCTAAGTCATATTTGCACTAGTGCACCCAACCTGTTAGCAAAGGACATCACTAGTCCACCTTTCCAGAAGACTGACCCGTTGGGCAGAACGCACGAGTAGCCCGATGAAGAAACAATAGCTGCATAGAATTATCAAGGAGCGAACCATTCAAACTGATATTTGAACTTTTAAGTTAGTATCGTGATTATCAGATATTGTATAGAGTAGAGGAAATAAATGTGTGATATGTACTGTTAATAAGTAGCTGGACTACCTATGTTTCATAGCCGTGTGAGAGCTGGTGTGACAGTGATCTTTTGCCATTTTTCTTTCTATCTCTGTAAACGCACCCTAAACACAGACCGAGCTAAACTTATAAATGTATTAAGTTCAGTCACAGGGAGATTTACTAAACACAGACCGAGCTAAACTTATAAATGTATTAAGTTCAGTCACAGGGAGATTAAGAGTCTCCTCTCTGAAAATCCTTACGGGAAGAGAGGTGACTATAAACTGATAAACATAACACACATAACACAGGGAGATTTACTAGCGATCCCCATCGACGAAAGACGAGTGGGCATTAGCATTCCATTGTGCAGAGCCCAGAAACAATAGACCCACCGTCACAACCACCACCACCACCACCTCCACCACCAATAACATTAAAACTAAAACAAAGAAACACCAGCAACATCAACAATAATAATTTTTACACACGCTGATTGAACTCCGTTGAAGGCAAGCCTGGCCACGGATCTTGGCGAACCGTCGTACAAAAACGATCCGTAACTGAAGTTGCTTGACGGCGACAGCAAAGGACAAGCTCCTGGCAGAGCTGATGCTTGCGTCACATTCGTAACTACGTCACGCGTCAGGGTTGACGTCGCTAACGGGAACAGATGGGTGGCTGCAGGTGTGACGGGTTTTATCAGGGTCACCACTGTGGTAATTAAAGTTGTCAAACATTATAATATTCGAAATGTGTAGTGTACGTTTAATGAATACACCATTTACAAAACAGAATATAAAAATAAATAAATAAATAAATAAAATAACGTAGAATAAATAAGTGTTTGTTTTTTTTAAACCCGTAAGAGATATTCTGTGTATGGAAGTCTACTGGTTACAACCGATATCCACCAATACAGTGTGGCTCGCCTTGGCCCCGTGCACGTGGTCGTTGAACCTGTAGTAACAGGAGGTTCCTCCGTCCTGGCCGGTTACTTCTGTGTAGAAGACTTTCGCCCAGTGATGCCGTACTGACATCACCCCTGTTAGTCGCCTGGAAACGTTGGGTCTATTCTATTCAGTGGGAATTTAAAGCACTAAATTTCCAGAATGTGGGGATACTATTTATACTGAAACCCCTTGTACCCCTACGGGGGATGTACTGTGATTCTTTATGTATAATAAATAAATAGCCAATATACATAAATAACACTATGTAACAAATTTTCACTTTTGTTCTGTTCCTGGGTTGAAAGTGTGGTTTCCTAACCCGTTAGGTCTAGAACAGAAAGGAAATCGCTGTTATTCCAGAAAAACTTTGCTTCTGTGACCTGGACAATGAAATTTGCAAAATCGCGTGTGTTCGAGACAATTATCGATTTGCTTTCAATGCCGAGCTTCCTCCCTGAACTGCTAGAGTTATCCACATGTTTCTACAATTCTCCCGAACACTCTAGAACGTTCAAGAAACATCCAGAACTTTCGAGAAACTCTCAGAACTTTCTAGACCATTCTTGAACGTTCCAAAAGTAGCTGTACAAGCATAAAAGCACACGGCCACTGTGTCCCTGAGTGTCTGGCCCTGGAGCCTGACTTCTCCGCGGTTAGGATTGCCTGCCGCGACGTGCATCTGGACTCCATGGCTGACCTGGTAGCCTACTCCTTGTCGACTAACTTTGGACTGCTTTTCATGACCGCGGTGTGCACCTACCGCTCACGAGTGTCTGTACACCTTTAGACCCAACCGCCTGGCCGGTTCTCTCCCCGGAACTCGTCTTGGGTTCCTTTGTCTTACAACTACTAATGATGACTATCCCCACTCAGTTACCTGTTTGTAACCTATTCCCCCACCTGGCCCATGGGCCTTGGGTTCGACTCTACCTTCTCGGGTCCTGGGTATGCTCTACTTAAGTGACATGTTCCCACTCAGCTACTACTACACGGATTGTACCCTCAGCTGACCCATTGGGTCCTGGGTATTACTACCACGTACTGACTTATACCGCTCAGCTACCTTGCTCTCATACCACATGGCTCATACCTCCAGTCGACCCCATGGGTCCTGGGTATCCGTTTCCATGACTGACCGTCCCCTCTACATGACTCATACCTTCAGTCGACCCCACTGGGCCTGGGTATCCGTTTCCATGACTTACCATCCCCTCCACATGACTCATACCTTCAGTTGACCCCTGTGTCCTGGGTATCCGTTTTCATGAATGACTTTCCCTACCTCACTGTACCATGTTTTTCCCTTCCTTGTTTTATGGGTCCATTCTTTATTGTTTATAGCTTTTACCCGGCCCTCCTCGACTTTTAATGTGGTCCTGAAGGATTTTTATCTAATTAGGTACCCTAACCCTCCCCCAGCCCTCCTGGTCATTGCTAGGCCCTCCACCCTTCCCCCTCTGTGCTTGCCCTCCCTTCCCCCTCTGTGCTTGCCCTCCCTTGGCCTTGGCGGCCTCCCTGGCACCCCGGTCCTACCCCTGCCGCCGTTCGTTCGTACTCCTTCCCCTCATGCCTGCCATCGATCCATCTCCGTCTTCTTCCGGACGTCTCGTAGCAGCGTCCCGCGCTCCCTCTTCATATGACCTCTTACTGCAGCACGACCTCTTATATCAATGGACATCATAATACCAAAGTCTCCTATTCGCATACTGTGTTGGGGACTATAAATTTATAAACTGACCTGAGAGAGTGATTTACAGTACAATCGTAAATCTAGAAAATCCACACATTTCTGAACCTTGTTGAGTGGTTTCCGACTGTGTTTGTCTATTCCTTGTGCAATTTTTGTTTTTACCTGATCATAATGCCGAAAATGAAAAAAATCGTTCTATTTTCACAAAAAACAAGTTTTCTTCGTGCCGTTGTCGTGTAAGCAAAGTTTGTGCTTCATGAAGTCATTTTTTCACGTACTTTAGACATAAGCATTTGAAATATAACACTTAGAAGCCAGGAACAAAAATTGTGTTACATAGTGTAATCACAGTACATCATAACAATAATCAAAATTATTAAATATCCAAAATAATAATAATAATAATAATAATAATAATAATAATAATAATAATAATAATAATAATAATACCAGATGCTATATAAAACAAATAAGCTACTACTACTACTACTACTACTACTACTACTACTACTACTACTACTACTACTAATAATAATAATAATAATAATAATAATAACAATAATAATAATAATAATAATAATAATAATAATAATAATAATAATAATAATAATAATAATAATAATAATAATAAAAGACAGTAATTGACTTACATCCCAAGAAGACGACCACCAACGCATAAGTCATGATGTTCGTGGAGATCGGTCTTTCTTTCACTGCTTGCTTATTACGATTTGAATAAAATAAAAACAACACCTTTGATCATACAAGTGTTACTATTTTCAAAAGATCAACTAGGTAAAAAGTCAGCCCAGTTAGGGAATGACGTGAAAACTAACAACAGCGACAAACGCAAATACGCAGGTTTATGGTACGGTAAAGATAACCTTTTCGATCAGTTAAAGTGAGTTTGAAGTCTTTTTTTGCGTTTTTTTTCCTTCAAACCTTTACACTAATAGTGTGATAGCAGAAAAGTGTCTAACTCCACATTATTGAGACGAAAGTTCTCAAATAAGCGTGTAAAACAGTTGACAGAGACGTACGGTTCCTCGATAGCGTCACGTCGCGGTTCTAGCCAAAGGGTAAAGGGTAATTTTAGTTTATAGTCACGCGACACCGGAGCGTCTAGGCGACTACGTCACATTATTCTGACACCAGCGAACCAGTTGATGGTAAAGGGAAAATAATATGGTCAAACGTTGGCCAATCCGGGATTCGAACCAGGTATCTTTCGGTTAAAGGAGGCACGGTGGTCTAATGGTAGTGCTTTGGCTTGCGGATCTGAAGGTCCCGGGTTCGAGCCCTGGCCGGGCCATTGTGTTGTGTCCCTGGAAAAGACACTTTACTCCCGTTTCCTACTCCTTCGGATGAGAGTATTAACCGAGGTCTAGTCTGTGTCGCATACATTCCATCATAACGGACTTTAGAGATCCTGACGCTCATGTCCTAGACGGGCGAGTGCCGGTAACAAGAACACACCCAGCATGCACTTAGTCCTTCTCCCCCCTCCCTGGCTGCCCAGGATTGTGCTCAGTTGTCCGGGCGTCAGACCATGCGCCCAAAGGCTGCGGGTGGGCGGGTGAGTTAGATCCTGTATCGGCCAGCGCTTTGAGCGACTCTTGAGTTGGTAAAGCGCTATATAAAAAGTGATCAAATTCAATTCAATTACTAGTAAGCCGATCTACCAACTGAACTACCCGGCCCCCAAGCGGCTCGTTGATACAGTCATTTATACACTGCTCACCGGATACCACAGGCACACAATCCTCTCCCTTTTCACAATCCACAGCGAACGCGCTAAAGCACGTTGGTCACTCTCCGCGGACGTTTTTGGTCCGTGTGCCTATACACGTTTTCAGAGGATAAGCCATGCAGTCGATCGTTAGAACGCCCAAAGGCGAGGTTTAGATTCAAATTTTGCGAATTTCAGACATGTATCCCTTCCTCCACCATCACCACCATTCCCCAATTATAAATATACAAGCATTTAATCATCAGTCTAACTTTATAAGATTTTTTTTTTCAATTTTGATCTCGGCATCAATTGTACTTTCACATTCACCGTGTGTCGCTTTTATTGCTTCAAGGGAAAACATTGGAAATTGCTCAATAATTTTGTAAGGATTCGAGGTTCACACTTTCATTTGGTACATATAAACCCTAACTATTTTTTATGAAACGCCGCGAGTTTCAAGACAATCGAAAAATTTAGGATTTTTACTTATTTTTAGTGTGTGTGTGGGTGTGTGTGTGGGTGTGTTTGTATGAAAAAATTTGCAAAATTCATTTAGCCACAGTTCTGCAAATCAAAGCAATGATCATAGAAACAGTTTTCTGTGAATAATCTATGCCTGTTTCTCAAATCACAACATCATCACCACAGCCTTTTAGAATTTGAGCCGACAACTTTAAAATAAAAACTGACACTGTGAAGAAAATAACCTAACATCCCGAGAACATTATTGTTACAATCATAATGTACGGCAGTATATGTGTCATAATCAATAGATAATTCCCAAACACTTCAAAGTACAAGAATATTATTAATTATCTGCAATAAAATTATTCACTAGTAGTTAAAACTGCAGTTCTAAAGTTATTAAAACATACGTCCCAGTACTGGCGGGAAAATAAACTATGTCCTAAGTTGGTATGGTCTGCGCATGGCTGGCACCTAAATCACTGTGCGCTCTCTGAGTTACTGACCGTGTAAGAATCAATAGCTTCTGGGCATTTTAAGTGAACAAATACATATTAAGACAGGACGACAGGAGCCTGCGACGTTGACTGCACGCTGTGACAGACATTGTTGTGGTCTGGAACAAATGATACAGATATATCTGCGACTCTCAATCATCGTGTCGTACACTGGTTCTCGAGCGAGAAAGCTGTACAGGTAACGATTCAGTTTCGCTCCCCACTTATGATTATCGCCGAATGCCGTCATCTCCAGAGAGTCAGTTAGGTTAGGGATAAGGTTATAAGAGTTAAGTGTTCAGGCTAGAGTTGTCTTAAATCCTAACGAAACACGTTATCCTAACCCTAACAAAAAAATTATTTCAGTCTGAGAATCTCTTTTTGTGGATACTATAACTTCTTGTTCTGCTTGGTTCTAATTTTTCAACAGATTCTCTCGAGCGCAGTCATATAATCGGGAGCTGAAACTTGGACCTTTAATGCTGAATGCGTAGAAAGTGTTCATACTAAATGGTGGCAGATAATAGTCCCAGAATGATTGATATAGGCATCTCGGACTCTCATCCATCCCCATAATTATGTAAGCCAGAGAACGTAATGTTGTTCTCTGATGCAGCAAATCCCTAAAAGCCTTTCGGTGCGACAAAGCGATCTCTTACAGCGATTAAATGATCCATGAAGACTTATTGACTGACCAGCCGCGAATGGATGAGTGATTGATAAGGGTAATATGAGATATTTCGCTGAACAAACAAGCCAAGAAGGCCGTCACTTGTGTGGAACCAATCTGCACCGGATGCTGCAACACGAGAGGACGATGAATAACTCCGTAGAAATTGTTCGTTTCTCGCTCTGTTGATCATGACAATGCACAGCCTACCCGGACTATTGAAAGGACAAGCAGATTCGATACACTTCTCATACTCACTAAAGAAAGGATTCAGGAATATACCATGATTATAACTTGTGATTTATTTATTTATTTAATCGTTCATATATAGAGCTTTTTCAGCTCAAGAGCTGCTCAAGGCGCTGGTCGACACAGATCTAACTCAAGCAGCCCGAGGCGCCCACTACTTGCTGCTTTGAGCGCAATGTCTGACACGCGCCCTGGGTGACCGAGGATGGGGGAAAAGACAAGAAGTGCTTGCTGGGTTAATGTGTTTATAACGAGCACTCATCCACACATATAGGACACAAGCGTCTGGATCTTTAAAGTCCGTGAGATGGGATGATGCTGTGTCTTTCATTGTGTGTAAGTGTGCATGCGTGAGCTAACACGAACAGAATGTGAAAGATTGTACATCTTACCTCAAACAGAGCATGAATGATACAGCCACCGGCCATGACCTCTTTCTATTTATCTTTTCTAACTTCCAAATAGAAGAGCACCTTTCCGAGTGGGCGGTTCTCCATAGCAATAAAAGGAAAGCAAATAATGCTACGACATTACGGTCTTCATAACCTTAAAAATAAATGCATTCTTTGCATTAAAAATTATTAGATAGACGTTAACAATTGAAATACATCTAAACGTGAAACATTCGAACTGTACATCTGTGATCCTACGTTTATCTTCGAAATTATTTGTTCAATGAATGAAATATAGCAAAGTTACTTCTTGTTCTCCTTTCAGTGGCTTGACTGTGTGTGATGGGAAGATTTGTAATTGCTGTGCTGAGCGCGTGACTTTTGTTTCCTTCTTGTTTTCAGGTTTCTTTTTGTGTGTGTTTCTCATAGTTATGCCTCGGTCACACAGCACTCCACGTCTTAATCACGTACAAAAAGTTCGGAAAATCTGGTGGACGTGGTCGTATGTGGTAATTTTCGGTCAATTTTGGTTTGGCCGTGCTTTGAACGGGGTATGGCCGTCGGCGGCTGTTCCACTGCTGAAGCACTGCCTAAGCACGGCTAACCACGTCCAGCCACGTGTAAGCCTAAAAAAAAATTTGCACATGTTCTAAAACGAGGGGGGAAAAGGCGGCAAGTTATACCGATCCAGATCTTGTACAAAACACCTCCAGTCATTTGCAGTATGCCTGGAAAGAAGGGTTCATCTGCCAAGAAGAGGTCGACGAAGGCTCCCCAAGACTCCCAGGCCCAAGTCACAGTCCAGGTCCATATATGCCGCAAATCAGAAGTGATACAGAAGTGATTAGGCAGTGATCGGGACGTATTTCGAACTTGTTCGAGACGTCGTTAGGTAGTGTTATGTACGTGGAAAAATCCATTTGTCAGTGATAAGCCGCTAAACACACGCTATTTCCCGTGATTCCAACGCGGTACATGCGTCCAATGACCGTGCTCTGGCCGTGACTGAACGCTAAACTTTCGCGTCTTACCGCGTCTCCCCAAGTTTTAATCACTGCCGGAACACGGATTACCACGCGTGTTTCACGTGTGTTGCATGTCTTTACCGCGTGTGTTACCCGTGGTTGTGCGCGGGCTAAAATTTTGAGCAGTTCAAAACTTTTTGCCGCGTCCGATGCCGTTCAGATTTATCCCCGCGTCCTGCCACGTCTATACCTCGACCGTAGCTCGTCTTAACCTCGACATCAACGCGAACAACAACGTCCATTCCACGGGTAACAAATTTTGGACGCGCTTTGGCCGTGATTCAGCCGTAAAGGGCTGTGTGACCGGGGCTTAAGTTAGTTAGTTATTCATTGTTTACAGGGTCCAGCGGACTGCAAAGAGCCGAATCAGGACCACAAAATCAAGACCACAACTTCGCTGAAAGAGGACTCACCCCTGATCCGCATAAAAGATCTGCCGAAACAACCCTAGTGGTAAAACTGCAGGCACTCCACCAGCCGGTCACTTCACAACAAAGACATCCCACGCAAGGGACGCTGAAGCTATACTCTAATTTATCGAAACCCCGTTTACAAAAACAAAATAGAATACAAACATCTTTATAAAATATCAACAAAACACATACATATAAAATGCCTACATTGCCAAATAATAACATCATAGGATGCCCCAGTGACCACCTGGCAGAAAGCGTCCAATATTCCCAAGCTGATCCAACAGACCTCACACACAAATTTGGAGTTTTGTCTCGGAAGAGTTTTCAAGAAAAAAGGAAGGTGACTGGTCTAGCGAAGAAGAAGAATACAGTATAGTAGATTGATAGAACAGAGTAAGAATGAAAAAGAACAAAGGAGAAAGACGGCGACAGTGGGAATTTAAAGCACTAAATTTCCAGAAAGTGGGGATACTATTTATACTGAAACCTCCGGCACCCCCACGGAGGGGGGGGGGGGGGGAGGAGAGAGGGGGGAGGTAGGGGGTGTTTCTCATAGCAGTGCATGTGTTTTCTATCTCATCTGAAAGTTCAGCTCCACGAGCTTCTGCTAGTAGCCTACTTTAGTCAGTTTGAGATTGTCTGGAAGAGCGCGTCATCTGAGCTTGCCTGAACTAATTCCACGAAGAATTTAAGTAAGAATCTCACGATCAACATCATGAAAGTCACAGTGTTGAGCCGCTGTACGTAATTTCGTATAATACGCATCAGTTGCCTCGCCTTCCAACTGTACAGTCTGTCTTGGGTGTGAAAAAATCTTGCAGGGATTTATTAGCTGTATCGTAGGATTTTGTGTCACCTTTCTAATCAACATTGAACCTGTCGTAGGCTTATATATCGTTAATCATCAAAGTCTTGCAATAGAAGGGAATTCTTTCTTCTGTTTTCCATGATTTCTAACGGCAGCAAGAAAAATTGCAAACTTTGCTAGTAATTTTTTCAAATTTTTATCCCAGCTGTGCTTTCGTCATGAGTAGACAAAAATTCGGCAGTGACGCCATCTTCTAATGTACTGTTAGCCTAGCGTGGTTATGGTTCTAATGCCGCTTTGGTAGGCCTACTATCGTGCCGTAGTAATCCTAATGAACTAAGTTGCTCTCTTCGTTTTATCGGAATTGGTATTGCATTTTGTACGCCTACACTGTAGCCTGGACCTAGGCTTATTGCCTGTAATTATGCCTATTATGGTATTCAATGTAGTTGTTCCCCAGGACATTTAAAAGCTAAAAGTACCTGGATAGACAGGTTACATACAGTAAAAATCGTGTGTCTTCCTGCCCTGGGGGATCGAGCACTGAATAGTATAGACCCAACGTTTACCGGCGTGTCGTAAGAGGCGACTTACAAGGGTGATGTCAGCACGGCATCACTGGGCGAAAGTCTTCTACACAAAAGTCACCGGCCAGGACGGAGGAACCTCACGTTCTTATGAGTTCGACGACCACGTGCACGGGGCCAAGGCGAACCACACTGTACTCGTGGATTTCGGCTGTGGCCAACAGCCTGGAGAGAGGATTGGGCCCCGCCATGTCTTTCTTGTCCAAGATGAATAGAACCATTCACTCCATACCAAATCGGTTGTCCCCCGGGGTACCAAGGACCGCGCCTTCCGTTGGCTACCAGGTCGGAGAATATAAGTGTGTTACTAATGGATAACTTACCAAGATCCGCACGAGAGACAACATCGTCATAGGAACCTGAAATGTCAGGACACTAACTGCGGAGGGAAAATTAGAAGAACTGGCCAACTATCGGGCCACAAGTTTTATTTCAGCGGGACAGATAACAGGCACGAACACGGCGTTGGATTCTTGATAAAAAAAAAGCATTCCAGCCACTGTCATGGATTGCCGCCCAATCTCTAGTACACTCACTACCATCCGCCTGAGAGCAGCCTTTTTCAACATCACCATCATTTAAGCTTATGCCACAACATCAGACTATGACTACAGCGAAGTCGAGGATTTCTATGAACATATATGACCAAGTGCCGAAGAAGGACATAGTCATAGTGCAAGGCGACTGGGATGACAAGGTTGACCAAGATGCGTACCACAATTGGGGAGACACATGTTGACCTCACTGCATCAACGAGACAAATGACAGAGGTATGAGAGTATTGGAGTTTGCCAGATACGATAATATGATACTGGCAAACACGCTTGGTCTCCACAAAAAATCCCGACGATGGACCTGGCACAGTCCTATCGGGAGCATCACAACCAGATTGACTACATCATGATAAAGAAACGCTTTAGTTCAAGCATCAACATTGGCATGACACGCACTTTTCCAGGAGCAGTAATCGAAAGTGACGATGACCTCGTGATTAGGTCTTTCTGGCTCCACTTGAAGAGAGAAAACACAGCAAAGTGCACCACACTGATATTCAACCTGAACAAACTGCAAGACCCAGAAGGGGCAGAAATATTCCAAGCCACAATTAGCGCGAAATTTGCACCACTGTGCTCATTTTGGGAGCAAGTGAGGTAGATTTCAACACCATGACTACCACCTTCAACTCAGCTGTGACAGATGCCGCCAATGAGATTCTTGGCAAGCACCGCCCAAGGAAGAAATTATTGATCACCCCTGAACTTTTGGACCTGTATGACAAACGAAGACAGATGAAAAAGACAAAAAAAAAAACCTCACAGGGAGCTGATGTCTACCTACAAATCAACAAGGACATCCGAAAATGTATGCACACAGCAAAGGAGAACTGGATAGCAGATCAATGCCAGGAAATAGAGAACAGTCTGAACACGAACAACAGCAAGAAGGCCTACCATACTGATGCGGCTGACAAGTGTTAAACAGCCCAAGGTCTCCACGATCCAAAGTTAGTCTGGCCTATGCCTTACAGAAGAATAGGAAGTCTTGGATATATGGATATGGACAGTCACACCAAACGAAGACCCATCAGTTCTAGCATGTCCCCACAACAGATAAGAAACTATCTTCCCAATTCTCCGAGAAGAAGTTGAGGCAGCAGTGCAATCGCTGAAGAAAGGAAAGTCAGCGGGAGTGGACAACATACTCGCGAAATTGCTTCAAGCAGGAAGGGAAGCGATGATTGATGCCCTCACCATTTTATGTAACAAAATCTGGCAGAGTGGTGAATGGCCCACACCCTGGACCCAGTCGCTTGTCATCACTCTTCCCAACAAGGGTAACCTTCAGGAGTGTAAAAAATACCGCAGCATTAGCCTCATCAGCCATCCCAGCAAGGTCCTCCTGAAAATAATACTCAACAGGTTGAAACCCCAAGCTGTACAAATCATAGCTGAAGAACAAGCAGGATTCAGTGCAGGGCGAAGTAGCACTGAACAGATTTTCAACCTCAGAATAATCTGCGAGAAATACCTATAGCACCAACAACATCTCTATCATGTGTTTGTAGACTTCAAGAAAGCGTTTGACCGAGTCTGGCCTGCGGCTCTGTGGGCAACCATGACAGTGTACAACATCAGCCATAATATTATTGAAGTCATCAAAAGCCTGTATGTCAAGGCTTTCAGTGCAGCCCTCCATAACAGCGCTATCGGGAACTGGTTCAGAGCAACAATCGGCGTGCGTCAATGATGCCTACTCTCTCCAACGCTCTTTAACATCTTCTTAGAGCGCATCATGTCAGATACACATGGAGATCACGAAGGCACAGTCAGCAAAGGGGGCAGAGCAATCTCCAACCTCCTTTTTGCTGAAGACATTGATGGATTGGCTAAAGAGGAACAAGAACTTGAACAGCTGGTACAGAGGCTTGACACCACCTCCAGAGCCTATGGAATTAAAATAAGCGCAGAGAAGACCAAAAGGATGACAAACCACACCAATGGCATCAACACTGACATCAATGCCCAAGGCCAATCTCTCAACACAGTGCATAGCTTCAAATTTTTAGGAACTGGAACCATTGTATCACACAATGGGTCCCGACAGGAAGTCCTCTCCAGGATCGTACAAACGAACTGCTGCCCTGATACGGCTGAAACCCATTTGAAAAGATGGGACCATCAATCTACACTCCAAGGTAAGGCTGCTGCGCTGCCATGTCTTCTCCATCCTCCTATAAGCTTGCAAAACATGGACCCTCACAGCAGATCTACAACGAAAAATACAAAGCATGGAGATGAGGTGCTACAGAAAACGCCAACGACGAAGTCCGACCGACCATCATACAAGCCATTGGACAACACGATGACATGCTCACAACGCAGTTGTGAAGAAACGGAAACGCCGATGGTATGGCCACGTCATCAGAGCATCAGGTTTTGCAAAGACCGTCCTGCAAGGCACGGTGCAAGGAGGCAGAAGAAGATGGAGATAGTAAAAGAGGTGAGAGGACAACATTCGAGAATGGACTGGCTTGACACTGAGCGAAGCCTTGAGGGTTGCTGAGGAAAGAGAAAGATGGAGTGCGCTGGTTAAACGATCATCTGTGGTGCCCCAACGATAGGATACAGGGTGGAGAACAACTGAATCAAGAAATCTCTGAAATCCGGCCGGGGCCCAGGGGCCAAGCCCCGGTATTCGCCCCCTGGAAGAAAATGAATTTAGGCAATTTTGAAAGTAATTTAGGGCCTCTCCTGAATTCAAAAAGCACAAAGTAAACATCAATAGAAACAACAACCAAAAAAAAAGAATGTTTTATGCACATGTCTTTCAAAAAAGTTAAGAATCTTGATTTGTAGGCCTAACAAAGTTTGAGGTCCACCACTGTTACACACAAACTCCACATTTCCAATTTTACTGGGCACACGTTTGTCTATTTTTTAGCTGTAAGCAGGCAAGAATTTTTATAATTTTAGAGATATTTAGGGGTACGTTAGTAAAAACACCACATCTGAGGTATTAGTGACTAGTGTATAGATTTAAATGAAATAAAATGCAAAATGAACAGAAATAAAATTTCTTTTGATTATCTACCTTTTTATACTTCTCTTGTCATGTCTTGTTTTTTATTACTCCATGTGTATACAAAAAAAGCTTTAAAAAGTCCAAACAAGCCCCCTCCTCTTCTTCAGTGCACTTTCATGCCAGTCTGAAAGATCATATGCATGCACACTACTGACACTAATTGTCTAACTCTAATGTCAGTACCGATCTCTTCCTCCGACTCAAAGTCCATTTCTCTCACTTTAATGTCTAATAAATGGAAGCCTGTAAACTCCCCTTCATCAGTCGAAGAATCCAAACCATCCATTTTAGACACACACACAAGAAAATTTGGAGAAAAAACTCGAAAAAACGAACACATTTCACAACAGGAAAACCGGAAGTCAATTGCCGGAAGTCTCGCAATCTTTCAAACAACGCGAGAATATAACCACATGGTTGATACGGACGCTTTTGGACGTTTTGCCTGTTTAGAACTTCGGCCGCTTTTGGCCGCTATGCCCAATAAAGGGTAGCTCCTCAGCTTCTCACACTCGGAACTCAATATTTTTTTCTCGGAAATGCAAATGCCTTCCGCGGAAATCCGCGGATTCGCGGAAAGTTCTCCACCCTGATAGTCTAGGATTGCATTTTTGGTTGAATTGGTAGGCCTATACAATATTTGTGGAAACTAATGTACTCTTATTTATTTATGTGTGGCTGTGAACGCGTCTCGATGATACTAATTAGAAAAGAGTTGTCAAGTGTGAAAGAAAAGAGAGATAAAGGCTGTTAAAAAAAAAGTGAAGACTAAGGTAAAGAGACATATTGTAGGCACTTTTGCATATTAGGGGCGGGGACCGAAGTTACGGGTTTTGTATAGTTGGTCTTTGCTTATAGGGTCCAGCGGAATAAGATGAGCCGGATCTGGACCTCACACGAAACGAGTCTATCTCTCACAAAATTAGAAACATTTAGTATAGTAACTACCAAAAAACATACATACAAATTACCTCCAATCTTGCACGTAATCTTGATCTTGCACTGCTTGGAAATATTTCGATTTAGGCAAGGTTTGTACCAATTTAGATACACAAATTCCAAACCGAGGGAGTAACAATTGTTGCTTCCGGCGTCCATTCAATTTTTATATGTATGATCACCAATTCATTTGACCATATCAAAAAAGGCGAACGACAGTGCGAGCATAAAAGAAAAGTTGCTTAACATTACAAAAAATGCACTGATTGCGATTCGGCGTCTATCAAAGGTATTTCTGAACATTTACGCTACAATATTACCAAGGCGTCATTAGTACCGGTACCACCAGTTGTGCGAAGCCTGTTCACGTGGTCAGATTGGTTGACTTGAGAACGACAGCGTAAAAAAAAAAAATCAATCTTTAACGAAAGAATTTAACTTACTGTGGTTCTCTTTGATTCAGCCTCCTCGCCATTTTGACGTATTTCTTTGTGTGTATGTGTGCAGCCGACCATCGGTGGTACTAATAACGCTTTGGTACAATCGTGCCGTATGAATCCAACTTAATAGTTACTCCCTTCCTGTCTGGAATTGGTATTACAATTTTGGTTGAGTTGGTTTACCATGTTTTTGGAAATTACTTTTATTTATGCATGTCTGTGAGCGCGTTTCAATGATAATATTGAGAAAAGAGTTGTAAAGTGTGAAAGAAAAGAGAGATAAAGAATGTTAAGAAAGTGACGAATAGGGGAAAGAGCGAAGTTTTAAGGCACTTCTTGCATATTAGGGGCAGGGACCGAAGTTACGGGTGTGGTGGTACTAATGACGCTTTGGCAAGCTTACTATCGTGCCGTAGTAATCCAAATTATCTGTACACCCTCTCACAGTTACAGAATCTACTACAAATCATAAAAAAATTATCTCAAACTAGATCCTTACAATTACATCCGTTCTTACACGTAACCTTGACCTTGCACTGCTTGGAAATATTCTGATTTAGGCAAGGTTTGTACTAATTTAGATACACAAATTCCAAACCGAGGAAGTAACAATTGTTGCTTCCGGCGCCCATTCAATTTTTATATGTATGATTACCAATTACCTTTCTAGCTCTCTTTTCTTACTTCCAAACAGAAGAGCTCCTTCCGGGTGAGCGGTTTCCCGTTAGCAATAAATTGTTGAACCATTTGATGGCAGATAACAGTAGTCATGTCAGATTACAAAGAACGGACACACACTATTGTAATTTGAACGGTCAAGTAGACCATATAACTCTGTAAGCTCGTTTGCATTTTACTCGTACCCTCCAAGGTATGAAATTCCGTGATTCAGACAAGTCCTGTCAGGTTAGTGTAAGACTGATTCAACCAAAGTATTGTATTTGCCAGCGCAATTAGACTGTCGATACTGTTGGTTGGATTTTCATTTCCTCTGCAGTTTTCGCTTTCCCTCCCTTTATCCCAATTTTGTGTGTGTGTGTGTGTGTGTGTGTGTGTGTTTAATAATCATTTTGTATTGAAGTATTATAGTGTTTACGTGCCCATGATCATGATAGCGTTTTACAGCAAGCACAAACTACAGGAGGTGATTTTTTTTTGGGGGGGAGGGGGGGAGGGGAGGGGGTGGGGCGTAGATTTTTTTGTTTGCGGTGAATTTGTTTATTTCTTTTAATACTGTTATACGGTGGCCCAAGATATGATATTATTATTTAGCGATGTAGACATTTTATATGTATGTGTTTTGTTAATATTTTAAAATGATATTTGTATTCTTTTTTTTTTTTTTTGTAAATGACATAATTTAATTAGTTAAATTAGAGTATAGCCTCAGCGTTCCCTGGGTGGGATGCCTTTATTGTACAGTAACCGGCTGGTGGAGTGCCTTCAGTGTTACCACTGGGGTGATTTCAGCAGATCTTTTATGCGGATCAGGGATGAGTCCTCTTTCAGCCAAGTTGTGGTCTTGATTTTGTGGTCCTGATTCGGCTCTTTGTAGTCCGCTGGACCCTGTAAGCAATAACTAACTAACAATGATTTACTAGCTTGTTGATTAGATCAGAGTGGACTTTTTTCTTGCTTATAGTTGGCATTTTACGAATTTGGTTATCAATATCATTGCGCTAGGCTTGAGCCCAATAATGCGGAGGTGTTGAGAAAACAAATACGGATTTATTTTGGTGTTTTCCGGTACCTTTTGGTTTCGCTTTCGCCACGCCGCAGTCGACTCTTCCGTACCCGGGCGCACTAAAAGGATAAAATTAATGACGACATCCAATAATGCGCCATCCAACATGAATAGCACTGGAAACTACCCCGTGCTAAATAAAACAGCACTGCCGTAGAGCAATTGACCGGTACACGGTCACACTTGCTAGTTTATGTTTAGCACGTCGTGAACGATCATCAGTACAGGCAGCTAACTATAGTCACTAGAAGCAAGCGTTTGAAAACGAATCAATAAATTAAATGAATCTTAATTGCAAGAGTCCTACATACAAACACGCGAATGCTCCATTGTACAGCCAAACATATCGCGACATGTCTAGCAAACATCGTCTCCCCCAAATGGCTTCCACATATGCATCTCCCGAATCTAGACAAAAGATTAAACTCTCAGGTTTACATCATATGTTCTTCTATTCTGGTTCAGACTGGTTATGACTGTGTGTGGAAGACGCAACATTTCCAGGGTTCAGATTCGTTATGCAAAACTTTAGCCATCTCTTTAAAGAATAACTTTATACTGAACTGGAAACAGTCTCTTGACGAAAGTAGCAAATGTTTCTTCTACAAAAGTGTTAAACTACAGTTTGGTTGTGAAAAGTATATATTTCAGTTACCTGATATTTATATTCATACTTTGATAAAAGTTCGTTGTTCAGATCATAAGCTACAAGTAGAATTAGGAAGGCGGGAAGGTGTAATAAGAAAAGAAAGATTTTGTAAGGGGTTCAATTAGGGATGAATTTCACTTTATTTTTGAGTGTCCGAAACACAAGCATCTCCTACAAATGTTTATTTGTAGTAAATATTTATCGTGCAAGTCAATGTTTAACTTGTGTCATTTGTTTCTGGAAAGAAAACGTGTGTTTCTAAAATTGAGTACATTTATAAAATTGGGAAAGGGCGTATACTATGTAACTAATAATATTAACAACATTAGCAAAATGTTATTGTTGTGAATGTTAAAGTGGGAATGTTAGTAATGTTGCTGTTATTTTTTTTTACAACCGCATTATGATTGTTATGCGTATGTTTTTGTATCCTCCACACCCCAAAAGGGAAGAGTAATGGGATTAAATCTTGAATCTTTAATCTTGAATCTATTCATTCCTTTATTATTCACGTGCAAAGATTTGCAATGTTACAACCATATAACACTATCGTTAAATCAACATAAAATGTTGTACAGAGAGACCACAACGTGATTCTTTTTTAAAGCCTCTGGAGAGCGAGGAGAGGCAGGAAGCCTCAGGGATCAGCATTTTCAAAGCTGTAGTAAAAAACGGTTCCATAACTACATTACCTCGTCTATTTGCAAACAGGGAAGCACTCGTCCCCGTGGATCAATGGGTGGAAAGGGGGTGGGGGGGGGGTAACTTCTACTTGTATTTCGGGTTTCGGAATGCGAATCGTCGGTGACAAATTTACCGATGATGGCGGAGCCTGCCGTGTAGGGGTCTATTGTCAATCAATCATATTGAAGTCGTTTGCGCATTGTATCACATTGGAAAGGATTAACACGCCACGAGTGTAATCAATCTATGAGCAATATGCTGCTACTGATGATATTTACTTTTTTGTTGTTTGTGTTGAGTGCTATTTCTGCATAGTTTATTTCTCATCCAGAAACAAAGGAAGAAGAAGACGACGACGACGCCGCCGACGACGACGACGAAGAAGAAGAAGAAGAAGAAGAAGAAGAAGAAGAAGAAGAAGAAGAAGAAGAAGAAGAAGAAGAAGAAGAAGAATCGCAAAACTATTGTTACTAGTCAACACTCTGAAACTCACATTGACTAATAAAATCTGCTGTACAGAACAATAGCATGGGTGAACCTAGCCAAAGGTTCAAACACTTAAAGGCAAGTATCCCGAAGCCACCCAGTTAGGTAGTTATTCATTGCTGACAGGGTCCAGCGGACTGCAAAGAGCCGAATCAGGACCACAAAATCAAGAAAACAACTTGGCTGACAGTGTTCCCGATTACGCACAGTAGTGCGTCAATTACGCACAAAATATGAAAAAGGACGCAGAAAAATTTGCATGTGTGCGTCCTGTGGACGCACCATTTTTTTCAAATCGCTGAAGTCAAAAATACGACCAACGAGTGGCGAACTAATTCACGGCATAATCAGAATCAGAACCCAACTGAGACTGCCATTGCAGACGATTGAAGATTGTGTCGGGAGTTGTCATTTAATACATGTTTTAATTTTTTGGTTTTATATGATTATGATAACTAATGTGACGCTTTAACAGAGTTTTAAAAAAAAGTTAGGCTTGGACTTGTTTTTACATTTCTTTTTCCGATTTGGGGACTCTCAAAATTTGCACAAGGACTCTTAAAATTTTATACCTGGGAGTCCCAAGGACTTTCATTTTTTGTGTGTGGAGGGAACACTGGCTGAAATAGGACTCATCCCTGATCCGCATAAAAGATTTGCTGAAACAACCCCAGTGGTAACACTGAAGCCACTCCACCAGCCGATCACTGTACAATAAAGGCATCCCACCCAGAGGACGCTGAGGCTATACTCTAATTTATCGAATCCCCGTTTACAAAAATAAAATAGAATATAAACATCATTATACAATAACAAAAATACACATACCTATAAAATGGCCACATTGCTAAATAATAACATCATAGGAAGTGACCATTTGTTAGAAAGTGTCCAATATTCCCAAGCTGATACAAGGAACTTCACAAACAAATTAGGATTTTTGTCCCGCAATAGTTTTCAAGAAAAAAGGTAGGTGATTGGTCTAGCGAAGAAGAAGATTGTATAGTAGACTGATAGAACAGAGTGGAAATGAGAAAGAACAAATGAGAAAGACAGCGACCGTGGGAATTTAAAGCACTAACTTTTCAGAAAGTGGGGCCACCAGGCCCTTGCGGGGTCTGAGACGGCGCCCTATTGAGGGGCATGGAGAGGAGGAAGTGGGGGAAGAGATTGGGAGGGTAGAGGGAGAAGGCATTAGGCCCCGCCTCCCCACACTCCCTTCCTTGGAAGAAAACGACGTTTTTCAGTATTTGAAGAGCGATTTTGGGGATAGAGATATAAAATATTCTCCTTAAATGTGAACGAGAAAATAAAGCTTTCCTTCCTTTTCCATCCCCCACTTTTCTTATTTTTCTGTCATTATTTTATTTTATTTATTTATTTAATCGTTCTTATATAGCGCTTTTTCAGCTCAAGATCTAACTCAAGCCGCCCGAGGCGCCAACTTGCAGCCTTTATGGTGCACCGTAATAACGCCCCAGACAACTGAGCACAATCCTGGGCAGCCAGGGATGGGGGAGAAGGACCTATGTGCATGCTGGGTGTGTTCTTGTCACCGGCACTCACACGTCTAGGACATGAGCGTCAGGATCTTTAAAGTCCGTTATGATGGAATGTATGCGACACAGACTCGGTTTATACTCTCATCCGAAAGAGTAGGAAACGGGAGTAAAGTGTCTTTCCTAAGGACACAACACAATGCCCCGGCCTGGGCTCGAACCCGGGACGTTCAGATCCGCAAGCCAAAGCTCTACCATTAGGCCACCGTGCCTCCCTATTTTTCTGAGCGAACTGAGTATACTACCATACAATGGAGAAAACGCGCTATACAGATGTTCAACATCATCCTACTTTCATCCAATCAAGCGAAACGAAAACACAAACACAAGTCCAGAAAGAGATTTTCATACACTCGTATATCTGTTGAATAATGCAGCATATCAAACATCAAGCAACACGCAGGAAAAAAAAAAAGTCAAATATTATTTCATGATATAAAACAACAAATAACACACGGGAGAAATTTCTGTTAAAAAGGTTTCCCCCCAAAAAAGGGTAACCTTCAGGAGTGTAAAAATTACCGCACCATCAGCCTAATCAGCTATTCCAGAAAAGTCCTCCTGAAATACTCAACAGGTTGAAACCCCAAGCTGCACAAATCATATCTGAAGAACAAGCAGGATTCCGGGCAGGGCGAAGTACCACTGAGCAGATTTTGAACCTCAGAATAATCTGCGAGAAATACCAACAGCACCAACAGCATCTCTATCATGTGTTTGTAGACTTCAAGAAAAGAGCTGCGTTTGACCGAGTCTGGTATGCAGCTCTGTGGGCAACCATGAGAGTGTACAACATCAGAAGCCTTATGATATGACTTGTCAGACGGTAGTGGGTCTGTGTGTGCGTGCTGTGTGTGTGTGGGAGCGTGTGTGTGTGGGCGTGTGTTTGTGTGTGTTTGTGTGTGCTGTGATAACTAATGTGGCGTCTGGACGGTTGATTGTTGGCGCTGGCGACGGAGTAGCTGTTTGATGTATTATTTGTATGTTGATCTTATGTTGATTTTAATTGATATGATTTTAGTTAGCTGTTGTTTGTCCGATTGTTGACTCTGTATATTATGTTATTTTATATTTTTATAATGAGATTTTATAGCTATATTAGTATTTAGCCTGTTGAAAAATTTTATATGTTAGATATGTATGTTAATCTATTATTTGCAAACAATTTGTAATGTGTGAAGTTGTCAGCGAGTGCGTGTTTTATTATAATTATGTAATGTTGTGGTATATAAATAAACAGTTATTATTATTATTATTATTATTATTATTATTATTATTATTATTATTATTATTATTATTATTATTATTATTATTATAAGGCTACCAATGCAGTCTTCCATAACAGCGCCATTGGGAACTGGTTCAGAACAATAATCGTCATGCGTAAAGAACGCCTACACTCTCCAACACTTTCAACATCTTTCTGGAGCGCATCATGTCAGATGCACTTGCAGATCACAAAGACACAGTCAGCGTAGGGGGCAGAGCAATCGCCAACCTCCGTTTTACGGAAGACATTAATGGATTGGCTGTAGAGAAAGGAGAACTTGAACAGCTGGTACAGAGGTTTGATACCACCTCCAGATCCTTTGGAATGGAAATAAGTGCAAAGAAGACCAAAATAATGACCAATGGCATCAACACGGACATCAATGTCCAAGGCTAGTCCAACAACACAGTGCACAGTTTGAAATATTTAGGAGCAATTGTATCAGATATAGGGCCCGGACAGGGAGTCCTCTCCAGGATAGCACAAACAATTGCTGCCCTGACAAGATTGAATCCCATTTGGAAAGACATAACCATCAGTTTACACTCCAAGGTAAGATTGCTGCGAACCCTTGTCATCTCCATCTTCCTAAACGCTTGCGAAATATGAACCATGAGGGTTGCTGGGGACAGAGAAAGATGGAGTACGCTGTTTAGCCCCAATGACTTTAGTTACGGGATACAATAGGACAGGATATGATTTTTCCCCAACCTAGAGCCCAAGTGAATTCTTTTTGCTGTCTGTCTCATTTACCCTCTCCGATTGCCAATTAGTTTACCATGCTGGCGTCAACCAAGGCTACCGAATCGCCAAAATTCATTTGCGGTATTTGTGAACTTTGTAAGCAGAGCTGAACGCTGTAGTACTGAAAATTAATGAACATCAGCGTCGTCAAGATACGAGGGAGCAGTGCCCTAGTAGCAGATGATGCCGGTTGTTGTTGTTGTTGTTTGTAGATTATAGTCACACGACACTTTCGCATATAGGTGACTACTGGACTGATTTATACTGACACCAGCGGGCCAGTTGTTGGTAAAGGGGAAAATATAATATGATCACATATGCCGGTTTTGTACAGTATGCGCTTTTGAAAGGGGAGGCCAGTGAAATGATAGGATACGAGTTATAATGCGGTCGCACGTGCTTCTTTTTGATGCAGGCTTTGTACAGTATGCCATTAGAAACGGGAAGCCAAAGAAGTGACGGGAGAAGAGTTTTTGTATGGCCTGACTTTCATCTGTTTGAAACCCCCCCCCCCCCCCCCCCCCCAAAAAAAAAAAAAAAAAAAAAAAGAGAGAGAATGTTCTACTTTCCGGTAAACTATTGTATCGATGTGCGAAACGGGAACCTGTAGCATCCTCACAGGCGGATTCATTATGCGCGTGTCAA
Source organism: Oncomelania hupensis (assembly GCA_036898135.1). Taxonomy (NCBI): domain Eukaryota; kingdom Metazoa; phylum Mollusca; class Gastropoda; order Littorinimorpha; family Pomatiopsidae; genus Oncomelania; species Oncomelania hupensis. The sequence goes on from CM072524.1 coordinate 46,868,999, forward strand.
CATATAGGGAAGAAAAGGGAGCGGTTCCGAGTACACATCAAGGATTGATGATAGCATCTGCACATATAAAACACAAGAGATTGGTTCCGAATAAACATTCAGGAATAAGCTTACGCGTTTACTATAAGTTAACTATGGGGTCGCAGGCGGGTGAGTGTCACACATACATATAAAAACAACCAGGAAGCTGTGGGTCATTTTCCCCTCGGTCGTCCTCAATTCTTTAGCTGTGTGTACGCTCGACCATGCGCATCAACCGGCAAGTTGGCATAAGCCTAGAATTTGCCTGGTTTATAAATACTTTGACTTCGTCACAAATGGTTATGGGGATGGCTTGAGGAAGGGGGGGGGGGAGGGGGTGAAGGGATGTGATAAAAAAAATATAAGAGAAACGACCTAAAGTCATTACTATAAAGAAATAAAATAAAATAAAATAAAATAAACAATTAATTCAAATAAAACGCGGAGGCAGAAGAGAAACGGAATGAGAAACAAGATAACAAGCCACTCAAATGTATTTCCAGACCTTCACACACATAGCCGAAAAATACGCCTTTTTCAAAAGTGTTGATTTCTGTGGGCGGTATTGTGACTGGGCTTTTTCCTAACGAAGCAAAACTAAAACATGGAATGACAGACCACGATCTGAACTATATATTTGCCAGCAGAAAGTATCAAACTCGACTAAGCCAATTTTTAGACAACAGCGCAAAACGTCTTAATAGAACGGTGAAGCCCAAATGACCTTGACCTTTAAGAAAGTACAAATAAGAATGATTTCAAAATGCTTAGCAGCAGTTAAAGTATGCACTGCACACAGTCAAAATGATGAATATCAGTTCAGTTATTCTTGAGATAAGTCTTAAGGTCAAAAGTGTGTTTTCAAAAACAAAAGAAGTCAAATTCAGAGCGACGGGCCCACCGACTGACAACCGGATTGCTACAGAAGGACGGTCCATGATTTTGAAGTACCTGCATACCAAAACTCAACAAATTCGCTTCAGTCGTTTGTTTGAGATATGGAGCAGCCTTGACCTTTCCGGTAGAGCGAATATTATGGTAGGCCACTAGCTTAGGAAAGATTCCTATGAAGTTAGACCAAAATCCGTTCAGCAAGGTTCTTGATATATGGCTTTCGACGGACCGACATACGGACATACCGACATTTGGCTCGTTATATACTATTTCCAAGTATTTCCAGAAAAGTTTGGAAGCAAAACAAAAAAGTAAAAAAAAATTTAAGCTGCCAGATAAAAAGCGGTCTTTTCTCTCTCTCTCTATCTCTCTCTCTCTCTCTCTCTCTCTCTCTCTCTCTCTCTGTCTGTCTCTGTCTCTCTCTGTCTCTCTGCTCTTCCTGGTCCCGCCAAGTCTGATCCGACGCGGTCGATGAACATTAGTTGATTGCACGTCATTGTTCGCACATCCTGTCGCCATCTTGATTGCTCCTAAAGATGGGAATGGAAACCTGAAGACGAGACAGAGAGGTTCTTTGCTGTTCTAGTTCAAGTTTAACTCGACAAATTCGCTTCAGTCGTTTGTTTGAGATATGGAGCAGCCTTGACCTTTCTAGTAGAGCGAATATTCATAACTTCATAGGAATCTTTCCTATGTTGGCCTACCATTAGACCAAAATCCGTTCAGTAAGGTTCTTGATATAATGGCTTTCGACGGACCGACATACGGACATACCGACATTTGGCTCGTTATATACTATTTCCAAGTATTTCCAGAAAAGTGTGGAAACAAAACAAAAAAGGAAAAAAAAAAGATTTAAGCTGCCAGATAAAAAGCGGTCTTTTTTCTCTCTCTCTCTCTCTCTCTCTCTCTCTCTCTCTCTCTCTCTCTCTCTCTCTCTCTCTCTCTCTCTCTCTCTCTCTCTCTCTCTCTCTCTCTCTCTCTCTCTCTCTCTCTCTCTCTCTCTCTTCTCTGCTCTCCCTGGTCCCGCCAAGTCTGATCCGACGCGGTCGATGAACATTAGTTGATTGCACGTCATTGTTCGTACATCCTGTCGCCATCTTGATTGCTCCTAAAGATGGGAATGGAAACCAGACGACGAGACAGAGAGGTTCTTTGCTGTTCTAGTTCAAGTTTAAATGTGCATTAGCAATAATTAAAGGGATATTCGGATATAGGCTTACATCACAGGCGATCATATTGGATACGATAGAAGGCGCCCCTCTCAATGTCAGTACTTTTATATTTAAAAACAACAACAACAACAACAACAACAACAACAACAGTAGGCCTCAAGCAAGACCTCGAGTAAAAACTCACCACACTAGTACTTTGCGAACCGTGAATAGAGGTAGGTTTACCTAAGTGTTATTATTCAATTCAATTCAATTCAATTTACGGTCTAAACTTCGATCAGACTGGGTTAACCCAGAAAAGAAAAGCTGCCATGATCCAGGTCCAAACAAGATCGACATTCAAATGTAGCCTACCATTAAAGTGCTCGTAAAGGTCCCAGAAAGCCAAAGTCCGAAAGTCACTCCCAAATGTCATTAAGGTCGCGCCTCGCGTGATGCATTCCATTTATCAAACACCAGCTGAAACGTATCCGTACACTGTAGATAGCCGACTACAACGATGTAGCTGACAGAAATATTACGAATTAATACTTCAAAAAGTCACAACGATACTAGTTTAAACGGTAACCCGCTTGATTTAAAAAAAAAACATTTTTACGTGATTTCAAATCGTCATAAAAACGTGTTGAATATCGAGTGTGATTGTATTCAATGTTGCAATAATGTCTACAAGATTTATTTATTTTTCTAAAGAAATAATTGAAGTCTATAAAATGTTTTGTGTGAAAGATTTATGACAGTAGTCATGATGATATTTGTTTGTGGTATGGTCTGTGTTTGTTTATCAATATGAAGTGAACAAAACAAACAGCAACACCAAAGTTGAGGTCCGAGGCAATATTTCGATTTTTATTCAAATGTTTATCAATATCAGGTCAATTTCCATTCGCAATGTTCTGTTGTCATTTGAATGTATAAATTCTGCTTTCTGTATTCTAAATCCCCGCTTCCCACACTCCCCCCCCCCCCCCCCCTCCACCCTCCATCCCAACAAAAAAAAAAATACTCATCGTCAAAACCGCATCTTTTATTCTGAATCATTTGCCAAATCACTGAGCTCCAATTTGATCAAGATCGGTTCTTCGATCAGAAAGATCTACGGTCCAGAAAATTAAAGGATATGAAACCTGTGTGGTGAGGTCTAAAAACCTCAGAACAAAAGACGCATCTTAAGATCAATGACTGCATTTTATGGGACAAGGTTCTTAAACAAAGCGTGCATGTTTTAATTTCTCCCCCCCTTCCTCTCCACCCACCCCCTTCCCCCGCCATGTGAAGCTAATCTGATGTGACACGCTACTGCTACAATTTAGTTAATCGTTCTTATATAGCGCTTTTCCAACTCAAGAGCTGCTCAAGGCGCTGGCCGATACGTGATCTAACTCAAGTCCACCGAGACGCCCACTGGCAGCCTTTGGACGCGCTGTGTGACGCCCTAGCAACTGGGCATAAGCCTTGGCAAGCGAAGATGGGAGAGAAGGTTTTACTGGGTATGTTTGTGCAGTCGGCACCCACACGTCTAGGACATGAGCGTCAGGATCTTTAAAAGTCCGTGCGATAGAATGCGTGCGTGCACAGACAAGACCTCGGTTTATACTCTTCATTCAAAAGAGTGGAGGCGCATTGGTTCAGTTTTTTTTGGTTTTTTTTTTGGGTGGGTGGGTGGGTGGGTGGTGGTAACGCTTTATTGTCCCTTTTTATTGGGAAATTCTGGGCCGCCTTCCCTGAGGAAGGCGTAGTCGCAGCCTGTGGCACACGCTCAAACCCAACTCTTTCGGTAATCCAGGCCGGCGACGGGTTTTGCAACCACTGCGTGTACAGGCTGCAATGTTATCGCTTGAAATTCGTTGTTCTGCCGTGGCGTAACCCACTGAGCCTAGCCAACTACAACTTTTAAATAGTGGGTTCAAAATTATCATCATCATCATGCTCCAACCGTTTTCTACTGATCGTAGTTAAGTCTGGCCTCAAAAGTGATGCAAGTGTACATGGGGTAGATCCCTATGGTGATGCTCACACACGTACCACATTTCGTGAAAACTATTCCGTTCACCTGAGAAGCAACCTTAATGGCGTGGACAGACATTTTGTTAAAGAAGAAAAAGAACGGTAAAAGTTTTTAATGGAACTGGCAATATTTAACATGAAAACGAGTGTCCAGAAAAAAACACCAAAATGAATCGGTGTCATTAAAATGCAAATACCGACTTGATCTTTCTTTGCTCTTGACCTTGAGATGACATTGACCTCCGGCGCCGAATACACTCATGTAATATCAAATAAACTACAGCAAAAGTTGTATTAAGCCATAAAAGTTGACCTCGGGATGACCTTGATCTTCACTGACCCTGCCTTTGGGATGACCTTGACCCTTACGTGACCTCTCATGCTCATTTATGATCAATGATCAAATAACCCAATGTTGTTACATACTATGGGTTAAATAAACAGCCATTCCGCTGTACGATGACCTTTAAAAAAAAAAGAAAGTTTTGTAGGGCCTAAAATGATCCTGATCTACCAAGATCAACGCAAAAACGAAAAACCGATAGATCAATCAATTATTTCTAAATACAAAAGTTTAGGGTCAAGGTCACTTCAAAGTACCTACACTTATCGACTTTGGACAGCCCCAGTGACCTTAACCTTGGAGTGAGGTTGGCCAAAGGAGTATAGTATGTGCGTCTCATTGATGCCTATCATGCCTCAAAGAATCATAAATTCAATATTAATAACTAAGAAAACAATTACAATTTTGTAAAAAATCGTCTTTTTTTTTAAACTAACATTTGTTGATCCTGTGACCTTGACCTTGAAGTGAAATCAGTCATTCCCTGATCATTTATGACGTGTCATGGGTGTACACCATCTTACAAGTTTGGTTGTGAAAGTTGAAATAGGTTCTGAGATATTAATCCACTTGCAAGTTTTGCACAGAGACGGCGGACGGATACTGCGGACAAACAGATGGAC
>CM072524.1:46879061-46976561 GCA_036898135.1 Oncomelania hupensis
CATTCATGTTTCTGTGCTTCCTTCGTCTGTTTAATTTCTTCGAATGCCCGTTTCTTTGCTTCTTGTTTCAGTTTTTTCTTTGCTTCCTGTGCCTGTTTCTTTGCTTCCTGTGCCTGTTTCTTTGCTTCTAGGGTGTGTTTCCTTTTTATCTGTCCCTGTTTCATTGCTTCCTGCCTCTTGGCTTCTCGTCTCCTCTCCCTTCTTCGTCTTCTCACTCGTCGTTCTGCAGGGCTAAATTCATAGTCTCCACAAGAACAGTCAGATGCGTCACCGCAATTACAGTTGGGACAAGCACAAGGCCGCTTCTCTTCTTCGTGTAGACCCATGGACGATTCTACTGACTGTCCTGATGTGCTGCTAACCGAAGGTGGGGAAACTGGTTGTTTTGACAGGTTTAATGTCTTAGTTAGATAGAGTTCTTTATCGTCATAAATACCACTTACTGACGTCGTCAGTTCTAGATTCTGACAGTTCTCCACTGCTTCACTCCCTGCTGTTGTTTGGTGTTCATGTTGAACTACTGAGCCTGTGTTTATTACAATGTCGACAAATTCTGTTCCAAGCATTTTTCCTGATGTTAAAATGGGACTTCTAACTTCGTTAACTTGTCCCGATTCTACGCTGTGGCTTATAATGGCCTTAGTTTGTACGGGCATTACACTGGCGCTTGCAAAGTCTTCGTTCGCTATGCCTTTGTGTTTCCTTGCTTCCTGTGCCTGTTGCTTTGCGTCCAGTCCTTGTTCTTTCTTTGTCTCGCGTGCCTGTTTCTGTGCTTCCTGTGCCTGTTCCTTTTCTTCCTGTGCCTTTTTCCTTGCTTCCTGCCTCTTGACTTTTCGTCTCCTCTCCCTTCTTCGCCTTCTTACTCGCCGTTCTGCAGGGCTCAGTTCATAGTCTCCGCAAGAACAGTCAGACGCATCCCCACAATCACAGTTAGGACAACCACAAGGCCGCTTCTCTTCCTCGTGTAACCCCATGGAAGATGCTAGTGATGTTCCTGATGCACTGCTAACCGAATATAGGGACGGTTCTTTTGAAATGTTTAATGTCTCAGTTAGAGCGAGTCCTTTATCGTCATAGATACCAATTGCTGACGTCGTCAGTTTTAGATTCTGAAGGCTCGCCAACGGTTTACTCCCTGATGATGTTCGATGCTCGCGCTTAACTTCTGAATCTTTGTGTTTTACAAGATGGACATCGGCTGTGCCAAGCATTTCATCTGGTGTTATATGGGTGCTTCTAGCGTCATGCGTTTGTTCGGATTCTACATTGGGGCTTGTAATGTCGTGCGTTTGTTCTGGTAATACAATGGCGCATGTAACTTCGCCTATTGCTCTGCCTTTCAGTTTTTTTGCTTCCTGTGAACGCATTATTGCTTCTTGTGCCAGTTTCTTTGCTTCCTGTTTCTGTTTTTTCTTAGCTTCCTGTGCCTGCTTCTTTGCTTCCTGTCCCTGTTTCATTGCTTCCTGCCTCTTGATTTTTCTTCTCCTCTCCCGTCTTCGTCTTCTCACTCGTCGTTCTGCGGGGCTCAATTCATAGTCTCCACAAGAACAGTCAGATGCGTCTCCACAATTACAGTTGGGACAAGCACAAGGCCGCTTCTCTTCTTCGTGTAATCCCATGGAAGATGCTAGCGATGATCCAGATGTACTGCTAACAGAAGATTGCGACAGTTGCCCTGAAAGGCTCAATGTCTCAGTTAGCGTGAGTCCTTTATCCTCAAAGATACCACTTACAGAAGTCTTAATCTGACGGCTTTCCATTGGTTCCATCCCGGCTGGTGTTATGTGCTCATGCTGAACTACTGGATCTGTATGTATGAAAATATCGACATCATGAGCGCCAAGAATTTCACCAGGTTTTGAAATGGTGCTTCTAGCATCATGCGCTTGCCCTGATTCCACACTGGGGCTTATTACGTCATGTGTGTGTCCTGGTATTACAATGGCACTGGTAACATCGTCCATTGCTCTTTTTTGCTGTTTCTTTGATGCCTGTATCATTGCTTCTTGTGCCTGTTTCTTTGCTTCCTGTTTCTGTTTTTTCTTTGTTTCCTGTGCCTGTTTCTTGGCTTCCTCAGCCTGTTTCTTTGCTTCTAGCGTGTGTTTCCTTTTTATCTGTCCCTGTTTCATTGCTTCCTGCCTCTTGATTTTTCTTCTCCTCTCCCGTCTTCGTCTTCTCACTCGTCGTTCTGCGGGGCTCAATTCATAGTCTCCACAAGAACAGTCAGATGCGTCTCCACAATTACAGTTGGGACAAGCACAAGGCCGCTTCTCTTCTTCGTGTAATCCCATGGAAGATGCTAGCGATGATCCTGATGTACTGCTAACCAAAGATTGGGACAGTTGCCCAGAAGGGCTCAATGTCTCAGTTAGTGTGAGTCTTTTATCGTCAAATGTACCACTTACTGAAGCCTTACTCTGACGGCTATCCAGCATCTTTCTAGCATCATACGCTTGCCCTGATTCCACACTGGGGCTTATAACGTCATGTGTGTGTCCTGGTATTACAATGGCACTGGTAACATCGTCCATTGCTCTGTCTTGCTGTTTCTTTAATGCCTGTGTCATTGCTTCTTGTGCCTGTTTCTTTGCTTCCTGTTTGTGTTTTTTCTTTGTTTCCTGTGCCTGTTTCTTGGCTTCCTCAGCCTGTTTCTTTGCTTCTAGCGTGTGTTTCCTTTTTATCTGTCCCTGTTTCATTGCTTCCTGCCTTTTGACTTCTCGTCTCCTCTCCCGTCTTCGTCTTCTCACTCGTCGTTCTGCGGGGCTCAATTCATAGTCTCCACAAGAACAATCAGATGCGTCTCCACAATTACATTTGGGACAAGCACAAGGCCGCTTTTCTTCTTCGTGTAATCCCATGGAAGATGCTAGCGATGATCCAGATGAACTGCTAACAGAAGATTGGGACAGCTGCCCTGAAAGGCTCAATGTCTCAGTTAGCGCGAGTCCTTTATCCTCAAGGATACCACTTACACAAGCCTTAATCTGACGGCTTTCCATTGGTTCCATCCCGGCTGGTGTTATGTGCTCATGCTGAACTACTGGATCTGTATGTATTAAAATATCGACATCATGAGCGCCAAGAATTTCACCAGGTTTTGAAATGGTGCTTCTAGCATCATGCGCTTGCCCTGATTCCACACTGGGGCTTATAACGTCATGTGTGTGTCCTGGTATTACAATGGCACTGGTAGCATCGTCCATTGCTCTGTCTTGCTGTTTCTTTGATGCCTGTATCACTGCTTCTTGTGCCTGTTTCTTTGCTTCCTGTTTCTGTTTTTTATTTGTTTCCTGTGCCTGTTTCTTGGCTTCCTCAGCCTGTTTCTTTGCTTCCAGCGTGTGTTTCCTTTTTATCTCTCCCTGTTTCATTGCTTCCTGCCTTTTGACTTCTCGTCTCCTCTCCCGTCTTCGTCTTCTCACTCGTCGTTCTGCGGGGCTCAATTCATAGTCTCCACAAGAACAATCAGATGCGTCTCCACAATTACATTTGGGACAAGCACAAGGCCGCTTCTCTTCTTCATGTAATCCCATGGAAGATGCTAGCGATGATCCTGATGTACTGCTAACCGAAGTTTGGGACAGTTGCCCTGAAAGACTGAATGTCTCAGTTAGCGTGAGTCCTTTATCGTCAAAGATACCACTTACTGAAGTCTTAATCTGACGGCTTTCCACTGGTTTCCTCCCGGCTGGTGTTTGGTGCTCACGCTGAACTACTGGATCTGTATGTATGAAAATATCGACATCATGAGCGCCAAGAATTTTACCAGGTTTTGAAATGGTGCTTCTAGCATCATGCGCTTGCCCTGATTCCACACTGGGGCTTATAACGTCATGTGTGTGTCCTGGTATTACAATGGCACTGGTAGCATCGTCCATTGCTCTGTCTTGCTGTTTCTTTGATGCCTGTATCATTGCTTCTTGTGCCTGTTTCTTTGCTTCCTGTTTCTGTTTTTTCTTTGTTTCCTGTGCCTGTTTCTTGGCTTCCTCAGCCTGTTTCTTTGCTTCCAGCGTGTGTTTCCTTTTTATCTGTCCCTGTTTCATTGCTTCCTGCCTCTTGATATTTCGTCTCCTCTCCCGTCTTCGTCTTCTTACTCGTCGTTCTGCGGGGCTCAATTCATAGTCTCCACAAGAACAGTCAGATGCGTCTCCACAATTACAGTTGGGACAAGCACAAGGCCGCTTCTCTTCTTCGTGTAATCCCATGGAAGATGCCAGCGATGATCCTGATGTACTGCTAACCAAAGATTGGGACAGTTGCCCAGAAAGGCTCAATGTCTCAGTTAGTGTGAGTCTTTTATCGTCAAGTATACCACTTACTGAAACCTTACTCTGACGGCTTTCCATTGGTTTCCCCCCGACTGGTGTTTGGTGCTCATGCTGAACTACTGTATCTGTATGTATTAAAATATCGACATCATGAGCGCCAAGAATTTCACCAGTTTTTGAAATGGTGCTTCTAGCATCATGCGCTTGCCCTGATTCCACACTGGGGCTTATAACGTCATGTGTGTGTCCTGGTATTACAATGGCACTGGTAGCATCGTCCATTGCTCTGTCTTGCTGTTTCTTTGATGCCTGTATCACTGCTTCTTGTGCCTGTTTCTTTGCTTCCTGTTTCTGTTTTTTATTTGTTTCCTGTGCCTGTTTCTTGGCTTCCTCAGCCTGTTTCTTTGCTTCTAGCGTGTGTTTCCTTTTTATCTGTCCCTGTTTCATTGCTTCCTGCCTCTTGATTTTTCTTCTCCTCTCCCGTCTTCGTCTTCTCACTCGTCGTTCTGCGGGGCTCAATTCATAGTCTCCACAAGAACAATCAGATGCGTCTCCACAATTACATTTGGGACAAGCACAAGGCCGCTTCTCTTCTTCGTGTAATCCCATGGAAGATGCTAGCGATGATCCTGATGTACTGCTAACCAAAGATTGGGACAGTTGCCCAGAAGGGCTCAATGTCTCAGTTAGTGTGAGTCTTTTATCGTCAAATATACCACTTACTGAAGCCTTACTCTGACGGCTATCCAGCATCTTTCTAGCATCATACGCTTGCCCTGATTCCACACTGGGGCTTATAAAGTCATGTGTGTGTCCTGGTATTACAATGGCACTGGTAACATCGTCCATTGCTCTGTCTTGCTGTTTCTTTGATGCATGTATCATTGCTTCTTGTGCCTGTTTCTTTGCTTCCTGTTTCTGTTTTTTCTTTGTTTCCCGTGCCTGTTTCTTGGCTTCCTCAGCCTGTTTCTTGGCTTCCAGCGTGTGTTTCCTTTTTATCTGTCCCTGTTTAATTGCTTCCTGCCTCTTGACTTCTCGTCTCCTCTCCCGTCTTCGTCTTCTCACTCGCCGTTCTGCAGGGCTTAATTCAAGGTCCCCACACGAACAGTCAGACGGTTCACCACAATTACAGTAAGGACACGCGCAAGACCGCTTCTCTTCCTCGTGTAGCCCCATGGACGATGCTAATGATGATCCTGATACACTGCTAACCGTAGATGGAGAAAGCTGCCCTAAAAGGCTTAATTTTATAGTTAGCGGGTGTCCTTTATCATCATAAACACCACTAAACAATTTCTTCAGTTCTAGACTCTGCAGGCTTTCCACTGTTTCATTTCCTGCTGGTGTCTGATGCTCGTGTGGAAATATTTGATCCTTGTATATTACAATGTTGACATCATTAGTGCCGAGCGCTTGTCCTTGTGTAACACTAGTACTAGTAACGTCCTGTAGTAGTGCACCTGACACACTCTGCGTTTGTCCTGGTTTTATACTGGCATTTGCGGCATCAGGTCTTTGGTCTGGTATTACAAAGGCGCTAGCAACGTCCTGAGTTTGTCCTGGCGTTGCAATGGCTTTTGAAAGGACTAGCGTTTGTCCAGGTGTTATGTTGGTACTAGCAACGTATTTGGAACCCTTCGTGTGTTCTAGCATTACACTGACGTTCGCAATGTCTTCCGTTCGTCGTAGTGTTATCCTGGCGCAGGTGGTATAATGAATATCCTGCGTGATGGCGCTTGCAATTCCATCTGTGGATGAATCTGCATTTGAAATGACTGTACTTCCAGTATGAGTCATTTGTCCTGAATCTCCTAGTGTGTATTTACCCTTGATTGTTAATTCAGCCGGTCCAGGCTCTTTGTCACCATAAATACCACTAACTGGCCTCATTGGTTCCTCTTTTTGATGGTCTTCCATAGGGATTAAAACAACTTCACTCCCCTCTGGTGTTAGGTCTGTGCTTGCCGATTTCTTGGTCTCTTTGCCTAATGGCAACACATCTATGAAACCACCATAACTGCCATCATCTTGCATCTCATATTGTTCCGATTTCATTTTCTTCTCTTCTTCTTTCTCAAGACCAATTAAAACCTTCATGTCAGGAACCATTGTCATTTCTTTGGCCTTTTCTCCCGAGGGTACAGTCTTCCTTGACTCCTTATCAAATGTTGTTGCACCAGCGACTGTAATGTCTTTAGGACCATGAATGTCTTCTGGTGTCATCTTGGTGCTTGTAACATCAATTCCACTAGTGATTGTTGTTTCGATTTCTGGACCCATTTTCATGTCCTTGGACCTTTCTCCTGAGGGCACAAACTTCCTTGACACTTTATCATATTCTCCCGGGCTAGAGACTGTAATGTCTTTAGGACCATGAATGTCTTCTGGTGTCATCTTGGTGCTTGTAACATCAATTCCACTAGTGATTGTTGGTTCGATTTCTGGACCCATTTTCATGTCCTTGGACCTTTCTCCTGAGGGCACAAACTTCCTTGACACTTTATCATATTCTCCCGGGCTAGAGACTGTAATGTCTTTAGGACCATGAATGTCTTCTGGTGTCATCTTGGTGCTTGTAACATCAATTCCACTAGTGATTGTTGGTTCGATTTCTGGACCCATTTTCATGTCCTCGGACCTTTCTCCTGAGGGCACAAACTTCCTTGACACTTTATCATATTCTCCCGGGCTAGAGACTGTAATGTCTTTAGGACCATGAATGTCTTCTGGTGTCATCTTGGTGCTTGTAACATCAATTCCACTAGTGATTGTTGGTTCGATTTCTGGACCCATTTTCATGTCCTCGGACCTTTCTCCTGAGGGCACAAACTTCCTTGACACTTTATCATATTCTCCCGGGCTAGAGACTGTAATGTCTTTAGGACCATGAATGTCTTCTGGTGTCATCTTGGTGCTTGTAACATCAATTCCACTAGTGATTGTTGGTTCGATTTCTGGACCCATTTTCATGTCCTCGGACCTTTCTCCTGAGGGCACAAACTTCCTTGACACTTTATCATATTCTCCCGGGCTAGAGACTGTAATGTCTTTAGGACCATGAATGTCTTCTGGTGTCATCTTGGTGCTTGTAACATCAATTCCACTAGTGATTGTTGGTTCGTTTTCTGGACCCATTTTCATGTCCTCGGACCTTTCTCCTGAGGGCACAAACTTCCTTGACACTTTATCATATTCTCCCGGGCTAGAGACTGTAATGTCTTTAGGACCATGAATGTCTTCTGGTGTCATCTTGGTGCTTGTAACATCAATTCCACTAGTGATTGTTGGTTCGATTTCTGGACCCATTTTCATGTCCTCGGACCTTTCTCCTGAGGGCACAAACTTCCTTGACACTTTATCATATTCTCCCGGGCTAGAGACTGTAATGTCTTTAGGACCATGAATGTCTTCTGGTGTCATCTTGGTGCTTGTAACATCAATTCCACTAGTGATTGTTGTTTCGATTTCTGGACCCATTTTCATGTCCTCGGACCTTTCTCCTGAGGGCACAAACTTCCTTGACCCTTTATCATATTCTCCCGGGCTAGAGACTGTAATGTCTTTAGGACCATGAATGTCTTCTGGTTTCATCTTGGTGCTTGTAACATCAATTCCACTAGTGATTGTTGTTTCGATTTCTGGACCCATTTTCATGTCCTTGGACCTTTCTCCTGAGGGCACAAACTTCCTTGACACTTTATCATGTTCTCCCGGGCTAGAGACTGTAATGTCTTTAGGACCATGAATGTCCTCTGGTGTCATCTTGGTGCTTGTAACATCAATTCCACTAGTGATTGTTGTTTCGATTTCTGGACCCATTTTCATGTCCTTGGACCTTTCTCCTGAGGGCACAAACTTCCTTGACACTTTATCATATTCTCCCGGGCTAGAGACTGTAATGTCTTTAGGACCATGAATGTTTTCTGGTGTCATCTTGGTGCTTGTAACATCAATTCCACTAGTAATTGTTGTTTCGATTTCTGGACCCATTTTCATATCCTTGGATCTTTCTCCTGAGGGCACAAACTTCCTTGACACTTTATCATATTCTCCCGGGCTAGAGACTGTAATGTCTTTAGGACCATGAATGTCCTCTGGTTTCATCTTGGTGCTTGTAACATCAATTCCACTAGTGATTGTTGTTTCGATTTCTGGACCCATTTTCATGTCCTCGGACCTTTCTCCTGAGGGCACAAACTTCCTTGACCCTTTATCATATTCTCCCGGGCTGGAGACTGTAATGTCTTTACTACCACGAGCTTCCCCTGGTGGTATCATGGAGCTTGTAACATCACTTTCAATCTTGATTGCAGTTTCGATTTCTGGACCCATTTTCATGTCTTCGGCCCGTTCTCTTGAGGGAATTAACTTCCTTGACCCCTTTTCATATATTTCTGCACCAGCGATTATAATGTCTGTAGTGCCATGGACTTGTCCTGGTATTATTCTGGAGGTTGTAACATCACTTTCAATCTTGATTGTAGTTTCGATTTCTGGGCCCATTTTCACGTCCTGGGCCCTTTCTCCTGAGGGCACAAACGCACTTGGCACCTGTTCATATTGTCCTGGAATAGCGATTGTTATGTCTTTGGTACCATGGGCTTCCACTAGTGGTATCCTGGAGCTTGTAACATCACTTTCAATCTTGATTGTAGTTATGATTTCTGGACCCATTTTCATGTCTTCGGCCCTTTCCCTTGAGGGAATTAACTTCCTTGACCCCTTTTCCGATATTTCTGCACTATCGATTGTAATGTCTGTAATGCCATGGACTTGTTCCGGTATTAATCTGGAGCTTGTAACATCACTTTCAATCTTGATAGTAGTTTCGATTTCTGGACCTATTTTCATGTCTTCGGGCCTTTCTCCTGCGGGCACAAACTTTCTTTTTCCCTTGTCGGGTACCCCTGTGCTAGCGACTGCAATATCTTTAGTACCATGGGCTTCTTCAGGTGTTATTTTGGAGATTGTAACTTCATGTGTCTGTTCTGGTATTAAAACAATTTCACTCACTTCTGGTGTTAGTTCTGTGCTTGCAGGTTTCTTGGTCTCATCTTGCATCTCACCCTGTTCCAATTTGAGTTCCTTTTCTTTGGCTATCGTCTGCGTAATTTCGTTCTTATCTTTTGTTGTTTCTAAGTCAAGACCCCTTTCAATTTTGACTGTAGTTTCGACTTCAGGACCAATTTTCATGTCTCGGGCCCTTTCTCCTGAGGGCAAAAACTTCCTTGGCACCTTTTCATATTCTCCTTGGCTAGCGATTGTAATGTCTTTGGTACCATGGGCGTCTACTGGTGGTATTATGGCGCTTGTAACACCACTTTCAATCTTGATTGTAGTTTGGATTTCTGGACCCATTTTCATGTCTTCGGCCCTTTCCCTTGAGGGAATTAACTTCCTTGCCTTCTTATCATGAATTACTGCATCAGCGATTGTAAGATCTGTAATGCCAGAGGGCACAAACGTCCTTGGCACCTTTTCATATTGTCCTGGGCTAGCAATTGTAATGTCTTTGGTACCATGGGCATCTACTGGTCGTATCATGGAGCTTTCAATCTTGATTGTAGTTTCGACTTCTGGACCTTTTTCCATGTCTTGGGCCCTTTCTCCTGAGGGCACAAACGGCCTTGGCACCTTTTCATATTGTCCTGGGCTAGCAATTGTAATGTCTTTGGTACCATGGGCATCCACTGGTCGTATCATGGTGCTTTCAATCTTGATTGTAGTGTCAAGTACTTTTTCCATTTTCATGTCCTGGGCCCTTTCTCCCGAGGGCACAAACGTCCTTGGCACCTTTTCATTTTCTCCTGGGCTAGCGGTTGTTATGTCTTTGGTTCCATAGGCTTCTACTGGTGGTATCCTGGGGCTTGTAACATCACTTTCAATCTTGATTGTAGTTTGGATTTCTGGACCCAATTTCATGTCTTCGGCCCTTTCCCTTGAGGGAATTAATTTCCTTGACCCCTTTTCATGTATTTCTGCACCAGCGATTGCAATGTCTGTAAGTCCATGGACTTGCCCTGGTATTATTCTGGAGCTTGTAACATCACTTTCTAGCTTGATTGTAGTTTGGATTTCTGGACCCATTTTAATTTCTTCGGCCCTTTCTCCTGCAGGCACAAACTTCCCTTTCCCCTTGTCAGGTACTCCCGTGCTAGCGACTGTAATATCTTTAGTACCATGGGCTTCTTCTGGTGTTATTTTGGAGATTGTAACGTCATGTGTCTGTCCTGGTATTAAAACAATGTCACTCCCTTCTGGTGTTAGGTCTGCTGTTGCAGGTTTCTTGGTCTCTTTATATAATGACAGCAAGTCTATGACACTACCATAACTGCCATCATCTTGCCACTCATCTTGTTCCAATTTGAATTTCGCTTCTTCGTCTTTCTTCTGTATTATTTCTTTCTTATCTTTCGTTGTTACATAGTCCAAGCCTCTTTTAATCTCGATTGTAGTTTCCATTTTTGGACCCATCGTCGTCACTTCAGCCCTTTCTTCTGAGAGCACAAACTTCCTTGACACCTTTTCATATTCTCCTGGGGAGACAGTAATGTCTTTGGTATCACGGGTGTCTTCTGGTGTTATCTTGGTGCTTAAAACATCACTTTCACTAGCGATTTTCGTTTCGATTTCTGGACCCATTTTCATATCTTCGACCCTTTCCCCTGAGGGAACAATTCTCCTTGACACTTTATCATAATCTCCCGGGCTAGAGACTGTAATGTCTTTACTAGCATGAGCTTCTTCTGGTGTTATCTTGGAGATTAAAACGTCATATGTTTTTCCTGGTGTTAAAACTATTTCACTCTCTTCTGATGTTAAGTCTGCGATTGCCAGTTCTTTAGTCTTTTTATGGAACGACAACAAGTCTACAACACTAAAATAACTGCCATCATCTTGCACCTCAGCATGTTCCGACTTGGTTTTCTTTTCGTTGTCCATCTTCTGCATCATTTCGTTCTTATCCCTCGTTATTTCTATGTCAAGACCCTTTTGAATCTTGATTGTAGTTTCGACTTCTGGACCTTTTTTCATGTCTTGGGCCCTTTCTCCTGAGGGCACAAACTTCCTTTGCACCTTTTCATATTGTCCTGGGCTAGCGATTGTAATGTCTTTGATACCATGGGCATCTACTGGTGGTTTCATGGCGCTTGTAACATCACTTTCAATCTTGATTGTAGTTTGGATTTCTGGGCTCATTTTTATATCTTCGGCTCTTTCCCCTGAGGGAACAAACTTGCTTGATACTTTATCATAATCTCCCTGGCTAGAGACTGTAATGTCTTTACTACCATGGGCTTCTTCTGGTGTTATCTTGGAGATTGAAACATCATATGTTTTTCCTATTTCACTCTTTTCTGATGTTAGGTCTGTGATTGCCGGTTCTTTGGTCACTTCATGTAACGACAACAAGTCTACGGCACTAACATAACTGCCATCATCTTGCATCTCAGCATGTTCCAATTTCAGTTTCGCTTCATGGTCTTTCTTCTGCATCATTTCTTTCCTATCTTTCGTTGTTTCCAAGTCAAGACCCCTTTCAATCTTGATTGTAGTTTCGATTTCTGGACCTTTTATCATGTCTTGGGCCCTTTCTCCTGAGGGCAAAAACTTCCTTGGCACCTGTTCATATTCTCCTGGGCTAGCGATTGTAACGTCTTTGATACCATGGGCTTCTACTGGTGGTATTATGGCGCTTGTAACACCACTTTCAATCTTGATTGTAGTTTGGATTTCTGGACCCATTTTCATGTCTTCGGCTCTTTCCCTTGAGGGAATTAACTTTCTTGCACTCTTATCATAAATTACTGCATCAGAGATTGTAATATCTGTAGGGCCATGGACTTCTCCTGGTATTATTCTGGAGCTTATAACATCACTTTTAATCTTGATTGTAGTTTGGACTTCTGGACCCATTTTCATGTTTTCTGCCCTTTCTCCTGCGGGCACAAACTTCCTTTTCCCTTTGTCAAGCACTCCTGTGCTAGCAACTGTAATATCTTTAGAAAAATATTCTTCTTCTGGTGTTATTTTGGAGATTATAACGTCATGCGTCTGTCCTGGTATTAAAACAATTTCACTCCCTTCTGGGGTTAGGTCTGCGCTTGCAGGTTTCTTGCTCTCTGTATGTAATGACAGCAAGTCTATGATATTACCATAACTGCCATCATCTTGCATCTCATCCTGTTCCGATTTGAATTTATTTTCTTTGGCTATCTTCTGCATCATTTCTTTCTTATCTTTTGTTGTTTCCAAGTCAAGACCCTTTTCAATTGTGACTGTAGTTTCGAATTCTGGACCCATTTTCATGTCTTGGGCCCTTTCTCCTGAGGGCACAAACTTCCTTGGCACCTTTTCATATTGTCCTGGGCTAGCGATTGTAACGTCTTTGATACCATGGGCTTCTACTGGTGGTATCTTGGAGCTTGTAACATCACTTTCAATCTTGATTGTAGTTTGGATTTCTGGACCCATTTTCATGTCTTCGGCCCTTTCTCTTGAAGGAATTAACTTTCTTGACCCCTTTTCATGTATTTCTGCATCAGCGATTGTAATGTCTTTAGCGCCATAAGCTTCTTCTGGTATTATTCTGGAGCTTGTAACATCACTTTCAATCTTGATTGTAGTTTGGACTTCTGGACCCAATTTCATGTCTTCTGCCCTTTCTCCTGCGGGGACAAACTTCTTTTTCCCTTTGTCAAGCACTCCTGTGCTAGCTACCGTAATATCTTTAGAACCATATTCTTCTTCTGGTGTCATTTTGGAGATTGTAACGTCATGTGTCTGTCCTGGTATTAAACTAATTTCACTCCCTTCTGGTGTTTGGTCTGCACTTGCAAGTTTCTTGCTCTCTGTATGTAATGACAGCAAGTATATGACACTACTATAACTGCCATCATTTTGCATATAACATTTTTCCGATTTGAATTTCGCTTCTTCGTCTTTCTTTTGTATCATTTCTTTCGTATCTTTCGTTGTTTGGTAGTCAAAGCCTCTTTCAATCCTGATTGTAGTTTCCATTTCTGGACCCATTGTCGTCACTTCGGACCTTTCTCCCGAGGGTACAACCTTCCTTGACACCTTTACATATTCTCTTGGGCTAGCGACTGTAATGTCTTTAGTATCATCGGTGTCTTCTGGTGTTATCTTGGTGCTTGAAACCTCACTTTCCCTTGTGATTGTTGTTTCGATTTCTGGACCCATTTTCATGTCGTCGGCTCTTTCTCCTGCGGGTACAAACTTCCTTTTCCCCTTGTGAGGTACTCCCGTGCTAGCGACTGTAATATCTTTAGTACCATGGACTTCTTCTGGTGTTATTTTGGAGATTCTAACGTCTTGTGTCTGTCCTGAAATTAAAACAATTTCACTCCCTTCTGGTGTTAGGTCTGCACTTGAAGGTTTCTTGGTCTCTTTATCTAATGACAACAAGTCTACGACACTAAAATAACTGCCATCATCTTGCATCTCACCCCGTTCCGATTTGAGTTTCTTTTCCATTGCAATCTTCTGCATCATTTCTTTCTTATCTTTCGTTGTTTCCAAGTCAAGGCCCCTTTCCATTTTTACTATAGTTTCCAATTCTGGACCTTTTATGATGTCTTGGGCCCTTTCTCCCGAGGGCACAAACTTCCTTGGCACCTTTTCATGTTCTTCTTGGATAGCAATTGTAATGTCTTTGGTACCGTGGGCTTCTACTGGTGGTTTCATGGAGCTTGTAACATCACTTTCAATCTTGATTGTAGTTTGGATTTCTGGACTCATTTTTATATCTTCGGCTCTTTCCCCTGAGGGAACAAACTTCCTTGATACTTTATCATAATCTCCCTGGCTAGAGACTGTAATGTCTTTGGTACCATGGGCTTCTCCTTGTGATATTAAGGAGCTTGTAACATCACTATCAATCGTGATTGTAGTTTGGATTTCTGGACCCATTCTCATGTCTTCGGCCCTTTCTCTTGAAGGAATTAACTTTCTTGACCCCTTTTCGTGAATTTCTGCATCAGCGATTGTAATGCCTTTAGTGCCATGAACTTCTTCTGGTATTATTCTGGAGCTTGTAACATCGCTTTCAATCTTGATTGTAGTTTGGACTTCTGGACCCATTTTCAAGTTTTCTGCCCTTTCTCCTGCGGGCACAAACTTCCTTTTCCCTTTGTCAAGCACTCCTGTGCTAGCAACTGTAATATCTTTAGAACCATATTCTTCTTCTGGTGTTATTTTGGAGATTGTAACGTCATGCGTCTGTCCTGGTATTAAAACAATTTCACTCCCTTCTGGTGTTAGGTCTGCGCTTGCAGGTTTCTTGCTATATGTACGTAATGACAGCAAGTCTATGACACTACCATAACTGCCATCATCTTGCATCTCACCTTGTTCCGATTTGAGTTTCATTTCTTTGTCTTTCTTCTGTATCATTTCTTTCGTATCTTTCCTTGTTTCGTATTCACAACCTCTTTCAATCCTCATTGTAGTTTCCATTTCTGGACTGATTGTCATGACTTCGGCCCTTTCTTCTGAAGGCACAAACTTCCTTGACACTTTACCATATTCTCCTGGGCTAGCGACTGTAATGTCTTTTGTACCAATATCTTTTGTAGTTTCGGAATCAAGACCCCTTTCAATCTTGATTGTAATTTCGCTTTCAGGAGCCAATTTGTTGTCTTCGGCCTTTTCTACTGAGGGTACAGTTTTCCTTGACTCCTTATCAAATATTGCTGAACCATCGATTTTAATGTCTTTAGCACCATGCGCTTCTCCTGGTGGTATCTTGGAGCTTGTTACATCACTTCCCATCTTGATTGTAGTTGTGATTTCTGGACCCATTTTCATGTCTTCGGCTCTTTCTCCTGAAGGCACAAACGTCTTTTTAATGTCTTTAGTACCATGAGCTCCTTCTGCTGTTATCTTGGAGATTGAGACGTCATATGGTTTTCCTGCACTCTCTTCTGGTTTTAAGTCTACGATTGCCGGTTTCTTGGTCTCTTCATGAAACGGCAACAAGTCTACAACACTGCCATAACTGCCATCATCTTGCATCTCATCATGTTTCGATTTGAGTTTCTTTTCTTTGTGTTTCTTCTGTATCATTTGTTTCTTACCTGTTTTTGTTTCATAGTCAAGACCACTTTCAACCTTGATTGAATCCCTGTATTCAGCTTCTCTCCCTTCTGGTGTTAGATCTGAGCTTGCCATTTGTGTGGTCTCTTTGCCTAACGACAACAAATCTACAACACTACAATAACTGTCATCATCTTGATCTTGCATCCCACTTTGTTCCGACTTAATTTTCTTTTCTTGGTGTTTCTTCTGCATTATTTCTTTCTTATATTTGATTGTGTCATAGTCAAGGCTACTTTCACTCTTGATTGTAGTTTCGATTTCTGGACCCAACTTGAGGTCATAAGCCATTTCTTGTGAGGGTACAAGCTTCCTTGACACTTTATCATGTAGTAATGTGTTAGCGATTGTGGCGTCTTTAGTTACAAGGGTTTCGATTTTACGACCCATGTTGATGTATTCAGCTCTTTCTTCTGAGTGTACAAATTTCCTTGACTTCTTATCGCATACTACTGGGGAAATTGTAATTTCTTTAGTACCAAGCGCTTCTCCTGGTGTCATCTTGGAGCTTGTAACGTCACTTTCCATCTTAATTGTAGCTTCGATTTGTGAACCCAACACCTTGCCTTCGGCCCTTTCTCCTGCGGGTATAAACTTCCTTGGCATCTTATCACGCGCTGATATGCTAGCGATTGCACTGTCTTTATCTTTCTTCTTATCTTTCATTGTTTCATAGTCAAGACCGCTTTCAATCTTGATTGAATCCCTGTATTCAACTTCTCTCCCTTCTGGTGTTAGGTCTGAGCTTGCCATTTTTGTGGTCTCTTTGCCTAACGACAACAAATCTGCAACACTACAATAACTGTCATCATCTTGATCTTGCATCCCACTTTGTTCCGATTTCCTTTCCTTCTCTTTTCGTTTCTTCTGCTCCATTTTTTTCTTGTCTTTCAAAGTGTCATTGTCAAGACCTCTTTCAATACTGACTGCATCTGTCCATTCTAGTGCTAAATCTGCACTTGCCGGTTTCTTGGTCTTTTTACCTAACGGCAACACATCTACGACACTACAATAACTGTCGTCACCTTGTATTTCCCTTTGTTCCGATTTGATTTTCTTCTTTTTGTGTTTCTCCTGTACTATTTCTTTCTTACTTGTGTCATAGTTAAGATCACTTTTCGTGTCTTCGTCCCTTCCTACTGAGGGTACGAGCTTCCTTGAACCCATGTCATGTACTCCTGGGCTAGCAATTGTGATCCATTTAGTACCATATGCTTCGCTTGATGTTATCCTGGAGCCTGTAACTTTGCCTTCAACCTTGATCGTAGCTTCGATTTCTGGACTCAATATCCTGCTTTCGGCCCTTTCTCCTGCAGGCACCAACTTCCTTGGCCCTTTATCATGTACTGATGTGCTAGCAATTGTAATGTCTTTAGTACCATAGGCATCTTCTGATATTATACTGCAGGCGCTTTTAACTATTTTAGTATCATGCCTCTGTTTTGGGATTTGAACAATTGGACTCCTTTCTGGTGTCACTTCTGAACTTGACGGTTTTGTTATCTTTTTACCTAATGACAACAAGTCTCCTACACTACAATAACTACCATCATCTTGGTCTTGCTCCGATTTAATATTCTTCCCTTTTTGTTTCTTCTTTACCATTTCTTTCTTATCTTTCGTTCTTTCATGGTCAAGACCACGTTCAGACTTGAGCGTATCGCGGTATCCAATTTCAATCCCTTCTGCTGTCAGATCTGTGCTTGTCGGTTTCTTCGTCCCTTTACCCAGCGACAACAAGTCTACGACACTACCATAACTGTCATCATCTCCCATCTCACCTTGTTCAGATTTGATTTTCTTCTCTTTGTGTATCTTCTGTATCATTTCTTTCTTATCTTGTATTGTGTCATAGCCAAGACCTTTTTCAATCTGGACTGTAGTTTTGATTGCTGGACCCGTTATGGTGTATTCTGCCCTTTCTGCTGATGGTACAAGCTTCCTTGAACCCTCATTCTGGACTGCTGTGTTAGCGATTGTAATGTCTTTAGTACCATAGGCTTCTCCTGGTGTTGTTATCCTGGAACCTGCAACTTCCTTTTCAATCGTGATTATGGGTTTGATTTCTGGACTCAATATCCTGCTTTCGGCCATTTCTCCTGCAGGCACCAACTTCCTTGGCCTCTTATCATGTACTGCTGTACTCGCAATTGTAATGTCTTCAGTACTATGGGCATCTTCTGATGTTATAGTGCGGGCGCTTTTCACTACTTTAGTTTCATGAATCTGTCCTGGGATTTGAACAATTTTACTCCTTTCTGATGGGTCTGTGCTTGAAGGTTTCTTGGTCTCTTTGCCTAACGACAGCAAGCTAACGAGGAAACTACCATAACTGCCATCATCTTGCATCTCACCTTGTACTGCTTTGGTTTTCTTCTCTTTGTCTTTCTTTTGTGTCATTTCTTTCTTATCTTTCATTGTTTCATGATCAAGACCACTTTCAATATTGATTGAATCCTTGTATCCAGTTTCAATCCCTTCAAGTTTTAGATCTGCACTTGCCGGTTTCTTGGTCTTTTTACCTACCGACAACATGTCTACGACGCTCCCGTAACTGTCATCATCTTGCGTCCTACCTCGTTCCGATTTGGTTTTCTTCTCTTTGTGTTTGTTCTGTACCATTTCTTTCTTAAATTTCATTGCGTCATAGTCAAGATCACTTTCAATCTTGATTGTAGTTTCGAATTCTGGATCCAATGTCCTGCCTTCAGATCTTTCTCCTGCGGGTAGAATTTTCCTTTTCCCCTTATCATGTGCAGATGTGCTAATACTAGAGGCTCCTGATGTTATACTGCAGGCGCTTTTAGCTATTTTAGTTTCATTCCTCTTTCCTGGGATTTGAACAATTTCTTTCCCTTTTGCTGCTAGGCCTGAGCTTATAGGCTTTTGTGTCTTTTTACCTAATGACAACAAGTCTACGACACTACCATAACTGTTGTCATCTTGCATCTCACCTTGTCCTGATTTAACTTTTTTCCCTTTGTGTTCTTTCTGTACCATTTCTTTCCCACCTTTCATTGTTTCATAGTCAAAACCACTTGGCATCTCGTCTACGGCACTACCATAAATGTCATCATTGGGCATCTGAATTTGTTTTTTCCCCTTTTTCTTTTGTATCTTATCTTCTGTTGTTTCGGAGTCAACATCACTTTCAAATTTCTTTGGAGATATATAAACAGTCGCTGCCGCTTGACGTAGAGCTACTTTCTCTATGTTTTCTGACGATACAAACCTGAGGGATCTGTCAATGTCTCGATCCTTTTTAACTTCTGAAACTTTATCTCCCGAGCTTGCAACCTTGTTTGACTCACTACTGTGAACCGTGGTAGCATCTCTCAGGCCATCGTCGATATGCGTTTGTCCTGGTGTTATGACGGCGCTTGCTGTACTGAAATAACTTGTTGAGTGGGTTAGTTCTCGTCCCATGTCATCGTAGATACCGCTTATTGACTGCGTTTGTACTTTATTCTGATTATCTTCTATTAGTGTTGAGCTGGCATTTGTTTTCATCTTGCTGAATTTACCCAGTGATATCAAACTTAGAACACTGCCATAATTACTATCGTTTAGCCCTTCTTTGTCTTTAGGTAATTTTTCTATCTGCTTTGTTTCTAAGTCTTGGCAACTTTCGATGACTTTTAGAGTTATATAAGCAGGCGCTTCGGTTTGATACAGTAGGACTTTGTCTCTTTTTTCTGAAGTTTCAGAGATGTAGTGCATTTCAATTTCGTGTTCTTTTTCTCTTTTTTTGCCATTTACTCCTGAGGTAGACCACGTGTTCGATTTATTTACATGTTTTGGTGCAACGTCAACCAAACCTTCATCGCCAGCTTGGTCATGAACGTCAGACTTAGACGTGCAGCAAAGATTGTTTAGGCAAGTTGGCTTCTGCTCATATTCCTTAGCGTCTTTAGACGTAAGTTTGTTTCTTCGATCAACTGATTTTGAGTCAACATTGTTTGAGCTACAGTCTTGTATCCTTTCATTAACGTCGACTGAGCCACGGTAAGAAGTCTCTTTGCCACCCCAGCATGACTTAAATCCTGATTCGCTATGGCGAGAATGGCACTGTACGTCAAAATAATCCACGGCACCACGATCCACTGCATCACAATCCAATGTAGTCGCGTGATCGTGACGTTGGTCACAGGTTTCTGGTCTGCCACCCCAACAACATAAACAGTCTGTGTTGCCTTGCTCAGAAGGACGTCCGTCAAAACCATCCACTGCACCTTTCCTTTCTCCGACAACTATTTTTGTGGCAGCGGTCGCTTGAACTTTACGTTGGTCGTCGGTTTCTGGTCTCCCACCCCCAAACAATGAACAGTCTATGTCGCCTTGGCCAGAATGACATTCCACGTCATGCGTGGCACCTTTCCACCCTTCACCATACTTTACCGTCACACCGGTCTTGTGACCTTGATGATGCGCGGGGCTTGCAGGTATGCTAACACAACACAAACAAAGATCTAGTTTGTCGTCAGCGTCTTCTATGTCGTCTTTGATGAAGTGATCCTTTTTCTTTTTCTTTTTCTTCTCATTTTCCTGCACGGCACGGAGTAAATTCAGGATGTGTGGAGCAACAAAAAAATACCCAAACCCGCAGCCCAGGATGATGCTGCTAAAGATTCCGAGATCAAAGGTCATAGCAAAGGCTATAGTTATATAGGTGATGGTGAAGTCCAGTGCGTGCAATAAGGAACGAATACATCGGTGGACCAGCAGTTTAGATCTGAAAACAGACACAGGCAATAGAGCATATTTATAATACTAGTGCAGTCCACTCGCAGTAATTTCACTGCAGCATAGTCTTGACCACGAGTAACAAAATAGAAATGATTAAAATTGTAGCGTTCCTATAGTAAAAATGCCATCAGTTGCAAAGTGTACATGTATTACAGTAACTTACGGTGGCCACTTGCGCAGCTTCCTCTGTAGCTTCAGGTCATAATGGTACAGGAAGTACTTGTCAAGCTCCATTATCACCGCCATAAACATGGATGCCACAGCAGCAACTGCCAGATCTGTACACCATTGAAATAATGCATATTGCAGATGCAAAATGTTAAGAGATTAGAAACAATGTTGGTTAAGTTAAAACAAGAAATGGTTGTACTTATATAGTGCGCTTACCAGTTCAAACAGCTGTTCAAGGCGCTGGCTAAAACTCTGGATCTAACTAAAACAAGCGAAGACGCCAACCTGCACATCACGCACCTTTTCAAGCGATCGTTATGGCCGCGTGGTCCAAAGGCGGAACTAACGTGCCTCGTCCACAGGCTAGAAACCAATGGCGCCTGACAGGTGTGGGATCGATCCCACCTCTTGTCGTTATATTTCTTCGAATATTATTTACTTTGAAAAAATCAAAATCAAAACTCAAATGCTGTCACGTGGGGTTTATGGGCTCTGCACAATGGAATTATGGACCCTCACGTTTATTCGGTGGGAACTGCTAGTACGTCACCCTATGAATTACTTTAATAAATTTATTTGTTTTGCTCGTTCTGTGTTAAGGTTGGGGTACAGAAATAGATAGAAAAATGGTAAAAGATTACTGTCACACTAGCTTTCACACGGCTATGAATCATATGTAGTCCAGCCACTTGATAACAGTTAAAATCACACATTTATTTCTTCTACTCTATACAAGATTCTCTAAGTACTACTCTAACTTAAAATGTCTCAGTCACTGCTAATAGTTCGATCGCTGATAGTCTAGGCAGCTGTTATATCTTCCTCGGGCACTTGCTATAATATTTCATGTAGATTTGGACTACTGTGGTCCGTTTTACAGTTTCTCAAGAGTTGGACTACTGTGGTCCTGTTATGATCAGTTTAAGTGCACCTTCGCCTTATGCACTTAACTCATGTGTGGGGTGTTCGAAGTCCTTCTGTGAGGTAGCTTCTGGTACACCTTTGTCGTTGTGTAGTTGGGTTCCCTTGCCACGCTGTGGGGTCTGACAGGGTGTTTCTTCGGGTAGCTCCTTCCGTCTTGTGCGGTAGAGTCTCCTCGACCAACTAGTCGTTTCTGTGGAGTGGGGTGCACAGGATATCTCGGGATAGCTCGGGATAGCTCGCCTGCTCGTCTGTAATATAAGAGACGAAATTCTGCACAACCCTGAATAATCGGTTTGTGCAGAGCGTCTCACTGAAAGCCAAGTAGCCCTCAGTGATAGCTCCACATCTCTATACATAAGCGACGAACATTCTGCTACTTCCGGGTTCCACTGGAATCTCACTCTAATTCCTATACATACATAAATATAAATCGTGTCTAACTATACACATACAGAATTAATAATAATATAAACATTCAGTGGTACAGCCACTGGTCTGCAAACATACATATAAGTTAAACAACAGAGGTTCCGTACGGGATACAACATGGCGGCGCAACCGGTCGTGTTTCGCCTCGTGGTAGGCTCTTCCACGTGGTCCCGCAAATTCGGATTAACAATTCACATTTATGCATAGCAAATTCCACAAACATAATTTCAACAATAATATAAATATCACGATGAAACAGAAGGGTGTTCATTTACCTGTTTGACAAGTTCAGGCCCGTGATGACTTGAGAGAATTCTAAGATTTCTAAGTCCTGCTTCCTGGTCTATGAGTGTAGAGATTTCTCTAGCTGTGGAGATGTTGACTCTACCTCGTCTCAACTACGACTGATCCAAACTGTGTTAGGCTCTGACACATTCAAAACTGCTCTACCCACTGAGCCTGCTCTGATTGGTTAAAACGGTCCGATTCAAAGCTCAAGTGCTGACTCACTGCGCTAGCGTGGGTCGGGCTCGCGGTGTGTGGTCTGCTGTGTACTATACTAACTCTCTACTGTTACAAAGACTACACATGGCTAAATAGTCAACAAGCAGAGTTAAAACTAGCCAATTCGTGACAAATGCCCTAGACAATTCAGGCACCCTGATTACAAAGAGGAACATAATTTTCTATACGAGTTACACTAGAAGGGCAAAGCCTATAAAACTCACATGCTCCCAAGATTCTACACGAAAATGAGTGCCCAGAAAAAGTGAAACGAAACAGTGGCATCAAAATGCAAATACTGACTTCCGATGATCTTGACCTGACTCCAAATGGACACTCTTAAACAATCAAATGAACTACAATGAACACATGAAAGTTGTATTATCCCCCAAAACAGTGACCTTTGGATGACCTTGACCTTAAGTGACCTCGACAGTGGGATGACCTTGATCTTTAAGCTTTACATGACCTCTGATGCTCATGTATGATCAAATAACCCAGTGTTGATGCATACTACGGTTCAAGCATAGAGCCATCCCACTGTACTAAGACACAGTTTGGTTTTTCCATGTCTCTGTAAGATCTAACTAAAATTACACTGACCTCCAAAATCAATGCAAAAACAGAAAACATATGAAAACAATCTATTATCTCTACATACAACAAGTTTGGATTTTTCTTCGCTCATAGTTTAGGGTCAGGGTCAAACCAAAGTATGAATAAATGAATTAAAATTTATTAAGAAGATAAATATTTTCACACAAAAGCACGATCATATCCTATATTTACCGACTTCGGAAACCTCCAGCGACCTTTATATTTTGGCAAAGATGACTAATGTTGCATGGTATGTGTGTCTCATTGATAACTATCAAGCATCATGCATCAAAGACTCATAAAATATATCTGGCAATAATTTAAGGGAAAAAGTGACATTTTGTCAATACGGGTAATTGTTTAAAAAAATAACATTTGTTGACCCTATGACCATGACCTTGAAGTGAAGTCATTCATTCACTGATCATTTTCGAGTTCTCGTGATAATCCAACCACACTTGATTGGGATAGTTGAAATGGGTTCCCAGGCGTTAAGCCATTTGCAAAATTTGCACATGCGGACGACGGATGAACAGACAACTAAAAAGAAGAAGATGGCAAGCCATTCAAATGTATATCCAGACACTCACACACATAGACAAAAAATAAACATTTTCAAAAGTGTTAATTTTGTAAGTGGGGGAGTGACTCGGCTTTATCATAACGAAGCAAAAGAAAAACGTTTAATTGGTGATGGCCACTATCTGTAAAAAAAAAAACACGCCTAGAAGGGCAAAGTCTATATGACTCACATGCTCCTTATGGAACTCGCAATATTTAACATGAAAATAGGTTCCCAGAAAAAACAAAATGAAACAGTGGCGTTAAAATAATAAAATGCAAAGTAGTACCGACTTTGATCTTTCTGTGCTCTTGACCTTGACCTCTGGCTACAAATACACTCATGAACTATCAAATAAACTACAACAAAAGTTGTATTATGCAAGCAACAAAAAAAAACAAAAAACAAAAACCTTGGGATGACCTTGACCTTCAGGGATCTTGACCATGGGATGATCTTGACCTTCGCGTGACCTCTCATTCATATCTGATTAAAAAGCCCAATGTTGTTACATACTATGGGTTAAAAAAAAAACAGTCATTCAAATGTACCATGACCTATTTTTGTATGTTTTTTTGCAAGGCCTAAAATGCCCTTGACTTCTAGATCAACGTAACAACAGAACATATATGAAAGATCGATCTACCATCTCTAAAGACAACAAATTTGGACTTTATATCTCCTATATTGTAATAATAATAATAATAATAATAATAATAATAATAATAATAATAATGATGATGATGATAATATTAATATTAATAATAATAATAATAATAATGATAATAATAATAATAATAATAATAATAATAATAATAATAATAATGATAATAATAATAATAATAATAATAATGATAATAATAATAATAATAATAATAATAATAATAATAATAATAATAATAATAATAATAATAATAATAATGATAATAATAATAATAATAATAATAACAATAATAATAATAAGGGTACTTGTAAGTTGTATAGCGTTTTTTCTAATGACATCAATTGAAAGCACAGTTCTCACGCATTTAACGTTAACGTCCCAATACATACGAAAAGAAGTACACAAAAATGAGACACTAATAAATTATGCAAAGACATAATACAAACATGAAAAATAATATTTACGAGTATAATACAAAAGACGAGGGATGGAGGTGGAGAAGGAGAGCAGCTAAGGAGTGAGAGGGTTGGGGGCGTACGGTTTGATGGCGGCGGTCTGAATCAGAAAAGAAGGAATGATGATGGTGATGGGAAGCGACATCAGACATTTTTAAGGAAGAGATGAGTTTTGAAGTTGGACTTGAAAGTGGCTATGTTCGAAGAGCTGCGAAGAGAGAGTGAGAGAGAAAGAGCGAGAGAGAGAGAGAGAGAGAGAGGGGGGGGGATGTGTAAAGGGTGAATATAACAGGGCCTAGAACTGACCCCTGAAGAACACCGAAAAGAACTCAAGTTTACGGTCAAGGTCACTTCAAAGTAGCTGTACTAACCGACTCTGAATTGTTCCAATGACCTTGACCTTGGAGTGAGGTTGACCAAATATGTATAGGATGTGTGTCTCAGTGATATATATTATTATATAACTGGAATCAAATAAGTTCAATATTAATAACTTCAAACAAAAGTGATTTTTTTTTTAAAAAGTCATTTTTGAAACTAGCATTTGTTTACCCTGTGACATTGACATTGAAGAGAAGTCATTCGTTTACTGATCATTTATGAGGTCTCATGGGTATACACCACCTTACCAAGTTGGGTTGTGATAGTTAAAACAGGTTCTGAGATATTAATCCACTTGCAAGTTTTGCAGACAGATGGCGGACGGCGGACCGACAAACGGACAGGCGGACAAAATGTTTTGATGTACATTTTTTGGACTATTTAGGACTCATCTCACACAGATTTAAAAAATCATTATAATTATTTTTGGGGGGGAAGGGGGGTGGGTTGGGGTGGGAAGGAGGAAGAGGGGGAGGGAGATGTTTTGAGTACATAGACTTACATTGCATTGCTATGCATGTGAGCGAAAAAATTGGATCAGCCAATTTTTTGATGCAGTGCAAAACACGTTTAGTTAATGGTGAAGCTCAATGACCTTGATCTTCAAAAAAAAAAAAAATTAAAAAAATAATTTCAAATAAGAATAAAATAGCATGCTTAGCAATAGATAAAGTTATCCACAAAGTAAAAAAGATGAATTTCGGTTCTATTATTCTTGAGAGAAGGCGAAAATTTTGTTTTGAACAAAAATGTTAAATTTGCAGCGACGGAACTTTCGACCCACAAACCAGCCTGCTATTACAGGATAGCCCATAGTTTGAAGTACCTATATACTAAAACTCAACAATTGCTTCAGCTGTTTTTGAGATATTGAGCACATGCACCACCTTTAGCAGCATTTTTATTCAGTGACCTTGACCTTTGAGCAGAGAAAATATGATGGCTCGGGATGCTGGTCACTAAAGTAGGTCATGTCTCTATGACGTTTGGTCACAATCCGTTCAGTGGTTCCTAAAATAGGATTTCCAACTGACCGACGGACAGACCGACATTTTGGCTCGTTCTGATTCCCCTCGACTATTTGAAAGTATTTCCAGATAAGTCTGGAAATACAAAACATGTATATAAATTTTTGGAGGGGGATAGAGGAGGGGGTTAGTCGGGGGAAAGGGGTGGGGGGATGGAGAAGAGTACATAGACACGTTGCTGCACGCACAGTGAGTCAAAACATAATTTTAAACCAAATTACAGGTAAATGAAATAGTGATAAAACAAAGTGTAGAAAGTAAACTAACAATGTTGGCAAGGCTAACATTTTTTTTCTCTCGAGTAAACCATTGTACCACTTACCTAAAAGTTCAGTCGTTTTCCACACTTCAAACAGAACATATGTGTCAGTGATCCACTTCATCTGAATGTTCGAATGGTGGTAAGTGTCGTAGGGTTGGGTTGCACAGAAAGAAACGAAAATCCATTATACATCGTGCGTGTTTGTGATGACTTTGTAATCAAAGACCTTTTTTTTTTTTTTTTTAACCATAATAACACTTTCTTTCTGATTAAGTATAAAACACACATGCACAATATAAAACTATAATTAAAATTATAATTAAAATTTATATATTATTTTATTGTTGGTGTGAATATTCTCCTTAGCATATTTTCCAAAGAATCTCTCACTTCTACTAGCTTTAATTTAAGGCTTACACAGTCAACAAAAATCTGGAATTAGTCTGTCTTGGTCAGATGTACGAAGACAGTGATGGATGGGAATGGGATAGCGAGACGACGACTAAGGCAGCAGGACTCCTGAATGCTCGGACCACTGGCACTTTCCTTGTTGCCTTTGTTGTTGTTCGGAATTGTCTCCGCTATCTCAAATGCCTTACTGTCCAGCTACAGAAGAGGACCCAAGGAGATCGTTTCTGCGTACAAGCAAATCAAGGATGTGACCGCCACCATAGAGTCAATCAGAGCTGATATTGACATTGCGTTCAATCCTTGGTTTGCAGAAGCTGAAGAAATGGCTGCTGATTTCAGTACAGACCTCGCTGTGCCTCGCAGAGCTTGTAGCCAGACTCTTCGGGACAACCACCCAGCGGAAAGTCCCAAAGAGTACTTCAAGCGTTCGATCGCCATCCCTTTCTTAGACCACCTTTGCCTTGAACTGAGGGAACGGTTCCAGAACCTGCAGCTGGCCATCGATGGGCTGTCTCTTGTGCCAGCCACGTTCGCACATGGCCAAGGGGATAATCAGATGCCAGATGATTTAAAAACACTCAGCCACCTGTGGGAAATGGATCTCCCGGACCCTAACATGGTTGCAGCTGAGTAC
Organism: Oncomelania hupensis; assembly: GCA_036898135.1. Lineage (NCBI taxonomy): Eukaryota > Metazoa > Mollusca > Gastropoda > Littorinimorpha > Pomatiopsidae > Oncomelania > Oncomelania hupensis. The sequence goes on from CM072524.1 coordinate 46,906,213, forward strand.
CAGCTTGGGGTCCAGAAGTGGTGAAGGGTGGCAAAGGATGGAGAGGAGTTCCCATCTTCAGTTTCTGAGGCCCTGAGCATGTGTGATGGGGATTTTTCCCCAATCTTCAGATTGTTCTGAAACTCCTCTGCAGACTGCCTGTGACAACAGCCCAGTGTGAGAGGACTATCAGCCACATTAGGACTCTCAAAAATTATTTGAGATCCACAATGGGCCAGGAGCGTCTCAAAGGGCTGGCACTGATGAAGATTCATCGGGACATCCCTGTCAGCATTGAAGAAGCAGTGAACTGCTTTGCAAGGCGGTACAAAACGCAGATGGCTCTCCTGCCAAAGAACCTCATCCAGTGTGATTGAGGTCAGTGACTTATTTTAAATGTTCGTTCTGGCTTGACATTATCTATGTCAATTTCGGGCTTCTAATAAAGGCACATATAAATGATGATAATTTGTATTTTATTTGGAATGGCCAATAACAAATTATGGATTGACTCAATTGATCTAATTTTCTGTTTTTAAATTTTGTCAACTTTGTGTATGTGTTTGGTTTTGACAACTGTGTGTATGTGTTTGGACGTATCATGTGTAAGATAGCTGATCAGCATGCATGTTGTGCCTGGTGTTGGTTTGTTGTTTCTGTCACTCACACTCGCCATCAGGCCCACTAGTTTTCAACCAGGCAGGTTTTTTTTTTATTTACGCACAATTTTTTGATGCCAGGAAATTGGATTTCAGCCTTGCCAAATGTACTAAATGATCCTGCCCCTTGGTCATGCATCTTCCAAAATGGCATAATAATCAAGTGGAAAATAGATCGCAACCCTTCAACACGACCGCCGATTACGATCATTGCAAGACGGGAAGTTAGTTCATAGGCACAAAGCAGCTGATTGACCGGTTTCGTCCTTTGAGAGCAAATCCGAGGCGATTCTCGCTTGGGGGTGATCTTCGTCCTTTCGATACGGACAAGAAGGGTCGATAGATCGACCCGATCGTCTCTCCAAAGGGTTAATAATAATAATAATAATAATAATAATAATAATAATAATAATAATAATAATAATAATAATAATAATAATAATACAGGGCTAGAAATTAACTTTTTTTCTTTGGGGGCCACCGGGCCCCTTGATTGAAAAATTTGAGGGCCCACAAGCAACTTTCGGGGCCCAACTTGAAAAATAATGCAAACAAAAAAACAAAAGAATTATTGAAAATATAATAAGTAGAAAGTACAATTTGTCTGATAATCTAAAATAAAAACAATGGAATTTCCAATTTTGCTGAGTGATGTCATTTTTATTTGCCTTTTCTTTCACTTTCAAACATTACCAACAAAAAAGGGGAAAAAAACACCACACACACACACACATTCAGTGGCACACATATTCCAGTGACTAGTGAGCCTGAAATGGCCATTAAACAAAATAGAAAAAAATCAAGTGAGTCTCTTGTATAATACTTTTCAGTTTTGTGACTGAGTATTGCACAATACACATCATTAAATTTTTAATATGAGTAAACTAACAAAAAAACTGACTTCAATGCACAAAAGTTCAAAACAAAACCATGTGATGAAAGGGAACTAAACTTAACAGTACTCTTCCTCGTTCACTTCAAGGCAATGCCATGGAAATCTTTTTTTCCACCCTTCATTGTAGTTCCTTGATCTTTTTTCCTCTTCATACTTCTTTTTTCTTTCTTTTTCTTGTTCTTTCCTTTCGTCGACGTTTTCTTCTGGCGCCTTTCACTTCCCAAAAATTGGAAAATACGCCATCGCCGATTGTTTTAGCAACTGTATGGCGACGATATGTAGCCATACTTTCGTACTTGCAAAGATGGACATTTTGCGCTTATGTTGTGCCATAGCCTTTTGTTTATTATATTTAAAAGATATTGAAGTGTATATTAAACTTTTGAGTGCAAAATTAAAGGGTTTTCGCTTCTTTTCTCTGTCTTTTTTTCTGTCCAAATTTAGGGCACCGGTGTGGGATGCTTCCCTTGGCCCAAATACCAAACTGCCGAGTAGAGCAAGCTGTAGCAGACGAATTATTTTGCGGGCCAAGCGGGCCCTTCGTTTTTCAACTTTCCGAGCCCGAAATCAACTTTGCGGGTTTTTGGCCCCGGGCCCCAGCTAATTTCGAGCCCTGTAATAATAATAATCAGCATCATCACAATAATAACAAAACTAGTAATTAAACTAAACAAAACAAATACATAAATAAATTTCTTACCACATTGTGTGGGTTACTTTGCTGTTGTGAAAGTGAGTGTTCATGAGTCGGATCGTTGAGAGGGTTGTGATTATCATCCTTCTCCTCTTCTGATGCAGTCATCCTCAAAGTCTGAGCACGACTTTATATATCTGGATCCTAGGAGTTAACTCTACCCTCATAATAAACCATCTTATGTTCGTTAAAAACAGGCTGCAGGTGTGAAGAGTCGTTGTTGGAAGAAGTGTGTTAGGCCATCCACATGGGAACATGCAAAGTAAATGCGTCATAAACCCCACCGGGTCCAGCCATATTCCCGGAAATGCGTCATATCGCGACCGCACGTCAAAATAATGACGGAATACTTGTAGACCACAGGCGCTTGTGCCTGTGACGCGTATTCCTTTGGTTACTATAGATAACCAAAGGAGACACGTCACAGGCGCTCGCGTGTGTTGTAGAGTAGGATAGTGGATCTGTGTGTGTGTGTGTCTGTGCGTGCGGTTTTGTGTGTGTGTGTGCGCGCGCGTGTGTGACTAGCCAGCAGCAAACTTAACATATTTTTGTTTTCAAATTGTGGTTCCTGCAAATAGATGTGTGTGAGAGAGAGAGAGAGAGAGAGAGAGAGAGAGAGAGAGAGAGAGAGAGGGGGGGGGGGGGGAGAGAAAGCGAGAGAGAGAGAGAGAGAGAGAGAGAGAGAGAGAGAGAGAGAGAGAGAGAGAGAGAGAGAAAGAGAGAGGACCATCGGGCTACACATCAAAGTGGGACTGCTGCGCTCCCATGCTGTCATCTCCATCTTCCTATGCGCTTGCGAAACATGGACCCTCACGGCAGACCTACAACGAAGAATATAAAGCAAGGAGATGAGGTGCTACAGAAGATTTCTGGGCATTTCCTGTGCCCAGCTCGTCACCAGCGACGAAGTCCGACAGACCCTCACACAAGCCATTGGGCAACATGATGACATGCTCGCAGTGGTGAGTAGACGGAAACTCCGATGGGATGGCCACGTCACCAGAGCATCAGGCCTTTCAAAGACCATCATGCAAGGCACGGTGTAAGGAGGCAGATGAAGAGGGAGACAGAAAGATAGGTAGGAGGACGGCATTTGAGAATGGACTGGCTTGACGCTGAGTGAAGCCTTGAGGGTTGCTAAGGACAGAAAGATGGAGTACGCTTTCTCATTCCTGCTCTGTTCTATCAATCTGCTATACTATCTTCTTCGCTAGACCTGTCATCTACCTTTTTTCTTGAAAACTCTTCCGGGACAATACTGATTACTCCTTATTTGTGTATGAGGTCTGTTGGATCAGCTTGGGAATATTGGACGCTTTCTGCCAGGTGGTCACTAGGGCTTCCTATGATGTTATTATTTAGCAATGTAGGCATTTTATATGTATGTGTTTTGTTGATAATTTATAATGATGTTTGTATTCTATTTTGTTTTTGTAAACGGCGTTTCGATAAATTAGAGTACAGCCTCAGCGTCCCCTGCGTGGGAAGTCTTTATTGTAAAGTGATTGGCTGGTGGAGAGCTTTCAGTTTTACCACTAGGGTTGTTTCAGCAGATCTTTTATGCGGATCAGGGGTTGTCCGGTCCTGATTTGGCTCAGAAGAGTCCGCTGGACCTAAAGCAATAATCATGTAATGTAAACGATCATCTGTGGTGCCATAACGACTTTCAAGTTACGGGATAGGATAGGATCATGCACATAGCGTAGAATGGCCACATATGGAATTCCCTTTTGTAAAATATTTTCACCACTTTCAGCTAAATAATCTTTATTTAGAAGCATATTTTCTAAATAATTATTTCTTTACAAACAATGTAAGATTTCTCTAAATAATATATTTTCTCCGTATAAAACTTATTATATACCTAATTATTGTTTAGGTAAAAAAAAAAATAATGATATAGGTAAATAGGCATTGTTTTAAATAAGGAATTATTTACCTATATAATGCATTATTTAGCAGATTGTGTTAAATAATGTATTATTTAAAAATATTTCTAAATAATGATTTGGTTACCTATATAATGCATTATTTAGTGGAATTTGCTAAATAAGATGTTACTAAATAATGCATTATTTACGTAAAAAATTCATTGTTTAGGTACTGCAATTTTAATTATTTAGGGGATTCGCAGGTATATGTCGTTTTACTGTGAGGTTATGTGGTAGTGATAAAGAAATTTGAAAAATTTATTTCACTCTATTTTTTATTCGTTCACAAAAGTATTAATACACTAAACTGCAACGATAGCAGCTACGGAAAGGAGGGATCCATCATTATTTCTTCATTGGCGTCCTTGCCTTCAGAGTACTTCCGCCATGTTTCTTGTCAGTCCGACCTGCAAATCCCTGGTAGTTTCGAATAAGCTGAAACTTTTCATTTGAAACTAAAACATAATTCAACTCAAAAGAACAAACTGAAACACAGCCTCAACACAGCATTTGGATTAATAAAATAAATACAAAAGGAAATCTTTTTTTCTTCTGACAGAGATACTCAAAAATTAAACACTCCCGCACAAAACTGACTTTGACCTTTCGTTTGTATCGGGAGGTTACAAAAGTTTTATCTTCGAAATTGTGGAGAGATTTATATTACAAAAAATAATTATTTTACAAACATTTTGGAAACGCAATATTTGAAAAACTGAACACTATCCTGACCAGCCAGGGATGGGGGAGAAGGACCAAGTGCTTGCTGGGTGTGTTCTTGTTACCGGCAGTCACCCGTCTAGGACAGAAGTAAAACATAGCAATACATTTTGTCAAAATTTGCAAACAAAATAATGAAAACACCATGTGTGGCTTAATTAATCCTTTCACTTTCTGTTAATTTGGCGTAATTTTGCTCCAGTTTGTGACATGAAAGACCAACCAACAACTCTTTCCCAACCCCGTTGTATTCTAATCTTCAAGTAAGCCTATTGTTACCGTTGCGGACAACAGACACACAAGTCATAACCAACTTAAGTGGACTCGACTCTTTCAAAGTTTTTATGACAGCGGGACCTCGCCCATGAAGCATTATCATAGTTCGTCAGTCAACAATTGTTGTAGGTAACATAAATATAGTACCATGATGATGATGATGATGATGTTGATGAGGATGATGATGACGATGATGATGTATGAGTGTGAGACAGAGAAAGTGTGTGTGTGTGTGTGTGTGTGTGTGTGTGTGTGTGTGTGTGAGACAAAGAAAGAGAGAGAGAGTGTGTGTGTGAGTGTGTGTGTGTGAGTGTGTGTGTGTGAGTGTGTGTGAGCGCGGGCGCGCATGCGTACACTGCACAACAGCACATACTGTCTGTAGTTTGTAACATTGTAAGGGGCATGCCTGTTTGAGTGTTTCTTTGCGTTGTGTGCCTGCAGTTCCTGTTAATTTGTTTCCTGTCATTTTCTATTCATCTCCCCTCTTTGCTTCTCGTCTCCTCTCCCTTCTTCGCTTTCTCACTTGCCGGGTTCTTCAGGGTTCACTTCATAGTCTCAGCAAGAACAGTCAGACGTATTCCCACAATTACGACAAGAACAAGCACAAGACCGCTTCTCTTCCTCGTGTAGCCCCATGAATGATGATGATGCACTGTTAACCAAAGATTGGATCGGTTGACTTGAAAGGTTTAATCTCTCAGTTAGAGCGAATCTTTTGTCATCATGGATACCACCTACTGACTTCTCTGTCTTGTTTCTTAGCTTCCGATGCCCGTTTTTTCTTTGCTTCATGAAATTTAAAGATCATGCTCGGAAATACGAGGGGAAACAACATTGGCCGGCTTTTCCGCACGTTGCGCCCAGAGTTGCCTAACATTCCTTGCAAACGAACACATTTTCTCGCCTATAATTTCTGCTCTGTCCCTCGTCGAACCTTCCGAGTTTCAATCTTGGCTAGCTCCGCTAGTTCGGCCTGGCACAACCCTGCAACCACCAACCAACCCCCTTTGCCAAAGAAGAAAAACTTGCAGTTCGGGGTAGATTTCATAGTGTTCTGAGACGACGTGTCCGCCCGGATAACTATAGGTAACTAAAAACAACACACAAAAAAGACAAGTTACCTCCCATTTCAGAATAAGGTCTATTGTTTCTTTGCTACCAAGGCCTTATTCTTTGCTTCTTCTGCCATTTTCCGTGCTTCTTCCCTCTTTGCTTCTCGTTTCCTCTTCCTTCTTCGTCTTTTTACTCGCCGTTCTGCAGGGCTCAGTTCTTAGTCTCCGCAGGAACAGTCAGACGCATTCCCACAATTACAGTTAGGACAAGCGCATGGCCGCTTTTCATCCTCGTGTAGCCCCATCGACGATGTTGATGATGCACTGCTAACCAATGATATGGACAGCTGACTTGAAAGGTTTAATCTGTCAGTTAAAGCGAGTTCTCCTATCTGATCATTAATACCCCCTGGAGACTTCTTAAGATCTACATTCTGCACGTTGTCCACTGGTTCTCCTGTTGTCTGGTCCTCATACTGAACTTCTGGTTTTTTGTGTATTACAATATCAATCTTATTAGTGCCAGGCATTTTTCCTTGTGTTATAACGGTGCTTGTAGCGTTATGCGTTTGTCCTGGTATGACACTGCCGCTGGTAACGTCGTCCATTGATCTGCCTTTCCGTTATTTTGCCTCCTTTGCCCGTAATTTTACTTTATGTGCCCGTTTCTTTGCTTCTTGTGCCATTTTCCGTGCTTCCTGCTTTTTTGCTCTTCGTCTTCTCTCCCTTTCTTGCCTTTTTACTCGCCGTTCTGCGGGGCTCAGTTCATAGTCTCCGCAAGAGCAGTCTGAGGCATTCCCACAATCACAGTTATGACAAGCGCATGGCCACTTTTCATCGTCGTGTTTCCTCATCGAAGATGATGATGATATACTGGTAACTAATGATGAAGACGGATGACTTGAAAGGCTTAATCTCTCAGTTAGATCGAGTCCTTTATCGTCGTGGATACCACTAACTGATTTCCCTGCCCGTTTCTTTGCTTCCTGTGCCCGATTTTTCTTTTCTTCATGCACTTGTTTCTTTGCTACCTGTGCCCGATTTTTTGCTTCTTGTGTCATTTTCCTTGCTTCCTTCCTTTTTGCTTCTCGTCTCCTCTCCCTTCTTCGTCTTCTTACTCGCCGTTCTGCAGGGCTTAGTTCATAGTCTCCGCAGGAACAGTCGGATGCATTCCCACAACCACAGTTAGGACAAGCGCATGGCCACTTTTCATCCTCGTGTAGCCCCATAGAAGATGGTGATGATGTATTGGTAACTAATGATGTATGCAGCTGACCTAAAAGGTTTAATCTCTCAGTTAGAGCGAGTCCTTTCTCATCATTAATACCACCTAAAGATTTCTTAAGAACTACATTCTGCAGGTTGTCCACTGGTTCACTCCCTCCTGCTGTCTGGTCCTCATGTTGAGCTTCTGATTTTTTGTGTATCAAAATATCAATCTTATTAGTGCCAGGCATGTTTCCTGGTGTTATAACGGTGCTTGTAACGTTATGCGTTAGTCCAGGTTTTACACTGCCGCTGGTAATGTCGTCCATTGATCTGCCTTTCCGTTTTTGTGTGCCCTTTGCCCGTAATTTTACTTCATGTGCCAGTTTCTTTGCTTCTTGTGCCATTTTTCGTGCTTCCTGCCTTTTTGCTTCTCGTCTTTTCCTACTTTGTTGCCTTTTTACTCGCCGTTCTGCAGAGCTCAGTTCATAGTCTCCGCAAGAGCAGTCTGAGGCATTCCCACAACCACAGTTAGGACAAGCGCATGGCCGCTTTTCATCGTCGTGTTTTCCCATCGAAGATGGTGATGATGTACTGGCAACTAATGATGTAGACAGCTGACTTGAAAGGTTTAATCTCTCAGTTAGAGCGAGTCCTTTATCGTCGTGGATACCACCAACTGACTTCCCTGCCCGTTTCTTTGCTTCCTGTGCCCGATTTTTCTTTTCTTCATGCACTTGTTTCTTTGCTTCCTGTGTTGGATTTTTTGCTTCTTGTGTCATTTTCTTTGCTTCCTTCCTTTTTGCTTCTCGTCTCCTCTCCCTTCTTCGTCTTCTTACTCGCCGTTCTGCAGGGCTGAGTTCATAGTCTTCGCAAGAACAGTCTGATGCATCTCGTCTCCTTTCCCTTCTTCGTCTTCTTACTCGCCGTTCTGCAGGGCTCAGTTCATAGTCTTCACTAGAACAGTCTGATGCATCTCGTCTCCTCTCCCTTCTTCGTCTTCTTACTCGCCGTTCTGCAGGGCTTAGTTCATAGTCCTCACAAGAACAGTCTGATGCATCTCGTCTCCTTTGCCTTCTTCGTCTTCTTACTCGCCGTTCTGCAGGGCTTAGTTCATAGTCCTCACAAGAACAGTCTGATGCATCTCGTCTCCTCTCCCTTCTTCGTCTTCTTACTCGCCGTTCTGCAGGGCTTAGTTCATAGTCCTCACAAGAACAGTCTGATGCATCTCGTCTCCTTTGCCTTCTTCGTCTTCTTACTCGCCGTTCTGCAGGGCTTAGTTCATAGTCCTCACAAGAACAGTCTGATGCATCTCGTCTCCTCTTCCTTCTTCGTCTTCTTACTCGCCGTTCTGCAGGGCTGATTTCATAGTCTTCACAAGAACAGTCTGATGCATTCCCACCACAGTTAGTACACGTGCATGGCCGCATTTCATCCTCGTGTGGCCCCATCGACGATGCTGCTGATGCACTATTAACCGTTGACCTGGATATCTGACTGGAAAGGTTTAATCTATCAGTTAAAGCGAGTCCTTTATCTTCATGGATACCACTTACTGACTTCCTTGCCTGTTTCTTTGCTTCCTGTGCCCGATTTTTCTTTGCTGCACGCGCTTCTTTCTTGGTTTCCAGGGCCTGATGCTTTGCTTCCTGTGCCATTTTCCGTGCTTCCTGTCTTTTTGCTTCCCGTCTCCTCTCCCTTCGTCGTCTTCTCAGTCGCCGTTCTGCAGGGTTCAATTCATAGTCTCCACATGAGCAATCAGACGCATTCCCACAACTACAGCTAGTACAAGCGCAAGGCTTTTTTTTTTCGTCGGGTAGCCCCATTGACGATGTTGAGGATGCACTTTTCGGCAATACTGTGGACAGATGTCTTGAAAGGTTTAATCTCTCAGTTAGCGCGAGTCCTTTCTCATCATAGATGCCATCTACTGCCGTCTTACATTCTACATTCTGAAGACTGTCCACTGGTTCACTCACTCCTGGTGTGTGGTCCTCATGCTGGACTGCTGGTTCCTTGTGTATTACTATATCAACATTATTTCCTAGTGTTACAATAGTGCTTGTAACGCCATACGTTTGTCGTTGTATTACACTGCCTCTGGTAACGTCCATCTTTGCTCCGTCTTTCTGTTTCTTTATTTCTTGAGCCTGCATTTTTACTTCCTGTGTCTGTTTCCTAGCTTCCTGTGCATGCTTTCTCTTTGCTTCATGCGCCTGTTTCTTTGCTTCCAGGGCCTGATTCTTTGCTTTTAACGCCATTTTCCTTGCTTCTTCCCTCTTTGCTTCTCGTCTCCTCTCCCTTATTCGTCTTCTTACTCGCCGTTCCGCAGAGCTTAGTTTATAGTCTCCACAAGAACAGTCAGACGCATTCCCACAATTACAGTTAGGACAAGCTCGTGCTGCTTTTTCTTGTTCCAGTTTTTTTGCTGGAGTAATGCTTGCTGGAGTAATGCTTGCAGTTACATCATGTGCCCTTTCTACTTCGTGTACATGTTTCTTTGCTGGTACCTCATATTCCTGTTTCCTTGCTGGTATAATACTTACACATACGTCATGTGCTTTTCCTGTTGCTTCTTCTTGTTCCTGTTTGTTTGCTGGGGTAATGATTGCACTTACGTCATGTGCTTTTCCTGCTGCTTCTTCCTGTTCTTTTGTTTTTGTTGGTGTAAAGCCTGCACTTACGTCATGTGCTTTTCCTGCTGATTCTTCCAGTTCTTTTGTTTTTGTTGGTGTAAAGCCTGCACTTACGTCATGTGCTTTTCCTGCTGCAATGCTTGTATTTACGTCATGTGCTTTTCCTGCTGCTTCTTCTTGTTCCTGTTTCTTTGCTGGGGTAATGCTTGCACTTACGTCATGTGCTTTTCCTGCTGCTTCTTCCTGTTCCTGTTTCTTAGTTGGTGTAATGCCTGCAATTACATCAGGTGTTTTTCCTGCTGCTTCTTCCTGTTCCTGTTTCTTTGTTGGTGTAATGCCTGCACTTACTTCATGTGCTTTTCCTATTGCAGTGCTTGCATTTACGTCATGTGCTTTTCCTGCTGCTTCTTCTTGTTCCTGTTTCTTTGCTGGGGTAATGCTTGCACTTACGTCATGTGCTTTTCCTGCTGCTTCTTCTTGTTCCTGTTTCTTTGCTGGGGTAATGCTTGCACTTACGTCATGTGCTTTTCTTGCTGATTCTTCTTGTTCCTGTTTCTTTGTTGGTGTAACACTGGCAGTTACGTCATGTGCTTTTTCTGCTGCTACTTCCTGTTCCTTTGCTGATATACTGCTTGCACTCATGTCATGTGGTTTTCCTGCTGTTTCTCCATGTGCTATTCCTGCTGCTTCTTCCTGCACCTGTTTTTCTGCTGTTGTAATGCTTACACTTATGTTCTGTGCTTTCTCCGCTGCTACTTCATATTCCTGTTTTTTTTCTGGTGTAATACTTACACTTACATCATGTGCTTTTCCTGCTGCTTCTTCCTGTTCCTGTTTCTTTGCTGGTGTAATGCTTGCACTAAGGTCTTGTGATTTTTCTGCAGCAATGCTTGCACTTACGTCATGGGCTTTTCCTGCTGCTTCTTCTTGTTCCTGTTTCTTTGCTGGGATAATGCTTGCACTTACATCATGGGCTTTTCCTGCTGCTTCTTCTTCTTCCTGTTTCTTTGCTGGGGTAATACTTGCACTTACGTCATGTGCTTTTACTGCTGCCACGCATTCACTTACGTCATGTGCTTTGTGTGGTTGAATATTTGCCCTTACACCATGTGCTTTTTCTAATGCTACTTCCGGTTCCTGTTTCATTGTTCGAGCAATGCTTGTACTTACATCATATGCATTTTCTGCCGTTACTTCCTGTTCCTGTTCCTTTGCTGGTGTAATGCTAACACTTAGGTCATGTGCTTTTACTGCTACTATGCTAACACTTACGTCAGGTGCTTTTCCTGCTGCTATGCTTGCACTTACGTCAGGTGCTTTTCTTGCAGCTATGCTTGTACTTACGTCATGCCCTTTTCCTGGTGTAATGTTTGCACTTACGTCATCTGCTTTCTCTTCTGCTACTTCCTGATCTTGTTTCTTTGCTGCTGCTATGCTTGCACTTACTTCATGTGGTTTTCCTGCTCTTATGCCTGCACTTTCGTAATATGCTTCCTGTGATGTAGTGTTTGCATGCACGTCATGTGCTTTGCTTGCTGCTATGCTAGCACTTATGTCATGTGCTTTCTCTGTTGTATTGCTTGCATGTAGGCCATGTGCTTTTTCCGGTGTAATGCTAACACTTATGTCAGTTGCTTTCTCTGCTGCTACTTCCTGTTCGTGTTTCTTCGCTGGTGTAATCCTTGCACTTACGTCATATGATTTTCCTGGTGTAATGCTTGCACTTTCCTCATGGGCTTTATCTGCTGCCACTTCCATCTCCTGATTCTTTGCTAGTGTAATCCTTGCACTTACGTCTTGTGCTTTTTCTGCAGCGATGCTTGCACTTACGTCATGGGCTTTTCCTGCCGCTACTTCTTGTTCTTGTTTCTTTGCTAGGATAATGCTTGCACTTACGTCTAGTGCTTTTTCTGCAGTAATGCTTGCACTTACGTCTTGTGCTTTTTCTGCAGTAACGCTTGCACTTACGTCATGGGCTTTTCCTGCTGTTTCTTCTTGTTCCTGTGTCTTTGCTAGGATAATGCTTGCACTTACGTCATGGGCTTTTTCTGCCGTTTCTTCTTGTTCCTGTGTCTTTGCTACGATAATGCTTGCACTTACATCATGGGCTTTTCCTGCTGTTTCTTCTTGTTCCTGTTTATTTGCTAGGATAATGCTTGCACTTACATCATGGGCTTTTCCTGCTGTTTCTTCTTGTTCCTGTGTCTTTGCTAGGATAATGCTTGCACTTACGTCATGTGCTTTTACTGCAGCAATGCTTGCACTTAGGTCATGGGCTTTTCCTGCTGCTTTTTCTTGTTCCTGTTTTTTTGCTGGGGTAATACTTGCACATACGTCATGTGCTTTTACTGCTGCAACGCTTTCACTTAGGTCATGTGCTTTCTGTGGTTGAATGTTTGCCCTTGCGTAGTGTGCTTTTTCTACTGCTACTTCCGGTTCCTGTTTCATTGTTCGGGTAATACTTGCACTTACGTCATCTGCTTTTTCTGCTACTGTTTCCTGTTCCCTTTTCTTTGCTGTTGTAATGCTTGTACTTACATCATATGCTCTTTCTGCTGCTACTTCCTTTTCCTGTTTCTTTGCTGGTGTAATGCTAGCACTTACGTCAAGTGCTTTTACTGCTACTATGCTAGCATTTACGTCAGGTGCTTTTCCTGCTGCTATGCTTGCGCTTACGTCAAATGTTTTTCCTGCTGCTATGCTCGTACATACGTCATGCGCTTTTCCTGACGTAATGTTTGCACTTATGTCATCTGCTTTCTCCTCTGCTACTTCCAATTCCTTGTGTTTCTTCGCACTTACGTCATGTGCTTTTCCTGGTGTAATGCTTGCACTTTCCTCGTGTGCTTTATCTGCAGCCACTTCCTGCTCATGTTTCTTTTCTAGTGTAATCCTTGCACTTACGTCAGGTGCTTTCTTTGCTGTAATGCCTGCACTTAAATCACGTGCCTTTCCGTTTATAATGCTTGCAGTTACGTCATGTGCTTTTCCTACTGTTATGTTTGCACTTACTTCATGTGCTGTTCCTGCTGCTTTGCTTGCACTTACGTCATGTGCTTTTCCTGCTGCTGTGCTTGCTCGTACGTCAGGTGCTTTTCCAGCTGCAGTGCTTGCACTTACCTCATGTGCTTTTCCTGCTGTAATGCTTGAACTTACGCCATTTGCTTTTCCTGCTGTAATGCTTGAACTTACAAAGTCTGTTTTACTGTGTGTTTGTGTCAGTGTCATACTAGCATTTATGAAATCCTGCAATTGTCCAGGTGTTTTGCTGTCGCTTGAATAATAAACATGCGATTGTCCAGTCTTATGGATTTGTTCTGGTTTTATGGTGAAGCTGATAACGTCTTGCACATGCTGGCGTGTAATGCTGGCATCTGTACTGTAATGAGTCTTTCCTGCTTTTGCACTGGCGCTAATAATGTCATGTGTCTTGTCTGGTGTTAAGCTTTCCGTTGATTTGTCCTGTTTTGTTATCTCGCTAAAGCTTGCAACGTGAGTACCATGGATTGTCAAGGGTTTTACGGGGACGCTTGCAATATTGTGTTTATATTCTCGTGTAAGACTGGGTTCTGTACTGTAATATGTCTTTTTTGGTGTTTTGCTGGCACTAACAACGCTACCTGTCCCGTCTGGTGTTAAGTTTTTCATTGCTGCGTCATTGTCCTGTGTTGGTGTTACACTGCCGCTAGCAGTCTTCTGATTGACATGACTTGTTGACTGGATTAGCTCGCGACTCCTGTCATCGTAGATACCGCTTTCTGACTCCCATTGTTCTTTATGTTGATAGCCTTTTACCGCTTTTAAGTCGGCACTTGTTTTCTCCATGTTTTCCTTATTTAGCGATAACAAAGGTACGTCATGCTTCTTTCCTGGTGTTTGTTCTTGCTGTATTGTGATGCTTGTATCGTTATGCACATGCCCATGTTTAATCCTGGCGTCTGTACTGTAATACATCTTTCCAGCTGTTTTACTGGCAAATGTATCCTCACGCGTTTGTTCTAAAGTTGTGTTTGCACTTGTCACATCACGCTTCTTTCCTGGCGCTTGTTCTGGTTTTACAGTGCTTATAACTTTATGTACATACCCGTGTTTAATTCTGGCGTCTGTACTGTAATATGTCTTTCCTGGTGTTTTGTTGGCGCTAACAACGCCACCTATCCTGTCTGGTGTTACGTTTTTCATTGCTGCGTCATGGTCCTCCTGTCTTGGTGTTACGCTACCACTAGCGGTCTTCTGTTTGAAAGAACTTAGTGACTCGGTTAGTTCGCGTCCACTTTCATCGTAGATGCCGCTTACTGACTGCCATTGCTCTTTATGCTGATGATCTTTTACTGCTTTTAAGTCGGCACTTGTTTTCTCCATGCTTTCTTTACTCAGTGGTAACAAAGTTACGTCATGCTTCTTTCCTGGTGTTTGTTCTTGCTGTATTGTGACGCTTGAATCGTTATGCACATGCCCATGTTTAATCCTGGCGTCTGTACTGTAATGCATCTTTCCTGCTGTTTCACTGGCAAATGTTTCATCACTCCTTTGTTCTAAAGTAGTTTTTTCACTTGTAACATCACGCTTTTTTTCTGGTGCTAGTTCTGGTTTTACAGTGCTTATAACTTTATGTATATACCCATGTTTAATTCTGGCGTCTGTACTGTAATATGTCTTTCCTGGTGTTTTGCTGGCATTTACAATCCCACCTGTCCTGTCTGGAGTTATCTTTATCATTGCTGCGTCATGGTCGAGTGTTGGTGTGGCGTTGCCACTAGCGGTCTTCTTATTGAAATGAATTGTTGACTCGGTTAAAAGGCGGTCCCTGTCATCAAGGATACTGCTTACTGACTGCTCTTGTTCTTTATGCTGATGACCCTTTACCGCTTTTAAGTCGGCACTTGGTTTTATTGTACCCAGTGATAACAGATCTACTGCACTATCAACACTGTGATCATCTTGCACCCCACCTTGTTCAGCTTTTAGGACTTTCAATTTGTGATTCTGTTCTTTAATATTCTCTACTGTTTTGGAGTCAATACCACTTTCAATGTTTATTGGGGTTGAATGAGGCGATCCAGTTTTACCTTGCTGTATTGTGACCCTTGTATCGTTATGCATATGCCCATGTTTCATTCTGGCGTCTGTACTGTAATGCGTCTTTGATGCTGTTTGAATGGCAAATGTACCATCACGCATAAGTTCTGATGTTGTGTTTGCATTTGTAACATCACGCTTTTTTCCTGATGCTTGTTCCGGTTTTACAGTGACACTTATAACTTTATGTGTATACCCATGTTTAATTCTGGCGTCTGTACTATAATATGTCTTTTCTGGCATTTCTCTAGGGCAAACAACGCCACCTGTCCTGTCTGGTGTTATGTTTTTCATTGCTGCGTCATGGTCCTCCTGTCTTGGTGTTACGCTACCACTAGCGGTTTTCTGTTTGAAAGAACTTAATGACTGGGTTAGTTCACGTCCCCTGTCATCGTAGATACCGCTTACTTCCTGCCATTGCTCTTTATGCTGATGACCTTTGACCGCTTTTAAGTCGGCACTTGTTTTCTCCATGCTTTCTTTACTCAGTGGTAACAAAGTTACGTCATGCTTCTTTCCTGGTGTTTGTTCTTGCTGTATTGTGACGCTTGTATCGTTATGCATATGCCCATGTTTCATTCTGGCGTCTGTACTGTAATGCATCTTTCCTGCTGTTTCACTGGCAAATGTTCCATCACTCCTTTGTTCTAAAGTTGTTTTTTCACTTGTAACATCACGCTTTTTTTTTGGTGCTTGTTCTGGTTTTACAGTGCTTATAACTTTATGTATATACCCATGTTTAATTCTGGCGTCTGTACTGTAATATGTCTTTCCTGGTGTTTTGCTGGCGCTAACAATGCCACCTATCCTGTCTGGTGTTACGTTTTTCATTGCTGCGTCATGGTCCTCCTGTCTTGGTGTAACGCTACCACTAGCGGTATTCTGTTTGAAAGAACTTAGTGACTCGGTTAGTTCACGTCCCCTGTCATCGTAGATACCGCTTACTGACTGCCATTGCTCTTTATGCTGATGATCTTTTACCGCTTTTAAGTCGGCACTTGATTTCTCCATGCTTTCTTTACTCAGTGGTAACAAAGTTACGTAATGCTTCTTTCCTGGTGTTTGTTCTTGCTGTATTGTGATGCTTGTATCGTTATGCACATGCCCATGTTTCATTCTGGCGTCTGCACTGTAATACGTCTTTCCTGCTGTTTCACTGGCAAATGTTCCATCACTCTTTTGTTCTAAAGTTGTTTTCTCACTTGTAACATCACGCTTCTTTCCTGGTGCTAGTTCTGGTTTTACAGTGCTTATAACTTTATGTACATACCCATGTTTAATTCTGGCGTCTGTACTGTAATATGTCTTTCCTGGTGTTTTGCTGGTGCTAACAACGCCACCTGTCCTGTCTGGTGTTATGTGTTTTATTGCTGCATCATGCTCAAGTGTTGGTGTTGCGCTGCCGCTGACGATCTTCTGATCGAAATAACTTGTTGAATCGGTTTGTTCGCGACCCCTGTCATCGTAGATACCGCTTAACGACTGCTCTTGTTCTTTATTCTGACGACCTTTTACCGCTTTTAAGTCGCCACTTGGTTCTTTCTTGCTTTCTGTACCCAGTGATAACAGATCCACTGCACTATCAACACTGTGATCATCTTGCACCCCATCTTGTTCAGATTTTTGGACTTTCAATTTGTGATTCTGTTGTTTAATATTCTCTACTGTTTTGGAGTCAATACCAGTTTTAATGTTGAGTGGAGTTGAATGAGACGATCCAGTTTTACTTTGCTGTATTGTGACCCTTGCATTGTTATGCATAAGCCCTCGTTTCATTCTGGCATCTGTACTGTAATGTGTCTTTCCTGCTGTTTCACTGGCAAATGTACCCTCACACCTTTGTTCTGATGTTGTGTTTGCACTTGTAACATCACGCTTCTTTCCTGGTGCTAGTTCTGGTTTTACAGTGCTTATTACTTTATGTACATACCCATGTTTAATTCGGGCGTCTGTACTGTAATATGTCTTTCCTGGTGTTTTGCTGGTGCTAACAACGCCATCTGTCCTGTCTGGTGTTATGTTTTTTATTGCTGCATCATGGTCGAGTGTTGGTGTTGCGCTGCCGCTAACGATCTTTTGATCGAAATAACTTGTTGAATCGGTTTGTTCGCGACCCCTGTCATCGTAGATACCGCTTAACGACTGCTCTTGTTCTTTATTCTGATGTCGTTTTACTGCTTTTAAATCGGCGCTTGTTTTCTTCTTGCTTTCTGTACCCAGTGATAACCAATTTACTGCACTATCAACAGTGTGATCATCCTGCGCCCTGCCTTTTTCCGATTTTTGGTCTTTCATCTTGTGCTTCTGTTGTTGAATCTTTTCTTCTGTTTCGGAGTCAACACCATTTTCACTGTTGATTGAAACTGAATAAGGAGCTGCTGCTAGACATAAAGCAGCTTCCTCTATTTTTTCTGAAGTTTCAGATATGACAGAACTTTCAATTTCTTGATCCTTTTCAAAGTCTTTTCCCTTTGCTTTCGAGGTATCGGACTTGTCTAACCTATTTCCTGGTGCAACTTCGCCAAAGTCTTTGTCATCAGCGTCATCATCAACGTCAGGTTCAAACGAGAAGCAAAGACATAGGTCGGCCAGGCCAGTCGGCTTCTGGTCACGTCTTTCACCTACAGCTTTGGCATCTCTGGAGGCAAGTTTTTTTTGTTGATCAATATTACTACCCGAGACAGCTTTTCCATTCACTGTCCTTGGGTCAACACTGGTTAAGCTAGGGTCGTCTATCCATTCATGAAAGTCGGCTGAGCCACTCGAAAATGACCAAGTTTCTGTGTTGCCCTTTTCACCTTTGCGCCCTGCACCTTCAAAACCAGATCTGGCGTCTTGGATCAAGCGTAGGATTTTTATTTTGTCTTTTTTTTTCTTTTCCAGATGTGCATGGTATAGGTTCAGGATGTGTGGAGCAACCAGAAAATACCCAAACCCGCAGCCCAGGATGATACCGCTGAAAATTGGGATATCAAATGTCATAGCAAAGGCTATAGTTGTATAGGTGATGGTGAAGTCCAGTGCGTGCAATAAGGAACGAATACATCGGTGGACCAGCAGTTTAGATCTGAAAACAGACACAGGCAATAGAGCATATTTATAATACTTGTGTATTCCACCTGCAGTAAATTGACTGCAGCAGAGCATTGAGCACAAGAAACACAACAGAAAAGTTGAAAATTAAAGTATTCTAACAGGTGCAAGGCCCTCAGATGCAAAGTGTACATGTACTACAGTGACTTACGTTGGCCACTTGCGCAGCTTTCTCTGTAGCTTGAGGTCGTACTGGTACAGGAAATACTTGTCAAACTCCATTATCACCGCCATGAACATGGCTGACATCACAGCCACCGACAGATCTGGACACCATAGAAACAATGCAAGTAGATGCCATGTATTAGACACTTTGTATATGCCATGTATTAGACACTTAGTATATGCCACATGGCATGGCGGCATTGTGGTTTGGGCACACACTTGAAATGTTTCGTTAAGCAGTGTCCAACACGATTAGTATTTAGATGGGTGATTATACTTGGATGCAAGCAGTTAAGGACACAAGGAACAAAACAAGCGCACAGCACACTCCAGTACCCCCAACGGTGACTGGGTACCTGGCGAAAGTAAGGCAGCGATTGAGAGGAGATGAGCATCACCCTAATTAAATTGACCCAGAGAAAAAGGATGTCTCCAGCGTCTCTCTCCCCAAAGACTGAAAGTTTACGGGAAGACTTTTACCTATATGCCACGTACAAATAAATTTAATCATACTATACATTTATAAGATCAAAGTGCTTCTCAGCTGAAATCAGGATTAACTGAAATAGATCTACCTGCCACTGTGCACATCAAGCACTGGGTCAAACGCCTTGTATTAGAATGAGTAAATGCATCAATGAATGAATCAATCAAAATTTATTAAGCGCTTTACTATTTCCACACAAAAAGCATGATCACAGCCTGGACTGTTATGTATGCCAACACAGACAATAAATTAGTCAATGAGTTAGTTATTCATTGCTTACAGGGTCCAATGGACTGCAAAGAACCGAATCAGAACTACAAAATCAGGACCACAACTTGTTTGAAAGAGGACTCACATTATTCCATTATACATTTCCACACAAGAAAATCATATAAATATAATATTTATCAAAATACCCCCCTTTCCCCCTCAACCATTGAGAAAAATCTAGATTTTCAGTTAAAAAAATTAAATTAAATTAATTTGTTGTGGGTGGTAGGAGGTTGGAAGAGGGGATAGGGGAAGGGGGGTTGATTACATAGACTCGCATTGCTATGCATGTGAGACAAAAATCAAATTGGCGAAAATGCTGTTTTTGCAAGAGTAATGACTTTATGCCGAAGACCAGTGTTGGACGAACAAGCGTTGTGTGTTTTAGTTTACTCCCTTTATTACAAATATAGTTCTTGATTTACTTCAGCTCTCGAAAATAACATCCCTACCTCTAATACCAATCGCTGGTACATGTATCGCGCGCTTGCGTTGCGGAAGACAGCAAAGCAATGATGAATTTGATCAGAAGTAGAAACACTGTCTATATGTCATTCTGGCTATACGGATCCGGACATTGTAGCTTTTTCACTACTAGAAAATGCACCGAAGTTAATTATAACCTGGAACACTTGTATTCTTCGAGACATTGAATTTGATTTGTACGACGATCATTTTGAAGGAAATACTCGCTCCTATGAATTCAGTGTTTCCCAATCTTGGCCTTAACAAAATTAATGCCGCCCCCTTCCTCCCATACCCCCTCTTCCCGTGGGGGTGCCGGGGGTTTCAGTATAAATAGTATTCCCACTTTCTGGAAATTTAGTGCTTTAAATTCCCACTGTCACTGTCTTTCTCCTTTGTTCTTTCTCATTCCTACTCTGTTCTATCAATCTACTATACTATCTTCTTCTTCGCTAGACCAGTCACCTACCTTTTTTCTTGAAAACTCTTCCGGGACAAAACTCCTCATTTGTATGTGAGGTCTGTTGGATCAGCTTGGGAATATTGGACGCTTTCTGCCATATGGTCACTGGGGCTTCCTACGATGTTATTATTGGGGAATGTAGGCATTTTATATGTATGTGTTTTGTTGTTATTGTATAATGATGTTTGTATTCTATTTTGTTTTTGTAAACGGGGGTTCGATAAATTCGAGTATAGACTCAGCGTCCCCTGCGTGGGATGTCTTTATTGTAAAGTGACCGGCTGGTAGATAGCCTTCAGTGTTACCACTAGGGTTGTTTCGGCAGATCTTTTATGCGGATCAGGAGTGAGTCCTCTTTCACTTCTCTGGTCCTGATTTGGCTCGGATGACTCCGCTGGACCTAAAGCAATAATCATGTAATGTAAAAGTTCGACGCCGCTAGAAATTGTTGTTTTTGGATAGGTTTAACCCTTACCAGACGATCAATCGCCCTACATTCTTGTGCCTAAAAGACGACGTGATTTGGGAAAACGAGCATCTCCGAGCTGCTCTCTGTGACATAAACCGGTAACCAGTTGCCTTGTGTGTAGAAACTAACTTCCTTCTTGCAAAATGGGGTTATCGGCTATCGTAAAGAAAGTTTATGATTTATATTCCTGTAGGATATTGTTACTGTGTGAAGGATGCTCGATCAGAAATAATTCACCGCAGTAGTGAATTCTCGTCTGCAGTGTCGGACTTATGTAATTTAAATGAATTTGAATGGTTGGTTTTGGCTTTAAAGAGCAAACATAGCCTAGGTAATAATGGTGGGGATGATAAGCCACACTTTTATTGGTTGCGAGTTCATCGGCAGTAAGCAGGCAATCACAACCTCATAATTTTCACAAAATATAACTTAATGTAAATATGCATATACATTTGAAAGTTCAATCAACCTGCTTTTAGAAAATGTGTAACTTTTCTATATATCTGAAAGGTTTCAGTGTGGCAAAACTAACAAGACTAGGATAGGTCTGTCGCTTTGTGTCAAATATATACAAAAAATGACGTCCTTTATTCTAGAACTTCGGAAAATGGCTTCGCCTTTTACATTACATGGTTATTGCTTTAGGTCCAGCGGACTCTTCTGAGCCAAATCAGGACCAATGGCTTCGCCTCCAAAAGGTTATAATGTTGGTCACTGTGCAAGATCTAAGTTGCTTTCAAATATAATTGTGTATCACGTCTGAAAGAGGACATAACTTTTTTTAAATGCAGAACTACGTATTATTTATCTTCAGCCGAAGTATAACAAAATGCCGTCATTTGAAAATCAAGCCCAAACGACTGAAAAACTGAATTTCGTTGCATAAATGACAACAGCTTGGAGTTTCTTCAAGTACTAGCGACTACAGTAGCGATGGTGATAGGTGCCATGCATTAGAAAATATAGAATACTAGTAATTGTTCAGGCAACCTTTGGATTCTAGTGAGAATAAAGTTCCTTCGTTACTGGCATCAAGAATTCAACAAGTCTCGGGCATATAAGACGAGCAAACCAGTCAGTAATTCTGCCACTTACCTATAAGTTCAGTCGTTTTCCACGCTTCAAACAGAACATGCGTGTCGGTGACCCACTTCAGCTGCAGGTGCCAATGGTGGTAATTGTCGTAAGGATTGGTTGGGTGCCCACAAAAAGAAAAAAAAATCCATTATACACCGTGCTGTTAGTGATGACTGTGTACTCAAAGACGTATTGTCACCATGTATTTAACAAGATTTTATCTCATTTACTAGCGAGTCCCACAATTTGTCAGGTTGTCATGGAAAATGAGAGACAAAAAGTTTAAAACAGCAGCGACTCTTCTTTAGCCAACTCTGTCAGTAGCCATTGTAAGCAGGTCTGATGTTGGCACATGTGTCCAATCCTTGAGTTTTCTAACCAATTCTTTCCCTGTCAACCACGTCGGCATGCCCTTTGCGTCCCTTGAGGCCATGACATCCTAGTTTGAATTGTACATGGGAAGTGAAGTGAGCATTGAGGTTTAACGTCTACACCCAAAATTGGCGATATGGCAGACGAGGATAACCATCCCAGGGAAAGAGAGGTAGGGACCTAAATCAACACTGAACCACTAGAGCAATCATATCACTAAAATGGACAGTAAAAATGGGTACTTTTTATTTCGCCCACCACGGGATTCGAACCTGGGTCATCGATGTGCCAGCCGAACGCTCTACCAATTGAGCTCCTTGCCACCAGAAGTAATTAACTAATTAACGACAGTGGTGGATATGGTGATGGTTGTGGTGGTGATGTCGGTAGAAGGATTAGTTTTTAAAAAAAAAGAAAAAAAGAATTTTGTGTTAAAAGGTAGTATGCGCACCCACTTCCCCTTGGTTGCCTGCTCCCATCCCAATTTCAGTATTTTATTTAAAAGCGCTTTTTACCTGGGTTATACCGGAGTGAAAAACCCCTTTTAGTTCTATTTATTCGATTTAACCTCCCACTTGGAGGAATTTCCCTTGTGTGCGGGATCACATTTCCCAGTTTTGGATGGTCCCGCACCTCCCCACCTCGTCCCCTACCCCCGAATTTGACTAGAGAGGGGGTGCGATCTGCTTCTTAGTTTAGCCCTGGTCTGTCGGTCACTGGAGCCAGGGTCCTACATTTTTGTGATCTTCACGTAATGGGCTTATCAAATTTGGCAATGTTAACTATTTTATTCCATAAAATCATACTTTGTCTTATTGCTTGTTTGTTTTTAATGGCTCAGTCAGTCAAAGGGCCAGGATTAAGGTCTGTCAGTGTATTTTATTGTATTTATTCTGTATTTTATTTGATTGCATAAAGCCATGTTTGGTTTTGTGTTAATATTTTTTTTAAATATATTTTAGATTTAAAATATATGTATATATGTATGTTATTTAAAAAAATACTTTTGTTTAATTGTATTGGAGGACATGTGTACATGTACGAATTTTATCTTAATGTTTTAACTGCTTATATTCATTCTGTGTGTGTTTGTTTGTAGGCATGTGGTATTAGATGTATGTAGTTTAACCTTTTTTTGTTTAATACACTCCATATTTTAGTGTGTTGTACAGTCTCATCTTTGTGCGAGTGCTTGTGTGAGAGTATGCGTGTGAGCGCTTTGAGCAGACTTTTTAGTTTGGAATTGCGCTTTATAAAATAAATTATTATTATTATTATTATTATTATTATTATTATTATTATTATTATTACAGTATTATTATTATTATTATTATTATTATTATTATTATTATTATTATTATTATTATTATTATTATTATTCTTTTTATTATTAGCTATGGCGTCAGAAAATCATGAACTCGAGAGGCAAAAAGGCCTTTTTTCTGAGCGAGTGTCCGACAAACAGCTGCTTCTTACAAGAGTGTTTACTGTTTCCGGAAGAATCGTATCTAAAATTAAGCATGGTTATGCGCCTAAAAAGTTAGCTCCACGTTGATGGTCTATGATTTGGTTTACCTTCTGCACTATCAACCAATCATAAAGCTCCTAATTACATCGCGCTAAGCTTAGGAAGTGACGTCATATTTTGATGTGAGTGTGTGTATAAGAATCACTGGAATTAATGTGTACATGGCGCGTGTGTTTGGACTTTTAAAAAGTGTGCGCGTACGCTTTTGTCCATCGTTTTTTTTTCCCACTCTTAAAACGCTTAACAAGGAGTGAAAAAAATTCCTTAAAATTTTAAATTGGAATTGCAAATGGGGAGCCCTGGTAGTAGTAGTAGTACTAGTAATAATAATAATAATAATAATAATAATAATAATAATAATAATAATAATAATAATAATAGCAGCAGCAGCAGCAGCAGTAGTAGTAGTAGTAGTAGTAGTAGTAGTAGTAGTAGTAGTAGTAGTAGTAGTAGTAGTAGTAGTGCGAGGACAAAATATGGCGTGAAACCTTTGCAAATGTCCTTTCTTTAGTTTAAACTTTAACTGATTTAATTACTTTATGGGTCTTTTATGCATACGCATTTCCTTCAAATCATTCATTATAGCTATAGATACTCTCTTCACATTTCGGTAATTCAGCCAACTAGTTTTTAAAAGAATCTATGTTAGTTTCGTTTTTAAAAGAAACTGGTAAATCAGTCCAAACAAAACGGTAGCTAGCTACTCTTCTAAGAAAAACTAAACTTCCACCCGCAGGTTAGTATTGCGATGTTGTACAAAGATTTTCGCCTCGGAGTTTTGGGTTCTGTCACAAAACGGTGCTGCAGAAAAGTCATTCCAATTTAACAAACAAATACATATCTTACCACGTTGTATGGGAGATTATTGGGATCACTCATCGTCTTCGGCTTCTGCTGAGGTCAGCCTCAAAGTCCGAGAATACTTTACGCTAGACCTTTATGTCACCCTCCTAATAAGCCATTTTCTCGGCGTGGAAAATCATGTGCAGCTTTGAAGAGAAAGAGTCGCTGTTGCAAGAAATCCATTAGGTCACCGTCACCCAGAAATTCGGTAACATCGATGCAAAGTAAGTTCGAACTACCAGATCCAGCCATTTTCTCGGAAACACGTCATTTCCCTACAGCGCGTGCAATTCATGACGTTATATATGTACTTACCGTGCAGCTGCGCACATGCTTATTGTGTGATGATGATGATGATGATGATGATGATGATGATGATGATGATGTCCACTTGTATGGCGCACATATCCATGCTAGCAGCCTGCTCAGGGCGCAGGGGGTTAGGGGGGAAAGGGGTAAAACAAACAAACAAACAAACAAAAACCAACTGTCTATGTACACACTCAAAAGAGTCAAAAAAGATACGCGTGTGTGTTTGTTTGGGTGTGTGTGGATGTTTACACGGTGTTATCTGGACAAACCAGTGAACATATACACGACTTGTTTTGACAGACCTACTTGTTTTGACGTCAGAACAATGATCCGTTAGGGTTAGGGCTGGTTTAGGGTTAGGGTTAGTGTTCGAACACTTAAAATTACTTTAAAAGGTGGACGAAATATGACCCATTGTCAACACAACGTATGTGGCGTTTCAGGAAAGTCATGATAATACTGTGTACACTCGGCTGTGTGTGTGTGTGTGTGTGTGTGGTTAGGTAGAAACGCCGTTATTTTGACGAACATTTGAACCTCTACGTACGTTCTTTTGACGGACCCCGTTATTTTGACGTTCCTTTAGGGTTAGGGCTGTGTTAGGCTTAATGTTAGGGTTATCTTCAAAAAATGGACAAATTCTTAAACATGTCAAAGGAACGTATGTAGAGTTTCAAGAAAGTCATAACAACGACGTTTTTACACGGTTGTGTGTGTGTGTGTGTGTTATTCATGCGTTATTCATATTTTGCGTTCCATTATTATATCAGGCTGAGAGAGAGAGAGAGAGAGAGAGAGAGAGAGAGAGAGAGAGAGAGAGAGAGAGAGAGAGAGAGATCATTTGCCATTGACGTGTTATTTTATTTATTTTTTTTGCTACAGTTTATTATCCCTTTCTATCGGGAAACTCTAGGCCTCCTCCCCCGGGGAAGGCGTAGTCGCAGCCAGACAGTGGCGCGCCCAAACCCTACCTACCTAACATTATTTGTGAATTTTTTGAAATTTTTGCTATTTCATGTGTGTGTGTGTGTGTGTGCATAATTTGCTTCTGTCCAATCATGATGGTGCTTGCTTCTTGTCATCCATGTAATTCTTTAAGTGCATATGTTCATGCGATGTTATGGAGAATAAAATCTTGAAATGTGTGTGTGTGTGTGTGTGTGGGGGGGGGGGGGGGGGGGGGGTGTGTGTGGTAAATAACGTAGACTACGGTACACACCATCTATACGGGCCACCGGTTATAATGGCCACCGTTGATACTGGCATAGCAAACCAATTCCCTGCCAAAGGCTTTGTTTGGCTTGACTAAAGACTCATCGGGTTATAGCGGCCATCATTGGTAGCGGCTTTTGCTTTTAGTTATACTGGCCAAGAATTTTCTGTCCCCAAAACTTTTTTTGCCCGAATGTAGTTGCCGGCCTTACAGAAGGGCTGTGTATCTAGTATTTAGGGATGCTTTGTTTATAAAAAGGTAATACTTACGTTTTTGATCTAGTTTGTTAAACAGACAGGCAGACTTCAGATACACACAGAAGAACACACATTGACACAAACTCATACATAGGCCAAAAAAAACAAAAAAAAAAACAAAGAAGGCAAAATCAATGAATCACCCAAAATGAGCAAAATCACACATCTCATACACACAAACAATCACTCACTCGCACACACACTTCAAACACAAAAACATCTCTCAAGAATACAAACACAAACAAACTCACATCAACACACACACAAAGTAAGCTTACACACAAAAGCAGACACCGGTAAACCAAATCTCACATATGGGATTGTTCTACCAATAGCGAATCCTTTTTAATGAACCATGGGTATATATGACTCGGTACATATTACTAAAACCTGTCTGAAAATTGTTTATGTAGGCCTAATTCAGAAGTGCAATGAATGTGCCTGCTGTCATGCTGTCTAAATAACCAAATCTACCCCTCATCACACTCTCAAATCTCAGATACAAAATTATGTCCTGAACAAAGTCTAGTGAAAAAATGATAAGTAGTTTTAATTATACTATCTAGTAGTAAATAAACCATTTGGAACTTAATATCAAATATGGCCAATCGGTAACATTGATCTTTGACGTCATTTAAAAGCTGACCACAGGAATAAATATTACACGGCTTAAATCCTTACACTTCCTGTAATTCTTGTGTGATTGTGCTTCAATAAGTGACAGTCACCAAAGAGTTTCCTCCCTTCCTTTCTCCCTTCCCCCCCTCTCTCTCTCTCTCTCTCTCTACTTCCCCAAACACACACACACACGCACGCGCACCTACACACATCACACACCTGTCATTATCCTACCGTATTTAAATACCAATGATAACACAAACACGTAAAAAATACCATTTATGTTAATCTTAATGACCGCGGGATCTCACCCTTGAAGCATTGTCACAATCATTGATCACTTGTAGACAGTTTCCTAACCTATCCTATCCCATAACTCGTTGAAGCACCACAGATGATCGATTAACCAGCGTACTCCATCTTTCTCTGTCCTCAGCAGCCCTCATGGCTTCAAAAAGGGCCAAGTCAGTCCATTCTCGAATATTGTCTTACCACCTCTTTTTCTGTCTCCCTCTTCTTCTGCCTCCTTGTACCATGCACTTTTACCATGTAGAAATGTAAATGTATTTGTAAAGCCTGATGCTCTGTGACGTGGCCATACAATCTGAATTTCCGTTTCTTCACTACTGTGAGCATGCCATCGTGTTGTCCCATGGCTTGTTTGATGGTCTGTCTGACTTCGTCGTTGGTGATGTGCTGGGTATAGGAAATGCCCAGATTGTTTCAGTCTACATTACTCGATTTGTTTGTTTGTTTGTATGTAGATTATAGTCACACGACACTTTCGCATATAGGTGACTACTGGACCGATTTATACTGACACCAGCGGGCCAGTTGTTGGTAAAGGGGAACATAATATGATCACACGTTGACCATTCCGGGATTCGAACCAGCGACCTTTCGGTTACTAGCAAGACGCTCTTACCAACTGAGCTACCCGGCCCCTCTTTACTCGATTTAACAGCCCACCTCACTGATATTTGTGTAGGCCTATCTAGTCAACAATCCGATATTTTTCTACATGTCTAGGTGTTTTTCAATTCGCGGCAGTTTATTTTCAGTTAAAACCATGGGTCTGAATGAACAAAGGCTGTGTGCTGTCAATTGCGGACAGAGGGGTTGGAATTTGCGGCAGGCTTTCATGGTTCTTCATTCATGGGTTGAAATGTGTCCAATACTCTAGAGTAAAAGCTTTGGATTAGTCCACGAGCCGGTGAACACGAGTATACAAAACTGATTGCTAAAATATATTTCAATGTACCTGAAAATCTGCACTGAAAATGGTAGGTCGATCGCTTAGGCGCTGTTAATGTAGAAAACGTTTTCTCATCAATCTATCATGACTTTTGGAAAGCGTAGGTGTCCACAGTTGGGAGCTGACCGCATATGGAATATATGCTCTAACATGAACAAAGTATCATGATGATGCACGCAGAATAAGTGTGCGTATGTATATGCCCACAACTGTGTGCGTGTGTGTGTGGGGGTGGGGTGGGGGTGCGTGTGTGTGTATTTTCTTCTTGAGATGCACCTAGATTATTTTGTCTGTGTGCTTATGTTTCTAGAAATGACGGTATATGTAGTCCTACTGTCCAATAGCACACATTAGGCCTATTCATGCTACTCTTTGTAGAATTCTCAGCGGTGTGCCAGTTTGGTTGTTTGTTTGTTTCTTTTACATTTTATTCTTTTTTGTTTCTTTTTTTTTTTGGATTGCTTCATGTTCATGGTTTTTTTCGTTGCTTCACGTGCCTGTTTCATTTCTTCCTGTGCCTGTTTCCTTGCTTCCTGCTTCTTCGCTTTTCGTCTCTTCTGTCTTCTTCATCTTCTTACACGCCGTTCTGCAGGACTCAATTCATAGTCTCCGCAAGAATAGTCAGGTGCTTCACCACAATTACTACCGCTTCTCTTCCCCATGCAACTCCATAGAAGATGCTAGTGGTGTTCCTGATTAACTATCAACTGAAGACAGGGAAGGTTGTATTGGTAGGTATCGTGATTCAGTTTGAGCTTGTCCTTTGCCATAGTAGATAGCACCTGCTGGGAGTCTTCAGATATTTATTTTGATAGCCTTCCACCGATTTACTCAGTGCTGGTATTTAGTGCAAATTTGTGTTCATTAAAATATTGTAACGAACACGTTTCGTACACATCTGTGTAGGAAGATGTTATGACGTCACTGTGTTATTTACCATCGAAATGACAATTTAGTTTTTGAGCTGTTGTTAGCTCAGAGACGACATATCAGCCGTAATGAACGGACGTATTCGTGGGTGCGCTAGTGAAGCCTGATTCTGCTTCAGTTGTATAATTTGTATATCTATTGATGAATGAATGGGTAGGAATATGTTATGAAATGAAGATGAGCTGTGATTGTAATATTTGGCTCATAATCCATTGTGGTAGGCTGCGCAATGTGTGTACAGTGTAAAGTGGCTATAGGTATTGTCACAGGAATGGTGACAATAGTGATTGTAGTGGTGTGGTGGCATTCTGCAAAGCAAATGGTCTTCAAACGTTATGAATTATTAAGATGTGTCAAAGACATACAGACTCTTTAAGTATAAGAGCGGAACTTTACGATTGTGTACATGTTGTATTCAGCGGGACCGGTACGGAGCGGAATTTCCCCCTGATGTGCGGCCGATGGAACTGTCCTCTTGACAACGTCTGAAGAGACTGGAAGTGGACACCATCGAAGGCTCTCTCCTTCGTCAACCATCACTGTTGTAGACGTACAGCAACGGTGACGAAGAACTTCTCCAGACCTAGGCCAGGGGACCACCTGCGGTGTTCCCCAGGAGTAGCCTTGTTTCATAGCTTCGACTGAGAGACCAAGAATCTCCGTTACGTCGTCGTAGGGTCTGTGAGTATTGTTATTAATACTTGACACTCATTATTCAAGTCAAGAACCTTCGACAAGTCGTCGTTGTAATATCAGTGACTGTGTCGACACTAATGTGAACAGTAGAGTCGAGTGACGTCTCGAGAAGGAGACGACTTCTATAGTATCAATTGACTGTGAAAGCGCCAAATTGATAAACAGCCCATACGGCACTTACTGACTATCTGTGTGGACCTATTTATTTGCTGAACAGATTTGTGTGGTTTCATGTATATGTAATTGACCTAATATATCTGTGAATGATTTAATGTATATGTAATTGATTTAATGTATCTGTGAATGATTTAACGTATATGTAATTGATTTAATGTATCTGTGAATTTATTGTATATGTGGATGATTTAATGTGTATGTTCATGACTGAATGAGAAATAGTATAACAGAAGGGCAAAGAGAAATAACTGTGTAGACTTTGTCCTTGTCTGTAAGCACGTGTGTGGGGAAGGATAAGAAGTTAAAGTAAACAGAGATAGAACACACACCTTTATACTGAGCGTCAGACAGCCGCACTCACACACTCATTCATTAGATTAAACGTAGTATATTTAAATAGATATTTAATTTAATACACAAAAACCATCCGTTACAAATATCAAAGTCGCAAGTGTTAGGCGCGGCGTTTTTTCTGGAATCATGCTAGCTCTTGTACGGTTTTGCGTTTGTCTCGGAGTTACTCTGGCGCTCGTAATGTCTTTAGAAAGGGATATAATAAAGTCTTTACTACCTAGTCCTGGTCTTATGCCAGCGCTTGCTATTTCATGAACTTGACCTGCTGTTGCACGGACGCTCGTCGAATCTTCTGTCCGAGTTTTGCCTAGTGTTAAGCCTAGGTCTGACGATGAACGTTTTGATTGCAATCATATAGAAAATCATGACTTCGAGTCACTGATTTGGTGAGACTATGTCATCGAGTCATCTCGGTCAAATCAGTTCGCAGCGTGATTTGCGATGATTTTCCACGTTTATAACATGCCCTAATTTCGACAAATTGATTGCCAGTCATTCAGCATGGGAACCAAGAAAACGCGCTACTTTGATTATGTGATCTTGCGAAAATGGCTAATACATGTAATTGTGCGCATGTTTACCAAAATCAAACGTTTTAGTGTGACTACTAACGACTCGTAGCGTCAGTCCTCCCATTCAAATCATGACTCGCAAACATTCACTGTCATTGTGATTTCAATCAAAACGTTTGTCGTCAGATCTAGGCTTTTAAGCTGACGGTTTTAATATCGCGCATTTGTCCTAGTTTTACGCTGGCATTTGAAACATCTTCAACGCACTCAGAATCAGGACAAGGACTAGATACCGCATCTTTCTCACGTGGCCTCGTGGAAGATGCTAGTGATGTTCCTGATGCACTACCAAACGTTTGTCCTGGGTTTTTGCTGGCGTTCGCAACTTTATGCCTGGGTGAGGCACTGGCCATGGCAACGACTTCATTACTACGACTTCATTACTATTTGTTTGTCCTTTAGTTATGTCGGCGAGTGTAACGTCATGTTTCGGTCTTGGTGTCATGATGGCGCTTATAACGTCACG
Source organism: Oncomelania hupensis (assembly GCA_036898135.1). Taxonomy (NCBI): domain Eukaryota; kingdom Metazoa; phylum Mollusca; class Gastropoda; order Littorinimorpha; family Pomatiopsidae; genus Oncomelania; species Oncomelania hupensis. The sequence goes on from CM072524.1 coordinate 46,937,422, forward strand.
TGTTCGTTCTAGTGTAATGCTGGCGTTTGTAAAGCTTATAGCATCCCCCGTTTTATTTGGAGTTCTACTGGCACATGTAATGTTATGTATTTTCTTTGGTATTATGCTGCTCGTCGTTATCGTCACCGCCACACTGACAGTCAGGACAAGTACAAGGCACTGTATCTTCCTCGCCTTGCCCTATAACAGATGTTAGTGATGTGTCAGGTGCAAAATGAACCGATAACTTAGAACTACGTTGCCTTGTAAGATTTACTGAGTCGGTTGATGTTGCGCATCCACAAACATCGTCAAGCTTTTGCCCTCGTCTTACACTGGCGCTTTTAATGTCCTGACTTTGTTCTGGTGTTACATTAGCGCTTATAATGCCTTTAGTACCCTGCATTTGTTCTGGAGCCATGTTTGCGCTTGTAAACACATGTGTTTGTCCTGGTGTTACGCCGGAGCTTGTAACATCATGCATTTGGCCTACTGTTACGCTGGCATTTCCAAAGTCATTATTGAGCGTTTGTCCTAGTGGTATGCTAGCGTCTGGCTCCTTGGAAGACGCTACGGATGTCCCTGTGGCATTGCCGACCAAAGATGGGGACAGTTGTCTTGTCAGGCTTACCGATACAGTTATCGAGTGTTCTGTGCCATCACAGATACCACTCGCAGACTTCTTCACGTCTTTATTCTCATGGCCGTCCACTGCTTCACTCTTTGTTGGCGTTTGCTGCTCACATTGAAACACTGGCTCTTTGGGAATTACAATGTCAACATTCTTAGTGTCAAACGTTTGTCCTGGTGTTATGCTTGCACTGACATCGTCACGCATTTGACCAAGTTTAACACTGGCGCTTGTAGCGTCTTGTATTTGTTCTGGTGTTGTTACAGTTGTGCTTGCAATGTCTTTAGTACCATGCATTTGTTCTGGAGCCATGTTTGCGCTTGTAATGTCGTGTGTTTGTCCAGGTGTTACCCCGGAGCTTGTAACATCATGCATTTGTCCTAGTGTTACGCTGGCATTTTCAAAGTCATTATTGAGCGTTTGTCCTGGTGTTATGCTAGCGGGTGGCTCCTTGGAAGACGCTACGGGCGTTCCTGTGGTACTGCCAACCAAAGATGGGGACAGTTGACTTGCCAGGCTTACCGACACAGTTATCGAGTGTTCTGTGCCATCACAGATACCACTCGCAGACTTCTTCACGTCTTTATTCTCATGGCCGTCCACTGCTTCACTCTCTGTTGGCGTTTGCTGCTCACATTGAAACACTGGCTCTTTGGGAATTACAATGTCAACATTCCTAGTGTCAAATATTTGTCCTGGTGTTATGCTTCCACCGACATCGTCACGCATTTGACCAAGTCTAACACTGGCGCTTGTAGCGTCTTGCATTTGTTCTGGTGTTTTTACATTTGCGCTTGTAATGTCTTTAGTACTCTGCATTTGCTCTAGAGCCATGCTTGCGCTTGTAACGTCTTGCGTTTGTCCTAGTTTTACGTCGGAGATAGTAGCATCTTGCATTTGGCCTGGTTTTACATCGGAGATTGTAACATCTTGCGTTTGGCCCGGTTTTACGCTGGAGATTATAAGGTCTTGCGTTTGTCCTTGTTTTATGTTGGAGATTGTAACATCATATCCCTTACAAGATTCAACTGATGCTTCAGATGCATTACCGACCGCCGATGGAGAAAGTTGCTTTGCTAGGCTTACTGACACAGTTATTGAAGGTTCTTTGCCATCAGAGAGGCCACTTGCTGACTTCTTCACATCTTTATTCTGATGTACTTCTATTGTTTTACACTCTGTTGGTGTTTGCTGCTCACACTGAACTACTGGCTCTTTGGGCATTACAATATCAAAGTGTATTACAATATCAACAATTTCTTCTAGTATTTCACGAGTAATTTCAACGCCGTGCGTCTGTCCTGATGTTGTACTCGTGCATACAATACCTTGCGTTTGTCTTGGTGTTGAACTGACGATTGCAACGTCCTGCATTTCGCACGGAGCTATATTGGCGATTGCAACGTCTTGCGTTGGTCCAAGTGATACACTGCCATCTGTAACGCTTGTACCATCTCGAGTTTGTACTGGTGTTACGATGCTGCTTGTAACGGAATGAGTGGGTACTGATGTTATACTGGCGCTCGCATCTTCCATAGTACGATTCCTCTGTTCTGATCTGTTCTTTGCTTCCTGTGCCAGATTTATAGCCAGCTGTTCTTGTTTCCTTGCTTCACGTGCCACTTCTTTATCATCATAGTTACCATTTACTGACGTCTTCACTTCTATATCCTGATACTCTTTCACTGACTGACTCCCTGCTGGTATTTGGTTCTCATGCTGAATTTCTGGATCATGGTGTATTGGAAAATCGACAACATTAATGCCACTTGCCTCATTTGATATTACAGCAGCGTTTGTTACACCAAGTGTTTGTACTGATGATATATTAGCACTTGTAATGTCTTTAATACCCTGCGTGTGTCCTGGTGTTACACTGTCACCTGCAACATCCTGCAACTGCCCTCGTTTGCTGATGTTTGTGAATTCCTGCGATTGTCCAGGAGTTTCGACGGCGTTGGTGAAATCCTGCGATTGTCCAGGTGTTTTGGCGTCGCCTGTAAAATCCTGCGATTGTCCAGGTGTTTTGTTGGCGCTTGCAAACTCTAGCGATTGTCTTGGCGTTATGCTTGCACTAGTAACTTTATGTGTTGGTTCTGATGTTATAACGGTGCTTGCAACGTCCTTCGTACGATGCCTCTGTTCTGGCGTAACACTGTCACTTATAACGTCAACGGTACCGTGCATTTGGTCGGAGATTATACTTGAACTTATAACGCCGTCCACTGCCCTGACTTTATGTTCCTGTGCCTGCTTCATTGCATCCTGTGCCTGTTTCTTTGCCTCCCGTTTCAGTTTTTTCTTAGCTTCATGTGCCTGTTTCTTTGCTTCCGCGGCCTGTTTCTTTGCTTCTAGGGTGTGCTTCCTTTTTATCTGCCCCTGTTTCATTGCTTCCTGCCTCTTGGCTTCTCGTCTCCTCTCGCGTCTTCGTCTTCTCACTCGTCGTTCAGTACGGCCAAATTCAAGGTCTCCACAAGAACAGTCAGACAGGTCACCACAATCACAGTAAGGACAAGCGCAAGGCCGCTTCTCTTCCTCGTGTAGCCCCATTGAAGACGTTAGTGATGATCCTGATACACTGCAAAGCGAAGATGGCCTTGAAAGGCATAATGTCATAGTTAGCGTCAGTCCTTTATCATCATAGATACCACTTACTGACTTCTTCACGTCTAGATGCCCAGAGTCTTCCCGTGTCCTCTGTCCCGGTGTACCTCTGTCTCTTGTAACATCCAGCGTTTGTCCCGCTGATGGATCCGGATTTGTCACACCAACGCCTTTAATACCGTGCATTTGTCCTGGTGTTACACTGTCCTGCGTAAAATCCTGAAACTGCCTTGGTGTTTTGGTATCAGTTGTATAATCCTGCGATCGTCTAGGTGCCTTAGTGTCACTTGTAAAATCCTGTGATATGCGAGATGTTTTTGTGTCGCGTGTAAAATCCGGTGATTGCTGAGGTGTCTTGGTGTCACTTGGAAACTCCTGTGATAGCGCAGGAGTATTGGTGTCACTTGTAAAATCCTGTGATTGTCCAGGAGCATTGATAGGGCTTGTAAAATCCAGCAATTGCCAAGGTGTTTTGGGTTCCCTTGTAAAATCCTGCGTTTGCTGAGGTGATTTGGTGTCGCTTATAAAATCCTGTGACTGTTTAGGTGTTTTGGTGTCCCTTGCGAAAACCTGTGATTGTCTTGGTGTTTTGGAGGCGCTTGTAAAATCTTGCGATTGCCGAGATGTTTTCGTGTCGTTTGTAAAATCCTGTGATTGGCGAGCTGTTTTGGTGTCCCTGGTAAAATCCTCTGATTGTCTTGGTGTTTTAGAGGTGCTTGTAAAATCTTGCGATTCCCGAGCTGTTTTGGTGTTCCTGGTAAAATCCTCTGATTGTCTTGGTGTTTTGAATGTTCTTGTAAAATCTTGCGATTGCCGAGGTCTTTCGATGTTACCTGTAAAATCCTGCAATTCCTGAAGTGGTCTGGTGTCGTTTGCTAAATCCTGCGAGTGTCTAGGTGTTTTGGTCTCGCTTGTAAAATCCTGCGATTGCCGAGATGTTTTCGTGTCGCTTGTAAAATCCTGTGATTGCCGAGCTGTTTTGGTGTCCCTTGTAAAATCATGTGACTGCCTTGGTGTTTTGGAGGTGCTTGTAACATCTTGTGCTTGCTGAGGTGTTTTGATGTCACTTGTAAAATCCTGCGATTCCTGAAGTGGTTTGGTGTCGTTTGTTAAATCCTGCGATTGTCGAGGTGTTTTGATCTCGTTTGTAAAATCCTGCGATTGCCGAGATGTTTTCATGTCGCTTGTAAAATCCTGTGATTGCCGAGCTGTTCTGGTGTCCTTTGTAAAATCATGTGATTGTCTTGGTGTTTTGGAGGCGCTTGTAAAATCTTGCGATTGCCGAGGTGTTTTGGTGTCCCTGGTAAAATCCTGTGATTGGCGAGCTGTTTTGGTGTCCCTGGTAAAATCCTCTGATTGTCTTGGTGTTTCAGAGGTGCTTGTAAAATCTTGCGATTGCCGAGGTGTTTTCGTGTCCCTGGTAAAATCCTTTGATTGTCTTGGTGTTTTAGAGGTGCTTGTAAAATCTTGCGATTGCCGAGGTGTTTTGATGTCACTTGTAAAATCCTGCGATTCCTGAAGTGGTTTGGTGTCGTTTGTTAAATCCTGCGATTGTCGAGGTGTTTTGATCTCGTTTGTAAAATCCTGCGATTGCCCAGATGTTTTCATGTCGCTTGTAAAATCCTGTGATTGCCGAGCTGTTCTGGTGTCCTTTGTAAAATCATGTGATTGTCTTGGTGTTTTGGAGGCGCTTGTAAAATCTTGCGATTGCCGAGGTGTTTTGATGTCCCTGGTAAAATCCTGTGATTGGCGAGCTGTTTTGGTGTCCCTGGTAAAATCCTCTGATTGTCTTGGTGTTTCAGAGGTGCTTGTAAAATCTTGCGATTGCAGAGGTGTTTTCGTGTCCCTGGTAAAATCCTGTGATTGGCGAGCTGTTTTGGTGTCCCTTGGTGTGTCAGAGGTGCTTGTAAAATCTTGCGATTGCCGAGCTGTTTTCGTGTCCCTGGTAAAATCCTCTGATTGTCTTGGTGTTTTAGAGGTGCTTGTAAAATCTTGCGATTGCCGAGGTGTTTTAATGTCACTTGTAAAATCCTGCGATTCCTGAAGTGGTTTGGTGTCGTTTGTTAAATCCTGCGATTGCCGAGGTGTTTTGGTCTCGTTTGTAAAATCCTGCGATTGCCGAGCTGTTCTGGTGTCCCTTGTAAAATCATGTGATTGTCTTGGTGTTTTGGAGGCGCTTGTAAAATCTTGCGATTGCCGAGATGTTTTCGTGTCGTTTGTAAAATCCTGTGATTGGCGAGCTGTTTTCGTGTCCCTGGTAAAATCCTCTGAATGTCTTGGTGTTTTAGAGGTGCTTGTAAAATCTTGCGATTGCCGAGGTGTTTTAATGTCACTTGTAAAATCCTGCGATTCCTGAAGTGGTTTGGTGTCGTTTGTTAAATCCTGCGATTGCCGAGGAGTTTTGGTCTCGTTTGTAAAATCCTGCGATTGCCGAGATGTTTTCGTGTTGCTTGTAAAATCCTGTGATTGCCGAGCTGTTCTGGTGTCCCTTGTAAAATCATGTGATTGTCTTGGTGTTTTGGAGGTGCTTGTAAAATCTTGCGATTGCCGAGGTGTTTTGATGTCCCTGGTAAAATCCTGTGATTGGCGGGCTGTTTTGGTGTCCCTGGTAAAATCCTCTGATTGTCTTGGTGTTTCAGAGGTGCTTGTAAAATCTTGCGATTGCCGAGGTGTTTTCGTGTCCCTGGTAAAATCCTTTGATTGTCTTGGTGTTTTAGAGGTGCTTGTAAAATCTTGCGATTGCCGAGGTGTTTTGATGTCACTTGTAAAATCCTGCGATTCCTGAAGTGGTTTGGTGTCGTTTGTTAATTCCTGCCATTGTTGAGGTGCTTTGGTTTCGTTTGTAAAATCCTGCGATTGCCGAGATTTTTTCGTGTTGCTTGTAAAATCCTGTGATTGCCGTGCTGTTCTGGTGTCCCTTGTAAAATCATGTGATTGTCTTGGTGTTTTGGAAGTGCTTATAACATCTTGTGCTTGCTGAGGTGTTTTGATGCCACTTGTAAAATCCTGCGATTCCTGAAGTGGTTTGGTGTCGTTTGTTAAATCCTGCGAATGTCGAGGTGTTTTGATCTCGTTTGTAAAATCCTGCGATTGCCGAGATGTTTTCATGTCGCTTGTAAAATCCTGTGATTGCCGAGCTGTTCTGGTGTCCTTTGTAAAATCATGTGATTGTCTTGGTGTTTTGGAGGTGCTTGTAAAATCTTGCGATTGCCGAGGTGTTTTGATGTCACTTGTAAAAACCTGCGATTCCTGAAGTGGTTTGGTGTCGTTTGTTAAATCCTGCGATTGCCGAGGTGTTTTGGTCTCGTTTGTAAAATCCTGCGATTGCCGAGCTGTTCTGGTGTCCCTTGTAAAATCATGTGATTGTCTTGGTGTTTTGGAGGCGCTTGTAAAATCTTGCGATTGCCGAGATGTTTTCGTGTCGTTTGTAAAATCCTGTGATTGGCGAGCTGTTTTGGTGTCCCTGGTAAAATCCTCTGAATGTCTTGGTGTTTCAGAGGTGCTTGTAAAATCTTGCGATTGCCGAGGTGTTTTGATGTCACTTGTAAAATCCTGCGATTCCTGAAGTGGTTTGGTGTCGTTAGTTAATTCCTGCGATTGTTGAGGTGCTTTTGTGTCACTTGTAAAATCCTGAGATTGCCGAGATTTTTTCCTGTCGCTTGTAAAATCCTGTGATTGCCGTGCTGTTCTGGTGTCCCTTGTAAAATCATGTGATTGTCTTGGTGTTTTGGAGGCGCTTGTAAAATCTTGCGATTGCCGAGATGTTTTCGTGTCGTTTGTAAAATCCTGTGATTGGCGGGCTGTTTTGGTGTCCCTGGTAAAATCCTCTGATTGTCTTGGTGTTTTAGAGCTGCTTGTAAAATCTTGCGATTGCCGAGGTGTTTTAATGTCACTTGTAAAATCCTGCGATTCCTGAAGTGGTTTGGTGTCGTTTGTTAAATCCTGCGATTGCCGAGGAGTTTTGGTCTCGTTTGTAAAATCCTGCGATTGCCGAGATGTTTTCGTGTTGCTTGTAAAATCCTGTGATTGCCGAGCTGTTCTGGGGTCCCTTGTAAAATCATGTGATTGTCTTGGTGTTTTGGAGGTGCTTGTAAAATCTTGCGATTGCCGAGGTGTTTTGATGTCACTTGTAAAATCTTGCGATTCCTGAAATGATTTGGTGTCGTTTGTTAAATCCTGCGATTGTCGAGGTGTTTTGGTCTCGCTTGTAAAATCCTGTGATTGCCGAGATCTTTCTTTATCGCTTGTAATATCCTGTGATTGCCGAGCTGTTCTGGTGTCTCTTGTAAAATCCTGCGATTCCTGAAGTGATTTGGTGTCCTGTGTTAAATCCTGCGATTGTTTAGGAGTTTTGGTCTTGCTTGTAAAATCCAGCGATTGCCTTGGTGTTTTAGAAGTGCTTGATTTCTGAAGTGATTTGGTGTCGTTTATAAAATCCTGGGATTGTCTCGGTGTCTTGGTGGTACTTGTGTAATCCTGCGAGTGTCTTGGTGTTTTTGTCTCACTTGTAAAATCCTGTGAATACCAAGATGTTTTGGTGTCACTTGCAAAATCTTGTGATTCTCTTGGTGTTTCAGTGTTGTTTGTAAATTCCTGTGATTCTGCACGAGTATTGGTGTCGCTTGTAAAATCCTGTGACTGTCTATGTGTTTTGGAGCTGCTTGTTAAATCCTGTGATTGTCTTAGTGTTTTGGAGTCATCTGTAAAATCTTGCGAATACCGAGGTGTTTTGATGTCACTTGTGACATAAGTATCTTGCGATTGCTGATATGTTTTGGTATCGCTTGTAAAATCCTGAGATTGCCTTTGTGTTTTGGAAGCACTTGTAAAATTCTGCAATTCTGGAAGTAATTTGGTGTCGTTTGTAAAATCCTGCGCTTGTTTTTGAGTTTTGGTGTTACTTGCGAAATATTGTGATTGTTGAGGTGTTTTGGTCTCGTTTGTTAAGTATTGAGAATGCAGTGGTATCACGTTGACATTAACTAAATTATTCGTTTCTTTGCTTCCTGCGCCTAATTCCCTTGCTTTCTGTGCCTCATTTATTGCTTCCTGAGCCTGTTTCTTTCCTTCCTTTTTCTGCTTTTTCTTAGCTTCATGTGCCTGTTTCTTAGCTTCCAGGGTGTGTTTCCTTTTTATCTGCCCCTGTTTCATTCTTTCCTGCCTCTTGGCTTCTCGCCTCCTCTCCCTTCTTCGTCTTCTCACTAGTCGTTCTGAACGGCCTAATTCAAGGTCTCCACAAGAGCAATCAGACTCATCACCACAATCACAGTAAGGACAAGCGCAAGGCCGCTTCTCTTCCTCGTGTAGCCTCATGGAAGATGCTATTGATGTTCCTGATAAACTATTAGCAGATGAGGAAGCTAGTCTTGGCAGGTTTAATGTCACAGTTAGCTCGAGTCCTTTATCATCATAGATACCACTTACTGACTTCTTCACATCAAGATTCTCAAAGCATTCCATTGGTAAACTCCCTGATGGTGTTCGGTGCACGTGGTCGACTCCGGGCTTCAAGCGCCCAACAGCATCAATATCATCAACACCAAAGGCATGCGCAACATGCTGATTTTGTCCCGGTGATGCGTTTGAAAAGTCTTGCATCTGGGTTGCTTTTATGCTGTCGCTTGGTGGGTTATGTATTTGTCCTAGTGTAATTCTGGCGCTAATAACATCAAGAACTTGTCCTGGTGTTATGTCGGCACTTGCAGCGTCCTTAATACCGTGCGTTTGTTCTGGTGTTGCACTGTCCCTTAAAACATAATGTGTTGGTCCAAAAGTTACGCTGGCACGTTTAATTTCCTGCGTTTGTTCTGGTTCTAAGCTTGCACTTCCGTCATGTGCTCGTCCTGGTGTAATGCTTGAGCTTACAAAGTCTGTTGCAACATGTGTTTGTCCTTGTGTCATACTGGCATTTGCGACGTCCTGCGATTGCCGAGGTGTTTTGATGGCGCTTGTAAAATCCTGTGATTGTCTAGTTGTTTTGAAGGCGCTTGTAAAATCCTGCGATTGTCTTGGTGTTTTGATGGCGCTTATAAAATCCTGCGACTGTGCAGGAGTATTGGTATCGGTTATAAAATCTAGGAATTCTCCATTTGTTTTGGTGTCGCTTGTAAAATCCTGTGATTGTTTAGGTGTTTTGGTTTTGCTTGTAAAATCCTGCAGTTGTCGAGGTGTTTTGGAGTCGCTTGTAAAATCCTGCGATTGTCTAGGTGTTTTGGTGTCGCTTGTAAAATCCTGCAATTGCCGATAAGTTGTGGTGTCGCTTGTAAAATCATGTGGGTACCGAGGTTTTTTGGTGTCGCCTGTAAAATCCTGAGATTGTCTAGGTGTTGCACTTGCACTTACAACTTCAGGCGTTTGTCTTTGTATCACCCCGACATTTGTCAAATCATTCGTATACGCTGGTGTTCCTGATGTTTCATCTAACAAAGACCTGGTGTAATAAAGTTCACGAAGTCTTACAATTTCAGGTAGTTCGTTTTCTGGGTCATTATTGATACTACTTCGCAACTTAGTACTGTCAAGCTTTTGTTTCGAAGTTATGGTGGTACTTGCAACATCATCTGTTGCCGACTCATTCGATTGTCTTGATTTTGCACGGGGGTCAACAACGCCATGTGTCTTGTCTATGCTCTGCATTGCTGCGTCAAGGTCCTGTCTTGGGGTTATGCTGTCGCTTGCAACGTGTTCAGTACTATGTGTTTGTTCTGGCTTTATGTTGACGCTGGTAAAGTGATCCATATGCCCATGTGTAATGCTGGCGTCTATACTGTAATGCGTATTTCCTGCTGTTGAACTGGCAAATGTACCATCACGAGTTTGCTCTGGTGCTGTGTTTGCACGTTTAACAACGTGCGTCTTTCCTCGTGCGTGTTCGGGTTTTATGGTGACGCTTGCAGCGTCATGGATAGGCTCATGTGTTATATTTCCGTCTGCACTGTAAGGCGTTTTTAATGCTGTTTTACTGGTAAATGTACCATCAGGCGTTTGTTCTGGTGCTGTGTTTGCACGTTTAACATGCGTCTTTCCTCGTGCATGTTCTGATTTAATGGTGACGCTAGTAACGTCATGCTTATTTCCCTGTGTTGTGTTGGAGTCAGTACTGTAATGCGTCTTTCCTGGTGTTTCATTGGCAAATGTACCATCAGGCGGTTGTTCTGGTGCTGTATTAGCACGTTTAACACCATGAGTCTTTCCTCCTGCGTGTTCTGGTTTTATGGTGACGCTTGTAACGTCATGAATATGCCCCTGTGAAATGTTGACGTATTTACCGTCATGGTTCTTTCCTGCTGTTTCACTGGCAAATGTATCATCACTCGTTTGTTCTGATATCGTGTTTGCACCATGCGTCGTTCCCAGTGCGTGTTCTGGTTTTATGGCGACGCTTGTAACGTCGTGCACATTCCCATGCGTTATGTTGTCGTCTGTACTGTACTGCGTCTTTCCTAGTGTTGCACTGGCGCTAACAACGCTATGTATCTCGTCTAGTGTTAAGCTTTCCATTGCCTCGTCATGGTCCTCCTGTTTTGGTGATACGCTATGTATCTCGTCTAGTGTTAAGCTATCCATTGCTTCGTCAGGGTCCTCCTGTCTTGGTGTTACGCTATGTATCTCGTCTAGTGTTAAGCTATCCATTGCTTCGTCAGGGTCCTCCTGTCTTGGTGTTACGCTGGAGCTTCCTACGTGTTTATTACCATGTGTTTGGTGTTCTTGTACTGGTGTAACGTCGCTCAGACCGTGGTTGATATGCGTTTGCCCTGGGGTTATGATGTCGCTTACTGTCTTCGGATTGGAAAGGCTTGTTGACTCGGTTAGTTCGCCTCCCTTGTCATCGTAGTTACCGCTTATCGACTGCATTTGCTCTTTATACTGATGACCTTTTACCGCGTTTAAGTCGGCACTTGTTTTCCTCTTGCTCTCTTTATCTCGTGATAACAAATCTACTGCATTACCAACACTGTAATCATCTTGCGCTCCACCTTGTTTAGATTTTGTGTGTTTCTTTGTGTGCTTCTGGTGTTTCTTATTTCCTTGTGTTTCAGAGCCAACACCACTTTCAGTGTTGATTGGAGTAGAATGAGGCGCTCCTGCTAGACATAAAGCCACTTTCTCTATTTTCTCTGAAGTTTCAGATACGGTAACACTTTCAATTTCTTTATCCATTTCAAATTCTTTTCCCTTTGCTTCCGAGGTAGTGGACGTCTTTGACCCATTGTCGTGTGCTACTGCAACGTTGACAAAGTCCTTGTCGTCATCAATATCATGCTCAGACGCAAAGCAAAGACAACAGTCGGCCAGGCCAGACGACTTCTGGTCATGTCCTTCGCCTACAGTTTTGGCATCTCTGTAGACAACTTTTCCATCCACTGCCTTCTGGTCAACACTCACGAAGCGTTGCCTTTTCAGTTGTGCAAGGTATAGGCTCAGGATGTGTGGAGCAACCAGAAAATACCCAAACCCGCAGCCCACGATGATACCGCAAAGGATCGGAAGATCGAATGTCATGGCAAAGGCTATGGTTAAATAGGTGATGGTGAAGTCCAGCGCGTGCAATAATGAACGTATAAATCGGTGAACCATCAGTTTAGATCTGGAAACAGACAAAGGCAATAGATAAATAATACTAGTGTATTCCACCTGCAGCAAATTGACTGCAACAAAGTCTTGACCACAACATAACAGAAAAGTTGAAAATTAAAGTATTCCAACAGTGGCAAAGTGTACATGTACTACGGTGACTTACACCAACAGTTGCAAAGTGTACATGTACTACGGTGACTTACGGTGGACACTTGCACATCTTCCTCTGTAACTTGAGATCATACTGGTACAGGAAGTACTTGTCAAGCTCCATTATCACCGCCATGAACATGGCTGCCATGACGGCTATCGCCAGATCTGGACATCATAGAAACAATTCAAGTAGGTGATAATGTATTAGGGACTAGAATCCACGTTGGTAGTTGTGCTAGTAGGTGTCAAGTATTACAGAAAATAAAATCAATGTTGGTAGGTGCCATGTACAATAAATAACAATCAATGTTGACAGGTGCCATGTAAATGCAGCAATAGAGTAAAATGTAAGTAAATGCCATGCATAAGTGGTTATAGAATTAATGCTAGTAGAGGCCACTATTAGTCTATAGAATTAATGCTAATAGATGCCAAAATGTAGAGTCCATTATTGCATAGGTTATAGAATAAATGCTGTACAGTATGTTTAATTGAAAAAGCGCAGTGAGCCCCAGCACAGATCGCCACACTGCGCTATATAAATAACTATTCACATTATTTTCCATCCCCGTCAGGTAAAAATATGTTGTTCCCTGCACCTGCTCCAACTACGAGTTTCATAATTATTTAATTGTTTTGGTACATAATTATTGTTGTCTCGTATGCATTTTTTTCCACTAAGTTTGGTTTCTGATTCTACCACTTCCACCCTCTTCTTTAATTTATGATGTATATTATTGCCACACAGGGCAACAGAAGACAGCCCTTTCCATGGCTTTAACAAATTCAGGACGTCGATTTATTTTCTCTCAAATACGATTTCTTTGTATTAGAGGAACCTCGCCTTTTTCAAGCGTGTGGTGTGTGTGTGTGTGTGGGTGTGTGCGTGTGTGTGTGTGTGTGGGTGCGTGCGTGTGTGTGTGTGTGTGAATGACGCCATGAATCGCAATGTACCGTGAGAAATGTGCGCTATTTGAATCTGAATCATTGTATTATTATTATTCCTACTCCTTCGGATGAGAGTATAAACCGAGGTCTAGTCTGTGTCGCATACATTCCATCATAACGGACTTTAAAGATCATGACGCTCATGTCCTAGACGGGTGAGTGCCGGTGACAAGAACCCACCCAGCATGCACCTAGATCCTTTTCCCCCATCCCTGGCTGCCCAGGATTGTGCTCAGTTGTCCGGGCGGCGAACTTGTTTTTTCCAACCTAGTTCCAGTCATTCGCCGAAAAAGTCTATCATCGAAGTCGAACGAAGTTCTCCGAGTCGAGCAAAGCTATCCGATGTTTTACGAACGAATGCTTGCAGGACTACGTAAAACATCCTTGCTTAAAAAGGCCGCTGTTGCTTCTAGATCCAATTCTGTTTCGATTTGCACAGCTTCAAGCTGTAAGTCAAGTCCAGATTCGCATTTTGAAGCAGTTATTATTATTATTTTATGATGATTACTATACTACAGTAAAAAATAATACATTACACATAATGCACATCGCTGTACTGTGAGTACGGAGCTTTTGGTACTGCATTGCGTGCGGCGTGGAGACTACAGCAGAGAGAGCGCGAGACAGAAACACAGCCACTGTATGGCGAGGCCTGTAACCCCAATGATATTACACCCCGCAACTTTAGGACGCTCTTGACTCAAGACAAAGCATGTCCCCCTATAAGCATTGCTTTTCGGAGGAAAAAATACAAACAACGATATTTCACATCTTATCAACAATAAAACCATAAACAAAATTTCAAAGCACGATGGACACGGTGATGTCCCTTCAACACAACAAAGGCAAGGCAGGTTTATTGGTCTCAAAAAACAGTGACATTTTTATTGCAATCCTATCCTATCCTATCCCATAACTCGGAGGTCGTTGGGGCACCACAGATGATCGCTTAACCAGGGTACTCCATCTTTTCCTGTCCTCAGCAACCATCATGGCTTCAATCAGTGTCAAACCAGTCCATTCTTGAATGTTGTCCTCCCACCTCTTTTTCTGTCGCCCTCTTCTTCTGCCTCCTTGCACCGTGCCTTGCAGGAAAGTCTTTGCAAGGCCTGATGCTCTGGTGACGTGGCCATAGCATCGGAGTTTCCGTTTCTACACCACTGTGAGCAGGTCATCGTGTTGTCCAATGGCTTGTGTGATGATCTGTCGGACTTCGTCGTTGGTGATGTGCTGGGTATAGGAAATGCCCAGAAGTCTTCTGTTGCACCTCATCTCCATGCTTTGTATTCTTCGTTGTAGATCTGATGTGGGGGTCCATGTTTCGCAAGCGTATAGGAAGATGGAGATGACAAGGGAGCGCAGTAGCCTTACCTTGAAATGTAGACTGATGGTCTTGAGTTTTCAAATGGGCTTCAAACTTGTCAGAGCAGCAGTTGTTAGTGCGATCCTGGAGAGGACTTCTTGTGGGGACCCATTGTATGATATAATGGCTCCTAAATATTTGAAGCTATGCACTGTGCTGAGGGATTGGCCTTGGTCTTTGATGTCCGTGTTGATGCCATTGGTGTTGTTGGTCATCATTTTGGTCTTCTCTGCACTTATTTCTATTACATAGGCTTTGGAGGTGGTTCAAGTTCTTGTTTCTCTCCAGCCAATTCATCAAGGTCATCCGCAGAACGAAGGTTGGAGATTGGTCTACCCCGTATACTGACTGTGCCTTCGTGATCTGCAAGGGCACCTGACATGATGCGCTCTAGGAAGATGTTGAAGAGTGTTGGAAAGAGTAGGCATCCGTGACGCACACCGATTGTTGTTTAGAACCAGTTTCCGGTGGCGGTGTTATGGAGGACTGCACTGATAGCCTTGTCATACAGGCTTTTGATGACTCCAATAATTTTAGAGCTAGTGTTGTACATCCTTATGATTACCCACAGAGCTGCATGCCAGACTAGGTCAAACACTTTCTTGAAGTCTACGAACACATGATATAGATGTTGTTGGTGCTGTAGGTATTTCTCGCAGATTATTCTGAGGTTGAAAATCTGTTCAGTGGTTCTTCGCCCTTCCCTGAATCCTGCTTGCTCTTCAGCTATGATTTGTTCAGCTTGGGGTTTCAACCTGTTGAGTATTATTTTCAGGAGGACCTTGCTGGGATTGGCTGATAAGGCTGGTGGTGCGGTAATTTTCACACTCCTGACCGTTACCTTTTTTGGGAAGAGTGATGACATGCGACTGGATTTTTAGTGTAGGCCACTTCCCGCTCTGCCAGATCTTATATAGATAATGGTGAGGGCGTCCACCATCACTACCCATCCTGCTTGAAGCAATTCCGCGGGTATGTTGTCCACTCCCGCTAACTTCCCCCTCTTCAGCGATTGCACTGCTGCCTCAACTTCTTCTTGGAGAATTGGGAGGATTTCTTCTTCTCTGTTCAGTTGACATGCTAGAACTGATGGGTCACCGTTTGGTGTATGGTTGTAAAGGTCAGAGCAGTACTCTGTCCATCTTTCCAAGACTTCTTGTTTTTCTATAAGGCCAGATTTGCTTTGGATCATGGAGACCTTGGGCTGCTTAACACTTCTAAGCCGCATCACAGTCTGGTAGGCCTTCTTGCTATTATTCGTGTTCAGACTGTTCTCTATTTCTTGACTTTGATTTTCTATCCAGTTCTCCTATGCTGTGCGCATGCCTTTCGGATGTCATTGTTGATTTTTCGGTAGGCATCAGCTCCCTGTGAGGTGTTCGTTTTCTTTCTCAACTCTCTTCGTTTATTACACAGGTCCAAAAGTTCAGGTGTGATCCACGGTTTATTCGTTGTGGGCGGTGCTTGCCAAAGATCTCAGTGATTTGTTTTCTTCATCTTATTGCAAACACCAAAGCAAATATTTATTTCACTAATATTATTCTTTTTAACTGATACAGTAAATTTGTAACATGTATTTTCATGATATGTATTTTAGTGAGAAACGCATATTTAAAAAAAATGTTGTGTGGCAGGCGGACATTTCCACAAATCATCTGAAAACTTTGGTAAATCGATAAGAAAAAATAACCAGTAACACCATCTGAATATTTCGAGCTACGCCCAACTTCCGCTAAATCAAACAAAACATCACTAACCAAATTTACACCATTGAGCACGCACAGCAGTACACTTTTCTAAAAAAAAATGTATATAATAATAATAATAATAATAATAATAATAATAATAATAATAATAATAATAAAATTATTAATAATAATAATCATTATTATTATTATTATTATTATTATTATTATTATTATTATTATTATTATTATTATAATAACAAACAAAACTAAATAAATAAATTTATTAAAGATTTTACTAAATAAATATACTACTACTACTACTACTACTACTACTACTACTACTACTACTACTACTACCACTACTACTACTACTACTACTACTACTACTACTACTACTACTACTACTACTAATGTAACTCTGATTTCGAGTTATGAAAAAAAAAAAAGATTTCGCTTAGCCTACTCGTCCTTCTCTGGAAATCTAAAGATTCGAATATTATGAAGTATAGGCCTAAATAGTATTAACTGGAATAGTTTATACATTTATTTACGTATAAAACAAACAATACAGGTCTAATAATTATAGTCAGCTATTGACACGTCTTCGCAACGCCGAGACTGACTTTTAATATATAATGTAGATTAGGCCTATGTATATTACAGTGTCTTCTTGATTCTAGGCAGGAAATGGGGAATGCTAATATTTAGTCTACTGCCGAGAACTAACAAAAGCAAAGTAATGGACGCAACTATTATTAATAGTATTAAATAGGGACGATATTAATTATGCTCATCTTAACAAAGTACACCGATGCGAAATGATAATCTGTGTAAATCGGACAGAAATAGACGCAACAGTGACCATTTTTAATGTTTAACTAGTCATAGTCATGCAAGCATCATTCGTAACACATTGGAGAGCTTCGTTCGACTTCGGTGATTGCCTTATTCGGCGAATGACTGGAACTAGGTTGGAAAAAACAAGTTTGCGTCCGGGCGTCAGACCATGCACCCAAAGGCTGCGGATGGGCGTCTCGGGCGGTTTAAGTTAGATCCTGTATCGGCCAGCGCCTTGAGCAGCTGTTGAGCTGGAAAAGCGCTATATAAGAACGATGAAATAAATAATAATAATAATAATAATAATAATAATAATAATAATAATAATAATAATAATAATAATAATTATTATTATTATTATTATTATTATTATAAATTACAACATTCCTGTGCTGGCTCAAGATCGTTTGCTAATTATTTATTATTATTATTAATTGTGAATTGTCGTCTCCAATATCATCATCTGCCGTAGGAAAGCATTGTAACAAGACTCGAGTGAGCAATTCTGCCGCTTACCTATCGTCCGAGTGGTTTTCCACGATTCAAACAGAACATGGGTGTCGCTCGTCCACTTCAGCTGCATGTGCAAATGGTGGTAATTGTAGTACGGTTGGGTGAAGGTGCACAGAAAAAGATAAAACAAAAAGAAAGAAGAAATCCATTACACTACTGCGTAGTACGTGTATGTGTTGATTGTAATCAAAACAATACTCAGTGACCATCTTTTTCTTTTGTAATTCTATCTCTGTCTAATTAATCTAGTACCTCAACGTGTCAGATCTGTGAGAGGAATGGAGTGAAAGGGCCATGGTTGGCGGTGGGGGGAAGGGTGGTGGTGAAAATAAGGAACGATGCAGCAGAGACACTCCTCCAGCCAGTCCTTTCAAAGGCATGTATAGTACGGGCCATGAGGCCCATTTCTTGACGTTCTTTTCTCTGTTGACCACCTCGGCGTTCCCCTTCTACAGTTCCATGTATGGTGGCCTTGAAGAAGCTCTTATGACCGGGTTTTGCCATCGAAATACTCTAGATATCACAGATAGATTTTTTGTTCTTGATTTTGAACGTTTTCCTGCGGGGAGAATGCCCCTGCAGACCAGTTTCCTTAATTTTTCATCGCTGTCTGATGAAAGACCGAAAATCGGAAGCCGTGAACGTCACTTTTGTTTGTCGACGTTGAACAAAATACTCGTGACAAAAAGAACTAGTTAACCCTCCATTGCAGTTTTGATATCGTTTATGGCGCCAAAGATTGTTCTTTTTCTGTAACATCTTATCTTATCTCCTCCCGTAACTCGAAAGTCGTTGGAGCATCACAGATGATCGTTTAACAAGCGTACTCCATCTTTTTCTGTGCTCATCAGTGTTCATATTGTCTTTCCACCTCTTGTTCTGTCTCCCTCTTTTCTGGATACTTGCACCGTGCCTTGCAGGATGGCCTTTGCAAGTGTGACGTAGTTTTGCATAATGAAAGTTCGGATTGCGAACAGGCCAAGGGGTCTCATCTGATTTGAAAATGCCTTCCTAGAGGCGGCGTTTGGTGATAAAGCTGATGCTGCTACTTTTCCAGATTATCTTTGACCGGGCCTTTGTTGATATAGGCTTACTTATTTGACCATGGTCTATGATTTGACATACACTTTGGCGCATATATTTGTCACCCCAAATTGGGTGAAGTACGCCATCCTTGGACAGGCTCGCTTCCGGGAAGTCCCCTAGCTTGTGGCTATTTATGGTGCTGGTTGTGCTGTTGGCCAAGACTTTTGATCTTCTGGGCTGATCTCCATGCCGTAAGCCTCTGTTCTCACTACTATAGTCTGTCAGATAGTTCTTGAAAACCGTCATTTATAGTAAAAAATGGCGACGACGACGATGATGATGATATAATGATGACGACGATGGTGATGCTGATGACGACGGACAACGACGACGATGGTGATAGATCATAGGCAAACCAAGACCAAAGGCAAACCAAAACAACTATTACACTGTCGTAGACAAAATAAAACGGAAGTCCTTTACAAAACAACAACAAAAAACAAAAAAAGTAAATATATTACTAGGTGTCGGATAGCGCAGTGGTTGGAGCACTCGCTACTGTGTCGCAAGTTAAGCATCGTCCAGTGCGGTTAGCACTTGGATGGGTGACCGCAAAACGTGAAGCGACAAATAACAACGCCCCCAGTTGACTCAACTGTGACTGAGTACCTACTCTCTTAAGGGTGGGGAAGGTAAAGCAGCGAGGGAGAGAGATGGGCATCATCACCCTCATTACGCTGGCCCAAGATAAGTGTGATCTCCAACATCACGCTCCCCTACGGCCACAGGCTATGGGACTACCTTTACCATTTACCTTTTATTTTTATTTAGATATATCCTCATACATAGCACGGTGAGATCCATCTTCAGTGTAACTTTTTAATATCAGCCAGACGTCCTTAGATTACGAGATCTAGACAAATAAGCATTTAAAACACACACGGACAATCTAAGCATTTAAAACACACACGTACGGACAAACAAGACAAAACCAAATCGGATTTTCTCCGAAAAATAGCATTGCTGGACTTTTCATCGAATGATTTTGACACGGCGGAACAAAATACGTCATGATCAGCAGTTACAGCACCACCAATAACAACAGCACCAACACAAACAACAACACTACCAAACAACAACGTTTACAACAATATAGTAAATGAAATAAAATAAAATAAAATAAATGATCTCCCATCTCCTACTACGTTGTGGTCACTCATCGTGTGTCTTCTGCTGTAGGCTGAGTTAGCCTCCCTCTGTTCAAAGTCAGCACAAGTTTATGCCAAAACGATTCTGTTGGTTTTCTACGCTAATGTGCAACCTAGCTCCATGAGCCCTCTTATTTTCGTTGAAAGTTAAGTTGCAACTTCGCAGACACAGTTAGCCATCGTTGCAAGAAGTCCATAAGATGTCTACACCCAGGAACTGATTCGGAAATATCGAAAGCATATAGATACGAAGAACTGAAACTGTTCGTTGCGTACACTGTACCCCCTTTTGGGGTCCAGCCATTTTCCCGGAAGCACGTCATGTCGCGACCTCACGTGCAAATAATGATGTCATACCTTCTTAGTGCAGAGGAGGAACGGAAGGGTGTCAGAGGGGGTGGGGTGGGGGATAGACAATAGCTGCTTATAAAATTATACTAAAGAAATATATTAAAAAAGTAGGTTTACAGGACGAAGTGCGCGATGAGGGTGAGGAAATGCTACAGTGAACTACGTAGGCAAACATAAAAACGGTCTTTAGCTTTTGCTGTATAAAGGACAACAGGTATTTAGAGCCTAATCTAATTTATTTTTTCCTCTCCCACTAGTAATGTATCACTTCCTCCCCCTCCCCCTTTCCCTCTTCCCCTCCCCCCTTTAATTTTTTTTCTTACCTTAGTCTAAAATTACTTCGATGAATAGATATTAAATTAAATAAACAAACGGACTAATCTAATGCTCTATAATATAATTATCATATAATATAAGCTATATATGAAACACCAATTACTTTGTAGTTTTACTTGTGACACTAATATATTTAGTTCTTTATTGTTGTTGTTGTTTGTAGATTATAGTCACACAACACTTTCGCATATAGGTGACTACTGGACCGATTTATACTGACACCAGCGGGCCAGTTGTTGGTAAAGGGGAAAATAATATGATCACACGTTGACCAATCCGGGATTCGAACCAGCGACCTTTCGGTTACTAGCAAGACGCTCTTACCAACTGAGCTACCCGGCCCCACACTCTTTATTGTTAGTTATTTAGTTATAATAGATTAACGTCCCCGGACACGTAACAATGTGAATTAGTTTTATACTAATGTACAGCCCCGAGTTGCCTAGAAAAAAAGCGCCACAAAACGTTTTCGATTGCTCCTCACGAACTATTTTTGTTTCTGGGCAACCTTTTGCCATAAGTGAACGCTTTAAAAATGGGGCACCTCTGGGCGAAAATCTTCTACACAGATGTCATCGGCCAGGGCGGAGGAACTTCACGTTACTATAGCTTCCACCACCACGTGCTCGGGGCCAAGGCGAGCCACACTGTACTCGTGGATTTCGGCTGTTGCCAACAGCCTGGAGAGGATTGGGCCCCGCCAGGTCTTTTTTGCCCAAAACGCACCGTATGATGAAAAGGACAACTCACTCGGATCGGTCGTCGCCCGGGTCACCAAGGACCGCGCCTTCCGTTGGCCACCAGGACGGAGGTGATAAGTGTAAAGTGTGCTACTTGTCGTGCAGCGAGAAGTATTTTGTCTCAGATAGTTTGGATACAGTACAGATGAGAGAGCGGATGATATAGCGGAAGTGAATAGGGATGGATGAAAGGTGGAAGGATAATTTCACGGAGTGCACGTGTCTATAGCGGAAGGTTGTGCGAAGATTTTAACTTTCCGAGGGCAAGACAGAGTATAATAAAAATATAATAAATTGTTGAATATGTGCACTGCAGGCTAGAGTTTCAAAAGAGGAAAGCGTCTTGGATCTCATGATTTTGAATGGGCTCTATGCACAAAGGCGTGGCGTTCACGTGCTGCGGGAATAACACAGCGTGCTCGAGTTTGAAAATGGTGAAGTACTGTGCTGCGTTTGGATGCTCAAACTCTGACGTAAAACCTTTATGCAAAGAAAAGAACATTTCCTTTCACCGATTTCCACTGAAATATGAACTATTGATGAACTCTAAACTGAATGTCAGTGACTAATCACTCTTTAAAAAAAGCCTGTCCCTTGATAATAATGTGTCTGTAATCATTGCACGAATGTGCTATGTTCAAAACATCCCAAAATGTCGGTAAAGTTAAAATTTTTAAGCAGCATTTGAGTACACGCAAGCGAGCTAAAATAAGCCATGACCGCTTTGTTATTCCCGCGCCACGTGACCATGCCGCTTTCGCGCGCCGACTTGTGCAAAGAGCCCATTCTCTAGACTCTAGAGGAAATTGACAGATCTGAATAGGCAGTGACAGTGTTTGTTCAGTGGCAGACAGTTGGCAGCGTTGTTAGAACATTAAGTCGTCTTTGAGAATAACTTAGTTGGTCTGTGATAATAGCCATATTTCGGCCATATTTTGGATGAGCGGTAAAGCTAAAGAAAAGTAACCACAAACAGCTGCTGCCCTGACAAGGTTGAAGCCCATTTGAAAAGACAGGACCATCAGTCTACACTCCAAGATAAGGCTGCAGCGTTCCCTTGTCATCTCCATCTTCCCATACTCTTGCGAAACATGAACCCTCACAGCAGACCTACAACGAAAAATACAAAGCATGGAGATGAGGTGCTACCCAGAACATCACCAACGACGAAGTCCAACAGACCATTACACAAGTCATGGGACAACACGATGACATGCTCACAGTGGTGAAGAAACTGAAACTCTGATGGTATAGCCACGTCACCAGAGCATCGCAGGCCCTGCAAACAAGACCATCCTGCAAGGCACAGTGCAAGGAGGCAGAAGGAGAGGGAGACAGAAAGGGAGGTGTGAGGACAACATTTGAGAATGGACTGTTTGAGACTGAGAGAAGCCATGATGGTTGCAGAGGACAGAGAAAGATGGGGTATGCTGTTTAAACGATCATCTGTGGTGCCCCAACGACTTTCGAGTTATGGGATAGGATAGGATAGCACATGTTGACTACACAACAGCAGTCGAAGTGAAGTGGGCTGAAATTGAAAGTTACTGTCAATCGCACTGACGACACAATAATACTATCAAATATAAGTACTAATTCATACTGATTGCACATAAACATAATTATTCCGTCAAATGATAAGTACACAAATTTTACCAGACTGTACATGACAACAGTCATCCCTTGCTATTTCACCATTGAACGCATCGCATCGCCCACCACTCTGGCCGCCATCTTTTTCTCTTCTCAAACAACCTTTCGAGACTGTCACAGAGCGCTCTCCGCGAATATAGGGTTGCGTTGATTTCCACCAAAATAGGTACGTTGCGTTACGTAGCACTCTTGCTAGACAACTCGGGGCGCTCAAGTACCTAGGGCAAGCAAGGGAACTCACTCTCGTATTCGTATCAAGGCTATGCGCAACTTCCTGTTCCGCACATGTTGTCTGTGTGGTGTGGTGAAAGCTTGAAGTTTTCTTATTCATTATTAGCTTCTTTTTTTTAAAACAAAATGGGCAGAAGGAAGGGGGAAATAACAAAACTAGGGAAATCCGCCCTTATTAAGGACCGCTTTAGAGGAAAGAAGAAGATAGCAAGCGAAACCGGAGGTTTTGTAAGTATTTTGGTTTTGGCATTCTGCGTAGGTAGCGGCAGTCAAAACTTGGTTTTGAAGTGAGAGTGTATGTTTTGTGTTGTCTTGAAGGAAAACTAAAGTACAAGCAAATCACACAAAAAAGTGAGTGGATACCTGTATTAGTTCCTGAGATATTGATATTTTAGTATTATACGCTGTCGCTGCTGTTCAAAACTGTAAAATAGGGCAACTTTAGCAGCATGTGGGTACCACATAGTTATTTCCAGCCCTTTCAGCTTTCCAGGATCTGTTATCAGCAACCAGGAATAGAAAAAACACATAGTTCTAGCCCTCTAATCTCATATGGCTTTTGTCAGCAAGCATGCAAACTTAACAAAAAACGCAATTGAAACCATCGCAAAATTGCACAGGAGGGCTACGATGGGTCATCACAATTCACACAATATCTATAGCAGCTGTCTTAAACTTTCAGATATTTCAAATAAATTTGTGTAGAACATGCTCATTTTTTTTCAGACAGCTCAGTTCAATACTTTTGGAGTATAAGAGCCTAAAAAATGACAAAAACCTCTTTTTGCCGAGCGGAAAAACAGGAAAATTACAGTTTCTCGCACTTCAATGCCAATAATTCACGAACTATTTAAGATACAACCAAAATTTTTGGTGTGTAGATAGATGACAGTGTAATCTTTACAGACATCAGTAGAATTCAGTGTAATATTTTTGGAAATAACTTTACACACAATCATAAAACTTGGCAGAAAGACTCCTGAGACCATGATGTAAAGAAATACAAGTATTATCACAAAGATATAATTATAGACAATATCCAGATATAGCCCCTTATAAAATATTAGTTACATATTTCCGACGGAAAGAAGGCATTTATATTGTCTGCAATGTGGGTGTTCATGTATATTATGGCATTCATTGTGTTAATAGAATGTAAAAAACTGAAAAAAAGCCAAATGATTTTGGAGCTGTTACAATGATGAGGGGGCTATATCTGGATATTGCCTAATTATAATAATATATTTGTGTTATTATTAATAATATTATCATTATTAATTTTATAACCTTGTTGCAATGCTCTGTGTAAATTCTTCAATGCGGGGTAATAAAAGATTTGTTGACTTGGCTAGATCAGATCATCATGATTTATTTAGCTTGACACAATGGCATTAATGGTAAATTTTATGTTAGTTTTTCAATCATTTAACGCTTAATAATGAAGCTACGCCAACCACTAATTACATAATAGGTGTTATAATAAACGAAATGTATACAGCATTACAAGAAGGGGACGTTTACAGACCGTGTAGGCCTATTCCTGGTCCGTAACTTTACTAAAACTATCGATTAAACATTGGAGCAGACGACACTTTCTATGCACTTCCGGTAAACGGTACTCGAATATTTTGCTAAATTATCAACGTACCACACCATAAACTCATTACAATTTACCAGAAACTAGTCAATCCAAGACTGCACCAAACATACCAATAATGGCACTGATTTTATTGGAAATCATAGCGAAAGTCCAAGCAGCTCGAAGCACAATTTTCACTAGCAGCCATGACTTTCAAAGTCGTTGGCCTACCAGGCACGTGTTATGGGTACTCGTCTTTCATTGGTTCCCGCTCCGCGAGTATGGAACGGAAAACGATGTTTCGTATACCATTGCAATCTGCAGAAAATGACCTTTCCAGCGGGTCCATGGTTTGTATAGTTCTGAACAGCCATTTTTAAGATATCAAGCCGCGAAGTATACATATTTTTTTGCCTTGATTTCAACTGCTTCGCAATTAAAAATACGTTGCTTTTCGAAGAAAATAGATATACGAAAATAAAGCTAGGAGTTTCATCTTTCTATTAAGACTAGTTGAACCAATCAAATTTAAGTAAACAAACACTAACATCGGCGATAAAAATAGACGGTGTTCAACTTTGATGGAGAGCATGGCCGCCAGGCAATGGCGACACGCAACAAAGTACACTGACTGTATGCTTTTCTGAGCCACTTTAGCGACTATTTAAAGATGAATTTAATCGTAAAAACAACATAGAAAGAAAGTTGAAATGTTGATGTTTTTATTGATGTAATTTTTATGTGACAATAATTACATGCAGACCAGTAAATTGCCTACAAAAATGTGGCTTATCAGCTGGTTTCCCGCATGTCTAGTAGGCCACTGCCGCTACCTATTCTGCGATGCTTCTTTATTAACCCCCTTGGTAGCGAGCACAACATAATTAACGCACACAAAAATCTGCCGGAAAACATAAAAACATCTCTTTCATCATTCATACAGTCACAAAGGGACAAAATGGAAAGTTTCGTGTACAAATTTACAACAAGGATCATACATTATTATTTACATCACAACCAGCAATTGTCTCCAGTCTATCGGAGTATCGCCTAACTGCCCTAAGCCTCTTATTAAGTTATGGCAGTCTGAGTAGCATCCAGCGCATAGGCCGACGTCACAAGACGGACACTCGTATACAGAACTCGCACGTGTTTCATGTCCAGTCACACAGTTCCTTCTTTTTCCTCTGGCCATCTTGACCAGCCTATGGCCAGCATTACCAACAGGGCCTACTTTCAGGCTCAGAAGGGTCTTGGAAGATCTGAAAGGTTTGGGGGTCGTCCCTCACAGCCTAAATTTCAGCCACTGTCCGCCTGGTGGATAATTTCCCCATGCCAAACTCTCCACCACAGACACTATGAACAGGTACCTAATCAGTCATGGGGCATCTGTAGGGTTCTCTTTGTCCAGGAGGTAGCTCTTCAGCACTGCCTGCCCAAAGAGGGCAAAGGCCATCTTTGTCGTCCACTTCATGGTCCTCCCTCCTTCTCCATGGCACTGTCAGAGTCTGACGCTGGGTCTGAGTTGGAGTCTGATACAAACAAATGCAATCTCTCAGTCTTTGTATTCTTATTTCCATGATCAAGGAGTTTTCACAACAAGAAACCCTGAAAAGAAAGTTTTATGCCATATCATAGAAAAGGAAGCGTTGTGATGTGTGCACGTCGAATGTTGCAAAAAAAATTTTTTTTATATATATATTGAAAAAATCTCAACAACAATTTTCTGATCAGTTAAAATAAATTATGCCTACACACATCGGGGCGCAAGCTGACAAACTTTCACACTTCTAAGAAAGAAAAATATCCCACCTGGAGCAAATTCCTCTTTGTCACTGTCTCAGTAAGGATTCCTCACTTGTGCCACTTTCACATCAGTACATCTTTCTTGCAAGACCTTGGTACACATTTCCATCTTAGTTATACTAAGTTATTATAATATACTAAACTATGCTAGTACAGGGTTCGTACGCTCCTTGAACCTCCTTGAATCTCCTTGAATTTTCCATGTCTTGTTCAAGGGCCCTTGAATCTCCTTGAAAATAGCCAAATTGCCTCAGCTCCTTGAAAACTCCTTGAAATTTCAACCAGTGTATCTATCCATTGCTTGACCTAGAGATTTTATTGTCAAGTTTTCAAAAAAAAGCATTGAAAAATAAAAATTAATAACACAAAAATTATAATATTATTTGTGTTGTTCGACGATCGTAACTTTTGTCGTCTGCTAGTGATAAGGGAAGTAACCTGCACTGGAAATTGTTCATTTCCTTGATGTCGCGCATGCGCAGTTCTCGGTACATATTCGTTCTTCCGCTCGTACAGAAAGTACGAAAACAGCGAAAAGGACAGCGACACCGCGCATATTTGATTACTGAAGGGATAAAAATGCCTGGAGGCGATTGTGTGTTGAATCTTTTGTGGTTATCGAAATCTGAATATGCAGGGTGGCTGCTTGAAAAGAAAAAGAACAAGCATGCATGTTTCTGCCGCCTCTGCCAGAAAATTATCGACGTGAAAGTGATGTGTTGGACCAGCTGTTCAGCACACACATGAAAGCAACAAATAACTATCAAGATCGGGCCCTCAGGATCTTAGGGCTGTTGTGAGGCAGCTGTTACTTTTGTCCCATGGACAAGCAAATGTGGAGAGAGGATTCTCAATCAACAAAGAGACCAGCACTGAAAATTTCTTCCAGCAGTCCTTGGTTGCTCGCCGACAAGTGCTGAACGGTATCAGGAAGATTGGTGGAATCGACAAGGTGGACATCACCAAGGAGCTGCTATTATCAGCATCTTCTGCAAGGAGAAAGTATCACGACTACCTTGATCAACAAAAGAAAGACCAGGAACAGGCACAAGCGGCAAAGAAGAGGAAGGCACAGGAAGACTGTTGCTGATTTAAGAGAAGAAAAAAAGGAAGAATGGAGAAGGATGCTCAGCACCTGACTCAAGAGGCAGACAAGCTTGCTGAACAAGCAGATAGAGGAAATGTGCGCTGAGACTCTTGACTCAGTCAAATGCGCTGAGGAGCAAATCCAAGGAAATAAAAATCCAGTTGGAGAAGATTTCCCGTCAGATTGATTAAGAGATGGAAAAACTGAAATAACTGAAAACTCATTCATCTGTATAAAGTGTATTAGCCGGTGATGGTACCTCTTTCTGACTTTTTACAGTTCTCTAACTTGTGTCTAAGGACAACAGGCTTCACAATTATTGTTTAAATGTTATACATAGACTCTGTAATCTGCATCTTCATTATAACTGCAACTTCATCGACATGCAATATTTATGTGTGTAGATTTAATAATTAATATCAACATCAGTATCACCATCAGATTCATGACTGCAAAAAATTTATGGATATCACTGGGTAAAAGATTTTATTCTTTATTTTGACTACTTGTCAATTCTTATGTGCGATTATAATTTTTCAAAACTCCTTGAATTTTTGGAAAAACTCCTTGAAATCCCCTTGAAAACTCCTTGAATTTTTTACAACAATTTGAGTATGAACCCTGTAGTATGTACCGGCAGGTCAAATTAAAAATTACACATAAACTTATCAAATTTGCAGAAACAGAAAAACACATCTAGAAGACATACCAATCACAATACAAAAAGAATTTTGTGTCTATCTTTAATAGTAGCTGAGAATGTGATATTGAGTATTGACAAATCCGTAGGCAAATATTGAGGACATTATTTGCCCAATTTTGGCTGTTTGGCTAAAAGACCTACTTTGACATGCTGACAAATGTTAAGTAAACCATGCAGAAACCATTCAATTTTACATCAGTCCTTCTTAATGATACAGAGAACCAGCCTATTGTGATCAGTGATCTGCCAGAAATGGCTCTTCAAACCTGGCTGGAAATACAAGATGGCAATTTTTATACATAAAACATTAAAACTACAATAACTTTTGCAATGTTAATCCGATCGTAATAATTCAGAGCACAGTATTCTACTTTTTCTGAGCTGTTTCTGTTGACATTCCAGGTATACATAATATTTGTATTGTGTATGTCACTGACACCTCCTCCACCTGAAATGGGCATTCTCCAACTCCAACAAGTAAACAGTGCATCTCATGATCTGTGTGTGTATTGCAGTCACTGTGATAAAAGCACTCAAAGCAAAAGGTGTTTAAAGAACAGACACTTGAACTTGAAGACCTGAATTTTTTAAAATTGTCTGCCAGTCTTCTGTTCTAGAATAGTTTAAACGAATTGGTGGTCATCGTTCATCACCCTGTAGGATTTTCCTATTGACATCACAGGTTATATTTGTGAACCAATGAAAAGAGTGGAAACAGACCTTTTTTAACAATACAGGGTTGGAAGGCCTCCCTTTGGGGAAAGTGGTTGAAAGTGTGTTTTGAAAGTTACATATTTTTTTTAACAACA
The DNA here is from genome assembly GCA_036898135.1 of Oncomelania hupensis. Lineage (NCBI taxonomy): Eukaryota > Metazoa > Mollusca > Gastropoda > Littorinimorpha > Pomatiopsidae > Oncomelania > Oncomelania hupensis. The sequence continues at coordinate 46,966,244 of CM072524.1, forward strand.
ACAGAACATATTTATTATTATAGCAGCAGAAAGCGAAGACATTCAGCTACATGTATGGTGTATTTAAAATTATGTAGCCTATATGCATGATAATATGGTGTTCCCACGAATCGATTAAATGGATGACCTGAAAATCCCATTTCGGCAAAAAGTGTTTAAGGCACAACCATGAGGCCATTCCCCACCACTGATTAAAAAATCATAATAAATCACACATCATCGTAGATTCAAAGCAATCACAGGAGTGGCCATTGTAAAGGCAGAACATTCTTCTTTATTTTGGTGCACACCACATCTTTTACAGAAAGCAGTATTTGATGAACTCGGTGAATGAAAATGGCAAATTTTGCTGCAAATTTTGTCCTTGTCACATGTTGTGGGTGGAGGCTGTTGGTACATAATGCTAATCATGAGTTTTAAGTTAGGAAGAAGGTACATACTCTAACATCTACTTAAACTAGTTAAAGAGCTACAAAATGGCTGTAGTGCCAGTAGCGGGTTATGGATGTTAACAATCCATTTATGCACTATAAATATATTATAAATTTATAATAATCAATAACTTGAATAAGCCAATCATTTGCGATGATCAAACTGTTTAAAACTTGGAGAGTCTAAATGTGTATGATATGATTTATATATCAAATATTTATCAATAATTAATTTTTCTATGAAAACTGCATTGGATGCTCTACCATCAGTACTGGTTCTGAGATGCAATAGTGACTTATATTGTTGCCTTTTCAGATTTTTTTGGTGATTGTAACAATGTAAAAAAAGTGTATTTTATTTTTGTTGCAGTTGCACACAACAGAGCTGCAAGACGACAGTGACTATGCTGGCAATATTACTTCTATCACGGATCAAAACAGCTTGGATGATTTCCTCACAACTGCCGAATTGGCAGGCCGGGATTTTACTGCACGTAAGAAATCGTTGACTGTATTTTATAACTCTGGATTAAATAAAAAATAAAGAAGACACAGTAGCTAAATCATCTATTGATAACAGCAGACCTATTTTTAGAACACTTGAGAGTTGGACAAGGGCATTGATTTAGATTCCTATTTCACAAATATCTGACACACAAAAATGTAAAACTAGATTAGCAAATAGCCCTCACTTAGCATGAATTAGATACATTTTGTAAGCTTTCGCGTTCTAATCAAGGATTTGAACTTGCTTGATGGGCGTAGCATTGATCAGGAATTAGTTGTTGATGCATTCGGTTTATTTTCATTGTTGTTGAGCATTGTTGTTATTGTCATCGGTTTATAATAGAAATGACTTTTCTTCATGGGAGTTTGTTACGTTGAAACGCGAAGGATAGTATGTCTGAAACGCGCACGATAGATCTAAACGTTTCGTTTTGCAAAGTATTCAATAATAGAGTGTGTTTACCTTTGGTTTGAGTTTGCGTTGTTGTTAGGAGAGGCTTTGTATTACGTTGATAATTTTCGTTAGTCGATATTTTTGGAGAATTCTCTAGATGTGCGTGTTTACTGTTGATAGAAACTTCCCTATAAATGTCGAAGTTTGAGAACGTTCCTGGAATGTTTAGAAAGATGTATGACGTAAGTCAGTGATGACGAACTTAGAAGCGATTGGTTAAATTGCGTCATACTCGATTAATCCAGGGTGTTCGGGAGAAGAGAGAGGCTATATAATTATGTGCCGCACTGTTTTGAGAGGGTTGTTGATAGTGTGTTGGAAAGTAAAGAGTTGAGTTGAGAATTGTATGCAGTTGTTGATGTGTGCTGAATAAAAGTGGAAAACTTCATACGAAGACTCAGTGACTTGTATGCTGATTGAACGGGTTGCGTGGATAATCGAATCCGAACTTACACTCATCAGGAGAATTCACGCATTGGGGCTGAATCTACTACTGATAGAAAACACCACCATCAAACGGAGTGTAACAGAGTTACTTAAAAGTTAAATTTACCTTTTTTTTCGTGTGGGGTATGTGGTTCGGTAAGTGGTGGAGTCGGGTAGATGATAGTGGTGGAATGAAGTTATATCAAATAATCCAACTCCTAATCAAGTGAAAAGAAAAATTGTTAACAAGTAATTAATACTGTAGGAACATTTGTACTTATCAGAAAATAGGTAATGTTCACACTTTTCGTTTATTATTTTTCACTTTTCTCAACAGTATATCTCATTGACTTTTGTTCATTTTTTTTGACTGGCAAGCTCACACATAGCAATGAGTCTATGTATTCTTCACACCCTCCCCCACCTCCCTCCTTCCCCTCCCCCCCCCCCCCAAAAAAAAAAAAAAGGAGTACAAAGCACACCTAGATTTTGACAAATCTGTGCGAGATGAGTCCTAAATAGTCCAAAAATTACATTTTAAAAAATGTCAGTCTTTCTGTCTGCGGTCTGTGTGTGCACAGCTTGCCAACCAAACTTGGTAAGATGGTGTATACCCATGAGACATCATAAATGATCAGTGAATGAATAACTTCACTTCAACAGGTCAGTGTCACAGGGTCAACAAATGTTAGTCAATAAATGGCAATTTTTCACAAAATTTCGCTTTTTTTCTCTCTAGATTATTAATATTGAATTTATGATTATTTGATGCATGATAGATATCAGTGAGACACACATACTATACAAATTTGGTCAACCTCACGCCAATTTCAAGGTCACTGGAGCTGTTGAAAGTCGGTTAGATAGGTACTTTGAAGTGACCCTAAACTATGAGAGATATAAAGTCCAAACTTGTTGTATTTAGAGATGGTAGATTGATCTTTTATATTTGTTCCGTTTTGGCTTTGATCTTGAACTTGAAGATTAGGTCATTTTAGGCTTTGCATAAACATTTTTAAAAATAGGTCATCGTTCAGTGGAGTGGCTGTTTATTTAACCCATAATATGCAACAACATTGGGTTATTTCATCAGGCATGCATGAGATGTCACATGATGGTCAAGGTCATCCCAAGGTCAAAGTCACTGAAGGTCAAGGTCATACAAAGGGTGCCATTTTTTTGCACAATATAACTTTTGTTGTATTTTATTTAATAGTACATGAGTGTATTTGGAGTCAAATGTTGAGGTCATCTCAAGGTCAAGAGCATAAAGATTAAAGTCGGTATTTGTATTTTAATGCCACTGTTTCATTTTGTGTTTTTTTCTGGGAACTCATTTTCAGGTTAAATATTGTGAGTTCCATGGGCTTTGCCCTTCTAGTTTTTTTTTGTTGTTGTTTTTTTAAATGGACATTTAATATGTATTTGTTTACTATTTTCATAAATCATTAAATGATATTATTAACAATTGGCCATAGAAAAAGGAAAAAAAACATACAAGATTTGTCAGAAACTTCTTTAGGATTCTGCCTTATAAAAATGGCAGAAATGAAGGGGTTAGTGCATTAACAGGTACACTACTTAGTGTTCAGTTTGTCCTTGTACATGTACTATTGTACCTATGTTTGACAGAGAGAACAAATGTTCAGATCGTATCGGGCAAGACCAATCCAGGGCTTATGTCTGCGGAAGAGCTGAATAAAGTTCGCTCCATTCAGCAGCAGCATGAAAGTCTACTGAGAATTCCTCGCAGGTAAGTTGAGCACTCAATACAATGTAAATGAGGGTAACCTTGACTGACTCTTTTAGTTAGTTTTTAACGAATGTAGTTTTGTTATTAATCGGACATGAGAAGCGCACTCTTTTTTTTGTCGTATTGATGATGACTGTGGGTAACAAAAAATGTAAATTCATGTTTTTATTTCTTAATACGATGAACTAATACCTCCAATATTTTTAGCCTTGTTTGTTTAATAATTATTAATCAATATGTCTGCTAGTATATCAATATAGCTAGTGTGTGCACATGTGCAAAAGGTTACAGATTTACGTTCGTTAGTATGAGAAGGAAAATAGATGTTTAAACATTTTTATCTCGAGCCCCAGTCAGACCTACCAATTCTCATCAGATTTACCCAGTCAAATGTTGCAATAAGTTGTACAACAAGCTTATAATAAAATCCCATGCTATATAACACTGTAGATTCAGAGGATAGAACATGTAACATGTTCTAGTTCCTGCGATGAAATCGTGCAGGGGTGGGAATTGTCCGCCATTTGGCGGATTTCCGCCATTAAAAAAATCCCATCCGCCAAAAACAATAATGCTTCCGCCAAAAAATTAAAAAAAAATTTTTTCACTATTGCGTTGTTTAGACACAGTGCAACAGAAGTCTCACCGGAAGTGAGAGGTCGAGGTCGTTGTACTTAATCACCGCCATCATGTCTTTAAAGGCTATGATTGTACAGCGTGGTGAAACTTTTCAAGAAGGTTTTGGCGTCAAAAAGAAACAGACTTTATAGGTCTTCTTTTGTCTTCTTTGTGTGTACTGACTTGAACATTTGGTGCATTCAGAAGAGTTAGAACTAGTATTGAATGGTGCTCATTCAGTCCTTGTGCCTTGGGAATGCTGTTCAGGTAATTTTTTTTATATTTATCCTTCTAGGCAAATCTGGAAATATGTTTTTCTTTTTCTTTGGTTGTTTTAGCTGAAGAGCAAGTTGGAATGTCATTGCTTGCCATATTGATGTTGGAGCTATGTTTAGTTTTGACAGCTGATATTCAGATGTTGAATATACAGCTTTGTACATGTTCAGCTACTATGTACAAATTTTGTGTGTGTGTGTGTGTGTACAGCTCTCTCTCTCTCTCTCTCTCTCTCTCTCTCTCTCTCTCTCTCTCTCTCTCTCTCTCTCTCTCTCTCTCTCTCTCTCTCTCTCTCTCTCTCTCTCTCTCTCTCTCTCACACACACACATAATCACTGTACATGTATACAGTTATATACAAAAATCCTTTTTGAATTTGTTATTTTCTTTATGCAACGTGTCTGTTAGTTGTACATTGTTTATCAGCACTACATCACAGCATTATATTCTTTGGTCATTCAAACAAAAAGCACAAGAAAAAAAGACAAAAAATAATGTTTTCATACTTCAAAACTACTTACATTTTGCAATCAGAATACGCCAGATTGCACAGATTTTGTTCTTGATTTTGAAAATTTTTCGGGGGGGCATGCCCCCGGATACCCCTAGTTTCCTTTCTTTTTCACTTCAGCAATTCCCACCCCTGATCGTGAGTTTGGACCATTCAGAACGCGCTGTGCTTTTTTAACATTGCGACTGAAGATATGGCTGTACTCACCATCCTCTCTGTCGAATTTCCTCCTCATCTGCTATTCTTGGTTAAACTTTATTAGTAAGGCTGGTTTTGTTGACATATTTTATCATATTTAAATGTTAGTAGTTTAGTCTGATTTTGCTTAGTTTTGTGTGGTCCTGATTCGGCTCTTGGCAGTTCACTGGACCCTATAAACATTGAATATATAATCTAATCTGCTATTAAAACAGCTAAATATGGCAAGCAATCTCACTATTTTCCGAACTGCTCGAACTTAAACTTTTGGACATAGCTTTCACAGTATTTATATAGCCACAAGGGAGAGCACTACGATAACAAGAAAAGAAGCCTATGAGCGAGCGGCAGCAAAAACCAACTTATGTTAGCGTGTGACCGGTTGCTTCGTGCAATCAGTCCTGAGGTTAAATCGCATGGAACAAACTGTATGATTTAAACGCTAGGTCTGACTGGGCCTTCACTGATTTCAGTAAATGGATTGTTTGTTAAAGTCAGTGTGTTGTTTTCTGGTATCAGTAATATCAGTATAAATCAAGTGATTACCAGTTGTTATAACATATGGAAGATAGACTACCTAAATAATCCATGGTGGGCGGTTTGTTGGTTTCAGGCCGGCTTGGACAGAAGCGACCACCGCTGACAAACTTCAGCAAGATGAAAACCTGTCCTTCCTTGATTGGAGAAGACAGCTGGGGCAGTATGTTTTTTTTTTTTTCTTTTTTTAAGGCTTTCAATTTCTTATGTCTCTCAGAATCATTTTAGAAGGATGAATATTTTTTGGCTTATCCTGGAGCAGCCAAACAAACCAGAAATGCGTACAAAGTGGCAAAAAGGCACATTATGATAAGCAATGGACTCTTCCATTGCTACACTCTCGAAGTTCCCTGGTAACTTTGTTGGGATAAAGCGTATTCTACTGCTGGTTCATTTCTGTCATGACATTAGAATTATTTTCGTCACTACAAACTTGAATGACAAAACAGATTCTGCTTGTGTTGTGCGAATTCCCAGCTCATACAACTATGTCTGATGACATAATCACATTCTCCTTTGCAGAGAGTATTTTATGGTCAGTAATAATTATTTATGGGAAAGTAACTGGTAAATTCTTTTTGTTTTTACATTTATTGAGAGTCTCGTTAAAATTTAGGGGTTCAAATCTGTCACGTCACCCGAGCGGGTTCCGCGACGTCAGCTCAAAACAACGAGTGGGAGGATAGAAACTCAAACAAAAAACTAACACACAAAATGCCAGATGAACAGTCACACACTTTTATTCAACAATATCACACACACAGGATATGGGACACTAAACCACCTCTCCTCCCCCCCTAGTCTAGCTGAAAACCCCAGAATTATGCACAACAGAATATCCACAACAAAATGCAACAATGGTGACAATCGAATAGATTATACAAAATAATACAATTCCAAAAATTAAATTCACAAGCAGAAAAGAATCTTGAAATTCGGCCGTATAGAATTGGCCAGCTGATAGTTCAAGCCAATGTTCAAACTTATGTGTTCGTTACTTGAGCTCAAATACTACTACTGTAAGTAAAGAAGTAATTTATACTAGGTATGTTTTTGGGTGTGTGTATGCGAATCTGTATGTGCATCGGTGTAATGCGTATGGGATCCTGAGACCCTGGTGGAAACTGCTGGAGGTTGGAAGTAGCAAGTATGTCCCAGCGAGGACAGAGACCCACACCAGCAATGGCGCCGACCACAATACAAGGACGCGGCAGTCGTGGTGGTGGTCTGGTAAACGTCCACACCCACGTTGGCAAAGGCGGGATTAACAGTAAGGAGTGCACCAGCAGACACAAAACAAGGTGCAAAACGAAGCCCAGATCTCTGTGGACAGATAACAATGTCTCACTAGCTTGCCCACAAAAACCTACACGTTAAATAATAGATACTCCTTCCGCCGTCCGCCATCTTGACCTGTTTATACATGCATCTCAAAACACAATGCATTTCCCAATTCCAGAATTCATCACTTTCATGACACACGATTGTTTATTACATAGTTATTATAACTGCAACCCCATTCACACCATAGCGATTCATCTCAATCACACCATCTCCATCACCACTCTTCCCGTTACAATATAAAGTCATCATCTTTTTCCATTCACAATTATTTTTATCACACTATAATACAACCACGCTTCCCTCATACTCATCTCCTTCATCACCCCTCTCCAACGCAGTACATTGTCTCCCTTTCATCACATCCATCACCTCTCTCTCTCTCTCTCTCTCTCTCTCTTTAACATGCACTGCCCTTTGACCCACTTGGCAACAACAGCAACGACATTTCCCGTTTATATATATACAACAAGAAAATCATATGAAAATCATATAAAATTGATAAACCACTATTTACCAAAATATACCCCTCTCCCCCTCATTCACCATCATACATTCATGTACGCAGACTCGGAGTGCAAATGCCACTAAGGTAATGAATTACAGGTTTTACACTCACCTCTAGGTCCCCGGCTTGTGAAACACAGAACGGCACTGCACAATACAACACTTCAACAACCACAATACAGCACACCTCTGGTTAGTCTGAGAGTTCAAATTCGTTTATGGCTAATGCTGGGGCATCTCTACACTGGCGAAGTGCTAGAGCATTAACAGGTACCCAAAAGAGGGTCACACAGCTTAGAAACAGGACTCTACAACTATATTACACAATAGATGGCAGTCACAGTTCTCCCACTACAGACTTTTTAGCATTCTTGTCCCGACAAGGGCAACAAGACCTTGGGTGGTTCGAAACACTTCGAAATAACAACCCTTACAGAATACGTAGTCTAGCCTGACACACAGTCACAACGTTACTCTGTCAAAAAGCTGTCTGCTCGCATAAACAACCAAAGTGACTCTGCCAGCTACATCACATATCAGCACACAGGAAACCAATCGAGTCGAGTTCAACCCCTCCTCGTTTTTGCATAAGCTCATACTCCGTTTAACACGAGAAATACGCGTTCTAACCTTTCATGCGCAATAAAAGAAAACTGCCGATCTATCTATATATATACACTGCATAGTAGAGATGTGCAACTCTGCGCGAAATATATTATCTCTAATATGTGCTGAAAACTCGTGTCATCACAAAATCAAAAATCAATGGAAGGCCAAGATTAGATTAGATTAGATTTAAAAAAAAATTGCTGTTCAGTATTTTATGAATAAAAATAGAAGTGAGACTGAAGCTTAGCTAATAATTACAGTATTGATTTTTTTTAACCTTGATTTCTTGCCGGAAACTGAAGGCCCGGATGTTGTGTGATGTGTAGCTGGAAATTTGCACGCATACAGTAATGTGACACGTTGGTCTAACAAGAGCTGCGTTATATCAGACTTCTTTGCATGAGCCATGCACATTTATGCGTAATAGAGGGTTTTCTCTGGGTACTTCAGTTTCCCTCCCTCCCTTCCATAATGGTATTGGATGCAGTGAATCTAAAATGTCACAAACAAAAATTCCATTTCCTTTCTGTCTTGTAATAGGGATCCGTCAGACTTTGCACCACATGTTTGAGTGATAGGTGTGAGATTGTAGCATGTGTAACAGTTGGCATGAAACATGTGAGCATTTATGTTAGTACCATGGTTGGTTCTAGCATCATTGGTGATTTTGGGAAATGCGCATATAGCATCCTATCCTATCCTATCCTGTAGCTCGAAAGTCGTTGGGGCACCACAGATGATCGTTTTAACCAGCGTACTCCATCTTTCTCTGTCCTCTGCAACCCTTATGGCTTCGCTCAGTGTCAAGCCAGTCCATTCTCGAGTGTTGTCCTCCCACCTTTTTTCTCTGTCTCCTGCTTCTTCTGCTTTCCTGCACCGGGCCTTGTAAGATGGTCTTTGCAAGGCCTTATGCTCTCTTGACATGGCCATACCATCGGAGTTTCAGTTTCTTCACCACTGTGAGCACGTCATCATGTTGTCCAATGGCTTGTGTGATGGTCTGTCGGACTTCATCGTCGTTGGTGATGTGCTTGGTATAGGAGACACCCAAAAGTCTTCTGTAGCACTTCATCTCCATGCGCATATACCTTGTATTCTTCGTTGTAGATCTGCTATTTCACAAGCTTATAGGAAGATGAAGATGACAAGAGAGCACAGCAGGCTTATCTTGGAGTGTAGACTGATGGTCCTGTCTTTTCGAATGGGCTTCAGCCCTGTCAGGGCAGCAGTTGATTGTGTGAGAGGACTTCCTGTCGGGACGCATTGTCTGATACATTGGCTCCTAACTATTTTGTAGCTATGCACTGTGTTGAGGGATTGGCCTTGGACTTTGATGTTCGTGTTGATGCCATTAGCATTAGATATAGCATCCATTATTATTATTATTATTATTATTATTATTATTATTATTATTATTATTATTATCTTTATTATAGTTATGACTTGTGGGGCCTGATCCATGGCCTCTTCAATCTGTTTTGCAGGCTGCAAGAGAAAGAGCACATTTACATCACGCCCTATGAGAAAAACCTGGAGTTCTGGAGGCAGTTGTGGAGAGTTATTGAGAGAAGGTAAGGATTGATAATATGTTTTTGTGTGTACCTGCTTGCCTGTCTTGTCTTATGTCTACATAATTATTTATTTATTAATGTATTCACCTTTTTATGAGACTCCTATTCTGTTTAGTAATTTACCTTCCTCTCTATGATTTGAGACTCGCATGCATTCAGATATGTTTATTACTGAAGGTTTTATTTTTTACAAAGAGGTTGAACCTTTAGAAGGTTGTTTTTGCAGAGGTGCTCATGAAATTGAAACCATGAATACATCTAAAAACCACCATTGCAAAATAACAGATTGGAGGGCAAGGGAAATAGGTTTTAAAAAAATATTATAGGGTAGAAGGAGGGCTGAAGCGTTAGCAACATACCTTTTCCCAGGGTCAACCTCATGAGGGGCAGTAGCCATCTCCTGTTCCTCGCTATCCAGCCGTAATCAGAACCAGTACCAATTCACAACTGCCTGGAGTTAGATGATTAGTGTTGGTTTCTTTTAATATCTTTTTGCCGTGCAAGCCTATTTCACCCAAGCTGGTAACTGGTATACATTATGCTTGATGTCTTGACACTGTTCTACCATGTGCCCAAAAAA
>CM072524.1:46981561-47119061 GCA_036898135.1 Oncomelania hupensis
GGTGCCACAGAGGACAGGAACGTTGATGATCACGATGAAGAAAACGACGATGACGAAGAAAAGACGGAGAATAAAGAGGTCAACCTGGAAGGAGCATCAGCAGCTAAGGATGTAGAAGGTATTATACTTGAGTGTAGTGTGTTAATGCCTATCATTGCACGGTAATCACTGCCATATCCATCACCATTATCAGCTTCACGTTCGCCACCACAAAGATCTTCGGGAGATAGTGATTCCTATCCTATCCTATCCCATCCTGTAACTCGGAGGTCGTAAGGCACCACAGATGATCGTTTATCCAGCATACTCCATCTTTCCCTGTCCTCAGCAACCCTGATTGTTTCGCTCAGTGTCAAACCAGTCCTTTCTCGAATGTTGTCCTCCCACCTCTTTTTCGGTCTCCCTCTTCTTCTACCTCCTTGCACTGTGCCTTGCAGGATGGTCTTTGCAAGACCTGATGATCGGATAATGATTACATTGTAGAAAGTTTTAGTGATAAACATGCTGATTTTATCCCTAACCCCCTCAGGCACGTTATTTATTTATGTTATTTAATCTTTTTATATAGCGCCTTTTCAGCTCTGCAAGAGCTCCTCAAGGCTTTCCGATACAGGATTTAACTCAAGCTTTATGAGGTGCCCACTTGCAACCTTTTAGGCACATAGTCTAACTCCCAGACAACTTGAGCACAATCCTGGGCGCCCTGGGGATATAGAGAAAGGACATAGTGCATGCTGGGTGTAGTTATGCAGATGGCATTCACTTGTCTAAGACATGAGCGTCAGGATCTTTAACCTTTAGAACCCTAGAATCGACACCTGTAACCACGACAAAGCTTTGCTCGTTTACTGTAGTCGCCACATGTTGCCAGTGCTGGGTGCTTTTGTTTTAGAGCCACAGTACACATACACTGTTGCTATTTTTATCATCGGAAATTACTTGGAATCTTGGGAGTAAGGCAGCGTTACTTTTGGAGCTATTTCTAGTGCTGTACTTTTGGAGCTATTTCTAGTGCTGTACTTTTGATAGAAAGGGTGCTATGGGTTTTTTTTAAGTTGAGCTTTGATTTTCAAGTCTGTTCGATGTCAAAATGGTGAATTTTGACGATGAAGCCCTCTTTCACGAACTTTTCATAAATTCAGAGTCTGATGACGAGTCATTTTTCAGTTTTGATTTACAGAGCTTATTCTAGGGCGCGGGATGCGCGGGATCACGCACAAAAAGTTTTTTTCCCGCAAAGAAATTCGATGAGCGCGTTCGCGATCCCGCGGAGATTGGAAATATCCCGCTACATGTCTTGATCGAAGCGGGCTTTACTGTGACGTTTCTGTCGTCTGCTAGGGCGTAGCGGAAACTGGAGTTAGACGGAAGTTGCTCTCTTGTATATGCGATGTGTCTCAAATTTTCATTGCCCGATGCTATTCTTTTTGACCAGTCACCTTTCTTCTGAGTGTGGCATCGATGAACCTGACCGGTTGGAACTGGTTTACAATCAGAATCAGAATGGCTTCGAAAAAGCGTACGCTTTTTGACTTCGAATTCAGGAGAGGAACTGTGAAGAAAACAGTCACACTGTTTTCCCATGACTGATCTTCTAAAATAGCAGAGCTTTTATGCAACAGTTGTGAAAGCAAGGTTACAGATACCAGTTTGTGATATATTTTGTCTGCGATTTGTGTGTATTTACTGTTTGGAGAGAATGCGACACTTGACTGTTTCACAGTTTATCCGGGAACATCACGGGAGAAAACCGATATGGATATTTGTTTGTGTGTACACCATATATATGCCGAGAAGACGCCCCCACTGTTTTGGTCAGAGGGGGGCCTAATCCCCCCCCCTTTTTTTCAAGGAAGGGGGGCCTGCCCCCACTTCTTCAAAATCCTAGAATAAGCTCTGATTTACCCAAATTGACAGCTTGGATGGGTGTATCTGATGGGGAAGAACATGAGGTTGCCGATATTAGGGGTGTATCGAGTGTTTCAAGTGATGAAAGTAGCGGACAAGTATTGGATGGTTAGAATCAGCTGTGGCTGATTGATTTTGAGAATTTACCAAACCAAATCATATTGATAACATTTCAGAGGCACAGTAGTTTCAGTTATTCATCACTGATGGAAGTGTTAAATGAGTTCTTTGTCACTGAAATAAAAGTAGACTGTACTCCAGGTGTAAGTAATTGAGTTCAGTCAGTCTGTTACATTGTGTTCATCGTGTGTGTGTTTTTTTTTTAAGGTTCACGTATAGTTTTTACAGCCTTATTCATGGTTTCATCTTGTTCTACATTCGTTTTTTAATTTCCATCCGAAAATCATGATTCATCAAGAACTAAAAAGGTAATAAGCTTTTTAAACAGATAGGTACTGTGTAGATTGATGCCCATATAAATAATGTAGGTAAACAAAGATTTCTTTTATATAGCGCACTTACAAGCTCAGAGAGCTTCTCAAGGTGCTGGCCTGTAATATCCAGAAATCACACAATAGTTTGCTGAAGGTACAGGGGAAAGAACTGTAGAAATAAATGCAGGGTGCTAAAGGTTAACAGTCCATGGGATGGAAAGCATGTATGCACAGACTAGAGTTTGGAACTGACATAATCTATTTGATTCTCTTTACTGTAACAGGAGTTGCACATAGGGGACAATTTTTTTATATGCATCTCTCGTTACTTTGACCATATATTGCACATGTTCTTAATGTCAGACAATGGTAATGTATCTCTTGTGTTATTTTGACCATGTACTGCACATGTTCCTAACGTCAGACAATGGTAATGTATCTCTTGTGTTACTTTGACCATGTTCTGCACATGTTCCTAACGTCAGACAATGGTCATGTATCTCTTGTGTTATTTTGACCATCTACTGCACATGTTCCTAACGTCAGACAATGGTCATGTATCTCTTGTGTTATTTTGACCATCTACTGCACATGTTTGTAATGTCGGACTCAGTTTTCCCAGGTGCCTGCTGCGTATAGCCTTGGAAAACTGCCTTCGGATCAGGAACACTGATGCTGCGTGTGTGTGCTAATCATTTTTAGAAATGTCTGCAGCTCCGATGTTCATTTTCAGAAGTGTCAGGCGCCTTGCGCAGTGGAGAAGAGCTCCTGCAGCTGTTTCGGCAGGCAGCAAAAACGCATTACACTAGCGATGTGACGACAGTGGGGATGGTGGGGTACCCTAACGTCGGCAAGAGTTCCACCATCAACGCCATCCTCAAGACCAAGAAAGTCCCCGTGTCCGCTACCCCAGGCCGCACCAAGCACTTTCAGGTAACCACATACAGACGGAAAAAGAAAGCGACGATGACACTGGCTTTTTGTTAGCAAGGTAGCCAGCGGTTGGAGAAAGTCTCGCCCACATTCTGTGGCTGCAAAAAGAATGAAGTGTCGGAGACCGATCCTCATGCAGCAGCATACAGAAAACACATGGTTGTTTCATGTTCTATGAATGTCTTTATTTTTCATTCCCAAAATTATGACCATACATTAGATAAACGAACGTACATAGAAAACAGAATGTATAGGTAGGGTGAGTCAGAAACATGGCGATGATGTTCTCTTGTATAGAGCAATTCTTCATGTCATTAGACATGCTCATGGTGCATATAGGGGAAGAAGAAAAGGGATCCATGAATAAGCAGGCATCAGGTTTTACAGTCTATATTTGCATATGGTACATTGCCGAAGCCAATGTCGGTTATTTCTGCAACAGTTTTTCCACTTGATAATATGTCTGTGTATATAAATAGATAGATAGATAGATAGATAGATGGATGGATGGATGGATGGATGGATGGATGGATGGATGGATGGATGGATGGATGGATGGATGGATAGATAGATAGATAGATAGATAGATAGATAGATAGATAGATAGATAGATAGATAGATAGATAGATAGATAGATAGATAGATAGATAGATAGATAGATGGAGTGTTGAATATGAATCCGATACCCCAGATGAAGCCCTGTGCTAGGGGCCAACATTGTGAGTGTTAGCAAAAATGAAAAATAAAAAATGCAGTTGTGAGGTGCACATCTAAGCATGATTAGCCAGAGGTGAGTTTTCTTTTCCTTAGAAAACAATGTAGTTTCAGAAAAAATATAAGTTTTCTGGGTTACGAGGAGTGGTAAAATCAGTTTGCTTGTTCGTATGAGTACAGTTGGACTGTAGTGCAGGGTTTGTACGGTCTTTGAAGGTCTTTGAAAGTTTGGGACAAACTGGGTTCCATTTTCCAGGCCCTGGAAAGTCTTTGAAAACTTAATAAAGTGTCTGTGATTTGAGAAAATTTGTGAATTTTGACAGTGCACAATCTCTGCTCCTCGAATTCACACAAAGCAAGCAAAGATGACAAGAAACATTCGGATGATAAAGTGGAGGTGCATTGAATTAATTTCACTCTTTTTTTGTGGAAGGAGAGGTGATCAGTGTACTTTCGTTTTCTGTTGTCACGGGAAATGGGTTTTCCCTTCCAAAAACTCCGCAAATTAGTTCTTTCCCTTACTGAAGGAAGCAAAAGTGTTTGTTGCAAAGATGCCGGTATCATGCAGTTTTAATGATTTGTGCTAAATTTCAGCAATCTAATCCATGTTTATTAGTCTTTGAAAATGTTTATTTGGTCTTGAAAGTTTGGAAAAAGTTTGGGATTATTTTGAAGTATGAACCTTGTTAGTGGGATTATCCAGATACTGTGTTTGCTTTCGTTTGCGTTTGGTGTGTGTGTGTGCCTGTATGTTACATTTATGTATTTACGGTGATTTTTGTGTGTGCCCAGACCCTGTTCGTAGAGAAGGACATATTGCTGTGCGACTGCCCAGGCTTGGTGTTCCCGTCATTTGTCAACAGCAAGTCCGACCTGGTGGTGAACGGCATTCTACCCATCGACCAGCTGCAAGACTCGGAGTCTCCCATCAGTCTCATATCCTTTACTACCTTTTCTTCATCTTGATATGCCCTCGGGGATGCTTAGGCCCACTGGATCCAATACTTTGGACAGCTCGATCCAATACATGGGAAGGTTTGATCCTATACTGGCTAAGACTGTACATTTAGTTTTAAGGATCACTAGTTTTAGTCAGTAGGCTTTGCTTTGATGACTGGCACAAGACCTTTTTGAATGTAGTCTTAAAAAACAATGAAATGTTAATTAATTTTATTGTATTGATTTTTTAATTGTAGTTACTAAAAAAACAGCATACCAAGTATAGAATTGAAATGTTGCAACCAGCAGAGAAATACATTTTTGTTTAATGTAGATTGACTGCATCCAACAACATCATTTTTCAGTGTAAAACGTCACTTTCATATATGATATTTTGAATATTTATTCCTTGACAACCGTTACGTATGTGATCGCATCGAGCGAGATGCACTGCAGGCTATGTACAGCATCAACCTCCCACCCCCTGAGGAGTGGGAAGATGCTAACAAGCCTACTTCCGCCTATGATTTGCTGCAAGCGTATGGCTGTAAGTCAACACTTTAACATTTTGCAAGTTAGAATCCAGGCCACCGACATTGACTAGGCCTTTGGCCGCTGTCATGCGGTGGCTAAGGTCATACGGGCAGTGGGTCCGAAAGCGACGCTGACCCCAGTCTGAGTGTCCAAGGCTGTTGAGGGCCTACACACAGCCTGTGCTTGATAAATCTCCGACATTCAGCTAGCATCAAGGTCGCCCGTTTAGTGGGAAACTTGGCCTGTTGCCTGTGAGTGCTTCACATCCTGAGGTTCATCTTAGTCCTTGGTGGTGTTGTCTGAGCATTGTGGGTACTATTGCCTTGTAAATCACATGGGAACATTTTGTTAGAGCACTGAGTGACAAATTGCATAAAGGTTGTTTGTTTTTGCAGAACGCACTGTCAAGTTTGAATGGTCACTATTCACTGAATCATAGAAAGTGCTAAACTTCAAGTCAATAAATATTCTTTGGCAGTTAATTTTCTCTAATGTAAAAAAAAAAGAAGGAAAAAACAGAGGAGTGTGGGAGAGGGAATAGACAAAACACATCTACTTTGAGTACCTATTATATATCTACATTGCTAATAACAATAATATATATATATGGTTATAACTGGTTTATATGGTTATAACTGGTTTATATATATATATATATATATATATATATATATATATATATATATATATATATATATATATATAAACCAGTTATAAAGGAGAACAACTAATGATTAATTGTCATGCGATAGATAAGATGCCAGCATATTATCACAAGCGTAAAGTTCGGCAGCAGCACTCCAGCATTGAAAACCATCATTTTCCCACTGCCATCCTCTAACTAACGCGCAATATGGTTTTGAAAATATGCTACAGTTTACATTGCTGTGTTTTGCAGCTTTGAGAGGGTTCATGACTCACAAGGGAAACGTCGATCATCCCAGGGCTGCCAGGCTCATTTTGAAAGACTACGTCAATGTGAGTGAATGTGAATATATATATCTACATGTATTTAAAGAGAGGGAGAGACGTAGATTATAGATAACATATATAAATAGTTGTTTGTATGCCACTTATATTTAAGGCCTTAGTAACTTCCTGTTCATTTCTTTCATTGCGAAAAAAAAAAAAAAAAAAAAAAGTTGAGTTTGCAGATTTGATTTTTGTAAGTAACTGAAGACAGAGAACAATAAATCCCATAAGATTGTACACAATTTCCCAAATGTTTGCCTTTATTTGTAAGGGGTAAAAAGTTACAGCATTTCAACATCAATCACACACTAACTTCCAAGTCCTAATTCCAAGTCTTGCGAGATGCACTTTGTGCTAAATCAACTTCACAGTGAAGTTCACTGTTGCACATGGCGGTCGAAACAGCTGAGAAAGCGTGTATCATCAAAATCACAACAAAAGTTTTAAGAAGCTGCTAAAGACCATATGTTCATCAAAAGCCTTTTTCCGATGCAGACAAAAACCACTGGTGCCGAACACATGCATACGTACATTGTAATCTGAAGTATGTGTAATGTGTTGCTTATGTGAAAGTTTATTTGCTCTCTTCTGCAAAACATTGACCTGAACTCTTCACTTGCCCTTTCACTTTATATTTTGTAATATTATTTGCTTAGGAAGCACGCATTTGTATATGTATTTCAGCACACTTTGTGCACAATGTCAATATTAGTGTGTTACAAGAAGACAAAAAGTCAGTTAGGTAAAAATCTGGTCAAAGCTTCCAAAATCGTGTTTTGAGCTGCCTGAAGTACTGTCAACACATTTTTCGGGTAGGCAAGTCTGCAGGTAATGCTCCAAAGGTGGCGATGTGGCGCCTCAATTATGTGAATACTTGTTGAGGTTTCCATTTACCTTTCATGCGGACAGTAAGACGTTAGAAGATGTTCTAGTGACCGTTGTTGTTGTAACTTTTTTTTTCATGTTGGTGCATGTTGCCTGACTGAATTTTGACATCTGATTTCAGAGGAAATGTGATATTCCTTGTGCATTATTTTCCTACCTTTCCTCTTTCTTAATTCTAATTTCATTTGCCATAGCTTGCCCCTCAAACTGCCTGTAATTAATTGTTTGTTGTTTTTGTGGTTGATGTTGGTTTCAGGGCAGACTGTTGTTTTGCCTGCCACCTCCTGGTATTGAGGAGAAAGCCTTTCAGAAACCTCCATACACCGATCGCAAGGAGTTTGTGATTCCACACCACTTGACAGCACTGGTATGTTCATCGTTAGAACAAAATCAATATAGTACTGTAGAACACCAGTAAACAGCAGGGAAGCCCCTCTACCTCACCCCCTTCCACCCATTGCCCCCCTCTCCTCCTGTCACCCACCCCTTCCCCCGTCTCATCCACTTCTTTCCTCTCTACTACCACCAAAAAAAAACCGGACTATCAAGAACGTTCGCGTTATTAAAAGTAATCTTATATGGTGTATAAAACCAAGAAAGACAAAAAAGATGTGAAATTACAAGATGTCTGCAATTTTCTCAGAAAGAAAGCAATATAGTAGTTGTTTTGTTATTTTAAATAAATTAATTACTTATTTACTGATGTAGCCCACAAATGCAGGAAACGTTTTTCAGTCTTGAGATTTTCTGTCTTAAACTGTTAGTTTTAATAATTTGTTTCAGTTTCATTATAATTTGTTTTTTTTGTCGTAGAATTTTTTTTTTAAATTTATTTATTTAAAAAAAAAATGGTTTCCAATGGTTTTTTTCTAAATGCAAGTTTAATTTTTTTTTTTAAATCTGTGTTATCTATCTTGAGATGTGGCTGAATCTGTTTATGGTTGCAATGACTGTATCATGTATATTGTTTTCAGAAAACTGAATCACAGAAGAAACAGGAGGCTTTGGATAAGGAATTCTTTGCACAGGTAATCGCCACTCTTTTTGACTCGTGTTTTACCATGGTCGGATTGTGCCTTTATTTTAGTTTATTTGTGTTTAACTTTGTAAGTCATTGATAGTGAACCCTCCTCCCCCTCCCCTTCACTCCCCACCTCCCCCATTTTGTATATAATTATGTGCGTAGTATTAAAGAATAAACTAGACATAATGGCATCACAAACACACAGAAAAAGCATGATCGTGGCTCATGGCAAATTGTTGGGTGCTGCTCGCAGTGAGTTTAATTGTTATTTTAGAATGCAAAATGTAAAACATTTCATTGCAGACTCGTTAGGGAGTGAACATTGAAAACGACCGAAACAAATGTTAAAATCGGTGTATGTCAGGTGTTAGGCGAAGTTTTTATTTTTCTTAAATAAACCGTTATACATGTTATGTCCCCACTCATGCAGGCAAAAGTCGGATTGCCTTCTCTGTGAAAGGTGGCAGCCACAGAGCAGTCTCAACCCAGGCGAGGGAGGGGTATAGGACATTGCTGGGTGTGTTGGTGTATCCAGCACTGACCCATTCGAGAACACATTACATTACATTATTGTTGCTTTAGGTCCAGCGGACTCTTCCGAGCCAAATAAGGACCGGACAACCCCCAATCCGCATAAAAGATCTGCCGAAACAACCCTAGTGGTAAAACCGAAAGGTCTCCACCAGCCAGTCACTTTACAATAAAGACATCCCACGCAGGGGACGGCTGAGGCTTCACCCCAACTTATCGAACCCCTGTTTACAAAAACAAAATAGAATACAAATATCATTATAAATTATCAACAAAACACATACATATCAAATGCCTACATTGCTAAATAATAACATCATAGGAAGCCCTAGTGACCACCTGGCAGAAAGCGTCCAATATTCCCAAGCTGATCCAACAGACCTCATACACAAATAAGGAGTCTTGTCCCGGAAGAGTTTTCAAGAAAAAAAGGTAGGAGACTGGTCTAGCAAAGAAGACGATAGTATAGCAGATTGATAGAACAGAGCAGGAATGAGAAAGAGCAAATGAGAAAGACAGCGACAGTGGGAATTTAAAGCACTAAATTTCCAGAAAGTGAGGATACTATTTATACTGAAACCCCCGGCACCCCAACGGGGGTTTCGAGAACACTAGCATGGGGATCTTTAATGCTATTGTGACTAGCGCTGCCATGGCCTCATCTTCCTGCCAGCCTGAGCCTGCCTTCAACACACTTCCACAAGACCAGCAACTGTAAACAAATTGGTCTAGCAAGCTTGAAGTCCAGTCATCACCAAATTTTGTGTACTAAATGAAAAAAGGACCCCCAGTTCTGCCTTACTATTTATAAGTTTGTTGCGCGATTCGTTTAATATTTATTTCATAACGAATGCCACGCTCTCTTGCACCTGCTTGAGTCTAAGATGATCGTCTTAACACCACTGCCACATTGAATTTGCTGACTCGTACTTGCTAACACCACAGGCTCTGATACTGGCACTGTTACAGCACTGCTTTCTTCATCACTGTCACTGCTATTTTAGCTTTAATAATGGAATAAAGACTTGTCAGAATCCCTATCAGCAGGATCATTAAGATCCAGCATCTGGAGAATCCCATCTCTTGACTTTGATAAAATTTTTTCCATCAAAATTTTCCGCAAAATCTTCACGGGTTGAACACGACGGATGTGGAGATCATTCTTTTGTCAAGGGAAACAACTCAATTTCTGGCTAGCTTCAAAACGGGGAAGCAAACATGAGTCTTCTACCTTGTATCATTAAAACGACTCAAGATGCGACCCGTCAGTGAGCGATGCTACGCTGCCATGACTGGCCCAGTTGCGGTCGGTCACGGATTTGTTAAAGGTCTGTGCGATTGAACGCACTCTTGCATAGACTAGATACCCTTGGTTCACTCTCAGGCCACAGGACCTTGTATGCTTATACTACTAACTTGCCATTTGCATTATTTCCAGAGGAAAACCAAGGCGCATGAGCAAGGTCCCCATACAATCAAGGCAGAAAAAGTGCAGCAAGGAGCAGGGGAGCCCAAACCATGGAAAAAGCATCACAACAAGAACAAGAGAGAGAAATTAAGAAGAGTTTATGCCGATTTAGACAGACATTTGTAGAAGACTAGCATTGAATATGAATGAAAAGGTTTCTGAAAGAGAGTGTGTGTTTGTGTGTGTATTCTGTTAAGCAAAGTTAGTGTCATTTTTTAGGAAGGTTAAAGTTCTTGATTTTTTTGTTTTTTTTAAATTAAATTGAGATGAAAGGATACTGTTCTATTTATTTTATTTTGGGGCATAATCTTATGTTTATTGTTTTCATAAAGACATAACATTGCACTTAATTCTATGTTTGACAGTATACCTGTCACCTGAGACAGGTTTTGGTGAAGGGGAATATGATAGAAAGTTGCATGTTGACGCGTGTGTTGCGGTTTCTCTTTGATGCACGCACTGTCACAAAAATGAATAAAGAATGGGCTACTACAACAGTTTATGTCATGTCATTTTGTAAATTATTTGTGGTTGTATATTCACTGTTTCACACACTGTTATTGGGTATTGCACACAATCTTACAAAAGCCACAGCTTCAACAAACTGAATACATTTTATTATCTTCAACATTTTATTTGTCACAGACAACATATTCAGATCGTTTTAACAAAGCAACACTGTACTTTAAAATTTAAAAAAAACCACAACTTGCAGGAACTCGTGGAGTTGTGTACAAAACGTATCAATTACAATATGTCTTAAGTGAAGAGTTTGGACTAGACTGCTTAAAGGTCTCATTAATCGAGGCAAATTTAAGCATATTTTGATTTTTAAAAATACTGTTTTGTCTCAAAATTTTGGTTTGACATATCCGTAGCCTGAATAGGAAAAATTATTTTTAGGGGCATCCTCTTTATTGAACTTTTTCAATTTAAAAAACAAACAAATTGACTGATCATAGTTGAACAGACCTTTATTAACCAATGGCAAACATGCATGCAGTCAACACCCTCCAATATGATCATGCAGCACCTCGTGTTTCTACAGGTTAGTTATTCATTGCTTACAGGGTCCAGCGGACTGCAAAGAGCCATATTGGGACCACAACTTGGTTGAAAGAGGACTCGCCCCTGATACGTATAAAAGGTCTGCTGAAACAACCCTAGCACTGAAGGCACTCCACCTTTACATTACATTACATAATTGTTGCTTTAGGTCCAGAGGACTCTTCCGAGAGGCACTCCACCAGCCGGTTACTTTACAATAAAGGCATCCCACGCAGGGGACACTGAGGCTTTACTCAATTTATCTAACCCCAGTTTACAAAAACAAAATACAATACAAACATCATTAATGTTTCTACCGGTGAAGCAATTGGTAATCACCGGTAGAAACATTAATGATGTTTGTATTGTATTTTGCCCCATCAGCTGTTAGGCAATTAGTATTCCCTGGTTCCATGCACCTTTCAGCGTTTTTGTCTATATTTAGTCACTGTCCATATTAGCAGTATGAGTGCTCTGCTGGTTCAGCGCTGATTTAGGATCATACCCTGATTCCTCGGAATGGTTATCCCTGTCTGCCATATCGTCATTGGTGGGTGTAGACGTTCAAACTTCAATGTTCATACTACAATTTCACAGTAGAACAGTGTAAATTTCACAGTAGAACAGTGTATAATTGCACACTGTCTGCTAGTACTAGTAGCCACTGGGTCAACTGGTCCAAAGGGTGACTGTCCGGCAGAAGGAAATGCTTGCCCCAAACAGCGGAGCAGTCTTGTACTGTTTGAGCTACGGCTTGCATAACATAAAAATCAACACGCGGATGTACAAGATAGGGTAAGAAAAGGAAAACGAAGTATCGGTATACTAAAGTTGCCACTGGAACGCTATTGCACACTGCCCAGGAATGAACTGAATGTGACTGTGCAGTTTAAATTAAAATGTTAGGAAAAACACCGCATTAGCAACAACAACGGTGCAGTGCAGGCATGAACAAATTATTCATCTGTGGAGTTTCAAACCAACACCCAATAGGCAAGGGAAGACTTGACTTCAGTAAGTACAAAACTGTACAAAGCATCTGCTATTGCACTACCATATATCAACACAACCAAGCATCACTAACACACGACCATCTATCGCTACGATAATTTCAATCACCGTGACAAATCTCTAGTCCCTACCTTCATTCAAAAAAACATTTAAGACTTCCATATCCCGCCAACGTCAACCAAAACAAAAAAAGGTAACAGTGTTCCTGTAACCTTTCAGTCGTTCGGGAAGAGAGGAGTTTGGGGTCTCTTATCTCAAGGCCAGCTTTATGAGGGTGGTGCCACCTATCTCCTCCCCCTCGTTGCTTTGCCTTTCACGGGTCTAGTCAGATCCATGCACCCATTTCCAGCTGGGTGGACTGGGATGCGTTGTGCTTGTTTCAGTTGCCTGCAAGGTGTGGTCACCCATCCAAGTACTAACTCCGCTCGAGGTTGCTTAACGTGAAACATTGCTTGCGTGTGCCTAGACCATTGCACTTCTGCGCCACCCTCCGTTCAGTTCAATGTACAATTGAATTGTACAATCCCACCACGAAACGCAACCAAAACCACTTGTTATTGCAAGTACTGTGAAGCAAGAGGTTTACTTCCCATCAGAACATAGCACATCGATAGTTATCACTTGGACATTAAAAGCCTTAATTCAATAACAAAGAGCGGAAGAGATCGTCGCTGATCATGCTCTCTGATGCTGTTGAAACATGGCTGGTGAAAAGCACGCTGTGTGTCAGTTATCCACTGGTGGGCAGTGGAGCCAATGTGTTACACTCAGTTTGATGTTGGTGTTTTCTATCAGTATCTGATTCAGCCCCAATGCTTGAATTCCTGATAGGGTGTAACTCAGATTCGTTTATTCACACAGCCCGTCCAAACAGCATACAAGTCACAAAGTCGACGTATGAAGTTTCCCACTTTTATTCAGCACACATCAACAACTGCATACAATTCTCAATTCAACTCAACAACTTTCACAGCAACTTTCCAAATCACTATCAACAACTTTACTATCTCTCAACAGCAACTCTGCACACGATTAAATAACCTCTCTCTTTTCCGGAAAGATTTCGTACATGGTAGAAAATGACGTACTGCCACCAATCGAATAAAAGATCGTCATTACTGACTTACGTCAA
Organism: Oncomelania hupensis; assembly: GCA_036898135.1. Taxonomy (NCBI): domain Eukaryota; kingdom Metazoa; phylum Mollusca; class Gastropoda; order Littorinimorpha; family Pomatiopsidae; genus Oncomelania; species Oncomelania hupensis. Next base: position 46,995,094 of record CM072524.1, read on the forward strand.
TACATATTTTTATATCTTCCAGAACGACCTCTTGCTTCTACATGTATCAGGAAATTTCTATCAAGAGTAAACACGCATATCCAGAAGATTCTCAAATAATATCGACTAACGCAAATTATCAACGTTATACAAAGCCTCTCCTAACAACAATGCAAACTCAAATCAAAGGTAAATAAACACCATTATTGAATACTTTGCAAAACGAAACGATTAGATCTATTGTGCGCGCTTCCGACATACTTTCGTTCACGTTTCAACGTAACATAACCCCCCACTCAAGAAGAAATTTACCCAATTTCTTTCAACAACGTTGAAACGTAATGCACAAACAAAATCCTCAATTGAAACTAATTTAAGACTTTCTGAATACTGTAATTGCGCTCAGCTTATCTACACAGAGTCAATGGTTTTCATCTTCAAGTCTATCTGGATATTGTCAATGTTCACAGTTCATCCACACAGTCAATGTTCTTTACTCACACACTCTGCTGATGAAGTCCGCTCCAACATTGTCCGATCCTTTGATAGATTCTACTCGCATGTTAAAGTTCTGCAAGTACATAGCCCATCTCATGATCCGACTGTTCACAAACTTGGCAGAGTTCAAGTAAGTTAGCGGCTTGTGATCAGTCTGTAGCACGAACTTCACTCCTTGAAGGTACAGTTCGAACTTCCGGATTCCCCATATGATGGCAAGGCACTCTTTCTCCATGGTCGAGTAATTTTTCTCAGCCCTGGACAGCTTCTTGCTGGCGTAACTGACCGGAAATAGTTTCCCTTCGTGTTCTTGCATCAGTATGGCGCCGATGCCTTCGTCCGCTGCGTCTGTTCTTAAGACGAATTCTTTGGAAGTGTCAGGCAGTCGTAGCACCGGATCCTTCGAAAGGAGGTCGCGCACAGTCTGGTATGCCCTCTCCTGAGACGGTCCCCACTGCACTTGGTTTGGACAGCCTTTCCGCACCAGGTCCGACAAGGGTGCTGTGATGGCGGAGTAGTTTGGTACAAACTCCCTGTAGTATCCAGCCAACCCCAGGAAAGATCGCACCTGCTTCTTGGTTTGGGGACGTGGAGCGTTCAGAATCTTGGTGACGTTTTCTAGTAGAAGCCCCTTTTGTCCTTCTTTCAGCGAATGGCCGATAAAGTCTACGTTGTCAGTCCCCAGAATGCACTTACTGGGTCTCACGGTCAGGTTGGCTTCTGTGAGACGGTGAAACAGCTCCCTCAAGATCTGCAGATGCTCTTTCCAGGTGCGGGTGTGGACTAGCAGGTCGTCCCAGTAACACACGACGTTGTCCACCCCTTTGAGCATCTTCCTCATTCCTCTCTTCAGGGTGGCTCCGCTGTTGACCATGCCAAAGGGCATCCTTAGGCACTCGTACGTCCCATCAGGAGTTATGAAAGCAGTCTTTGGTATGTCCTGTTGACGCACGGGGACTTGCCAATAACCCTTGCTGAGGTCAATCTTTGAGAAGATTTTACTCCCCGATAGTTGGCGGAAGAGGTCTGCTGCGGTAGGCATCGGCTCAGGGTCGAAGACGGTGATCTTATTAACCTTCCTGTAGTCGATGCATACTCGATTGCTCCCGTCCTTCTTCTTCACGACCACGACAGGGGATGCGTAAGGGGAACTGGACTCCCTAATGATGCCCATCTTCAGCATCTCATCGATGTCTTTCTTCAAGGATTCACGGGCCTTGAAAGGGATCGGGAAGGGCTTGGATCGAACAGGGATATTCGAAGTGAGGTGGACTTCGTGTTCGACCAAAGTTGTAGAGCCACGGACATCGCTGAAGTTGTGGGGAAACTCGCCCATAAGGTCCTTGAGCTCCAACTTTTGACCTTCCGTCAAGCTCGGTCCTAGCTTAACATCATCGATGCCTTCTTTGCTGTGGAAGTCTCCCAGTTCCAACAGTTCTTCGCTGTCAAAGCTGTCGTTGGTCACAACTGCTGTGGCTGCGTGCACAGTCTCTGATGGCCTTTCCACGTACAGCTTAAGGAGGTTGGCGTGGTATATCTTGGAATGCTGACCGACCTTCACCTTGTAGTCGTTGATCCCCACCACGGTCTCCACTTCGTACGGGCCTTTCCACTGCATCAGCAACTTATTGTGATCGGTAGGTAGCAGCACCAGCACTTTGTTGCCAGGTTTGAACTTCCTGTTCACAGCCCTACGGTCATAGTAGTGCTTTCCACAGTCCTGGGACTTCTTCAGGTTTTCTCTGGCTATCTCGAGAGTCTGCTCCAGCTTCTCTCGTAGCTCAAACACGTACTGGTAGCTGTTCTTCACCTCTGGGTGTCTACTTCTTTCGTCCACAGTTCTTTTAGGATGTGCATCGGCCCTCGGATGGTTCTTCCGTACAGCAGCTCGAACGGAGAAAAACCGGTGGACTCCTGCGGTACTTCTCTGTAGGCGAAAAGTAAGGCGTTGATGTAGCGATGCCATTGTCTGGGCTGCTCGCTGCACAGTTTCTTCAAGGTGGACTTCAACGTAGCATTGAACTTTTCGACAAGCCCGTTGCACATTGGATGGTAGGGTGTCGTAGTTAAATGCCGGATGCTCAGCAGTCTGTTGACCTCCTTCATACAGTCAGAGACGAACTGCGTCCCGAGGTCTGTCAGAATTTCTTCAGGCACTCCAAGTCTACTGAACATGTCCACCAGTGCCTCTGCTACAGTTTCAGTGTCAATCTTCTTCAGTGGCACTGCTTCTGGGTACCGAGTCGCATAGTCTACTAAAGTCAGTACCCATCGATGACCTTCTTCACTCGGAGGTCTTATTTCGCCGATTAAGTCTAAGGCCACCCTCTTGAAAGGTCGGTCGATCAAAGGCATTCTCTGCATTGGCACTTTAGGGACCCTTCCTCGAGGTATGGTCTTCTGGCAAATGTCACATGATCGACAGAAACGGCTGACGTCCGCATGAAGTCCTGGCCAGTAGAACACCGCCTGGATTCTGTCTGACGTCTTCTTGATGCCTAGGTGACCTCCCATGATTGAGTCATGCGCTACTTCCATCACCTGGCGCCTTAGGGGTAATGGTACCAGTACTTGACGTAGTGGTTTACCTCCGTTGACCCTCGGGTGCTGGAAGATTCTGTACAGGATCTTGGCCTTCACCTCAAAATAGACCGTGCCACTGCCCTTGGTCACGTGGTCTTGGCGGTTCCTGTACTTGTTTAAAGTACTATCATCTTCCTGGAGCTGGATCAGCTTATCTTTGTCCACGATGGCAGCTTTGGAGTTGTCGGCGACCTTCAGTGGCGTAGACATCTTGTCTCTCTTGGCCTGGGCCCTGGTAGTAACAGCACCGACGATCTCTGGTCGGCAGGGCTGAGCCGGAGTAACCACATTGTCCCGTAGCAGCTCTGTAATGTCTCCATCGGGAAATGGCAATGGATCCTCCTCTGCAACTTCGACACGTTGGGTTGAGGCAGGACTCCATTCCGAATCGGGGTCGTCGGGTCGTCTCGCGCCGTCGATATTCCCGATCATCAAATCATACAGCGGCTTCTTCAGGCAAACCGCTTCGACTTCGCCTATGTAGAAAGGGGTGTTGACATGAATTTTCGCAACTGGCGCTCTCACACATTTGCTGTCGGCCATGAGTGTCCATTTAGAATCGCCAGTGAATTGTTCTTTAGCGATTAGGTCTTCTCTGACGATGACCCCACTACAGCCAGAGTCTCTTAAGACAGTCACTTCATGATTTCCGACGCGTCCCTTGGAAACAGGCATGTTCTGTACGGTCACAGCTGCGCTAGCGACGACGGGGATGGATTTCCCGTTGGCAAGGAGAAGTTGGCCATCAGTCATGCACTCTTGCACGTCCGCAGGAGTAGCTGTGCGCTCGGTCTCACTCGGAAGAATGACGCTCCCGCCGCACACTTGATGGTCAGATCTACTGGTTTGCCGTTGATTGGAGAAACGTCTCTGCCGGTTGCCCGCCGCTGCGTTGTCCGTACTGCTCCGCTGTCCGCTACTTTTGTTTTGAGGACAGTTAGAAGCTCTGTGGTCTGTAGCGTTGCAGGTGAAACAGCCCCTTGAATGCCCTTCCCTGGGAGGAGGCGTGGAGTCTGTCTGTCTCTGGCTCGTCTGGCTTCCTTGGATCTGGTTCCCATGGTTTGCAGTCTTCTGAAAATGTTTCGTCGCGCTGGGTGGCCCCAGGGTTTTCCCATGAGCGATAAGATATCTTTCAGCAGCCTCAGTCACATCTTTAAGCGTCTGCAGCTTTTGTTCTTCTAAGTGGGTCGCTAGGTCCTTGTGACAGGCATTGAGAAATTGTTCTTTCACAATCAGGTCATGGAGACTGTCGTAAGACTTCATTTCGCCTGATAACTCCACCCACTTGTGTAGATATGACGACAGGCGCTCCACAAACTGCTTTGGCGTCTCGTCTGACTTAGGCCGGCATTCACGGAAGCGTTTACGGTAGCCCTTCTCTGTAAAGTTGTAGCACTGCAACAGGGCCTCTTTCAAGACGTCGTAGTTTTTGGCGTCATCGTTCGACAGTCTGGTGTAAACTTCGAGAGCTTGCCCCGTCAGAAGTGCACTCAGTCGAATTGCCCAGTCTTGAGGTTGCCAGTTAGAGCTTTCAGCGAACCTTTCGAATCTCGCCAGATAACTGTCAATCTGGTCCTTCCCGTCGACGAAAGCTGGCAATTTTGGAGCCGTGTTGTCACTGATAACTTGTGGCGCATGCTGTTGTTGCTGGATGCGCGCCAACTCTAGTTGGAACTGCCGATCAGCTTCTCTTTCCTCACGCCTGCGCTCATCTTCTCTTTCTTGCCGCTGCTGTTCAATTTCCAGACGCTTCAGTTCAAATTCTCTTTCTTCACGGCGACGCTGCTCTTCTACTTCTAGACGCTTCTGTTCTAGTTCTATTTCTTTTTCTAGACGCTTCTCTTCCAATTCTCTTTCTTCGCGGCGACGCTGCTCTTCTAATTCTCGTTCTTGTATTCTCTCCTGGGATTTTACGTACTCCGTCAGCTGCTTGCCTTTTAGATTCAGTTCAACCCCTTTCTGCCAGAAGTCAGCCATCTTGATGCTTCTGGAAAGTTCTTTTCAAGAAAGTTCTTTTTCTAGAAAGTTCTTGACTGTAGAGTTCTTTTTTTCTGGAAAGTTCTTGACTGTGCTGTACCTTTCTAGACTGTTCTAGAACAGCACGCTTTCTGCAGTAGCGCTGATGCTTGTCACTAGTCGCCTTCGCTGACGCAGGCCCCGCTGTCCTCGTCGTATGCGACGCTGCACCACGCTGGTGTTGATGTATACGCTCCTGTGCTGAAGTAGACGCGACGTCCGCTCGCCGCTCTCTGTAACACTGTCGATGTAGCTCCGAGACTGTCCCTCGACGTAGTCTTACGGCAGCTACGTAGTCCCGATCTGTTGTTCGCTCACGAAGCAACTCTTCAGCGACTACACGCCCTTGCAGTCAACCCGAATCTATCGGATGTAGTCCCAGTATGTTGGCCCCTCTCGACGCAACTCGATGGCGGCTACCCTCGATGACTGCCTCTCGTAACGTTGACTCGCTTGTAGCAGTTGAACCCTTGGCTATGGCGTGAATCGCGGCTTGACCCCCAAAATGTTACACTCAGTTTGATGTTGGTGTTTTCTATCAGTATCTGATTCAGCCCCGATGCTTGAATTCCTGATAGGGTGTAACTCAGATTCGTTTATTCACACAGCCCGTCCAAACAGCATACAAGTCACAAAGTCGACGTATGAAGTTTCCCACTTTTATTCAGCACACATCAACAACTGCATACAATTCTCAATTCAACTCAACAACTTTCACAGCAACTTTCCAAATCACTATCAACAACTTTACTATCTCTCAACAGCAACTCTGCACACAATTAAATAACCTCTCTCTTTTCCGGAAAGATTTCGTACATGGTAGAAAATAACGTACTGCCACCAATCGAATAAAAGATCGTCATTACTGACTTACGTCAATACATATTTTTATATCTTCCAGAACGACCTCTTGCTTCTACATGTATCAGGAAATTTCTATCAAGAGTAAACACGCATATCCAGAAGATTCTCAAATAATATCGACTAACGCAAATTATCAACGTTATACAAAGCCTCTCCTAACAACAATGCAAACTCAAATCAAAGGTAAATAAACACCATTATTGAATACTTTGCAAAACGAAACGATTAGATCTATTGTGCGCGCTTCCGACATACTTTCGTTCACGTTTCAACGTAACACAATGTCTCTGCTGATCAGCAGAGATGGGAGGCAATGCGTGTTTCAGCCTCTACTGAAAGGAAAGAGGGTAGGGGAACACTAAAAATAAACTACTTCTTTAGCTCAAAACCACAAGTCACGTCATCTTTCTCAAGTGCGTAGTGGCAGTTAATAATTTAAGAGACACGTTGGGTTTTTGCAAAAAGAAAAAGCAACAAAACACCAACCTCTCAAAAATAATAATAAAGTTTTTAGAATATTTATACATACATACATAAAATAAGCATCGTATTATACACATACATCAAATAATCATCATATTCCACACACAAATGTATCACAAAGAAAATGACAAAACACCTTTTTTTTTTTTCATCGAAAACTCAAGCAAAAGAACAAACAATTGAAGTATTCACACCCTGAGTACGATTTGAACAAACCAAACAAATGATTAACGCTTAAAAATTGTCAAAATCAATACTGCAGTCACTCACTAGGACCGGGTCAATTTTGTGGAATTGAGTGATATTTCCACTAAAAATTCTTGGTGAGCAACACTTTTTTTTTTCAATTTTAACAATAGTGTAATTCCTACATATATCATGTGTTTGTAGCGTTTGACCGAGTCTGGCATGCAGCTCTGTGGGCCAACCATGAGAGTGTACAACATCAGCCCTAACATTATTGAAGTCATCATGAGCCTGTATGACAATGCTACCAGTGCAGTCCTCCACAACAGCGACATCGGGAACTGGTTCAGAACAATAATTGGCGTGCATCAAAGATGCCTACTCTCTCCAACACTCTTCAACATCTTCCTGGAGTGCAACATGTCAAATGCCCTTGCAGATCACCAAGGCACAGTCAGTATAGGAGGTAGAGCAATCTCCGACCTCCATTTTGCGGATGACATTGATGGATTGGTTGGAGAGGAAAAAGAACTTGAACAGCTTGTACAGGGGCTTGACACCACCTCCAGAGCCTAAGGAATGGAAATAAGTGCAGAGGAGACCAAAATCATGACCAACAACACCAATGGCCTCAACACAGTGCATACCTTCCAATATTCAGAAGCCATTGTATCAAACAATGGGTCACGACAGGAAGTTCTCTCCAGGATTGCACAAACAACTGCTGGCTTGACAAGGTTGAAGCCCGTTCGGAAAGACAGGACCATCAGTCTACACTCCAAGGTAAGGCTGCTGCGCTCCCTTGTCATCTCCATCTTCCTATACGCTTGCGAAACATGGACACTCACAGCAGACCTACAACGAAGAATACAAAGCATGGAGATGTGGGCACTTCCTATACCCAGCACATCACCAACAAGGAAGTCCGACAGACCATCACACAAGCTATTGGACAACACGGTGACATGCTCACAGTGGTGAAGAAATGGAAACTCCGATGCTATGGCCACGTAGCCAGAGCATCAGGCCTTGCAAAGACCATCCTCCAAGGAATGGTGCAAGGAGGCAGAAAAAGAGGTGGGAGGACCACATTCAAGAATGGATTGACTTGACACAGTGAAACCATGAGGGTTGCTGAGGACAGAGAAAGATGGAGTACGCTGATTAAACGATCATCTGTTATGCCCCAACGACCTTTGACACTATAGGATAAGAATCCCTACACACACGGCCACACACATTTGTACTCCACAAAATTACTCAAAGTGCAGTATTTCTGCTGTCTACACCGTAAATGTACATAACAATTATTACCGTAAACGGATTAGAAAAAAAGAATTCTGTATAACTATGGCAGGTTTTCTCAAAACATTAAAAAAAAACTCCACTAAGCCGAGTTAGTATCTGTACAATCCCGAAGTAAAAAATCCCACCACGAAGCTGTCGCTGATGAGCACGGCAAAGCCGCCTGGTAAGAAGAATACTATTGTGATTGGTTCAGCGATCATTATGATCCGAGTTATGGCAGGTGGGGCATGGCGAAATGCATGTGAGCCCTTTGTTCATTGTGACTAGTTTTCTTGACCTGGTGCAGTGTGATGGCAGTGCTCCACAAATTCCAGGCGAGATAAAATACATGCAAAGCATGGCCAGTAGCCGAATGAACTGAGATACCATATTCAACATCACCTAATGAAAAACGTCACAATATAGGATTTCTAACAGATGTTAACATTACAAAGACTACACTACACTACACTATACTGCACTACACTATTAAAGTTAGCATTAACACGGATAAAAACTAAAACATAAACGAGGAATTTAAAATAATGTATTTGATCACTCAATGAAAGACGGGGTGGCGACAAAATGACAAACTTCACACGCCAAAAAAAAAACCCAAACAATCCAAGCCTCAGGTTATAGACCACCTCAAAATCATACGGAGAAATATCCAAGACAGAAACAAATTCAAAAGACACCTTGAATAAGCTACACAACCCCGAGGCTTATAATAATAATAATGTGTTTTAAACCTATACAAGCACGCGGGTTCCCAAAGGACTCCCCAAACTTTTTTTCGTAGTATATATGCTATTATTTATTGATTTTATTTATTTATTTAACCCTTTTTTTTATATAGCTCTTTTCCAGTTCAAGAGCTTTTCAAGGCTCCGGCCGATACAGAATCTAACTCCAGCCGCCCGAGGCACACACTATCAGTTGCCTGTTCCTAAACTCTGCAGCAGACATGTTATTTTCTTCCGGCACTGTGCCTGCAAGAAAGCATATAAAAAATTTTAAACATACGGAATTGTGGGCTGCTCAAGGCACTTGCCAGGACAGGATCCAGCTCCAGGCGCCCACTTGCAGTCTTTGGAAAATCTCCGGCTAGTAAACCTTCAGGGAATTGAATTTCGTGTGTGTTCATAGCAAGCAGAATGTGAGGCCGTTTTCAACACTGAGGCTCGATTTGATGCACTAAATCCATGCAGCCATCTTTGACCAGTTGGCGCCAGAGGTAGAAAGAGGGAAGAGGACAACGGCTGGTAAAAACCAGACACCACCGAAACAAAACAACATTAATCCAGGAGGCCATACAAACATTATTAACGCAATAACATTGATTGTACAAATGCACACCCCAAAAAACAGGAGGCGTTACCAAATTATCACCACCATAAAAAATGTATTTTTAAAATGCAATAAATAAAATACCTCCCATTCACCCCCCCACACCCCCCCCCCCTCCCCACAATAACCTGATGCAGAGAAAACCGAAACAAGACTAGCAGTGGAACAAAGGTCAATAACTAGACAAAGTTACACAGAAGGCAAAACAACAACAGCAAATCATGGGAACCAAAAAAAAAAAACAAAATAGGTTGAGGGTCCTATGAGTGCAATATCAACAATCCAGTCACTGGGCCATCTCAGGCCAATAATCCAGACGCACTTTCCTGACCGAGCCGTCGAACACGCGATCCATCCATAACGCCAGCCCGGACAGAACCTCGTTGACAAAAATTTTTTCATCCACCCCATCTGGCTTGTGCTCACTGCTTTCCTCTTCTTCCAACTCCGACGAATCGGAGTCCATGAAGCCCATGGCTTGTCCTACTCGGTTCTGCCGCCTCAGCCACCGCTGCGCGTTACGAGGATGGTAGATGTAGTAGTACCTGGGGAGGCGGAAACAAAACTGGTCTTGTTAAGTACTAGTACTACAGACAAAAATGTGGGCAGCCCAGAAAAAAAACAAAAAAACCCAACAATAACCAACAAGGAAGAGGATTACTTATTTATTTTATTTTATTTAATCGTTCTTATCTAGCACTTTTCCAGCCCAAGAGCTGCTCAAGGCGCTGGCCGATACAGGATCTAACTCAAGCCGCCCGAGGCGCCAACTTGCAACCTTTGGGCGCATCATAATAACGCTCCAGACAACTGAGCACAATCCTGGGCAGCCAGGGATGGGGGAGAAGGACCTAGGTGCATGCTGGGTGTGTTCTTGTCACCTGCACTCAGCCGTCTAGGACATGAGCGTCAGAATCTTTAAAGTACGTTATGATGGAATGTACTTGACACAGACTTGACCTCGGTTTATATTCTCATCCGAAGGAGTAGGAAACGGGAGTAAAGTGTCTTTCCCAAGGATACAACACAATACCCCGGACTGGGCTCGAACCCGGGACGTTCAGATCCGCAAGCCAAAGCTCTACCATTAGGCCACCGTGCCTCCCTGATTACATCACACCTTTAGCGTGATGAACATATCTTTGATGCAAACGTTCAGATCACAGCGTGTAAAAACATGCGAATATGTAGACTGGTTTACAGACCGCCTCACTGCGAGTCACAGATATTATGAGTAAACGTGTCCATAGCATCGTTATTATTATTATTATTATCATTATCATCATTATTATTATTATTATTATTATTATTATTATTATTATTATTATTATTATCTAGTGATGATGTCTTTCCAGCTTCACTTGAAAAGAGTAAACACAGCAAAGTGCACTAGACTGAAGTTTGACCTAGACAAACTGCAAGACCCGGAGGTGGCAGAAATATTTCAAGCCACAATTGGAGGGAAATTTGCACCATTGCTCATTTTGAGAGCTAGTGAAGTAGATGTCAACACCATGAAAGACCACCTTCAACTCAGCTGTGAAAGATGCCGCCACTAAGATCCTTGGCAAGCACCAGCCAAAGAAGAAGCCGTAGATCACACCTGAACTTTTGGAACTGTGTGATAAACGAAGAGAGATGAAAAAGAAAAAGAACACCTCACAGGGACCTGATGCCTACTGAAAAATCAACAATGACATCCTAAAAGGCATGCGCACAGCAAAGAAGAACTGGATAGAAGATCAATGCCAGGAAACAGAGACCAGTCTGAACAAGAACAACAGCAAGAAGGCCTACCAGACTGTGAAGTGGCTGACAAGTGTTAAACAGCCCAAGGTCTCCACGATCCAAAGCAAGTCTGGCATATATATGCCTTACAGAAGAACAAGAAGTCTTGGATAGATGGACAGAGTACTGCTCTGACCTTTACAACCACACACCAAACGGACACCCATCAGTTCTAGCATGTCCCAAGAACAGAGAAGAAGAAGAAATCCTCTCAATTCTCCGAGAAGAAGTTGAGGCAGCAGTGCAATTGCTGAAGAAAGGGAAGTCAGCGGGAGTGGACAACATACCCGCGGAACTGCTACATGCAGGAGGAGAATCGATGATTGACGCCCTCACCATTATCTGTAACAAGATCTGGCAGAGTGGGGAGTGGCCTACACCAAGGATCCAGTCGCTTATCATCACTCTTCCCAAAAAAGGAAAACTTTCAGAAGTGTGAATATTACCGCACCATCACAGCATCAGCCTCATCAGCCATCCCAGCAAGGTCCTCCTGAAAATAATACTCAACAGGTTGAAACCCCAAGCTGAACAAATCATGAAGAAAAAGCTGAAGAACAAGCAGGATTCATGGCAGGGCGAAGTACCACTGAACAGATTTTCAACCTCAGAATAATCAGCGAGAAATACCTACATCACCAACAACATCTATACATGTGTTCAAAGATGTGTGGTATTGTATTTTAGTGTACTGTTTCACCCTATTGGAGTCAGCCGCATGGTGTGATAACAATACTATAGCACAGTTGACCAATGTACCTACCAACATGTGTTCGAAGATGTGTGGTATTGTATTTTAGTGTACTGTTTCACCCTATTGGAGTCAGCCGCATGGTGTGATAACAATACTATAGCACAGTTGACCAATGTACCTACCAACAATTCATGGACTAGTGCAGACTTGCCTACCTGACAAGGACTTGCTACCTGAAAAACTTATTGATAGTACTCCAGGCAACTCAAAATCAGATTTTGGAAGCTCTGACAAGATTTTTGCATAACGGATTTTGTGTCTTTTCGTAACACAGTAATAATGGCATTGTGCACAAAGTGCTCTGCAATACATATAGAAATGCATGTTTACTCCGCAAATGAAATTACAAAGTATAAAAATGAAAGGACAAGTGAAGAGTTCAGGTCAACGTTTTGCAGAACAGAAGAGGGCTAAAAAAAACTTTCTTTCACATAAGCAACACATCACACATGCTTCATATTACAATGTATGCATGTATTCGGCACCCATGACTTTTGTTTACACCTAGAAAAGGCTTTTGATGGATGTGTGGCCTTTAGCAGCTTCTTCAAACTTTTCATGAGATTTTGATGTTATGCGCTTTCAGCTTAGCAGTCGTTGCGACCGCCATGTGCAAATGGTGAAGTCGATTTTGCACAAATTGCATCTTGTAAATTCTGGCCCTTTCGGAGATGTAGTCAGACAAGGCCACTTTTCGTTTTAGACTTTCAGAAAAGCTTTCTTCCTGGCCTGCTGTTTATCTTTTGGTTCATTTTTATTTGGATCAGGAGAACGGCCTGCATCACGGATTCACTTTTTTCACGCTAGTACACAACACCGAGCAGAATGGAGGAAATCGGAACACAAGTGTTGCAAACTTACGATATGTGCGCATACGCCCCCCCCCCACCCCCACCCCCCCCCTTGGTAAAGGGAAGTAACTACATTGCATGTCTTTTAATTGGAAGAAAAGAAAAGAAAATTAAAACCTGACCGTATTTTTAGCAAGATGACCAGACGACTGTACTCTAAAGCTAACTTGCTTATGAATACGGCGAACAAACGTACTGTAGGCAAATCTGCTAGTGTAATGATCAACATGTTCTTGAGCTCAAGGAGACTTTTTTTCCTGCACATAGACACAAAATGTGCTGAAAATAAACCGACGCTGAGAAACTCCTGCTCACCTGCGATACCCGTTGAGGGCTAAGACGGTGCCTATACAGTTCTTGATGTTGATGCCGTCCAGCTTGCGTTTGAAGTTCATGCTCTCTTCCAGTAGGTGCTGGTACCAGGAGATGTAGTACTCCAGCCGCAGGAAGCCAAACGTCAGCGCACTATACCTGAGAGAGAGAAAAAGAGATTTACCGATGGTTGATCAATATAGTGCACCACAAGTATATCAACTAACAAGTTAGTATCTCTCTTCTATGTCTCTATCGACGTGCGCGTACAACCGGTTGCTTCCCTTTACATGCTTTGAGCTCCATAAAGCGTCATCGGCATGAAATAACTTTTTAGAAACTTCAAAACCCAGGGGAATTATGGGTAGAGAAATCCTTTTCTGAAATGACGTCGGCCAAATCCTTCTTTAGTTTCTTTGCTCGAACAAAGGCAACCTCATAGGTATGGAGCACTTCGTCCATTATAACTCCATCGCTGATAATACTGCTGACAAGTTTCTGCCTTTGTTCACTACCAGAAATATGCAGTTCCTCTCCCAACTTTCGTTTCATTTCAGCGAGCACATCTTCGCGAGAACAGATTTCCCAGAATTCTCTATTCTATTTTTAGGTTTCGGATATCCCCGTTCCAGCTTGTGGCTAAACGGGACCACCGCACGTCGACTTGGGGCAATACGAGATACTAACTTGTTAGTTGATATACTTGTGAGTGCACTTATAGGGGAGAGTGTTTAAGCTGATCTACAAAATTAATAATAACCAGGGCTCCCCATTTGCAAGGAATCTTAGGAGTGGGCTCACTTCCATTTTACAATTCTAATGACATTTTTTCACTCATTGTTAAGCGTTTTAAGAAATAAGAAAAAAACAAACAATGGACAAAAGCATAAGCGCCCATTTTTCACAAGTCAACACACACACGTCATGCACACATTCATACCAGTGATTCACACCCACACACATCGTACTATGATGTCACTGATTGGTTGATAGAGCAGAAGGTAAACCAATGAACACCAAGCTAACTTTTCAGTCGCACGAACTGTGCTGAATTAACAGTAAACACTCTTGTAAGAAGCAGCTGTTTGTCAGACGCTCAGAAAAACAGCCTGCATCAAGCTAACTTTTCAGTCGCACGAACCGTGTTGATTTAACAGTAAACACTCTTGTAAGAAGCAGCTGTTTGTCAGACACTCGCTCAGAAAAACAGCCTTTTTGCTTCGCTTAACATCGCGTTCACTATCTCCTCATGCCTTAGATAAATTTCTGAGGCCTGTTTTCAGGACCAATTTTAACGTTTAAGACGTACTTCTTATGCTGATCAGCGATTCTAAGGAGTGATTTTGAGTGTCTAAGGTGCGATTATGCCTGATCTCTGCGTAATGGTGAGCCCTCATAAAAATAATAATAATAACAACAACAACAACTATAATGGAAATAATACTACTAATAATAGTTCTACTATTAACAAATAATAATATGAATGAATAAAAATTTATGAAACACATAAACATTTCCCCACTAAAAGCATGATCCCAGCTCTGATAATAATAATAATAATAATAATAATAATAAAGCATAATAATAATAATAATAATAATAATAATAATAATAATAATAATAATAATAATTATTATTATTATTATTATAAATGGATTTATAGATGGCACACATCTCACAGTGAAAAGGGTGCTCCCACACTAGAGTGATAGCAAAAATTATTTCAAAGAATGTTTCAATCCAAAATGTGGCTTTCAACGAGGAAGTACTGATTAGAGTCAGCTCTCATTCTTTATTATATTTGCATAGTTTTAGAGCGGAAACTAACCAAAACGTCACAACAAAAGGACTGAGAAAGCAGCATATAATGCGGTCTAACGATTTGTCCAGCGAGAATGATAATGATGACAATGGCATCAGTCATCAAAGCATCACATTTGTTTTTAAAACAAAACAAAAAATAATAATAAAATAATAAAATAACAACTGTCAGGATGTCTGTCACAATGTACAGCAAATCAGGTTCAAAGGACAATCCATTTTCAAACATTTTTCAAAACATGTAATTGCTCAATTGGAGATGAATAAAGTAATAGTAGTATAAGTAGTAGGTGTAGTGTAATGTAGTGTAGTGCAGTGCAGTGTAGTGTAGTGTACAAAATGCTAATCCTAAAGTATTTGCAACCAGAGACAGTTGGAACCTGACACATACCTGGAGTAGGGCTGCATGATTTCAGCAAACTTGTGCAGCAGTTGTGGTTTGGAGTCTTCATCCACTAGTACTACCACGGTCAGGCCCGTATCTGCTTCCTTCACCAAGTTGTTAAAAGACTCGTACCGCAGCTCGTAAAGATGGATTGTCTGGTTGTCAGGGGTGCTACAATGTAAGTCAGGACAATTGAAAGAAACCTTGGGGATCTTCTAAACCCTTTCTATAAACATATAAAAGTGATAATCAAAGTAATGACAAAGAATAAAAAGACACTTCTGACCAGTGAGAGAACAGTTTTCTTCTAATCGCCACTGCTTAGATATACCTCTAATTTGAGGTTGCCTAACTGTATTCGTAGGTAAACTGGCCAAATTTAATCAAAACCAGGAATCACAAGCTATCTCATTTGCAGCTAACCATGCTTAAACGTCTGCAAACAGCTTATCTCATATCTCGTTGTTACACCCGATGTTGGTTTTGTTTTTATCAGTAGTTGATTCAGCCCCAATGCTGAAATCCTGATAAGTGTAACTCGAATTTGTTTATCCATGCAGCCTGTTCACTCAGCAACAAGGCAGAAGTCGTCGTATGAAGGTTTCCAACTTTATTCAGCGTACAACAACAACGCATACAATCGCTCAATCGCTTTTCACTTTCTCTCTCTTTACAACTTTCAACTTCCTTTTGAAACAGTGCGGCACTTATATAGTCTCTCTATACTCCAGAATAATTTAGAACACTCCAGCGTGACGCACCACAACCAATCAAAACAAACCTCATCATCACTGTCTTACGTCATATAAACTTATTTAGGATGGAAGCGTCTCGTAGTTACCACTAGATTTATCCACACGCTTCGATCGACAGTAAATAACCAACTCTAGAAACTTCTCAAATAAT
This sequence comes from Oncomelania hupensis, assembly GCA_036898135.1. Lineage (NCBI taxonomy): Eukaryota > Metazoa > Mollusca > Gastropoda > Littorinimorpha > Pomatiopsidae > Oncomelania > Oncomelania hupensis. The sequence goes on from CM072524.1 coordinate 47,011,157, forward strand.
ATCGACCAACTAAAATTACCAACGTTTTACAAAGCTTCTTCCAACAACAATGCAAAATCAAATCAAAGGTAAATACACTCTGTTATTGAATGCTTTGCAAAACAAAACGATCGGATCTATCGTGCCCGTCTCACACGTACTATTGTGCGCGTTTCAACGTAACACTCGTGTGTAGACGGTTAGTGTAGTTTATGGTTTGCAGTTAAAAGGAGAAGGGAAGTAACTCTTGTTTTTTTTCAATGGGTATGCTTCCCATTCACTGATTTAGTTCAATGCAATTTCTGTGCTATCTGATGCATAAAATGGCTGAGAAACAGGACAGAATCCTGATTCTGCATCTGGAGCAGGCTGTCAAAAAACTACTGTTAGCTACGTCAAGGACGAGAGCAGTTTTATTTACGATAGAAAAATTGGATGTCCATCAGCAACAGTTTATGATGAAAGAATTGACTACGATCACTCTGAACCTGTTTACATGCATTTTCACCCCTTCCCAGGACCAGTACTTGAGTGGGATGAACCTCTTTTATAACATTGATGCAGTGCCAGAGGAGCACTTAGTAGTAATTAATACCATCAGTAAAAAAGTTAAATTCTATCCCACTACAGCCACTGTTGTGTGCTATAATTGCTTGATTTGAGATAAATAAAGTTGTGTTGTGTTGTACTGTGTCTGCATAACCTTTTTCAAATGCATGTGGGTTGGGTTCATGAGTGGATGCATGTGGTGCGCGTTTTAAACCAGGCAAAGGCACTTTTTAAACAAAATGATGAAATTCAATTCAATGTCCACTTGCATACGAGGGTTGGTTCATAAGTTTTGAAACTTTTTAAACTAAATACAAGAAGGTTTCATCAGTTTGAAAAAAAAAATTTACTCACAAAGCCTCATCATTTGGGACCACTTCAGTGCTGTTCAACATACTCGCCACTGATTTCAATGCACTTTTTCATCCAATAAATCCAACGATCAAAACAGTGCTGGAAATCAGTCAAATGGTTCAGCTGCTCTTCCTAGGCAGACATTTAGGCTATCCATGTCTTCAAAATCAATTCCTTTCAGCTATTCTTAATGGTTGGGAACAGCCAAACCTTGTGCTTTTCGGAAGTTTTTAAAAATTTCCCTAAAGAACTTCATCCTTCACCATGACAACGTGCCTCCTCACAAATAAAGAAACAACTGCTGAGTTTCTCACCAAATCTGGGATCGATGTGCTCAAACCACCGCCTTTTTCGCCAGATTTGGCACCTTGCAACTTCTGGCTGTTCCCCATTAAGATTGAGCTGAAAGGAATTGATTTTGAAGACAGGGATAGCCTCATTTCTGCCGTGGAAGGGCAGTTGAACCATTTGACTGATTTTCGGCAGTTTTGATTCTTGAATTTATCGGATTAAAAAAGTGCATTGAAATCAGTGGCGAGTATGTTGAACAGCACTAAAGTGGTCCCAAATGATGAGGCTTTGTGAGTAAAAATATTTTTTTTCAAATTGATGAAGCCTTCTTGTATTTAATTTTAAAAGTCTCAAAACTTATGAACCAACCCTCGTATATAATGCACAATGTTCAGGAATGAAAAAAGTTAATTAAAAAAAAAAAAAGAAAAAAAGAAGAAGAAAGCCCAAGGTTACCTGGAAGGAGGCCTGGTCTGCTTACGGGCTGGTTTCATGCGACTGCGAACCTGCTCCGCTTCGGCATCATTCAGCCGCTTGATGACAAAGCTCATCACCGCAAACATCGCCACGAGCATCACCGTCATGAAATATGTTTGTGGGTGATAGCTGAAAAGTGGACAAAACCGTGATTGACTCACAAGTAAAAACTGAAATATGCTGACCAGTTTTGTGCAAAAAGTACGTCTGTGTCTGATCAAGTCTATAAGTCAAAGGCTGGTTGGGGGTCCAGGGTAAAGTTTGTCTGTAACATCTCAGTCATAAGCAGCTAAAGATATACAGCAGCGTAGACAAGCTAATTGCAAAATTTAATATTCTGAGCCTCTCTCTCTCTCTTGTTCACTGAGCAATTGGCTTTCTGTCGCTGTTTCTCTCTCTCTCTCTCTCTCTCTCTCTCTCTCTCTCTCTCTCTCTCTCTCTCTCTCTCTCTCTCTCTCTCTCTCTCTCTCTCTCTCTCTCTCAAAGAACTAAGCTCTTTGTCAATATTTTTTTTAAAACACAGCAGTTATTTCTATTCTCAGACATGCCTACCCTAAGAAGTGAGTTTCAGGAACAAAACTGTATTTTTCCTAAATAGACCACGAATTTCATTGACACTACTACAAAAGAAAAGTACCTTGTATTTACAATATGCACAAGCTGAAATGTTATTCTTCAGTTACTAATGTTTCTGAAGGGACCTATAGTAGCCACTCTTCAGATCTCTGTAAACCTCTTCTTCCAGCTCCCTCGAAAGACATCTCCTGAGCTGGATTTGGCAATGAGTAGAGCTTCACATGTGATGCGAAAACAAAAGGTTTCCCCTTTGTTGCCCACCACAAGACGTGGCCACTTTTTTGTGTAGTCCTGTTCAAACTTTTTAATCCTTCGCTTGTTTTTCTACATCACTTTTGGAGGTGTTCATTCTCTTCGCTTCCTCTTCTTCTACTTTAAAAGTATTAATATACCACGCATGCCATTATAAGTTTTGGATTTGAACTCAGACCGACGAACAAGCTCTTCAGCCAACTACATTGAAAGCATCAAGTATACAGTAAGTATCAGACGCATGCCGTTTGGTAGCCGCCATCTTTGCCACTAGTAGGCCTACTCTGGAAGTTCGGAGAAGCCGCTTTGCACACGCGCATCCATTCTGAGCATCCATTCTGAATTAGGACACACATGCTCAATAACTCCAAATAACTTCCACATATGTGGGGGACCAATCCTCGACAAACCGGGAGGGAAATGTGCTGTCTATGCTCTGATTGACACTCAACATCAGCGACTTTAGTTTTTATTTTGGAGGGAAATTTTCGCTGACCGGAACAAGCGAATAGAATCTGTACTTTTGGAATGTTCTGTTAAATTTATTAATTTTCCTTAATAAATACGAATGCGGCTGTATCGTAACGGCAGGCATGTCTGTATTCTGTTTCAAACATATGGAATACTACTAATACAAACAAACAAAAATGTTACGAAATGTGAACAGCCAACATACCCAGCAAAGAAGAACCATATTCTGTCTGCCCAGTCTAAGAATTTGTAGAACATTCTTGTCAACAAGCTCTGGAAAAAAACAAGCACCCACAAAATAAACATTATTTTATCTGTCATCATCATCATCATCATCATCATCATCATCATCATCATCATCATCATCATCATCATCAAAACAGGTAAAGTCCAAAGTTGAAAGACGTACCAATGCATGTTCGTTGTAAAAGTCAGGCATGACAGCCTTGTACGGCAAAAGATGGTCTCCTTCGAGAAGGTCGGTCAAACGTTTTTTCAGGGCCTCACGAGAAATGTCTAGGCCATCCTCCTCCAAACTCCAGCCTTGCTGCAGGAACTCATAGCTCACTCGGCGCTTGTCCAGGTGCCAGATGATGGCTACCTGAACATGGTAAAATGGACCTTATACACAACACATACCTGCTCAAATGCTATCACGGACACCCACAAATACACCACGTAGCATAAATAAATAAATAAATAATTATTCTTTCCCGCCACAATTTCATTTAATCATTCAGCCAACTACAAAAGCCCCGTCAGGGTCAACTGCATGCCAGGGATGACAAGGAAGAAGTTAACAATCAAAGTACATCCACCGTGTTGTACTGCTGTGTGGTCACAACAATGACAGCAAAAATGCAGAAAAGTAGGCCTAAGATGGAAAGGCTCCAGGGCAGTTCAACTCACCTCCAAGACTTTAGCCGTGCGCGTGGAGTTGCCTTTGGTCAACACCTCCATCACCTTGGTCTGCACCTCAGCAAAAAGGTAGACGAAGCGCAGACGGTCGGGGTTCAGGCTGTTGGCTGTCGCCAGCGCAAACTGCCGGAACTTGGCCCTGGCAGCATCGTGCTCCTCTACCCTGTTGGTCACCAAGGCGACGCACAGCCTGATCGGAAGGAACAAACCAAAAGCCTTAGGTAAACTAGAAGTGCAAAAGCCCATATGACTCGCATGCTCCTTAGGGAATCCATTTACGCTAGGCTACATGCAAAATAAAAATGCCCAGAGCAGGTGGAGCGATACAAAAACTGAATCTAAATCCACAATTTAAAGACACACAAAAACAGTAATATAACCGCGCTTTTAGAACAAATTTAATTAAGCTGGAAATAAGGACAAAGGAACTTAGTTCCAGGAATGGTTTGAATCTTCCTTACTGAGGAACAAGAAACGGCCACAACCAGTATCCATGCCTAACAAGTTGAACGGGTCCCGGGAACTACTTTTTATGGTCTCAAGAGCTGGTCTCCACTTTTTCAAAATGACACCATAACTTAAACAATGAGAGCCCAAACTCACTTTCTCTTCTTTAGCTTGGACTCCATGGGGCAAAGTTCATCAAAGACACTTTGCGAGGACAGGCGGGGCAGCATCAGAAAACGATTTGAGGTGATCACTTCATCCAAAGTGCTGCGCGGCAGCTGCTGCATCTGAACACACAAAACAAGTGAAAATTTAACAAACATATTCACACAAATTGAGAAGAAAAACAAGTGTACAAGTCTTATTCAGATTGTCATGACTGTCATTTCTTGAAACTTTTAAGAGCAATCACTGGTAAATATGCACACCCATAGATCAACTGACAGATGAATAAACTAAACACAACAGACAACAACTAATAAAGCCAATACACACCAAAAAATCCATTTATAAATAAATATCATCCAATGAAGCACTACATTAATCCAGTCCCATTCCACTTCCCTTACGTAACTCTACATATAATTCCATGTCTCAGAGCATCGAACTGTAATTTCTACACCTCCTACTTCCACTTCACTTCCTGATAAAAATTCCATACCCCAGCCTACTCCCAACTCTTCTTCACGACAAACAGTGCCGCACCTCCACCGAGAAACTTACACTGATGGTAGCAACAGGGTGTGTGGTATCTTCGTTGAACACCAGCAGGGTCTCACGTCGCTTGTTCACGTTGTACCTCATCATCAGATCCTGAGCGTCTTCGGAGGACGTCCAGACGTAGGCGAATGACACACGGTCCCGGTGGTAGAAGGCTGGGGCCAGCATGCGGGCTGACGGCTCGGGGCGGGGGGAGAAGAAGATGGCCGTGACTTTGTTGTGACGCCAGCCCAGTAGGAACGTGTCGACCTCCTTGTCCTTTAGCTGGCATACGGAGAACAGATCATATCACATAGTGTTGTTAGCTACTGTAAAAATGACTTCAGAAATGACTCCACAAACTCCAAAGAAAAAAATAATGTTGTCAACAGTTGGGTAAGGTACAAATGCAAAAACTAATAATAATATTTTATTATTAATAATAATAATAATAATAATAATAATAATAAAAGAAGAAGAAACGGAAAAGAAAAAGGAACATGTCAGATAACATTTTAACCCCAGTTGTTCTTCTTTACCATTTTTAAAAATGTTTGTCCTCAAATATGAAACACGCACACAAACTCCATACTGTGTGTCTCTCTCTCCCATCTCTCGGTCTTCTTCCTTCTCTCTCTATTAATGCCTCTGCAGCTTATGACCGAAGGGTTACAGGAAGTTTATCTGACCTATTATTTCTTACCACAACTACCACCACTACTTTTATTACAACGACAAACCACATTACAAATGAATGAACGAAAATAAACCTGCACAATGCATAAAGTGTTTCCACAACTTAACCGCGAACGGGAAATCCCTCTTCATACAGTTCAGCAATGATGCCTGCGAACATGGAGGAAAATGGGGAGAAGGTAGGGAGGGAGGAACCCCGTACGAACGAGTACTTTCGTGTCAGTTAGAATTATTATACAGAGTAACCTCCCTTTACAGGAAATAAACAAGGGAAACGACTCTTAGATAGATTGTTCTCACATTAGCGAGGATTTGAAGTTATTTCTTGGAGTTTTTGAAGTATTGAAATGGAAAAAAACCGCAATGGGCTGATAATGGACAATGATAGCGAGGAGGATAAAGTTTCAGAGTGGTACCGATAGTTTGGATTATGAATCAGAAAATGTGCTTGGCAGTAGTGAAAGTAGTGAGGAGCATAGCGATCCTATCTCTGGCATTTTCAATGCCCGTTCCCAGCACTTTTCATCAACCAGCCCAGAGTTGTCTAGAAAAAAAAGCGCCACAAAACGTTCGATTGCTTCGCACTATTTTTGCTACTGGGCCACCTTTTGCCATAAGTAAACGCTTTTATAATGGCGCAGCACATGTTGACTGCATGACAGCCAATCAAAGTGAAGTTGGCTGAAAGGGAAAATTACTGTCAATCACATTTGACGACACAACAAGACTATCAAATATAAATATCACTTCATACCGACTGCACATAAACATAATTATTCCGTCAAATAACACGTACACAAATCTTACCAGACTGTAAATGACAAAAAGTCCTCCCTTGCTATTTCACCATTGAACACATCGCCATTCGCAAATCGAAAGCCCACTGCTCTGGCCACCATCTTTTTCTCTTCTCAAACAACCTTTTGGGACCGCTACAGAGCGTTCTAAGCGAAACATAGGGTTGCGCAGACTTTCCGCCCAAATAGTTACGTTAATGGATTAACAGCTCAATACAATATTTTCCCAAAAATATTTACTTGTAAACAATTAGGAAACAAACATCAGTCTTCACACAACATTTAGCAAAAAACAGAATGAAAATCAAGCACCACATTTTTCTTATATTATTTATTAACCAACGCGACTTTTTTTTTTTTTTTTTTTGCTGCAAAAAGTTCTTAGGCAGGGGAAAGCGCTATTGCATAACTTACTTGGTAAAAAATGAGTTAAGAGGCAAGTTTAAAAGCACAAAATAACCCCGTCAAAAACAAATAACTGCATTAATGACTACTCAACTGAAACAACTACAACTGGAATGCCTACGACTGCAGCAACCTACCATAGGAAGAGTCTCCTTGGGGAACAGCTGCCTGATAAACTCTCTCATATTGTGGAGACCCACCACATCTGACTTGAAATGCGAGATCCGACCATTGATCATGCCCATCACTTCAGGCACATTGTAAATACGCAGGTGGCTGGCCAAATCTGGCGCTCGCTGTACGTGGATAGTGGCCACACATAAACCTGATGACAGAAAACATCATAACACATGAAGACAGCTATAGCAGAGGTCATGCTGCTAGTGGATTTTTAAGTCCCTGTACACACACAGACATGAACACTGTTTTCTAAGGACCCAAAAATTGGTATGTATATCAATATATGACTATGCAATTACCACAATCTTTGAAATATTATTATTATGTACTATTACTTCTTCTTGTTTGTGAGTGTGCAAGAATGATAGTAGTGTTAAGACTGATTGCTCCCAGGTTTGTGTGCCAGTAGGTGTGCATGTTCTGTTGTTTTACTGGCTAGTTGCATGTACTTATTTCTTGTTCGGTGTATGTTTTTGCCACAATTTATAAAGCTTGTTTAATACATTGTATTAATAATAATAATGTCATGGCAGCCAAAAGAAAAATTTCTAAATTCTATGTAATTTTCCATACACAATAAAGAGTCTCAGTCATCATCATCATCATCATCATCTGCATCATCATCACTATCATTGTCATCAACATCCTCACCAACACTAACTACTACCAGTACTACAGTATTATTATTATATTATCGTCATTATCAACAAACTACATCAATACTAACACAAAACAACCTGGCCATTCTCAACGTTAAAAACAAAACACTTTTTTTTTTCTCGCAACAGGAATAAATCCAGCCAAATGTCTGAACAAATAAAAAACAACACTCAATCCGCCACTCACCAACACTTTCCATATCTTCTATAAGCTTCTCAATGATGTGCTCCATGCGCATGCAGTTGAAACAGAAGTTTCCAAATGCATACAAAAAGCATGGATTGCGATGGCTGTCAGGCTGCAAATGGGTCTCAAAATTCCTGGCCCAAAAAAAAAAAAAAAAAGGAAGAAAATAAACAAATAAATAAATACATTAAATAAACATAATTATTAGCAAAAATCTGTAGTGTAGTGATTACTACGGGCTCTGACAGTAGTAATCCATGTAGGCGTTTATTCATGCAAAATGTTGTGCCAAAGTAATCAACGAGTATGACTGTATGTAAATTTAGGGAAAGACAAAGACAATATCTGCGCTAGTTTACATTATAGACCTGTGCCACATCACTGCCTATGGGTACAAGCCAAAAATTGAGGCAGTGGTTCTCAATGTCTAGCCAGACACACATCAAGTGAACTGCATGCTTTTCTCACACATCTCTCTTAATCTTGTCGCCTGCAAGTTTTTAGCAGTAAGACTGCTCTGGTGGTCCAGCGTTAATTTAGGACCCTAGCCCATCCCCCCTCACACTCCCTTCATTCCTTCCCCCCAGGCCTATTCCCTATGGTGGTTATTCCTGGCTGCTGTATCGTGTGGATGTTAAACATCAACATTCATCCATTCTTCTCCTCTGCTTGTCTTAGTGCATTGTTCATCGCCTGTTATGTTACATTGTATTTATAGACGGTAAGGCTAAGGCAAATGCGGATAACTCATGACGAAAACTTTAACCCTTGATGTGAAGGTTGATTGTTCCCCATTGTTGAAGGCGCTACGTCATCTGCTTCCACTAACGGGAAGGGTAGAGATCTACTCCAAGAGCCGCACCGAAGGCCATTTTTTAAATTTAATACAAGTATTATTTGCATTGCATTCCACTGTATTGTATTATAGTCTCAAAGACCAAAAAGCAAATTCACAAAATAACAAGCACACAAATGCACAGAAAAATGATAGCTGCACAAACCGTAGTGTGGTCAGATGTTTGTCCACGATAGACTCTGCTTGCCTCCCAAACCCACCAAAGCCTCCACCATGAAAAAAGGTGTTACCACCAAAGAATTCCTCAAAGGGGAAGCCACCACCACCAAATTCTGGCCCTCTGCGCTGCTGCCTCTCCTGAGCTGCGGTGTAGCCAAAGTTGTCATAGTCGCTTCTTTTCTTTTCGTCACTCAGCGTCTGAAAATAGTCAATAATTAAAAGAAGTAACTAAGTAATAATAATAATAATTTATTTTATAAAACGCAATTCCAAACTAAAAAGTCTGCTCAATGCGCTCACACTCATACTCTCACACTAGCACTCATATATATATTGTTGTTGTTGTTGTTATTACTACTCCTTCGAATGAGAGTATAAACCGAGGTCTAGTCTGTGTCACATACATTCCATCATAACAGACTTTAAATATCATGACGCTCATGTCCTAGACGGGTGAGTGCCGGTGACAAGAACACACCCAGCATGCACCTAGGTCCTTCTCCCCCATCCCTGGCTGCCCAGGATGGTGCTCAGTTGTCTGGAGCGTTATTACAATGCGCCCAAAGGCTGCAAGTTGGCGCCTCAGGCGGCTTGAGTTAGATCCTGTATGGTCCAGCGCCTAGAGCACCTCTTGAGCTGGAAAAGCGCTATATAAGAACAATTAAATAAATAAATAAATAAATAAATAAATAATAAATATCCCGTAACTCAAAGGGCGTTGAGGCAACATAGATGATCGTTTAACCAGCGTACTCCATCTTTCTCTGTTCTCAGCAACCCTCATGGCTGTTTTCTGTGTCAAACCAGTCCATTCTCGAATGTTGTCCTCCCACCTCTTTTGTGACAGTTTATTATTCCTTTCTATCGGGAAATTCTGGGCCGCCTCACCTGGGGAAGGCGTAGTCGCAGCCTGTGGCGCGCCCAAACCCAACCTACCTAACATTATTTGTGATTTTGAAGTTTTGCTGGGGGAGCAAACCGGAGTACCCGGAGAAAACCCCCGAGACGCCAGAGTCGAAAGTAAATAATATTCGGAGAAACATAATGCCCAGTTGCTGGATCGAACAGCTGTCGGCGCCATTGGTTTCTAGCTTGTGGACAAGGCAAGTTAGTCCCGCCTTAGCCCACTTGGCCACAATGCTCGCTTCTGTCTCCCTCTTCTTCTGCCTCCTTACACCGTGCCTTGCAGGATGGTTTTTGCAAGGCCTGATGCTTCTAGTTATTATTAATATTATTTTACTTCAGGCCATCAATGGGGTTTGAATCACAGCATCTACAGGCTGTAATGTATATTACCTGACATTTGAGTACACTGCATACAGCCCTGAGCCAACTGCGCTCCCCTGATCATCTCTCTCTCTCTCTCTCTCTCTATATCTATATATATATATATATATATATATATATATATATATATATATATATATATATATATATATATATATTCATCTCCCTTGGATGGCAATGGCTATATAATATGAGACACAACAAAGTCGTTATAGCTTTTAAGTGTGTATGTATGTGTGTGCGTGTGTGTGTTTCTGATTTGTTTTTTGATGTTTTGCTTTCGCTTTATTTATTTATTTATGTACTTATTTTATTCTATTTATTTATTTATTCCTTCTGTTTGTAAAGCACTATGAGCTATGGTGAGGAAAGGCACTGTACAAATGCTAATTTAAGTAATTATTATTATTAAAATAAAGATGCAACAGGAACATACAGCAGTTGAACCCTGTATTTTCTTTTAAAAAAAAGATAGTTAACACCCATCACGCATGCATGTTATTTACTTAAAATCATTCTTATATTGTGTTCTTCCAGTTCAAGAGCTGCTCAAAGAGCTGGCCAAAACAGAATATAACTCAAGTCGCCTGAGGTTCCCGCTTGTGTGTCAAACTCTATGAGTATGTGTGTGTGAGTTGTTCAACCTGTTGTTTTGTTATCACAGTGAAGTGTAAATGAATGCAAGGTAGATAAAGCCAAAAGCATGTTCATAGTCTTACTGACCCGTATCCATTTAATACAAAATACACTTTATACAGTGCAAAAGCATTAAACAACAGGGTCATACCTCATAAGCTTCATTGATCTTTGTGAAGCGGTCTGTAGCATCTGGATCTTTATTCTTGTCAGGATGCCTGAAAATTGTCATTGAATTAGTTATTAATTAACAAAGACTGAAAGAGCGTGTCATTAATCTTTATTGTGTAATAGTTATTACTTAATAGTTATTAATGAACAAAACCCATTTTAATAAGGAGACTAGGACTAGAAGAGAGTGCTAGTATACTTAGTGGCGATGTGTGTGAAAGCAAAATATAATTATTAATCATTGGGCAAGTGACAGCTAGTGAGAGAGACTCAGAGAGAGAGAGAGAGAGAGAGAGAGAGAGAGAGAGAGAGAGAGAGAGAGAGAGAGAGAGAGAGAGAGAGAGAGAGAGCAGAGGAAGGAGAGTGAACTTGTAAGACAAATGACGGGAGAAAGGGAAGTTATTATGCAGAGTGGAATGCATTTGGCAAAATCTGCAGCCCCACGTAATATACTATAGTTGTACCTATAGCAGGTAGGACTATATTATCCTGTACACTATACACTTTTTTCTCTACCCCTCTCTTTCAAACCACCACGGAAAACATGGCAACCCCCTTAACAACCAATACTGGCAATAGCACAGCAAATAAATCAACGTACTGATCGTAGCTGCTCAACCCAAGAAAAAGAAGTTTGATAGTTCCAAGTTTTCCTTATCAAATCCCATGCAAAAGGATGTTGACGATAAACCTTGTTCTTCTTTCCTAGCTAGTTTCCTGCAGTTGTTATTTGAGATAGAGAGAGAGAGAGAGAGAGAGAGAGAGAGAGAGAGAGAGAGAGAGAGAGAGAGAGAGAGAGAGAGAGAGAGAGAGAGAGAGAGAGAGAAACAACACTGAACTTGCCATTCTCTTGCTAGTTTCTTGTAAGCAGCCTTGATTTCTTGTGTAGAAGCACCCCTGCTGACGCCTAAAACATCATACAAATTATCCCCACTACCAGAAACGAATAGAACGTGACATAGAAAAATCGTAATAATAAACTGTGCGCACATTGTGCAAAAGATTTTATAATATGTATTACAAAACGGGCTTTCTCCTTCTAGAACCGGAAGTAATATTTTCCGGTTAGTTTCGTACTGACATAAACTGAAGTCTTTTTACAAAAAACACATAGAATATTACTATTGCAATTAATTATTATTCGAATGCTCATTCGATTTACAGGCCTACATATTTTGGTAATAGTAAAAGATATATTCTATTCGTGTGTATTCTTGTGCGTGCGTGTATTATACAATGGTCAACATCTGTTTCAATTTTTACATGATGTTGGTTTGTTTTATCGCATATAAATCGTATCGACATGTTTTGTTTAGTTTGGATTTTATTAGGACTGAATTTAGTGATTTGATTGAAGAAAGAGAATATATTTTTAATACATCAGTTTTAAAGAAGTCTCTTAAAGAGGTGTCATGTGAAAGTTTGTTTGTGTATTTAAGAGTAACAGGCTCGTTTTTTAAGACTTGAATCATTTTATAATATTTTAAGATAACGTCTCTCTGGTCCTGATTTGGCTCGGAAGAGTCCGCTGGACCTAAAGCAATAACCTTGTATTGTATTGTATTGGTTTGGAAACGCATAGAATCCTTATAACGCTACGCCGATGACAAAGTCCATTACATTCTGAAACCTTAAACACACTTCTGAAGTTATGTTATCCAACAAACAATTACCGAATTTTAAAAAAAAAAAAATTGAGCACACCGAAAAGCAATCTGTCTGCAATGCATGCTGAAATCTCAAATTTGACCGTCTGCAAGGTCAAGGACGTCGTGACGTCACCAAAAAAAAAAAAAAAAAAAGAGATCGAACGAAAAAAAAGAGAAAGTGTCTAGTTTTAGATGCGTGGCGCGTTTGTCTCAAAGCAGACCTACAACGAAGAATACAAATAATAGAGATGAGATGCTACAGAAGACTTCTGCTGCGCTCCCTTGTCATCTCCATATTCCTATACGCTTGCGAAACATGGACCCTTACAGCAGATCTACAACGAAGAATACAAAGCATGGAGATGACTCAGATGGGGTGCTACAGAAGATTTCTGGGCATTTCCTATACTCAGCACATCACCAACGACGAAGTAATAATAATAATAATAATAATAATAATAATAATAATAATAATAATAATAATAATAATAATACAGGATGCTATCTACGCGCCTTTCCCCAAATCAATCAGGCTCAAAGCGCGGCGATCTATACCAACATACACGCTCACCTGTCTCATCCACCCTCACACACACCAAATGCACACCAAATACACATCCATCACTCAAACAGGTGGTGTAAAGGCAGGGAGATCGCTATTAGAAGACGGAAAGAAAATCGAATTTTTATTTTTGAAATTTTTATATTGACTGCGTCCTGTACCATTATTGAAGGGAGGGAGGAAACCGGAGTGCCCGGAGAAAACCCTCGGTGACCTCAATAGTCTCGTACCTAAGTCACATACGTTCGCCCCTTGCGGGAATCGAACCCGCATAGGAAACCGGCGACTTATCCACTGCGCCACGATCAGGCCACCCCACAAGTCCGACAGACCATCACTCAAGCCATTGGACAACACGATAACCTGCTCCCAGTGGTGAAAAAACGGAAACTCCGATGGTATTGCCACGTCACCAGATCATCAGGTCTTGCAAAGACCATCCTGCAAGGCACAGTGCAATGAGGTAGAAGAAGATGGAGACCGAAAAAGAGGTGGGAGGACAACATTTGAGAATCGACTGGTTTGACACTGAGCGAAACCATCAGGGTTGCTGAGGACAGGGAAAGATGGAGTACGCTGTTTAAACGATCATCTATGGTGCCCCTACGACCTCCGAGTTACGGGATAGGATAGGATAGGATAGGATAAGATAGAAGACTTACTTCTGGGCATTATTTCCTAACGACGAAGTCCGACAGACCATCACACAATCCATTGGACAACACGATGACATGCTCGCAGTGGTGAAAAAACAGAAACTCCGATGGTATGGCTTACTAGGGAGTATCAGGCTTTGCAAAGACCATCCTTCAAGGCACGGTGCAAGGAGGAAGAAGAGGGAGACAGAAAAAGAGTTGGGAGGACAACATTCGAGAATGGATTGGCTTGAAACTGAGATAAACCATGAGGGTTGTTGCGGACAGAGAAAGATTGAGTACGCTGGTTAAACGATCATCTGTGATGCCCCAAAGACTTTCAAGTTACGGGATAGGATCGGATGGGATAATATAGGCGGGTTTGTTTGCTTGATTCTTTGCTTTTCCCGTTTGTAAAATCCCGAGAGAATGCGCCTATGGAAACTGTACACGTGCAGCGTGAAATGTTCACATCGAACTACAGCTAGTTTCCACATTTTCCCAAAAAGATACTGCCTCTTCGGAAAAGAAGGGCCGTACAGGTCAACAGAGAAACAGCGGATTCGAAGACAAAAAAGAAGGAAGCGTGGATGCCAGCAGATCAGAAATAACCCTGCACTGACAACTGTGAATTACCGGCCAGAGCTGCTGCCATATTCTGTGAAAAATAGTCTACCTTTGATAGCACGTTTATTTCACATCCAAAGGCCAACATTCTGAATTACGCCAAACTAGCAGGCGAATTCCTGCCCTTGTTTCCGTAATAACATAGTTTGAAAAAAAAAATTTTTTTTTTTCAATACTTACCATCGTCTTTTTTACAAAGATAGAAATTGCTATAGCTGCAGATATAATAAAAGCCAGCCATGTGAACATGTACGCGGTCACTTGAGACGTGGTCCATAAGTCCCTACTCAGCCATATAGGCCTATGTTATATTGAATTATACTCGTGCATTATATAGTTGTTTAAAATAAAATAAAAATTATTGATGAAAATATCTCATAGAACATGGCGTCGCCTAATATTAATTATGCATCAAAAAATGAGGGAAATCACACATTCACTGGATATAATAATACGAATAATAATACATTTATATCCCGAAAATCTATACAAAAATGGTCTACTTCTATAGCGCATATATACCAACACTTTTGCAACATGCACTCATAAGCTTACATGTTATTATATATTTTTAATAATAATAATAATAATAATAATAATAATAATAATAATAATAATAATAATAATAATAATAATAATGAGAGAAAAAATATTAAGGAAAAAATATATGGGAAGAAAAAAGGGATATTTAAGATATATGAATGGGTAGGGACTTACGAGCCACCCTGATGAATGTTATTGTATTTTCCAAGAGAATACTTTAGAATGAAGACATCCCCATGGCCCAGGTAGTGTATCTGGCTCTGGGGAAAAAAACAACACAATTATATGAGCAGAAATCGTACCAAATTTGCCATTTTTGGGCAGGTCGCATTTGACGTCATGCATGGCCGGGTTACAGAAACTTGTCGCTGGCATTCTCTCTCTCTGATCAGGGATTTACATTCAATGTCAATGTACATCCCTGCTCTGTTTCAGCATATATCTTTTGGGCGGATCATGAGCGAGTCCTCTTTCGACCAAGTTGTGGTCCTGATTCGGCTCTTTGTAGTCCGCTGGACCCTATAAACAATGACTAACTAGCTACCTCCGCCGAACATTCGAGTCGAAGGGAATGGGCGTACTCACACTTTCAACCCGACTCCTCCGCCAGTCCCCGGTTCGTACACTTTTATCAACGCTACACATTAACCGTTTAGCGAACACCGTTACGGCGGACGTGTATGTACTCGCATTATTTTAAACAGAACGAAAGGTATACACATACAAGTAAGTGACTGCTATCTTTTAACCGGGTTCATTTACATAACATGATATGATTGCAATGAATGCGAGTCTTCACCCAGAACTATCTGGAGGTGTGAATGTGTCTAGCACCCCGGTAGACCGGAGGTTTGACTATGACCTATCCCTTTGATGACTGAATTCACTTGCATGTGAACAATTATCGTACAAAATTAAAATTTGAAAGCCCCATGGTTGCATGCAAAGTTTATGTAAACATTGTAAATCTTTCAACCTACAAGTAATTTTAGTAATGCTAAATTATTAAAGGAAAACTATTTTTATATAACCAATTTTCCCCCAGGTCCCATGTTTATGTAGCCTACATTGTTAGTTAAAACTAATAATATTACTGCTAATGTTAATAAATGTGCCTCCATAGATTATTAAAAATAGGTCTAATTTTTCTTTCTATTTTATTTATTTTCTTTCAGATAATATAATTATATATTAATAAGGTTGACATTAGTATTTTAATTACGTTGTCAGAATTTTTGTATTACTAGAACTTAATACTTCTTCATTACTCTTTTTTCTGCGTATGAATGACAGTCCCTTCCCTGCCGCTTTTAATTGGATTGTAACAGTGGTCCTAAAGGCCGCCGCGCCGCGGCCGTACATTATTTGTAGCAACATTTTAATTAACAATAATATTTTACTTACGTCCCCTATATGCTGACGCATATATGTGTGTGTGTGGGGGGGGGGGTGTTTGTATGTGTAGGGACGCGCGCGCGTGTATGTGTGCTTGCTTGAGAGAGACAGAGAACTAGAGAGACACGGCGAGAGACAGAGAGAGAGAGACAGAGAGAGAGACAGAGAGACACACACACAGAGACCGTGAGCAGCTGACCGTGAGAGACACAGATAGAGAAACACACACACACACACACATAGGCAAAGAGAGTGGAAGTGAGAGAGAGGTAGAGATAAAATGAGTTGATTTTAATTATTTAAAGGAAAATCAGCATTGATTCACGCATAAATCATATAACACCCGTCAGTTCACAAAGTAGTCATCGGCTGACGCGCACTGCTTTAGCAGGTTAATGGTATAGTCACACGACTTGAGAGTATAGGCGACTACTGGTCACATTATTCTGACACCAGCGAACCATTGATGGTAAGGGGAAAATACTATGGTCACACATTGGTCACTTCGGAATTCTAGGGACTAGGAACCTTCGGTTACTACAAAGAACGTACAGCTTCACAAAGAAGGTGCATAACTCAAAAGTGTGCAAAATCGAAAGCACCCAGAGCCCCCAAGCGGGGGGGGGGGGGGGGGGAGGGTCTGAAGCTTTGCTAACCGGCTAGTGTTGATAACATGGCGGAAAGCATGTGTGAAGCTGCGGGAGGTTGCAAGCATGCGGATGAAGTAGGGCTAGGATAGAAAATTTGGAATGAAAGATAGACTGTGAAAAAAAAGAGTGAATGCTATTCTTTGCGACTCGAAAATATTGTGGTGTATGCTATTTCTATTTTTCACTCTGGTGATTCTGGATTCTGTTCATGACAGACACGGTAATTTGAATATTTATATTTTTATGATTTACTTGTTCAAAATATAATATTGAAACTAAGTTTGTAACAATGTTTTCATATTTTCATAAACGTAATTGTATGTCAGACCGGAACGGGGTTGTTTCAGAGAGAGATAAATTCATATTAAAGTTCAGCTACTTAGGCCTAATACTTATTATTTTATTACTATAAGACTTATAGTTTTCTTGAATATAGTTTTTTTGAATTCCGTTTTAATTATTATTCTATTATCTTATGTGAGGAAGAAGAGAACCATAAAATTAGCAAAACGTAAATTGGTGTTGCGTTCCAACTGTTGTGTATTTTTTGCGTCTTCAGTGTTTCTAGTTTATCTCCCTGTCTTAACTTGAGTAATTCTATAAGAAAGGCCTTTTGATGAATGCGTGTATATGTGAAATTGAAACATTAAAAACAGTTTACAAACTAATATCAAGTTTGTAGGAATCTTAAAAGTGAAGTGAATTATTAAAATCAAAATGTTTCTTCAGAATCAAGTGTGTGTGTGTAGATTTCCTAATAATTCATATTGCTTCTCTAAATTCTTATCAATTAACTTTGGGCATGTTTTTGTGCTTTGGCACTTTACATGGCTATGTTTCAATTTGTTGCATGTTGTATTGTAATACAATTGAATGACATGCAAGTTCAGTAATGCACTGTTTTTGTTCATTTTCACTTGCTTGTCCGTCTTCTTAACTGTCTGGTCACTGATTTCTTTTCCCTATCTTATTATATGAATGGTCACCGATTTCTTTTTCTCGGCAAATATGCCTATTATACAGTTGCACACATACAGGCCTGAGTAGGCTACACAGGAATGCATTATGAAGTTATTTCAGAACAAGTTCAGACAAAAGTTATAAATGCACTCGAGCTTTCTCAGAAGAAAAAAACCCTGTTGCATGTGTAGGCCTACAGCACAAATTAATACACACGCAGTCATGCACTCAATTAATAGGCAGATTCACACTTTCATATAAAGGAGAAAACAAGGCAATAACTGCACAACAAGAGCAATTCAGTAATACTGAATAATTGCATTAATTAACAGGTTTGTTGCCAAGTGGTTGCGCACTAATGAATCTATAATAAAGGCAAGCACCGTGTTTGTTTTTAATGTAACACTTTTTTGCTGGTCAGTTACTGTGTGATAGGTCTGCATAAAATCATGAATCGAACAGCTTTGGTAATTAATGTGAATTGAAAAAAAAGTATTTACTTGTATAAATAAAACATTTTTGAGTTCGTTTTACTACAAAAGGATAATGTTTAGGGTTCAAAAAAAAGTCCTGCGGCAAGGTTTGTTTACGTATTGCTAAGCAGAGGATTACGTCCCTTGCAACGAGCGTTCAGACCATCCGCTTGGTGCGCGCCAAACGCATCTGTCATCACTTTTTATATAGCGGTGTGGCGTTATGATCCTTCTTTGTGAAGCTGTACGTTCTTTGGTTACTAATAAGCCGCTCTACCAACAACTGAGCAACCCGACCCCTCATGCTTTGGCCGAGCATTATGTTCGCCTCCTGCCTTTTCCCACCCACCCACCCTCATTAGGTGACCGTAAGCAGTGTGCGGCTGATGTTCTATGGACGGAAGTCCAGATCCAAGTTGACGTTGAACACTTGTACATTAGGTGACCGTAAGCAGTGTGCGGCTGATGTTCTATGGACGGAAGTCCAGATCCAAGTTTGGTCCTGATTTGGCTCGGAAGAGTCCGCTGGACCTAAAGCAATAACCTTGTATTGTATTGTATTGATCCAAGTTGACGTTGAACACTTGTATAGCGCGGTGTCTCCATTCTATGGTAGCATGCTCAGTGCGCTCAGCAAAATAATGGCAGAAAACTAAAAAGAGGGAGGGGGGGGGGGGAGGAGGAGGAAGGAGAAAAAAAAAGTACCAGTAGCAGTATAGTCAGAGAGGAAGGTGTTTCCTGAGTTGAATACCTTCTTTGGGGCAGACTCTCGCAGTGATTGTGGTAGTCTGTTCCACAGGTGTCCTATCACATCCTATCCAGTAACTCGAAAGTCGTTGGAGCATCACAGATGATCGTTTAACCAGCGTACTCCATCTTTCTCTGTCTCTCAGCAACCCTCATGGCTTCGCTCAAAGTCAAGCCAGGCCGTTCTTGAATGTTGTCATCCCACCTCTTTTTCAGTCTACCTCTGCTTCTGCCTCCTTGCACCGTGCCCTGTAGGATGGTATTTCCAAGGTCTGATGCTCTGGTGACGTGGCCATACCATCGGAGTTTCCGTTTCTTCACCACTGTGAGCATGTCATCGTGTTGTCCAATGACTTGTGTGATGGTCCGTTGGACCTCGTCGTTGGTGATGTGCTGGGTATAGGAAATGCCCAGAAGTCTTCTGTAGGACCTCATCTCCATGCTTCGCATTCTTCGTTGTAGATCTGCTGTGAGGGTCCGTATTTCGCAAGCGAATAGGAAGATGGATATGACAAGGGGGCACAGCAGCCTTACCTTAAAATGTAGACTGATGGTCCCGTCTTTCCAAATGGGCTTCAACCTTGTCAGGGCAGCAGTTGTTTGCGCTATCCTGGGGAGGACTTCCTGTCGGGACCCATTGTCTGATACAGTGTCTCCTAAATATTTGAAGTTACGCACCGTGTTGTGGGACTGACCTTGGACTTTGATGCCCGTGTTGATGCCAATGGTGTTGTTGGTAATCATTTTTGTCCTCTCTGCACGTATTTCCATTCCAAATGCTCTGGAGGGGGTGTCAAGCCTCTGTGCCAGCTGTTCAAATTCTGGTTCCTCTCCAGCCAATCCATCAATGTCATCCGCAAAACGGAGGTTGGAGATTGCTCTACCCCATATGCTGACTGTGCCTTGGTGATCTGCAAGGGCATCTGCCATGATGCACTCTAGAAAAATGTTGAAGAGTGCCGGAAAGAGTAGGCATCCTTGACGCACGCCGATTGTTGTTCTGAACCAGTTCCCGATGACGCTGTTGTGGAAGATTGCACTGGTAGCCTTGTCATGCAGGCTTTTAATGACTTCAATAATGTTAGGGCTGATGTTGTTCACTCTGATGGTTGCCCACATGCCAAACTCGGTCAAACGCTTTCTTGAAATCTTCAAACATATGATATGATATAGATGTTGTTGGTAGTTCTCGCAGGAATCTGTTCAGTGGTACTTCGCCCTGCCCTGAATCCTGCTTGTTCTTTAGCTATGATTTGTTCAGCTTGAGGTTTCAACCGGTTGAGCATTATTTTCAGGATGACCTTGCTGGGATGGCCGATGGGGCGGTAATTTTCACACTCCTGAATGTTACCCTTTTGGTTCCACAGCTGTGGTGCTGCACAAACATTAAAATGATCTGGCACCCGTGGTCTTCTTCTTGTGCATGTCAACGCTATCAACTTGAAGGAGTGACTGGGAACATGATCGAAGTGAATGTGATCCAGATCCAGAACAGATAACGTAATAAATAAATAAATACACCTCAATGTGTAAAGAAATAGGCCTAAATTAAAATAAATAAATAAATAAATAAAATTCATTGTGCTCTGCACGAATCTTTATTATCTGAGTTTGTTCACCTCAGGGTTTTTGAAGGAAGTCCAGCACTTCCATTTGTAAGGAAACGTCATGAACCAAGTCAGGGGATATTTGATTTTCAGGAAATCCAGTATCCTGTGAGGTATGCGGACGTACAGGCCAAATAGGCTGATTTGTCCTAATGGAAACAGAACGCTTGCCGGCACATCCGGCGGAAACAGGAAGTCACTGATGACCTCTCCGATGTTAGTCTTCGGGACGAAGGGGTACCATTTCTGTAAGACGGGCCGCCCAGAGATGTTATGAGTCTGCCAGCGAAACAAGTCAACCTGAACGTCCTTGAACTTGGCGCTCATTTCCGAGCCTTCGATCCCTACGGTCTTCAACTTGCTGTTGATTCTGGACATCATCTCCCTGCAAAAAAAGAATCCACATATACATCTCATTCATTCATTGTTAATTCCAGAGCTGTGTAACCTCTGAAACTATTGTTTTTGGCTTTGTCCGTCCGACCTTCGACCAGAGAGGACAAGGCGCACTTTTCTGTGAAACTAATGGGCGGATATTTGTGAAATTTAGTATTTGGTTAGGAACTAGTACACCCTACCCAATGAAAAAAGTATGCATATCGGGTGACGTCATCATAGTGACGTCATAATTTTTTTTAAAAAATAATCCTATTTTCTCCCATACTGGAGGGATTTGGTTCAAGTTTATTAGGTACTTAGACTTTACTAAGGTTATACCAAACTTGTGCAAATCGAGTGACGTTATCATCGGGACGTTTGTTGTTGTTGTTGTTGTTGTTTTTTTTAAGAACATAAAAAAAATTAATATGTATGTATGTATGTATATTGTCATTTTTGTCATTGTAGTGAGTCTATACATACATTACGCGTGTTCTTAGAACTAGAGAAACTTTTGAAACACACACACACACAAACACACCCCCATACAAACACACACACACGTGCCAACGCGCGCATTCTTTATCAACAACTGTCAAGAAGGATGGAAAGAAGGATGAGGAACATGAGCAGAAGAACAAGGAAAACTAGAAGCAGAAGAAGAAGAAGATGATGATGATGATGATGATGATGATGATGATGATGATGATGATAATGATGATGAAGTAGAAGCTGAAGTAGAAAGAGGTTGGTTTGACTATCCCACTTTTATCAACTCATCTCTTACATGTTTTGAGATTAAATGATGATTGGACTGGTAATTTTCACTTAAAATAATCATTAAATTAATTTTAAAGTTCAATTAAATTAATTTAAATTAAGAAGAAGAGCAACAAGACAAGTAGAAGAAGAAAAATACAACAAGAGATGACGTCCAACACCACAGCTATGCTGTTACTGATGATGATGGCCTCGTGGCGCAGTGGATAAGTCGCCGGTTTCCTATGCCGAAGGTCGCGGGTTCGATTCCCGCAAGGGGCGAACGTATGTGACTTAGGTACGAGACTATTGAGGTCACCGAGGGTTTTCTCCGGGCACTCCGGTTTCCTCCCTCCCTTCAATAATGGTACAGGATGCAGTCAATATAAAATTTCAAAAATAAAAATTCGATTTTCTTCCGTCTTCTAATAGCGATCTCCCTGCCTTTACACCACCTGTTTGAGTGATGTATGTGTGTTTGAGGGTAAATGAGACAGGTGAGCGTGTATGTTGGTATAGATCGCCGCGCTTTGAGCCTTGGGGAAAGGCGCGTATATAGCATCCTGTATTATTATTATTATTATGACAACACCGAAAATAATGATGTTGACGGCAATAACGACCGCGGGGATGACGACGATAAAGACGATGATGCTTACCCGTCGGCTTTTAGATCGTCAGACAGACGGCTGACATCAACGTCCCCATCATGGGCCATGATGTCTCCTTCACGTATCACGCCTAAGAGAGTGCCGTAATCCAGCCAGTAGGTGGCGTTCTCCTCGTTTAGAGATTGCACCACATGACGCAGCACGAAGCGCATGCGCTCTCGCCTCTCCTCCTGCATGAAGCAATCCTCATCATAGTAACCCATGGACGCGGGAAGAACCTGAGACAGACAAGATTACGCAAGATGGTTTGTTGATGATAGGCTTCCAACATACCCCTAATATCCACGCTACTAAATCATGCTCAGTGGGAGGTTTTATTATTTATTTATTTATTTGTTATTATATTTTTGGCATGAGAGAGAGAGAGTGAGAGAGAGAGAGAGAGAGAGAGAGAGAGAGAGAGAGAGAGAGAGAGAGAGAGAGAGAGAGAGAGAGAGAGAGAGAGAGAGAGAGAGAGAGAGAGAGAGAAGACATTAATATGTGGAGCAAAGACAAAACTTTGAAACGTATTGTCCTTTTACGAAACTGACGAGAAACTTCACCGCTGTGTGTGCCTCACACCGATGTAAAAAAAAACAACAACCAAACAACCGATGCTACGGGGGGAAAAAACTGTATACAATTTTAATTTTTCACATTGATGTATAGTACCAAGAATTTTACACTACAAGATTTGTCTCTCGGGGGATTGTACTACATAAAAAGTAATGTAGATCTACAGTTACTCAGTTGCATCCCTTGATGTTGTCATGAAAGCCGCGTTGGTAATATAAACAACTGCATCAATATCACGTCTTTCGGGTAGCATTTAAACACCATCAAAACGTCTTTTTAAAGTTGATATTGCGTATTTATACGACATTAGGCTGCTTATAGGTTAAAAAATAATGTTGGATATATTTTTGGCTTGTAATCCGTTTATTTTACTTGTATGAAACTGCCTTGGGAAGTCTGGATTCGTGCATTGCAAGGAAAAGCATAGGGAGTAGTTGAAAGATTTATTATTCCATCTAACCTTAATTTTATCTTGATGCATATTAAGAGTGTCATTTTTGGGATATATTTTCAACTCATATTGAAATGGATACCATTTTGTCTCGTCTGAGGTGAATGGGGATGCTTTTTGGTGGTTTTGTTATGTTTTATTTTAGGGGTGGGTGTTATTTTGTCTGTGTATTTGTGTGTGCGTTGTTGATTTTTTTATGGGAGGCAGGGGGTAAGAGCAGGGAGGCCCATTGTTGTTTGCTGTTCTTTTATTAATTCTTTTAACTATCAACTTCGAGCTCATGCAAAGCAGTCATCACCTTGTAACTTGCAACTTTCAGCACATATACATATAGTAAAAACCTCGTATGTGAACATTTCTGTCGATTTCTCAAACACGCATGGGATCTCAATCTACTCACTATCACTACCAAATTTTCTTTTCGATACTAAATAAACATTTTACTAAAAACGTTTGTTTTGGCGAAACCTGATTTTGTAAAACTTTTTTTACCCCCGTTTTTCTCTAAGCTGCATTTAGGGAGACGGGGGTTTTGAATGGACGCCGACGATGTACAGTTCACCAAAACTGATAATTGCCTTTTCTTTAGTTTGTTGGTTGTTCTTATTAACGTCTTCTTCATTGGAATGATAAGATCAATTGCATTTTCTCTCAAATTCTAATAAGCTATGCACAGTCATTTTTTGTCTGCTCTGCTCGTTGATTGTGCCTGCCCCGAGTTGCCTAGAAAAATAGCGCCACAGAACGTTTGCGATTGCTCTGCACGAACTATTTTTCTTCTGGGCAACCTTTTGCCATGAGCGAACATCTTTGAATGGTGCAGCACATGTTGACTGCACAACAGCCAATCAAAGTGAAGTCGGCTGAAAGCGAAAGTTAACTGTCAATCGCATTGATGACACACCAATACTTTCAAATATAAATACTTATTCATATCGATTGCACATAAACATAAGTCTTCCGTCAAATAACATGTACACAAATCTTATCAGACTGTAAATGACAAAAAGCCCTCCCTTGCTATTTCACTGTTGAACACAGAGTTGCGCAGACTTTTCGCCAAAAATAGTTACGTAGCGTCACGTAGTGCTCTGGCTAGTCAACTCGGGGCAGTTTAAACGCCCGCCTTCATTAAGGACAAAAGCTTGAATAAATCTGTCTAAACATTATTTTGAGAATTTTGCGGAACCCTGTGTTGTTGCGCCCTGGCTAAAGAACAGTTATACAAGCTAATCCTTGCTTTGATTAGGAGGGTCAGATTATATAAGACTAGTGGTTTTTGTACCCTGGCAAGCCAGGGTACACATGATGCTGTTTAAAATGTAGACAGAGAGAACTTTTGTCTGCGAGTTTCATTTGGACGATGATACCTCCCCATATCCCCCCCCTGATATCTCCCCGTCCCCCCCCCCATGATGCCTCATCATACCCCCTTGATACCTCCCCGAACCCACTTGATATCTCCCCATACCCCCTTGATTCCTTCCATACCCCCTTGGTTCCTAACTGTACCCTCCTTGATACTTCCCCTTTGATCGTTTCGCAGGTATGGATGAAAGGAAGCGACCATCACCATACCCCCTTATATATACCCGTATCCCCGTTATGCCTACCCATGCCCCTTTAAACCTACCCGTAGCCCCCTTTTACCTACATGTTCCACCCCATCCCGATCCTTGGTAATAATAATAATAATAATAATAATAATAATAATAATAATAATAATAATAATAATAATAATAATAATAATAATAATAATAATGAATATAGAATAATACAAATAGAAATCAGAAAAAACACCAAGGTTTTAAAATAAAATTTGATATAAGATAGTATAATTGTTATTATAAGAATAATAATAATTATTATTATTAGTTTATAATAATAATAATAATAATAATAATAATAATAATAATAATAATAATAATAATAATAATAATAATAATAATATTGAATATAGAATAATACAAATAGAAATAATAAAAAACACCAAGGTTTTAAAAGAAAATTTGATATAAGATATAAGATATAAGATATAATAATAATAATAATAATAATAATAATAATAATAATAATAATAATAATAATAATAATAATAATAATTTATTATTATTAGTTTTGCACTGCACGGTAGGCGAATGGTTTTACTAACTAAGCTACCAACGCTTCCTAGAAATACCATCAATTTTTTGGTCTATATGGGAAAACATGCTGAAACCTCAATTTGATTTTTAATGGAAGCGCGCGGAATGAGGCTATTACAGTTTGTGGACATTTTGTTTATTTATTTATCTCAGAAACGGTTAAACGATCTGTAAGGAAATGTCAGCTAAAACGATTTGGCTGGTTTTGAGCACACAGCAGGCCTACTACTACTACTACTACTACTACTACTACTACTACTACTAATACTACTAATAATAATATTGAATATAGAATAATACAAATAGAAATCATAAAAAACACTAAGGTTTTAAAAGAAAATTTGATATAATGATAATAATAATAATAATAATAATAATAATAATAATAATAATAATAATAATAATAATAATTTATTATTATTATTATTATTAGTTTAATAATAATAATAATAATAATAATAACAATAATAATAATAATAATAATAATAATAATAATAATAATAATAATAATAATAATAATAAATTAAATGTAAAAAGTCTAAATAAAAAAAAAATATCCATATTGTAGTGTAAAAAAAAAATTAAAAAAAATATGGCCCGCGTGAGTATCGATCTTGGGTCGCCCGAAACCGTAGACGAAAGATTAAACCACTAAGCTACAAAGGCTTCATAGAAAAACCATGAATTTTTTGGTCTATATGGGAAAACATGCTGAAACCTCAATTTGATTTTTAATGGAAGCGCGCGGAATGAGGCTATTGCAGTTTGTGGACATTTTGTTTATTTATTTATCTCAGAAACGGTTAAACGTTCGGTAAGGAAATGTCGGCTATAACGATTTGGCTGGTTTTGAGCACACAGCAGGCCGATCAGCAGCTCTCAGCACCTGCCCAGATCAGCGTCCATAGGAGACAAACTTTATAGTAGTGGCGAAGAAGGACTTCCGGCTAAGCAATTTATATATATAGACGCGCTTAGCATCCATTCTTCTTCTTCTTCTTATTATTATTATTATTATTATTATTATTATTATTATTATTATTATTATTATTATTATTATTATTATTAGACTACTGTTATTATTGTAGGCACTAAAGACCAGTTTCGTGTGGATCAATGTGAGACCTTGTCAGGTTACATAAACGTGCCCAAATTACGGAGCAGGTAAGCTTAAGCTTACGTCTCAAGTATAGTACCTTGTAATGAAGTGTAACAACCAGCAGAGCAGCCAGTGGGAGAAAGACGATTGTTCTACAGAGCTTCCTTCGAGCTAGCAGGAATCTACACGCGGGGAGGCAGCAACAAACGCGTGAGAGGCACGAGCCCAAACGAGACCTGCCGCATCTCTGAACGAGACTGGAACCAAAACGAGGCAGCGTGCAGGTGGAGTCTGCGCGGTAACGTGTTTTGGTAGGCGTGCTAGGAAAGCAGTGAAAGATCACGTTCTTGATGTTTCTGATCACTGCCGACATGGTTGCATCCTCGCCCGCCTGAAAGCAAAATCAGAGTTTATTGGGGGTGGCTAAATGTTGACGCAGTTGGTTAGACGCTGGTTTCTTATGCCAAAGGTCGCGGGTTCAATCCCTGCAAGGGGCGAACTTATGTGACTTAGGTACGAGAGTAGCCTATTCAGGTCACCGAAAGTTTTCTCCGTGTACTCCGGTCTCCTCCCTCCCTTTCATAATAATACCTATTGGATGAAGTTCAATGTAAACTTTCTAAAATTAAATTCGACTTTAATCATTCCGTCCCCTAATAGCGATATCCTTGCCTTTACGCCGCACATTGGAGTACTAGAGTACGTGTGTTTGTTGTGTATGTGAGAGTGTGTGAAGCATATGCGCATGTGCAGAACGCCGCGCTTTTGAGCCTGATTGGTCATTTGGCTAATATATCATCCATTATTATTATATTATAGTTTTTAACTAAATAAAATGCCCTTATACAGCGTGCAGGCTAGCTCAGAGACCTGCGTACGGCGGGATAACATTACATTACATGATTATTGCTTTAGGTCCAGCGGACTCTTCCGAGCCAAATCAGGACCGGACAACCCCTGATCCGCATAAAAGATCTGCTGAAACAACCCTAGTGGTAAAACTGAAAGCTCTCCACCAGCCAGTCACTTTACAATAAAGACATTCCACGCAGGGTACGCTGAGGCTGTACACTAATTTATCGAACCCCCGTTTACAAAAGCAAAATCATTATAAATTATCAACAAAACACATACATATTAAATGCCTACATTGCTAAATAATAACATCATAGGAAGCCATAGTGACCACCTGGCAGAAAGCGTCCAATATTCCCAAGCTGATCCAACAGACCTCATACACAAATAAGGAGTCTTGTCCCGGAAGAGTTTTCAAGAAAAAAGGTAGGTGACTGGACTAGCGAAGAAGAAGATAGTATAGCAGATTGATAGAACAGAGCAGGAATGAGAAAGAGCAAATGAGAAAGACAGCGACAGTGGGAATTTAAGCACTAAATTTCCAGAAAGTGGGGATACTATTTATACTGAAACCCCCGGCACCCCAACGGGGGTAATAGCCAAAGCGATCAGAAAATAGTTTGCTGAAGTCTGACTCGAACCCCGGTGGTCGACACAACATCGGACGACAGAAGATCAACAGACAAAAGATCGAGAACGGCAGATCGTTCTTTTGTCACTTTCTATCTTTTGTATGTCGAGCGTCTTTCGTTCGATGTTCTGTCGCTTTCGATCTTTTGTCTGTCGGTCTCCTGTCGTTCGTGTCTTTCGATCTTATGACATGAAACCCTTCGAATCCTTGTCGTCGCCCACGAATGTTCCAATGCACTAATCTAAGGAAACCTATCCTTCGGAAGCAAAGCGGCAAAAGAGGTAATGGAGGGAGGTGGGGAGGAGAGAGAGAAAAAAAAAGAGAAGAGGGGAGAAGGAAGGAATGAGCCCAGGCAGGAGGGGAGGGGACATTAGGTAAGAGAGAGGATGGGGGAGGAGTGACAAGGCAAGGGCAAGGCAAGGATTATTCCAATAAAACCCCTCAAGGCACATGGATACATTACAAATAAAATCAAATAAAGCAAACGACATTCTTAATTCAAACATTCACATAATATGCACGCATGCACACACACTTAAACTTGACGTGCGCTAACAAACACACACACACACACCCTCACACACACACACACTCACACAAACTTGACGTGCGCTAACAAAGAAACAAACACACACACACACACACACACACACACACACACACACACACACACAGAAACTGCACGTTATGTGTACAATGTAGTCTAAACGTATTTTCACATGTGCTTACATCTGCAATTTTACAGAAAAAAAAAAAAGAAGGAGAGTATGGGTGCATAAAATACACAATTAATTAGGTGTCTATTCAAATGCATACAAAAATAGTTTACATAGAAGCCATTCCTGTTTTTAAATATCTTGATAATTTTAACAAAGCAGACTTCTTATGGTAGGACAGCAACAATTAAAATTTGGGTACATTGGGGTGTCTACAAAAGTATATTTAATTAACTCTTCACGGCAGTCATGAAAAAAAAGGACAAACAAACAAATAATGAAATTCCGCTCTCCTACTTTCGTTTATACCACAACAAATTCGCTCTCTTCTAGCAATCCTCTCTGTATTGGTAATCTGTGGTTGAGAGTTTCAAATTTAACTATAAAGCATTCAATAGTCGAAGGCAAAATAGGTAAGTATTTTTATAAACGAAATTCATTTTTAACCATACGATAATTATAATACAGTTCATTATTATTTTGCTCGGCAAGCCTCTCCTGCATAAACTGGCAACTCGACCTCTTCCTATACGCTTGCGAAACATGGACCCTTACAGCAGATCTACAACGAAGAATACAAAGCATGGAGATGAGATGCTACAGAAGACTTCGGGGCATTTCCTATACCCAACACATCACCAACGACGAAGTCCGACAGACCATCACACAAGCCATTGGACAACACGATGACCTGCTCACAGTGGTGAAAAAACGGAAACTCTGATGGTATGGCCACGTCACCACATCATCAGGCCTTGCAAAGACCATCCTGCAAGGCATAGTGCAATGAGGTAGAAGAAGAGGGAGACCGAAAATGAGGTGGGAGGAGAACATTCGAGAATGGACTGGCTTGACATTGAGCGAAGCCTTGAGGGTTGCCGAGGACAGAGAAAGATGGAATATGCTGGTTACACGATCATCTGTGGTCCCCCAACGACCTCAGAGTTAAGGGGTAGGAGAGGAGAGGATAGGATTGAGACATAGTTCACTATTAGCTAAATAATTTACCTGCTGTTTCACTGAATCCAGAAAAGTTGATGCATATCCATTATTCTCTGTATTCTCTTTAAGATTATACCAATTTTTTATTTATTTATCTTGGTTGTTTAAATGTAGCAACTTTTGCCACAAGAATGATCTATTAACAAAATCTTTTTTTTTAATCCACAAAAGCACAATATAACAGCTTCTTATGTGCCAGGAAAAACTCAATGATTGAGTGCAATGCAAAAATATAATCCCTTACTGAATAATCTACTCTAAAACACGACTATTCTTCACCCAAAATATTATTCTGATCCAAGAATGAGCATAGTATAGGATATAGTGAGAGAATCAAGCACTCCCCCTCTCATTTTGCACCCTCAAGAAGGAGAGTTTTTATTGACAGACTGAATGTATATGACTCAAAATGGCCGCGCCGCTTCTGGTTGCCTGCTGCTCGCGCATAAATAGTTATCTAAATAGTAGTATCTTCTTCTTCTTTCCATAGGGTCGCCGCTTTTAGCATCTTTATAAGGTTCTGCAACCAACATTATAATTTATTTTAGTCTGATGATTATGGGGTAACGATCGCACCAAGTAGGTATACCTTTTCCACTTCCGTTTGGACTGTCCTTCTTCGGTAAAATGGGTAATACAGTGGTACATGTGGGAAATATGGGCAAATGTATCCTGCATGTTTGACTGGATTAGCATTTTTGATGGCCGGTGTGAACAGGATTGTACGCAACAGATTTTTCCAATAGAGAAAGGGGTCTACATTTTTTCCCTATGTACAAAAGGGCGCTTCAGTGATCAGACTTATATACTCCAGTGTATGGTCTATTCGTTTGTTGTGCTTAATGTTGTTAACGTGCCTGTAAGTCCTTAAATTGAATTCTTAAGGGGTCTGAGAGGTGGGGTTGAGTGTGTGACTGTTTTACTAACTTCGGGGCAATTTCCTTGTGCAATGTATGTTGTCACTTGGCTGATTAAATTCTGAATCTGAACATTCCAAATGTACAATAATCAGAAATAAATGGGTACTTAAACTGAAAAAATGCTACTTTTGTTGGTTTTTCACATTCGTTTTTTTTCCTGCCCGTTCAAAGGTCCCATTTGTATGCTGGTTGTTGCTCAGCTTCTCAAAACAGAATCCTAACAACCTGTAATTAGATGGGATATCGCACTTTTAACATTTAAATGTTACCTCTAGCATTTGTGACAGTGGTGTCACAACACTCCACTGCATCAATGAACATTGGGGTATACACCTCCTACCCCCCCCCCCCCCCACCAATGGCGATAAGGCACATGGGGATAACCATCCCAGGAAGATGGGAGAAAGAAACCTAATAAATCAACGATGGACTACCAGGAAAAAAACACACTGCTAAGAAGACAGTTACAAAATAAACTAAAAACTTTGTATCTTGGTCACCGCGGGATTCTAACCTGGGTCATCGGTGTAGCCTACCAGTCGAACGTTCTACAACTGAGCCGCTACACTTCTTAGTACTACCTAGTTTTATTACTATGTCACGAAGAGAGGGGTTGGGGGATGGGGGTAAGCTCTTAATCTCTCGCGCGTTATTACCTCCTTTGATTAGGTTAATGGTGCGATGACATTCAAGAGATTAATGCTGGGCCAACTTAATAAATGATAGACAGGGTAAAGACGAGATGGAGAGTAAAGCTACACTAGTTAAGAAATGCACATTCAAAGGCCAGTCAGGGTAATTGCGATTTCTATACTAGTCACTTTTATTAATTTGAAATGGGGACTGTAGGTCAAATACTTCTAACGTGAGTCATAGGCATAGCGTCTTTTAGT
Source organism: Oncomelania hupensis (assembly GCA_036898135.1). Lineage (NCBI taxonomy): Eukaryota > Metazoa > Mollusca > Gastropoda > Littorinimorpha > Pomatiopsidae > Oncomelania > Oncomelania hupensis. Next base: position 47,043,125 of record CM072524.1, read on the forward strand.
AAGGAGTAGTCTGGTGATTTTCTGGGTAGTCAATATTTGGGATACTAGCGCGAATGTAGACTGATCTCATCACAGGGCGAGAGTGTATCTGTATGGTTTCAGAGTCTCTCTGATAATCTGGCGAGGGGGGATTCTCGTAGGCTTAGGCACTTAGCTCTGTACTGTAGTGCGGCGATTTGTCCAGGATACTCTGGTTGGCTTGTTAGCGTGGGTGGTGAAGATGCAGGTCAGTGGTCACGCGATGACTCATAGACCATGAGTGATTGTCTTGTGTTGGTACAGGCCAAGAAATCGGCTTACGTGGCTAGCCGTCTTGAAAATGGCGAAGTCCCAAGTCTCGCTTCTCATTGACCTCCTGGGTTGACAGGGGCCTGCGGCGGGTCAGTGACTGGGAGACGACACAAGTCCGGGGTGATACACCCGGTACAGGAACCCGTCTTGACTTAAGACGGGTGGAAGCACAAGGGTACTGTCGAAACTCAGAGGTCACTCGGTGATGGAGACGTGTTTTCGGACAGGCTGTTACTTCGAGGCAGGAATGCTGGGTCTCCCTATGTCAAGGTTTGTGCCAGGCTTTAAGGAGACGTCCCGGGGGGCGGGGCTTAAGCGACTGGGCGAGCGGGCCTGCTAGAGATGGCTGGGTAGGGAGGAATGATGGCTGGCTGAGCGAGTGAGTGATGACTGTTTAGCAGCTTAGCTCAGAGAGTGATTGCCCGCCTTGTCACATACTAACAGCAAAACACAGATAGCTTTAGATATTTAGGAGCCATTGTATCAGACAATGGGTCCCGACAGGAAGTCCTCTCCAGGACAGCACAAACAACTGCTGTCCTGACAAGGTTGAAGCCCATTTGGAAAGACAAGACCATAAGTCTACGCTCCCAAGGTAAGGCTGCTGCGCTCCCTTGTTAACTCCATCTTCCTATATGCTTGCGAAACATGGACCCTCACAGCAGACCAACAACGAAGAATACAAAGCATGGAGGTGCTACAGAAGACTTCTGGGCATTTCCTATACCCACTGCATCACCAACGACGAAGTTCCACAGACCATCACATAAGCCATTGGACAACACGATGACATGCTCCCAGTGGTAAAGAAACGGAAATTCGAGTTACGGGATAGGATAGAAAACACAGGTATAAGACCGTACTGAAGTGGAACCGTGAGAATAAAACAACACAGCTGAATCGTTGATTATAGTGCTGACAAGGCAACTGCTCCCAAAACAGTCAGAAAGGTTTGCTATTTTTAAGGCCGTTCTTCCAGGGTCACATGAACGCCACGAGAGTTTCAAATGCACCCAACGCAGCTGAGACTACAGGCACATTAACCAAGAAGAATGGGGCTTGCGAGAAAATTAGGGGATCCCATGCACGTTCTGAAACAACAAACAACGCCCAAACGAAACAACAAACATAATTTTTTTTGTTAATACTAATAGTACCGTCTTCAAGGAAGTGATACCCAATTATTAAAAAGTATGCGTTAGTAACGAAGCGCACTGTAATCTGTTTAATAAATTGTGCCTGTACTGGTCAAAAAATATGTGTTGACATATTTAACTGCAATTAAGTTAATTCTGAAAGACCAAAAAGAAGTTCAATGGGGTTTTTTTGCTTGTAATATTGCCTTTTTGAACTTGAAGGTGAGTGAACCCAAATTGGCTACTTATTTGCAAATATTAATAATGCACCCGTAAATCAGTTGGTCTTTACCACAGCATATCTGTGCAGGAAAGATCAACGCCAGATATTTTACTGATCTGTTTAACTTTAGGTTCAGAAGCAAAGACAAAATAATAATTAGCAGAAACGTTTTTGCTAGCAATAGCGTTTCTTAAAAATAAGTGAACTCTATTAATTAATTAACTATATGAAATGCACTTGTATTGTGTTACAGACCAGGCCTACATGTGCGTAATTAGCTTTGCGAACGTTTCTATTTGCATGTTAATTATAAGTTAAGCAAGATTTTTTTAAATGCGTGCATACTGATGTTGTTGCTGTTGTCATCGTTGCTGCTGCTGTTATATTGTTGTCGTTGTTGCGGTTGTTGTAGTTAATGCAAGTTTAAAACTGTTATTGATGCTCTCAGCCCAAAGCGGAAGTTTTGTTCCTGTGGGAGAGGTGAGAGGGGAGAGGGAGAGGGTTTGGAGGAGGCTTGTTAGCCAAAAGGGGAATGGCGTGTGAGGAGTGAGAATTAAGAACCATACCTAATTTACAATAAACGTTCGTAGCCTAAATGTTAATCATTGTCGTTGTTGTTGGTGGTTTTGTTGTTGTTTTAAAGCCACTTAAATGTTTCATCCATGTCAACATGATGTGTGTTTTTTTTCTGCCCTTGGTACTGATATTGAATTAAAAAAAAAAAAAAAAGCAAGGCGAAAGTCGTCTTAACACTGCTGCATTGACAGAAACGCAAAGGTGACTAGACAGAAGCCAGCGTTGCGTGACGAAGAACAGGCTTATTATTCTATTGTATGAGCGTTAAAACGATGAGTTTAACTACCCAGCGACGGTTTCCAACAGTCGAAACCGAAAAGTAATCACCCATTTGCTTACTAAATTTAATCCACACTGCATGACCGCCGTTCTACACAAAGGCAGGCTAAAATGCAATCGTCTTCCGCGTTGATAGTATATGAAAGGTCCATCTCCTATACAAACGTAAGCCTATTTGCTATTTTGTTTGCCTACGTGATGGCAGACGTATTACACCAGCTCCTGTCAGGCATACTGGGTATCCACTTACAATTCCCGCTTTAGTGATGGAGAGAGATGAACAAAGCTTTACGTCCTATAATAAAATTATGTTAAGGACAATAAAACGGGGGTCGATAAACCCCATTAGGACGTCAAGGAGAAACCAAATACCAGTCTTTCCCATGTCTGGACGAAGGAGGTGGAAGATAAAATTAAATAAAGGCTAAAAATGTTTAAAATTTAGGTTAACAGAATTTAAAAGGGATGATAATTTAAATAAATTTTAATAAGATAGATTATAAAAACTAAATTAATAAATAACAACTCAACCAAAACTAATTAATCACAATAATGTGGTCGATCTATCAACACAAAGACCACCCACACAAAAAATGGCCAAAACCAAATGGGCCAACAAAGAATAAAAGAGAATAAATTCTCTAACCAAGATACCGCAGTTTTACAGCCCCCAAAATCGGGCCACAACAACTCTGGATTTCAATCCAGGGGTACTGATACGTTATCATAGATTAAAATGGTTAAAAATCTAAAATTTGAGATTTAAAAATGCCTTTTCCGATTAGCAAGTTATTTAAAGGCCTATGAGCACAAATACATTTTAAAATCAATACTAGGAAATATTCCTTTCTCTGAGCAGGAATTACCTTATGATTAACCAAAAAGGTTCAATCAATTATGTCCGTTTAAAATAACTCAGAGTAAAAAAAATAATAAAATCTGGTTAAAATTTAAGATATATACAAGATTTAAGCATTTGTTTAAAATTATTCAAGGGCCATGAAAAGCCCTGATTAGTGATGGAGTGCAACGTACAGCGGTTATGTAGGTTATGTGTTAGGCCTACTGTCTTTTAATAGTTCTGATGGGTATATTTGCGTAGCCGGCGCTCACCCGTCTAGGATATGAGCGTCAGGATCTTTAAAGTTCATGCTATGGATTGCGTGCGTGCACAGACTTGTTCAGTACAATAGTGGATAACATTCTGTTCAGTACAAAAGTAGACAGCATTCTGTTCAGTACAAAAGTAGACAGCATTCTGTTCAGTACAAAAGTAGACAGCCATCTGTTCAGTACAAAAGTAGACAGCCATCTGTTCAGTACAAAAGCAGACAGCATTCTGTTCAGTACAAAGGTAGACAGCCTTCTGTTCAGTGGAAAACATTCTCTTCCATACAAAAGTAGATAACATTCTGTTCAATACAAAAGTAGACAGCATTCTATTCAGTACAAAAGTAGCGAGCATTCTGTTCAGTACAATAGTAGAAAACATTCTGTTAAGTACAAAAGTAGATGTTCTGTTCAGTACTATAGTATATAACATTCTGTTCAATACAAAAGTAGATGTTCTGTTCAGTACTATAGTATATAACATTCTGTTCAGTACAAAAGTAAATAACATTCTGTTCAGTACAAAAGTAGACAGCATTATGCATTCTATTCAGTACAAAAGTAGCGAGCATTCTGTTCAGTACAACAGTAGAAAACATTATGTAAAGTACTATAGTATATAACATTCTGTTCAGTACTATAGTATATAACATTCTGTTCAGTACTATAGTATATAACATTCTGATTAGTATAATAGTAAATAACATTCTGATTAGTAGATAGCAAACTAGCATTCACCTTACCGTCAAAAAGGACTGGGGACATTACCACCATCATACAATAACAACATTTCAAGCAGAAATACAAAATGTCAAATAGTTCTTGAAGAGCTCAACTGCAAAATAAAACAATAATAATATATACACAGGATTGGCACTATCACATTTGTAACATCAACCGAATGGTAACTGACCTGAATAAGATACAACTATCGTTTCTAAGCCTCTAGTAAATGATCACCATCACAAGCTTTTGGTTGAGGGCGTCAAATCACAACTTTTAACTATTATCAATCTCAGGTTGAGGGCTTCAAATCTAACATCAATCTCGTCATATCAACAGAATGACCAACACTGGCCTAGAAATAGTTATTCCTTTCTAAGTGTCTAGCGAGTAATCAAGACTTGTTCTTCTTACCTTTTCTTCTGCATTCGACCTACAACTATAAATAAAGATTTTCCCTCACAGTTGACGCGCTGCCGTATCCTTTGAAGGTAAGGTGCAACGTCTTTCTGGGAATACTTTGTCTAAATAGGGGGACCACTGTTTGAGAGCAACGTGTGCGACAGATGTTTCGACCTTTGAAGAATAGAATGGAGGTGTGGAAAAGTATTCCCAGAAAGACTGTCACCTTCTGGCAGTGTGATCACCATTTGTGAACAGAGTTATTAGTTCATTTGCACATGATCATCCAGTGTTCGGAAACGTTCTCTTTAAAACCATGCCTACATCCGAATGAGCTCAGTAGCTGAAAAGTAGTCTAGTCTTCTATGGCTCGGCGTTGGACCCCCAGAATGAAACATAGTTAAAGTTAGGGTCATTCAAAGCGTAGCAACACAGCAGTGGCACCATTTCTTTATCTTGTTTAATTATTATTTATTTATTTATTATTTATTTAATCGTTCTTATATAGCGCTTTTCCAGCTCAAGAGCTGCTCAAGGCCGATACAGGATCTAACTCAAGCCGCCCGAGACGCCCACCCGAAGCCTTTGGGCGCATGGTCTGACACCCGGACAACTGAGCACAATCCTGGACAGCCAGGGATGGGGGAGAAGGACCTAGGTGCATTCTTGTCACCGGCACTCACCCGTCTAGGACATGAGCGTCAGGATCTTTAAAGTCTGTATGCGACACAGACTAGACCTCGGTTTATACTCTCATCCGTAGGAGTAGGAAAACAGGAGTAAAGTGTCTTTCCCAGGGACACAACACAATGGCCCGGCCAGGGCTCGAACCCGGGACCTTCCGATCCGCAAGCCGAAGCACTACCATTAGACCACAGTGCCTCCTGCCTTATTGCATTGGATGTAAATATAGTAGTAGTAGTTTTACAAAACACGCCGTGAAGTCTAGCTTCGTTAATTAAAGTAGTGGTCACATTTGACTTACGTTTTACGGTTTGTACATTGAGTTATGAGACTGTTCATTGAAGGCCCGTTCACACTTGTGTTACGCACCCGGTCACACTTGTGTTTTACGCTTATTAATCCCTTATGTATTTTCTTGCGTACTGACTAACGTAAAATGTCACAAAGATAGCGCATGTTTGATTTCATCCGCCTAAACTCCTCCCACACGCATGATTACACGCAACACGTGTTGTCCGCTACACACGACTTGGCAAGCTAAGGCAGTTGATTTCACTTGTTGCGTGTCGACCTTAGTAAAGCTGTTTCAAATTAAAGTCACATTGCGAAAGAGTATATTACATCGTCATGAAAGAAATGCTTTGTTGTGTTGAGAGTAAACAGCTACACACGTTTATAAATTCGAACCGGGCCGCGATAAACATGGCGCTACTAAAGGCCCGACCACACTTGTGTTGCGCTTATGAATTCATTATGTATTTCCTTGCGTTCTGGCAAACGTAAAATTTCAAAATGATAGCGCATGTTTGATTTCTTCTGCAAAAATACATTAGCCGGGTTTACGAGGACCAATCAAAAGCGAACACTGAGCGAAACCATCAGGGTTACATTACATTACATTATTATTGCTTTAGGTCCAGCGGACTCTTCCCAGCCAAATCAGGACCGGACAACCCCCGATCCGCATAAAAGATCTGCTGAAACAACCCTAGTGGTAAAACCGAAAGCTCTCCACCAGCCAGTCACTTTACAATAAAGACATTCCACGCAGGGGACGGCTGAGGCTTCACCCCAACTTATCGAACCCCCGTTTACAAAAACAAAATAGAATACAAACATCATTATAAATTATCAACAAAACACATACATATAAAATGCCTACATTGCTAAATAATAACATCATAGGAAGCCCTAGTGATCACCTGGCAGAAAGCGTCTAATATTCCCAAGCTGATCCAACAGACCTCATACACAAACAAGGAGTCTTGTCCCGGAAGAGTTTTCAAGAAAAAAGGTAGGAGACTGGTCTAGCGAAGAAGACGATAGTATAGCAGATTGATAGAAAAGAGCAGGAATGGGAAAGAGCAAATGAGAAAGACAGCGACAGTGGGAATTTAAAGCACTAAATTTCCAGAAAGTGGGGATACTATTTATACTGAAACCCCCGGCACCCCAACGGGGGTACCATCAGGGTTGAGGACAGAGAAAGATGGAGTACGTTGGTTAAACGATCATCTGTAATGCCCCTACGACATCCGAGATCCGGGATAGGTAGGAATGAAAAGCGAGAGTGTGACGTCACGAGTTTAGAGGTCAACCTGAACTCTTCCCACACGCATGATTAAACCCAACAAATGTTGTCTGCTAAACACAGCTTAGCGAGCTAAGGCAGTTGAATTCACTTGCATGTCGATCTTAGTAAAGTTGTTTCATATTATAGTCATATCGTGAAAGAGTAGGCCTACATTACATCGTCATAAAAAAAGTGCCTTGTTGTAGTAAAATTACTCATCCACATACGTTTATTAATTCGAACCGGACCGTGAAAAACATGCCACCAATATCTACGACACAATGGCTGGTGGAGTGCCTTCAGTGCTACAAGTAGTGTAAAAAAAAAAGGGTAATTGCAGATTATAGTCACACGACACCGGAGCGTATAGGCGACTACTGGTCTCATTATTCTGACACCAGCGAACCAGCTGAGGATAAGGGGAAACTAATATGGCCACACTTTGGCGAATCCGGGATTCGAACCAGAGATTCGAATTCGGTTACTAGTAAGCCGCTCTACCAACTGACCTACCCGGGCGCACTCTACCACTAGGGTAGGTAAAGGTAACTGTAGATTATAGTCACACAACATCAGTGCGTATAGGCGACTTCTGGTCACATTATTTTGACCCCAGCGAACCAGTTGGTGGTAAGGGGAAAATAATATGGTCACATGTTGGGCAATCCGGGATTCAAACCAGGTACCTTTCGGTTACTAGTAATTAAGCCGCTCTACCAGCTGAGCTACCCGGCCCCACTCCCCCCCCTCTCCCCCCACTAGGGCAGATCTTTTATACGGATCAGGAGTGAGTTCTCTTTCAATCAAGTTGTGGTCCTGATTTTGTTGTCCTGATTCGGCTCTTTGCAGTCTGCTGGACCTAATGAAAAACTAACAGTGGTTCTGCCAACTCATCGCTCACTTCTTTAAAGAACTCTTGGCGGAATGCCATTAGGTCCTTGAGCTTTCACCGGTTCAAGTACGTACTTACTATATTAGGATAGACTTAGTGTACCCCACCGCCTTGTGGGGCCGGGTAGCTCAGTTAGTAGAGCGTCTTATTAGTAACCGAAAGGTACCTGGTTCGAATCCCGGATTGGCCAATGTGTGACCATATTATTTTCTCCCATACCTTCAACTGGTTCGCTGGTGTCAGAATAATGTGACCAGTAGTCGCCTATACGCTTCGGTGTCGTGTGACTATAATCTACAGTTACCCCACCGCCGTAGCTCAAGTGGTAGAGCGTTCGCCTGGCACACCGATGATCCAGGTTCAAATCCCGTGGTGGGCGATATAAAATGTGACAATTTTCACTGTCCATTTTAGCAGTATGATTGCTCTGATGGTTCAGCGTTGATTCAGGTCCCTACCCCTCTTTCCTTGGGATGGTTATCCCCGTCTGCCATATCGCCAATGGTGGGTGTAGACGTTAAACCACAATGTTCATAGTGTACTTTTATATCAGAGACTGTGCAAGGGCTTATAAAATCCCTGCTTTTATTCAGTTACATGAGTCAAATAATTATGTGTAGATTATTATAAGGTGTACTTTTTAACAATAAGTGTTTGTGCGTGCGTGCGTGAGGGGGTTGTGTGTTTGGTCGTCCTATGATTCCCATACTTTAGCGAAAGATACGTAGTCCTAAGGTATTTGGGATTGGGAGAGATACAGAGAGAGAGAGAGAGAGAGAGAGAGAGAGAGAGAGAGAGAGAGAGAGAGAGAGAGGAGAGAGAGAGAGAGAGACAGAGACAGAGACAGAGAGAGACAGAGAGAGAGACAGAGAGAGAAGGCTAAAAGAAAGGCTTTATACAAAAAATATTTTATAAAGAGCAGCACAGAAGAATTCAAAAATGTTTTGTTCTTTATTTATTTTATTTATTCGTTCTTATATAGCGCTTTTCCAGCTCAGGACCTAACTCAAGCCGCCCGAGACGCCCACCCGCAGCCTTTGGGCGCATGGCCTGACGCCCGGACAACTGAGCACAATCCTGGGCAGCCAGGGATGGGGGAGAAGGATCTAGGTGCATGCTGGGTGTTTTCTTGTCACCGGCACTCACCCGTCTAGGACATGAGCGTCAGGATCTTTAAAGTCCGTTATGATGGAATGTATGCGACACAGACTAGACCTCGGTTTATACTCTCATCCGAAGGAGTAGGAAAACAGGAGTAAAGTGTCTTTCCCAGGGACACAACACAATGGCCCGGCCAGGGCTCGAACCCGGGACCTTCCGATCCGCAAGCCGAAGCACTACCATTAGACCACAGTGCCTCCTAGTTTTGTTACCTAGTTGAGAGTGCTTTTCTAAGACTCTACATTCCTGATTTGGGAAACCTCGCTTTCCTCTGGGCCAGTTTCCATCGCATGTGCACATTTAGGGGGTCTAGTCTATACACAACAAACATCTTTCACTTAAACTTGCGGTGTAAAGGCAGTGAGATCGCTATTAGAAGAAGGACAAAAAGGAAGATCGAAAATTATTTTTAACGATTTAGATTGACTGAATCCAATAGCATTGTTTAAGAGAGGAAGGAAACAGTAGACTGTTGGCTCTCCTAACTGACCTCTTTATACTTGTACTACAGGTGATGTGATACAGTAAGTAGCAATGTGATTTTTTTTGTTGCTGTTATACAATGACGGTGTGCGAGTCGATGTTGCGTGAATGTATTTTTTAATTTGTATCTTTTTTTTTTTTAATCTGTTCTTTCCGCCGTCGGGGTGCCGGGGTTTTCAGTATAAATAGTATCCCCGCTTTCTGGAAATTTAGTGCTTTAAATTCCCACTGTCGCTGTCTTTCTCCTTTGTTCTTTCTCATTCCTACTCTGTTCTATCAATCTGCTATACTATCTTCTTCTTCGCTAGACCATTCACCTACCTTTTTTCTTGAAAACTCTTCCGGGACAAGACTCCTTATTTGTGTATGAGGTCTGTTGGATCAGCTTGGGAATACTGGACGCTTTCTGCCACGTGGTCACTGGGGCTTCCTATGATGTGATTATTTGACAATGTAGGCATTTTATATGTATGTGTTTTGTTTTTGTAAACGGGGGTTCAATAAATTAGAGTAGGCTATAGCCTCAGCGTCCCCTGCGTGGGATGTCTTTATTGTAAAGTGACTGGCTGGTGGAGTGCCTTCAGTGTTACAACTAGGGTTGTTTCAGAAGATCTTTTATGCGGATCAGGGGTGAGTCCTCTTTCATCGAAGTTGTGGTCTTGATTTTATGATCCTGATTCGGCTCTTTGCAGTCCGCTGGACCATGTAAGCAATGAATAACTATCTGTTCTTTCTATGCGCGAAGCAAGTTCTCTAGTATGTTGTTATATGTACTTTGAGCCAATAAAAATAATAATAATATTAATAATAATAATAACAGGCAATTTATACAGCGCTTTCCAAAATCACAAAGCGCTTTACACAAACAAATGTAAACACAACATGCGTACATTGGTCAATAACACGCAACCACACACACATCCCAACACCAAAAATAACAAACAAAACTCACTCATGGCGCCTAAGAAAAGGCCTCTCTAAAAAGATGCGTCTTCAAGTTCATTTTAAAAAACGCTAGTGAAGGACTGTGACGGACGGACCGAGGTAGCGAGTTCCAGGTCTGAACGGAGAAGAAACTGAAGGCTCGACCACCGTGTTTCACCCTGTGGTATTCTGTTACACGGAACATCCTGTCATCTGCAGACGAGCGGAGAGACCGAGAAGGAACATAGACAGTCAAAAGTTCGGAAAGATAGCTAGGAGCAGTTCCAGAGATGATGTGGTAGCAAAGACATGAGGTTTTATATTTAATTCGTTGTTCAACCGGGAGCCAGTGTAGTTCTTGAAAGAGAGGCGTGCTGTGCTGTGATTTCCGTGCTTTGAAGATGAGTTTAGCTGCAGAGTTTTGGACTAGCTGGAGAGGTCTAAGGACTTTCTGTGTGCAACCCACAAGGAGTGAATTACAATAATCCATTCTTATAGACATTGCTTTGGACTATGTGTTACACGGTTGTTGTTTTTAGCAATTGTTGATTCAGCCCCGATGCTTGAATCTTGATAAGTGTAACGCAGATTCGTTTATCCACGCAACCTGTTCACTCAGCAACAAGGCAGAAATCGTCGTATGAAGTTTCCCAACTTTATTCAGTATTTATCAACAACTGCATGCAAGATCGCTCAATCGCTTTTTCACTTTTTTTTTTACTCTTCACTTTTTTTTTGTAAAATTAACTCTCTCTCTTTATGTATGTATCAGTTTATTGTCTCTTTTCAGAGAGGAGTTTTTTAAGAGAGGAGACTCTATAGTTAGTTAATCGTGTTAATCAGTTTATAGTAATTTTTCAGAGAGGAGACTTGTATGTAATATCATAGTCACACTTTCGCATATAGGTGACTACTGGACCGATTTATACTGACACCAGCGGGCCAGTTGTTGGTAAAGGGGAATAATATGATCACAATAATCCGGGGAACCAGCGACTTTTTAGCAAGACGCTCTTACCAACTGAGCTACCCGGCCCCTCACTCTCTCTTTCAACCATGCGTCACTTATATAGTCTCTCTATTCTAGAAAGTTCGAAAATCGTACAGCTACGATATTTAGTCTTACGTCATGTAACTTTATTTAGGTTAGAAGAATCTCGTATCTACCACTAGATTTATCTACATGCTTCGATCGATAGTAAACAAGTAACTCTAGAATATTCTCCAATAATATCGACCAACGGAAAATTATCAACATTATACAAAGCTTCTTCTAACAACAACGCAAAATCAAATCAAAGGTAAATACACTCTGTTATTGCATTCTTTGCAAAACAAAACGATCGGATCTATCGTGCGCGTCTCAAACGTAACACGATGATACTGGTGTGCTGTTTGTGTGTTTTTGACAATTTTTGAATGAACTTTGTGTTTTCTTTTTCTCTTATTAGTCACGTAATATATGTCTTCTAGATCCTTTTTTTTTAGGGGGAGAGGGGGGATCATGAAATTTGATTAGGCTTGACGGCTTAATGGTGTGTGGATGCATTTAATTATGTGTTGCCTGTTGGTGTGACTGATTGCTGGCGTCTGTGGTGGACTGTGATGCTCTGGATCTGAAGAAAGGAGCAAGCGCGTGCCGTGTGTTGGCGTGGGAGATAAAACGCAGTAGACGATAAGATCTCATGGATAGATGATGATGATGATGATTGTCACGTGGGGTTTATGGGCTCTGCACAATGGAATTATGGACCCTCACGTTTATTCGGTGGGAACTGCTAGTAAGTCACCCTATGAATTACTTTAATAAATTTATTTGTTTAGCTCGTTCTGTGTTAAGGTTGGGGTACAGAAATAGATAGAAAAATGGTAAAAGATTACTGTCACACTAGCTTTCACACGGCTATGAATCATATGTAGTCCAGCCACTTGATAACAGTTAAAATCACACATTTATTTCTTCTACTCTATACAAGATTCTCTAAGTACTAACCTAACTTAAAAAGTCTCAGTCACTGCTAATAGTTCGATCGCTGATAGTCTAGGCAGCTGTTTTTTCTTCCTCGGGCACTTGCTATAAGTTTTCATGTAGATTGGACTACTGTGGTCCGTTTTACAGTTTCTGAAGAGTTGGACTACTGTGGTCCTGTTTCGATCAGTTTAAGTGCACCTTTGGTTTTACACTTAACTGCTAGATGGTGCGTGCGAAGTCCTTCTGTGAGGTAGCTTCTGGTACACCTTTGTCGTTGTGTAGTTGGGTTCCCTTGCCACGCTGTGGGGTCTGACAGGGTGTGTTTCAAGGTAGCTCTTTCCGACTTGTGCGGTAGAGGCTACTCAGCCAACTCGTCGTTTCTGTGGAGTGGGACGCACAGGATAGCTCGCCTGCTCGTCTGTAATATAAGAGACGAAATTCTGCACAACCCTGAATAATCGGTTTGTGCAGAGCGTCTCACTGAAAGCCAAAGTAGCCCTCAGTGATAGCTCCACATCTCTATACATAAGCGACGAACATTCTGCTACTTCCGGGGTCCACTGGAATCTCAACTCTAAATTCCTATACATACATAAATATCAATCGTGTCTAACTATACACATACAGAATTAATAATATTATAAACATTCAGTGGTACAGCCACTGGTCTGCAAACATACATATAAGTTAAACAACAGTGGTTCCGTACAACATACAACATGGCGGCGCAACCGGTCGTGTTTCGCCACGTGTTCGGCTTTTCCACATGGTCACGCAAATTCGGATTAACAATTCACATTTATGCATAGCAAATTCTTCAAACATACTTTCAACAATAATATAAATATATCACGATGAAACAGAAGGGTGTTCATTTACCTGTCTGACAAGTTCAGGCCCGTGGTGGCTTGATAGAATTCTAAGATTCTAAAGTCCTGCTTCCTGGTCTATGAGTGAAGAGATTTCTCTGCTAGCTATTTAGATGTTAACTCTTCCTCGTCTCACACACGACTGATTCAAACTGCGCTAGGATCTGACACAGTCAGAACTGCTCTACCCGCTTAGCCTGCTTTCATTGGTTAAAACGGTCCGATTCAAAGCTCAAGTGCTGACTCACTACGCTGTGTGTGGCTGGCTCGCCGTGTGTGGCCTGCTGTGTACCTTAATTGCTGCTGTGTAATATACTGACTCTCTACTGTTACAAAGACTACACAAGGCTAAATAGTCAACAGGCAGAGTTAAAACTAGCCAGTTCATGACAATGATGATGATGATGATGATGATGATGATGATGACGATGATGATGATGATGTCTAGTTATAAAGCGCGTTTCTCCATCCATTGGCGAATGCTCATTGCGCGATATACATAATCTTACCAAGTTTGGTTGTGATAGTTTAAATAGGTTCTGAGATATTAAACCACTTTGCAAGTTTTGCACGGACAGACAAACGCACGGAATTTTAATTTTTTTTTCTATTTTTTAAAATGTTATTTGTTTGATTGTTTGTTTATTTATTTATTCATTCATTCATTTTATTTATTTATTTAATTATTTATTATTATTATTATTATTATTATTATTATTATTATTATTATTATTATTATTATTATTATTATTATTATTATTATTATTATTATTATTATTATTATTTTAAAGTCATTTTTGGACTATTTAGGACTCAATCTTGCACAAATGTTCCCAATACATGTATTACATACTAAGATGCTTCGTAAGGATTTAATCGCCAACTTTGGTAGGCCCTATATAATATATTGCCTGGAAACTGAGCATGAAAAGGCGAGACGGATGTTTTTGAAGCTCCACGAACTTTCCCTTTAAAACAAATCCCTTAAGGAAATGTCAGAGGAAAGCGGATCGAGTTATTGGTATTTTAATAAAGTGTATCACACTGCATTTCCGATGACTTTAAAATGTGGAACAAAAGGGTGTGCTGTAATGAGACAACCCTAAGCCTATATACAATTATAATAATAATTATCGTTGTCCTAAGCGATGGTATAGGCCCTTTCCCCCTCCTTAATCCCCCCTCCCTCCCCCCCGACGTCTTTTTTTTTTTTTAAAAATTGTGTCTGCATAGTAGTGCTGATAACCTGTTTAATAATAATAACAAAGTTCAGGCGCTTGTATCTGGACACGCAAGCGCCTATGACTGTGCCGTGTCTTTCTTCTGATAACCTAACCAGAACAGAATTAGAGACGCGTCACAGGCATAAGCACGCCTGTCTAGACTAGCTAGACTAGACTGTCCAAACTAGCAAGATCCGCACGAGAAACAACATCGTCATAGGAACCTGGAATGTCAGGACCCTAACTGCGGAAGGAAAATTAGAAGAACTGGCCCACGAGCTGGACCACTATCGATGGAACGTTCTAGGTATCAGCGAACTGCGCTGGAAAGGCCTAGGTGAAACAACGACTGACAAAGGTCACAAGCTCTATTTCAGCGGTAGAGATGACAGGCACGAACACGGCGTTGGATTCTTGGTCCACAAGAACATTCTAGCCACTGTCATGGGTTGCCGCCCAGTCTCCAGTAGACTCATTACCATCCGTCTGAGAGCAACCCCTTTCAACATTACCCTCATCCAGGCCTATGCCCCAACATCAGACTATGAAGACAGCGAAGTGGAGGATTTTTATGAAAATATACAGGCGGTCCTTGACCAAGTGCCGAAGAAGGACATAGTCATAGTGCAAGGCGACTGGAATGCCAAGGTTGGCCAAGATGCGCACCACAACTGGGGAGACACATTCGGACCCCACTGCAACAACGAGACAAATGACAGGGGTCTGAGGCTATTGGAGTTTGCCAGATACAACAATCTGGTACTGGCAAACACGCTTGGTCTCCACAAAAAATCCAGACGATGGACATGGCACAGTCCCGGCGGGGAACATCACAACCAGATCGACTACATCATGGTCAAGAAACGCTTCAGATCAAGCATCAACATTGGCAGGACACGCACTTTTCTAGGAGCAGACATTGGAAGTGACCACGATCTCGTGATGATGTCTTTCCGGCTCCATTTGAAGAGAGTAAATACAGCAAAGTGCACTAGGCTGAAGTTCGACCTGGACAAACTGCAAGACCCGGAGGTGGCAAAAATATTTCAGGCCACAATTGGAGGGAAATTTGCACCACTGCTTATTTTGGGGGCAGGCGAAGTAGATGTCAACACCATGACCAATACCTTCAACTCAGCTGTAACAGATGCCGCCACTGAGATCCTTGGCAAGCACCGACCAAAGAAGAAGCCGTGGATCACACCTGAACTTTTGGATCTGTGTGATAAACGAAGAGAGTTAAAAAAAGAAAAAGAACACCTCACAGGGAGCTGATGTCTACCGAAAAATCAACAATGACATCCGAAAAGGCATGCGCACAGCAAAGGAGAACTGGATAGAAGATCAATGCCAGGAAATAGAGAACAATCTGAACAAGAACAACAGCAAGAAGGCCTACCAGACTGTGAAGCGGCTGACAAGTGTTAAACAGCCCAAAGTCTCCACTATCCAAAGCAAGTCTGGCATTTGCCTTACAGAAGAACAAGAAGTCTTGGACAGATGGACAGAGTACTGCTCTGACCTTTACAACCATACACCAAATGGAGACCCATCAGTTCTAGCATGTCCCGAGAGCAGAGAAGAAGAAGAAATCCTCCCAATTCTCCGGGAAGAAGTTGAGGCAGCAGTGCAATCGCTGAAGAAAGGGAAGTCAGCGGGAGTGGACAACATACCAGCGGAACTGCTACAAGCAGGAGGAGAAGCGATGACTGATGCTCTCACCATTATCTGCAACAAGATCTGGCAGAGTGGGGAATGGCCTACACCATGGACCCAGTCGCTTGTCATCACTCTTCCCAAAAAAGGTAACCTTCAGGAGTGTGAAAATTACCGCACCATCAGCCTCATCAGCCATCCCAGCAAGGTCCTCCTGAAAATAATACTCAACAGGTTGAAACCACAAGCTGAACAAATCATAGCTGAAGAACAAGCAGGATTCATGGCAGGGCGAAGTACCACTGAACAGATTTTCAACCTCAGAATAATCTGTGAGAAATACCTACAGCACCAACAACATCTATATCATGTGTTCATAGACTTCAAGAAGGCATTTGACCGAGTCTGGCATGCAGCTCTATGGGCAACCATGAAAGTGTACAACATCAGCCCTAAAATTATAGAAGTCATCAAAAGCCTGTATGACAAGGCTACCAGTGCAGTCCTCCATAACAGCGTCATCGGGAACTGGTTCAGAACAACAATCGGTGTGCGTCAAGGATGCCTACTCTCTCCAACACTCTTCAACATCTTCCTAGAGCGCATCATGTCAGATGCTCTTGCAGATCACGAAGGCACAGTCAGTATAGGGGGCAGAGCAATCTCCAATCTTCGTTTTGCGGATGATATTGATGGATTGGCTGGAGAGGAACAAGAACTTGAACAGCTTGTACAGAGGCTTGACACCACCTCCAGAGCTTATGGAATGGAAATAAGTGCGGAGAAGACCAAAATGATGACCAACAACACCAATGGCATCAACACGGACATCAAAGTACAAGGCCAATCCCTCAACACAGTGCACAGCTTCAAATATTTAGGAGCCATTGTGTCAGACAATGGGTCTCGACAGGAAGTCCTCTCCAGGATCGCACAAACAACTGCTGCCCTTACAAGGTTGAAGCCCATTTGGAAAGACAGAACCATCAGTCTACATTCCAAAGTAAGACTGCTGCGCTCTCTGGTCATCTCCATCTTCCTATATATGCTTGCGAAGCATGGACCCTCACAGCAGATCTCCAACGAAGAATACAAAGCATGGAGATGAGGACTGTGCTACAGAAGACTTCTGTGCATTTCCTATACCCAACACATCACCAACGTTGAAGTCCGACAGACCATCACACAAGCCATTGGACAACACGATGACCTGCTCACAGTGGTGAAGAAACGGAAACTCCGATGGTATGGCCACGTCACCAGATCATCAGGCCTTGCAAAGACCATTCTGCAAGGCACAGTGCAAGGAGGTAGAAGAAGGGGGAGACCGAAAAAGAGGTGGGAGGACAACATTCGAGAATGGACTGGTTTGACACTGAGCGAAGCCATGAGGGCTGCTGAGGACAGAGAAAGATGGAGTATGCTGGTTAAGCGATCATCTGTGGTGCCCCTACGACCTTCGGGTTATGGGACAGGATAGGATAGGATAGGATAGGTCTAGAAGGGAGACGCGTTACAGGCACAATAGGCGCTCGCGTGTCCAGATACAAGCGCCTGTGTAGCACAGGGGCATTAACCAAGTAGAGTGGATCCTTGACAGCAAAGCGGTAGTGGGTCCTCTGTAGTACAGCGGGTCCTATGTATTTTATGTGTCTGGGAATACATTTGAATGGCTTTCCATCTTGTTTTATTTTGTGTGCTTTTTCTTCCACGTTCACTTGTTTGCCTGCCGCCAAGAACTATATCTTGCCTGCCGCATACATTTCGTAAATCAATGTTTAATATAATCAACCGTTTTTGATCCGTCTCTCGAGCGGTTTCTACCGGCTTCATATCTTTGTGACTGGGAGTTGTCTGTGAAAACAAGGTATTTAACATGAAACTGGGTTAGTTGTTTTGGTGTTGGAATCTCTTCAGCTCTTCTCACTCTTAGGCCTGTACATTCGTTTCATGTATCAACCTCACTGCGATCAGCAGTTTCTGTATGATCTCTTCGCCGTTCCTAATATGTCATCCTGTCCTATCCCGTAACTCGAAGGTCGTTGGGGCACCACAGATGATCGTTTTACCAGCGTACTCCATCTTTCTCTATAATCAGCAACCCTGATAGCTTCGCTCAGCGTAGAGCCAGTCCATTCTCGAATGTTGTCCTCCCACCTCTTTTTCTGTCTCCCTATTCTTCTGCCTCCTTGCATCGTGCCCTGCAGGATGTTCTGCTGACGTGGACATACCATCAGAGTTTCCGTTTCTTCACCACTGTGAACATATATTGTCCAATATAGCTTGTGTGATGGTCTGTCAGACTTAATTCATAGTTGGTGATGTGCTGGACATAGAAAATGCCCGGAAGTCTTCTGTAGCACCTCATCTCCATGCTTTGTATTCTTCGTTGTAGATCTGCTGTAAGGGTCCATGTTTCGCAAGCGTATAGGAAGATGGAGATAACAAGGTAGCGCAGCAGCCTTACCTTGAACCTAATATGTCAAGGAGGTAATAAAATAATGAGATCGGATGAAATCTTTTAGTCAAGTACTTAGGTCTAGTTTGTGCAGGCATGCGTTCCATTGCAAGGATCCTGATGCTCTTGTCCTAGATGGTAGAGTGCCGACTATAGAAATAAACCCAGCGCGTGCTCAGATGTCTGGGCATCAGACTATGATGTGCTCAAAGGCTGCAAGTGGTAACTTGGAGTTAGATCCTGTATCGGCCAGTGCCTTGAGCAGCTCTTCAGATGAATAAGTGCTCCATAAGAACAAGTAATTTAAATACAAATTAAATAGAATAGAATGGATCATCAATAGCAAAGCGGTACCAGTAGTATCTATGTTGTATAGATATCCTATCCCATAACTCCCCCTGTTGGGGTGCCGGGGGTTTCAGTATAAATAGTATCCCCACTTTCTGGAAATTTAGTGCTTTAAATTGCCACTGTCACTGTCTTTCTCATTTGCTCTTTCTCAGTCCTGCTGTGTTCTATCAATCTGTTATACTATTTTTTTCTTCGCTAGACCAGTCACCTACCTTTTTTCTTGAAAACTCTTCCGGGACAAGACTCCTTGTTTGTGTATGAGGTCTGTTGGATCAGCTTGGGAATATTGGACGCTTTCTGCCAGGTGGTCACTAGGGCTTCCTATGATGTTATTATTTAGCAATGAAGGCATTTTATATGTACAGTGTATGTGTTTTGTTGATAATTTATAATGATGTTTGTATTCTATTTTGTTTTTGTAAACGGGGGTTCGATAAATTAGAGTGCAGCCTCAGCGTCCCCTGCGTGGGATGTCTTTATTGTAAAGTGACTGGCTGGTGGAGGGCATTCAGTTTTCCCACTAGGGTTGTTTCAGCAGATCTTTTATGCGGATTGGGGGTTGTCTGGTCCTGATTTGGCTCGGAAGAGTCCGCTGGACCTAAAGCAACAATTATGTAATGTAATGTAATCCCATAACTAAGGTCGTTGGGGCCCAGAGATGATTGTTTAACCAGTGTACTCCATCGTTCTCTGTTCTCAGCAACCCTCATGGCTTCGTTCAGTGTCAAACAAATTCATTCTCGAATGTTGTTTTCTCACCGCTTTTTCTGTCTCCCTCTTTTTCTACCTCCTTGCACCGTGTCTTGCAGGATAGTTTTTGCAAGGCCTGATGCTCTGGTGACGTTGCCATAGATATATATCTATCTATTATAGATACATAGTACCACTTGCAAAGACAATCCTGCAAGGCACAGTGCAAGGAGGTAGAAGAAGAAGGAGACCGAAAAAGAGGTGGGAGGACAACATTCGAGAATGGACTGGTTTGACACTGAGCGAAACCATCAGGGTTGCTGAGGACAGGGAAAGATGGAGTACGCTGGTTAAACGATCATCTCTGGGGATAGGATAGGATAGGGATAGTACTACTGTGCTATTGAGGATCCACTACCACTGCGTTATAGACGACCCATTCTACGATGTATACAAGAGCTCTTTAAAAAAACTTGGTGTTTAGCAGGAAACTCCAATGAATACTTGACTATTGAAATGCTATGGCTGTGGCAATCCACTGTGCTATTTGCCAGGCCCTGGAATATATTCATCTCTGAAAACTACGAGTGCTTCGTCAACAGCTGAAATGCGGTGCCTGAAAATAAAAACACCGTTTGCCTATTTGCAGGCACTGGAAAGAGAAAGACAAAAGAAAAAGGCAAGAGGAGAAAAAGGAGTTAAGTGTGAAAGTGACTGTATGATGCAACAGGGTGTTTGCCATGTTCCATGTTTCACAGCAAGGTCAGGTTGGAACACACACATACACACACACACACTCGCAAGCTCGCTCATAAAACACAAAAATCCTACAAAAATTTGCGTAATTATAGCTCACATGCTTTTTTAATTCAAACTGTTTACTTCGCCCATGCATTAAAATCACACTCAACTCTGCATCCTGAACTTCAAAACATTGTTCAACACAGCCTACCCCAGAAACAAACACAACAAACCATCATACATTCCATCACATCACCATAGCACTCAAGGCAAATTTTCAGTATGTTTACAGCTTGCTTTCATTCAAATATAGAGCATCAATCATGCAATTCACTACAAATCATGAACACAGAACCTCTCAACATACATCTTATCATCAATTCAACGCCCTTGAATATTGCACTAACAACATCAACTTTCATCTGGTATCTTTCATCTGGTATATCTTTTCACAATCATCAATTTGCACACCATTTTCCCCTCTGATCATCACTCTTAACATCAACAAAAACCAATCTCAGCTTTTTTTGTGGTTTTAGCAGCATGAACCTTCGCCACATTGCTGCCGGTTCAGGCCGGCAATTTCTCGTGACAATGGTGCCTTTCCTCACACGACCCATCGTTACCTCTCTTTGCAGTTTGGATGCTGCGCAAGGGTTCCACTGCATTTTCAGTTCACTTGTGTTGTGTTATTAATAGTGCATGACAAACTAGTACGCTGTTCTTATTCCATTAGTACTGTATTTTAGGGACTACAAGAAAATACCCATGATGAGTGTTACTTTGGTTTTGAGACATTTATCCCTGGTTGCCTGATAAAAACTGTCTCCTGGTACCTTAATTCTATCTGATACGACATCAACTTCGATACAGTCCTGATTCTCGAGTACGAGGGCGGACAGTTTGTAGCCACATGTTAGACGCAACGTATCATAAGACGTATGAATCAACGTCGAGGAAGACCAGTTTCTCCTTGTAGTCTGTAAAATATGGTGTCATTTCTCCATTAAATGCTCTTATTACTCTTGGGTTAGTACCACATTTTATGCTGAAGGTCTCACACAGTTGGGGTAAATATAAAACGTACAAAACAATAGTCGCCACGTTGGAGAAAGGGTCACCTTTGTCAGACCTCAGAAAGGATGTAATTCTCTCATTTCTTTTTAAGTGCAATGAGCACGGACTTTTTCCATGGATACCTGCGCTACACAATACTATGTCATCCCTATCAGCAACACCGCTGAATAAAAGACAGTGCGAGTATAACCCCATCATCAGACTCCTATGCTTAAAGTTGCATACAACGCCACTGGAATCCACCCACTATTGTTACATGCGGAGCAATCAGCTCTGCGCTGTTGAGTCTTCCCCGGTAGACAGTTCCTTGATACTCAGCAGACCCTTCAGCAGCACGCAGACAAAACACTGCCGAGGTTCTGAAGGAGGGCTGATGGGACCGTCATCCCCGATGTAAATGTGACTGCTGGAGGTCAAGGCCAATGCAGGTCAAAGGTCACGATGTGTCATTATTATTGAAACAGACGCATCATTCTCTTGCCTCTCATTGCCCCGTACACAGAGACACACATCTGCCATCACGCAGACCAACAACAACAACAACAAAAACACCATATACAGCGCAGCAACACAGTACAACCATCTTTTTATATAAGTGATCATGTCCCCTGTAACTATTTTAACTGCTGATGTTACATGTATTTTATTGTTTATTGTTAACTTGTGAGTATGTGTGCTTGTGTGCCAGCGCTTCACAGCAGACTACAAGTTTTGAATTCACCCTTTTCAAACTAAATTATTATCATGAACAAAGTACCGAGGAAAGGATACGGAAGTCTCAAGACCCAGATTCCACCAGGGGGCAGCACAATGTCGCCAGCTCCAGGGTGGAACGTGGGGCAGGGCTGGGGTGCAGGGCGGACGCGGGGAGTCATGACGGCTCGTACCGGACCCTCCGGGGTGATGGTATAGACGCGCATCAGCTGCGCCAGCAAGCTTTTGGATGTGTGGCACTGGCAGGGCGTGAACAGAGGCATGTCCATGTTGAGCAGGCGATAGGCCGTGTCCTGTCCACAACAATGCAACCAGCAGAATCAGGCACAGCATAGTACGGCGCACCAACTTCTTCTTAGAACCGCGAGTGCAGCGTCTTGCAGATAACGCATGAACGAGCGCTGAAGTTTAAAGTCTACAGCCTCCCTCTCCCTCCTTCCCTCTTCCCCACCATTGGTGATATAACAGACAGGGATAACCAACCCGGGAAAGAGATGGAGGTAAGGACCCAAATCAACACTGAACCCCCATCCTGCTAAGATGGACAGAGAATAATGGCCACTTTTATCCCGACCACCATGGGGTTTGAACCTGAGTCATCAATGTGCCAGGCTCTACCACTGAGCTACTGTGCTGGGAAAAAGGCATTACATTACATTACATTACATGATTATTGCTTTAGGTCCAGCGGACTCTTCCAAGCCAAATCAGGATCGGACAACCCCCAATCCGCATAAAAGATCTGCTGAAACAACCCTAGTGGTAAAACTGAAGGCTCTCCACCAGCCAGTCACTTTACAATAAAGACATCCCACGCAGGGGACCTTTAGGCTATACTCTAATTTATCGAACCCCCATTTACAAAAACAAAATAGAATACAAACATCATTAAAAATTATCAACAAAACACATACATATAAAATACCTACATTGCTAAATAATAACATCATAGGAAGCCCTAGGAACCACCTGGCAGAAAGCGTCCAATATTCTCAAGCTGATCCAACAGACCTCACACACAAATAAGGAGTCTTGTCCCGGAAGAGTTTTCAAGAAAAAAGGTAGGTGACTGGTCTAGCGAAGAAGAAGATAGTATAGCAGATTGATAGAACAGAGCAGGAATGGGAAAGAACAAATGAGAGAGACAGCGACAGTGGGAATTTAAAGCACTAAATTTTCCAGAAAGTGGTGATACGATTTATACTGAAACCCCCGGCACCACAACGGAGGTGAAAGAGGCAGTGAGTGAGGCCATTGAATTGTAAAAGGGACAGGGGGAACGGGAAAACAAAAATTTCTCTTCAAAGCCCACCACAATATTGTCAGGCAAGCCCAATGCTGCAGGCAGCAGGAATGAAAGAGAAAGCGAACATTGGCAGAACAGTAAAGGAACTGCTCACCCTGACAGTAGTGTTGGCCAGCACCTTGATGACCTTGCCCGGAGCGCTGCAGAAGAAGCGATGACCGCGGGGGCACTCGTATTCCATGCCCAGGTAAAATCGCACCGTGTTCTCTGGAGCCTCTGTCAGACCTGCGGAACGTACCGACTGTACAACAGTATGGTCAACAACATGCATCAAAATGCATATAGAATAACATCGTTAGGGTCTAAATTAACATTAAAATAAAACAAAATAACAATGCTATGGTTTAAAATAACAAAGCTATGTTCACAAATGATAGTGATAGTGCTCCCAAAGGCTAAAAGTGGGTGCCTTGGGGTCAGAGGGAAGGATGGGGGGTGGGGAGAGGGGAGAGGAGGGGTGGTAGAAGGGGCTGTGAGAGGGTTTGGGGGTGGGGTTGGGATGGTGGTGGGAGATTCAGTTATAGTCTCTGGAGCTGGAAAATCGCTATATAAGAACATTTAAATAAAACAATAATAGTTTTCAGTCTGTGACTTCTTTTTCCTATCGGTTTATGTTTGGTCTCAATCTATGTGTAGCATGCGCCTATAACTGGACTGAAAAGCAAACTCTGCCTATCAGGCGCACTTTTCTGCGTAGATCGCCGAGCGTGACGTCCTCCCCTCTTGCTGGCGGTGGTTTCGTTGATGGTGGGCCACCGGTCGCGGTCGGAATGCACCGGCACATCCCAGGGCAGCAGGAAGTTGGTGCCCGGCAGAAACCCCGGCAAGTCCAAGCCTAGCGGACAAACATCAGAGATGATAGTGTGGGTTTATGAGACGCAGAGCGTTTTTTTTTGTTTTTTTTAACTGTATCCATATTAACAGCTGGTATCAAATAACTTGCTATTCTTAACATGTCAGAAAATTCACTATATCCTTACCATATTTTATTTCTCTAGAGTATTTTGTCCAGTCTTGTCTGGTCTAATGATACTAATAACCATTATTCTTACCTTACCTTCAAAGAATCATAAGTTCAATATTAAAAACTTAGAAAAAAAAGTTAAAATTTGTGAACAATTGTCTTTTTTTTTTTTTTACTAACATTTGTTGACCCTATAATCTTGACCTTGAAGTGAAGTCATTCATTCACTGATCATTTATTAGATCTCATGGATGTACACCATCTTACCAAGTTTGGTTGTGATAGTTTAAATAGATTCTGAGATATGAATCCACTTTCAAGTTTTGCACATCCGGATGGCAGATGGTGGACAGACAGATGGACGGCCAACATATTTTTAAAAATATCATTTTAGGACTATTTAGGACTCATCTTGCATAGATTTGCAAAAATCTGGACAATCTTTTTCGTTTTGTTTTGTTTTGTTATGCATGTGAGTCAAAAATTGATGAACACAGCCCCACCATGCACATGGTTGTAGAAGCTGGCTTTGTCCAGGCAGCAGAGTGCCCAGGATGGGAATTTTGGCAGCAAGCCTGGGGGACTGTTGGAGTGGACCATACCAAGTAGGTACTCCGTGGTGGAATGCTGTCGCTGAGTCTGCAAGGTGATCTTCCCGAACGTTTCTGCAATCAGAATCAGGATCAGAATCAGAATCTTCATTGGCCTAACACGTCTCGGGCAGACTGGAGTTGGATCCTGTTTCGGCCAGAGAGTCTCAAGCAGTTCTTGAGGTGAATAAGGCTCTTATATCAGGATGATTAAATTTTAAAAAAAATTAAACCAACTGCAAGGAACGTTTCAATGACAGAAGAAAACCTTTGCTTACATACTGTCCAAAGAATGAAAACTGAATGGATGAATGAGCACTTAACATCCACACACACCTTTGATAATATGGCGGACAGGGAGAGGGACGGAGGGAGGAGGGGTATGGAAGGGGTGGAAGGAAGGGTAACCATTCTAGGGAACAGGGGGCAGGTACCTAATTCAACACTGAACCACCAGAGCACTTATACTGCTAACGTAGATAGAAAAATGGCCACTTTTTTTAATCCAGGTTACATAGGGATTTGAAACCTTGGTCATCGGCGTGTGCTAGGCGAATGCTGTTATCACTAAGCCACAGCGGTAAGTCATAATAAAAAATGTACAAAATAAAACACGTGGAGACGCCAAAAGGAGAAGTATTAAAAAAAAAAGACAGTGAGTTTTTTTCAAACCTTTAAAATGTAAAACATGTCAATAGCAGACCAACATGAACAGGAAAAAACCCCAAGAAAAATGGCCTCCAAATTTAGAATACAAATTAGCTAATAAAACCAATGTCTTGTGCTGAAACTACGAGCTGACCGTCCCTAGTCATTTCTGCAGAAAATAAAGAAATATTATTATTATTATTATTATTATTATTATTATTATTATTATTATTATTATTATCTAAACAAGCCCAGCCTACCTTCTTGTTCACTGGGGTGTGATCTGTCATCCACTCGCTCTTCAGGCATTTCTAGCTGCTCTTCTTGCTGTTCCGCCTCCACTTTATCGTTTGCCCTGTCCTCGGCTCTGTCATCTGCTTTGTCGTCTCCTCTATCATCTGCTTTGTCATCGGCTCTGTCCTCAGCAACCTCAGTTTGCTCTTCATGCTCCTCATGGTTCAGCTGCGACTCGTCCTTGAAGACGGCAATGTCTACAAAGACCTCTACAACATTGGCAGCTATGTTCTAGGCTTCTTGCTTCCTCTCATAGACACTTGTAGACCAACCACAATCAACATGCCAGCATTTTCTTTTCTCATGAATTTTAAAGAATTTCAACAACAAAAGTGTAGTAAAATAAAATAAAAACTTAAAAATAAAAACCATCTAAAGGTAAACACATAACATTTTGAGATAAAACTGGCACACAATTGTAAAAAAAATGTACAAAAAACGTCTAGCTTGAACAATAATTTACAAGTAGAAATAACTGAGCAACACTTATACATTTCTGACAGGTAATTTAATTTACACAGATATGCTATTTGAAATATTTTTTTTTTTAAATTAGTCCAAATGTGAGATGGAAAGCAAGAGTAAGACAGAGGGATGCAATCGCATCATCTTTGTTGTATTTTTTATGAGTGGGTGCTCGGTATTGCATCCTTTGTGTCCCTATTATGTCCCTATGTAGTGCATAGATCAGTTCTGCTGGCATGTGGGTTGGGGGTGGGGGCTGGGTGGCTGCCCACCAACGACAAGAGTTGTCTTACCTAACTTATGAATGTTAAAAGCTAATCGATGAAAAGAGTAGTCATGCCTAACTAACGAATGTGACACAGCTAACTGATTGAGCTTTCCAATCTGTGTGTATTTTTGCTGCTGACGGTTTTACTGTATTGAAAAAGAAAAACAAACAGGTCAATAGGATGATGATGAGATAACACGTCATTGGTATATTTTGTCACACTATTGTATGATGAGATAAGTCGTTATTAGCAGACAAAGAGTTAACTGTTAACTTTCCATACCACATGTTACCGTATGTGCAGTAATTTTACCAGACTGCATGCTACCCGCATGAAACCACAGGGGTTTAGAGATAACTGACAAACTGTGCTCTCTAATGTTAAAAGATACGGTTGGTCTATTTCCTGCAAAGCCTTGTGTATATTGCTGAGAATTTTACATACATTCGATACAGTTAAAGTTCCAACTCGTGAGGTGAGGCATCAATTTCTACATCAGGAGGGTTGTCATGTTAATGTTGTGTCGCTGAAAATTTTAATCTGATGAATAAAAATTGATGCAACAACAACAACAACGCTGAGAATTTTTACGAAGGTTTTCTTGTCCTCTACATACTTTTTCTAGCCATTTTTTTCTGACGCATTTTTGTCCATGCATCGGCAAGCAAGATGGCCGATTCCATCTCTGACAGTGATGCATTTTTTCATGTTTTTATATTTAATGTTTCTGGGGACAATTTTGGAAGGGAAAATACACTTGGATACTCAGGACAAAGTGATGTTTCAGTTTTGTCAGTACAAACATTGGATTTGTCTGACTGTAACGTATCGCCGATCGATACAGCAGATTCTTTTTCCTCACAATAAAAAATAAAGAAAAATCATAGTAATTACCTTGGCTGCTACTTGTATTGCAGCTTCTTTCTTTTTGCAATGTGGTTAGTAAATTTGCTTGAAACTTAAAGTGCCTGTGTTATTTTAACTTCAGTAACCCTCTGGTATGCACAAAAGAGTCACCTTGTTTTTCTGCCAATTTTTAACTTTTTTTTTTTTACCTGTAATTAGCAGCTTTGGACAATTTTTTCAAACAGGCAAACCTCATAATAATATAATTGTACCTGCACTTGGTTTATGCAAAGAACAGTAAACTGTCAATAGCTAAAAAAAATATAAAGAAAATAATCAATTTAGAAACATGCACGCATTGATTTTCTTAACCATCAACCCTCTTCTTTTGACAAAAATTCTCTCGTGTTTCAGGGATTCTGTCTCAAGACTTCTAAAAAAATCGCTATGGGAGGTTGAGAGTTACTACTGTCCTTTATTATCTCACCTTCATCCTCTACATCTTGGCCTAGGGCGTTGTCCTTGGAGTCTTCCTCAGGCTGCTGAAGGTGACTCTGAGAAAGTTCCAGCTCATGAGGTGAGGCATCAATTTCTACATCAGGAGGGTTGTCATGTTGATGGAACAGGTCGCTGTGGTCTCCTCCAGACTGACCTTCAAACAGGCAATCTAGATTGTTTGTCTTGTAGCAAAAACTATGAAGTTATGTCTTTTGTGCAACAATCAACAAAGAATATCCCACATGGTTAAACACGCCTGCATAATAATTACACAATAATTTGCACATTCCGGATTTTGACTAAATGTGGACAAATATACAGCAGATAAAGAAACAGGTAAATGAAATTTCACAAATTAAATTAAACAATATACCAATAAAACCAAAAAGTAAATAAACAAAACAAAACAAAACATCTACCCATATATTTTACAAGTATAATAATGCTACTACTGGACACCACATACACACTTTTCTCCTAAATCAGACTCAAAGAGCGGCGATAGGTAACCAACATACTTGCTCACATGTTACACACACACTTCTACATTTATTTATGTATTTACTTGTTCTTATATAGCGCCCCTTTCCAGCCCAAGAGGTGCTCAAGGCGCTGGCCGATACAGGATCTAACTCAAGCCGCCTAAGGCCCCCACTTACCCAACAAACACACATTCATCACTCAAACACGTGGTGTCAAGGCAGGAATGTTGTTATAAAAAGATGGAAAAGAAATCCCAAAAGCGCATTTTTGACCACCTCCAATACCATTCTTAATTAATAAAGGAGAAGAGAAACAAGAGTTCCCTGAAAAGCTTCATACTCAAGTTAACTATTTCGTTCTTGGCAGGGGGGGTCAAACCCGCACCCTCTGACTTTGGTAACTTTGGCACGGAGACTTGCGCTCTAACCCTTAGGCTACAGGCCACCCCAAAGAATCAGCAGCGGTCGGTCATGCGCGCGCTGCCAGGCTGACAAACCACCAACCTAGGCTCATGGCTAAACTGAGCGTCGACATCCCCGTCACCACGTCCTTGACACTCTCCGTCCCTGGTGCCTCAGCGCTAGTCTTAAAAACCAGCGCTTCCTTGGTAACTGAGGAAGAGGAGGAGGTAGAGGGCTTGAGGCTGGGGTTGGGAGAGGCAGGCGCAGCGGTGACAAAGGCAGAGCTGGCTTTGAAAGCGGGCATGTCGATGTGTGGCAGTGTACCGCAACAGGCCGTCTCCAAAGTCATGTAGAAATCGTAGTTGGCGCTCTGAAAGCAATAAAGCGGGATGTCTTAAAGTCCATATTACTATCCTAATTTGTCAAGAAGGCAAGCCAAAAGGTGGAAGGAGATAAAACACATCAGATTAAAAACTTCTCCACACATGCATTTTGCAAAAAAAATGTTTTGCCAGTGAATTACAAGCCAACTCATAACTAGTCCTTGGGTTGCTGTCATTACGACTTTTATTACTCTTGATCAAAATTAGATATAACAAAATCAAAATTTGAGTGTAAAAATGCCCGACATACTTGAGCAAAGCTGCTGTCCTACAAAGAGCTGGTGTCATTTGAAACAGTTCAAAGTTAAACTACAAGGGCAAAGCCTATATGACTCACATGGTCCTTATAGAACGTGCAATACTTAGCATGAAAACGACTGCCCAGAAGAGAAAACAAATGAAACAGTGGCATTAAAATGCAAAGTAATATCGATTATGAACTTTCTATGCTCTTGACCTTGAATTTATCTTGACCTCTGGCTCCAAATACACTCATGTAATATTAAATAAACTACAGCAAAAGTTGTAGTACGCCAAAAAAAACAGTGACTTTGGGATGATGATGATCTTCAGTAACCTTGGTCTTGGGATCACTTTGACCTTCACATGATCTCTCATGCTGATGTGTGATCAAAAACCCCAAAGAATCAAAAAGTTCAATATTAATAACTTTAAAAAAAGTGAAATTTTGTGAAAAATTGTAATTCTTTGACTAACATTTGTTGACCCTGTGACCTTGACCTTGAAGCAAAGTCATCTGTTCACTGATCATTTATGAGGATTGATGGATATACACCATCTTACCAAGTTTGGTAGTGATGGTTGAAAAAGGTTCTGACATTAATCCACTTGCAAGTTTTGCAACGGCGGACGGTGGACACTGGATGACAAACAGACGGACGGATGGGGAAAAAAAATTGGGGGGACTATTTAAGACTTATCTCGCACAGATTTTCAAAAATCTAGACAAAGATTTGGGGGTGGGTGGGGGGCGGATAAATACATAAGACTCACGTTGCTATGCATTGGAGTCAAAAAACCAGGATTCAAATAATGAGTTACCAAGAACATGGGTACATACTGCTCAGCCTGAACATTTTTCATAGTATATACTACTATCACTTGTCTGTTCATACACTGCACGGGACAGGTATTTTCACCCAGCACTTGTGCCTGCTGAAACGCATATTATCCTTTAGCATGCTGACTTTTCTGCGCGTTTCTTTTCCCTGCCACTGGCCAAATAAAAGTCATATTTTCATGAAATTTTGTGTGTGGGTGGATGAATGTTTTGCCTAACATTTCCTATGATCATATTTGTCTAATGTCGAATATATTTGGTGAGGAAAAAAAAGAAAATGACAAAGAAAATAAATCTTGTAGCCACTCGTGGTCACATGCATCGGGTATCTCTTCATCATAGAAGAAAAATCACTCATTTTATCATCGTCTAACTCCGCATAATCTGGTGCATCCCCCTGTAGTCCCAATTTTCATCTTCATCAAATCCTAAAAAGTTTTCTTCAGAGTCTGAAGCCATAATGATTTCAAGGTTTGAAAGATAACATTTTCGTCTATCATTTTTGCAAAACCCAAATGCAAACTTCTCAGAATTTTTTAACCTTTATCAGCAAAAAATAAGCCCACATTCTGATACTTGCACTGGTAGATTTAGCCTCTATTTGCAAACAGGAAGTAGTGTGGATGCCCTTTGTGCGTAAAAATGGTTGCAAAAGGGAGAAGAGTTTATAGTAGGTATTCGAGGGCGAGTTATATTGCCGGCAGTGAATGAGGAAAGAGAGGGGTTGGGGATATATATCGCCGGTAGCATGCTAAAGGCTGACAATCAGGAATTCCAGCTTTTGGAATAACCATACAAACCCATGCAAGTATGGTGCATGTTCTCATTACAATGAAGTTGATCAGCAGAGATTGCACTAAAACACTTTGCGAACACTCTCCCAGTGACACATGTTCTCACCCTGTGGTCAAAAGGGTCGTCTTTCTCGGCCTGCTGCCTGCCACAGTTGCAAGCCGCTCGTGTCTTCAGCCCGCTGGAGTGTGCCATCACTGGCAAATCCTTGTTCTCCTCCATCAAGGAGTCGCTCAACGCTCTGTGAAGCTGCGACAACGATTAGATGACACAGATCACGCAGACATGAGAGTTAGTTATAATTAATAATGACGTTGATGATAATGATGATGATGAGGAGGAGGAGGAGGATACTGGATGTTATTCATGTGTTTCTGACACTATGCACACACAACTACTGGTTGCAGTCTATGTATTAAAACCGTCTTAGTGAATATCTGAGTAAAAGTTACCTTTGTGAGCACTAACATTGCGGTATTAAAACTAGGGAAAAAGACTGTAAGTGAAATTCCTAAGACTCTTACTGCTGCTGCACACACGCCTTCATTCCTACAAAAGGCTGGAACTGACCTGGTTGACGCACAGGCTCCCGGAAAGACTGACACCTTCGCACTGTCGGTGACCATTTTTCCAGTAAGCGTTGCAGGACAGTTCTAGCTGGACCAGATACTTGTCAAACGCTGGTCCTCGGGCGTACTGAGAGTACACTCTCTTAGCTTGTGTTAGCTGCACAGAAAAAGACAAATATGCACACATATACACAGCAAGTTCAAACAAACCCATGCAAATAGAAAAAAATACAAAATACATATACAGCATTATTTAATGTCCCCAAAAACATTTACAAGGAGATTTTTCCATGCAGTGTCCATTTGCATATAAAAATTCGAAACAATGAAATTAAATTATTACAGCAACATAAAATGGGAAATAAAATATTGATGTTGATATTTCCTATCCTATCCCGTAACGCAGACGTCATTGAGGCACCACAGATGATTGTTTAACAAGCATACTCCATCTCTCTCTGTCCTCAGTAGTCATCATGGTTTTGCTCAGTGTCAACCCAGTCCATTCTTGAATGTTGTATTCCCACCTCTTTTTTCTGTCTCCCACTTTTTTTTGCCTTCTTGCACCGTGCCTAACAGGATGATCTTTGCAAGGCCTGAAGTTCTGGTGACATGGCCATACCATTGGAGTTTCAGTTTCTTCACCACTGTAAGCATGCCATCGTGTTATCCAAAGGCTTGTGTGATGGTCTTTACATGACCCTAAAGTTACAAAAAAAAAACCTCTTTATCTCACTCTTGCATCAGATATAGTAAACAGAAAAACCTACCTTGGACTGGTGAAAAGAAGTGACGTAAAAAGAAGGGAGGTCTTGTTGGTACTTGGATTCCGCCATGGCAATGATCTTGTTGCAGCGACTGTCAAACAAACAACCACAACATTGAACTAGGGTCTTAACATGACAGCACCATTCAAATTTATGCAGAGAGTGCCGCAGACCATGCACAATAAAGTGTACAAGAATGCCAATTTCCCCACAAAGGGACCACAAAACTAAATGTAAAAATTTTAGGATTTAATTCTTGGCCATCTTCTTCCTTTGTCTTTTTTCTTCTCTTCATCTTCTTTCTCCTCCTCTTCTCCTTCGTCTTTTTCATCTTCTTCTTCATGGTACTGTGAAGACTCCAGGCACACACCACACACATATGCACACCACACAAACATACACACACACACATGCACACCACACACACACACCACACATACACACACTCTTGCATGCATACCCTCTGCTGCCCACTCCATTCACCATCATTTACTACTATCCCTCTCGCTTTCCTTAAAACATGTTTATCACTCAAGTTTCCTCTGACCTTTCAGAGAAGCGGAGGTCAGGATCAAGCAGCGACCTGAGAGTGTTGAGGGCACTCTGGGCTCGACCTTCGGGCGTGGCGTCGAACAGAAACTTGTGGACAGCTTTACCCACCATCATCCAAGTCGCTACAGTTGGCAACTGAAAGCCACAGATGCTGCAAGGCGTTAAAAGATATGGTTCGCTGATGGTGCGGTCGATCAGCTATGTAACCTGAATGCATGCAGCAGAACTTCCACGAATGTGGCACTGTACAGTTTTCATTTGTTTGTTCAGTTTTTGTTTCACCTTAACTTTCTGTTCAATTAGTTGCAACTTAAACAATAGGTGCAGCTTTTTCGAGGATATTTCTTGATGTTTAATTGTTATTTCAGAGGGTGCGGCTGGAAACATAGGTGCGCCTGGTAGTCCGGAAAATTCTGTAATTATCATTATCAACCAAAAAGACGAAAAGATGAGAGCCGCCATGTGTCCACGGCGGTGCCCTGAAGAACCCAGAGTGTTATGGATTCCTGATCCTAATTAATTATCAATCAAAATATCAGGGTTATTGAGATATTTTCTTCGGTACACTCTGCAGTTTATTTTTCATATCTCACAACATCTTAGTAGATGACTGATCATGTGGATACATCTACCTTTGAGTAATGTAAGAAACCATACAAAAACCCCTGAAGGGTGGTCAGTTTTTGAGAAAACAGACAAGAACAGAACAAATTTAGATTAGACAAAAACATAAAAATTAACAGTTAGATTCAGCATCTGCCCACCCCCACCTCCTCCTTCCCCCCCAAAAAAGAGAAGCCAACAGCAGTAAATGATACTATAAATATAATAATAACATGAGGATAACAATGGGTTACTTCACTAACCTCAAACCTTGACGCTACGGCATTGCGCCCCACGTTGTCATCAAATCCTTTGTTGAAGGCCATTTCTATGTGTTGCCATAGAAACTCTTTGAAGCTGTGGTCCGGTCGCCCTAGCAGCGGGGAGCGCAGTGCCTCTGCTTCACTGGCCGCAGCCGCTGCGGCCATCTTGCGCAGATAGGTCTTTGATTTGGGGGTGTCTGAACCAGAAAAAACAAAAAAGGCAAATAAATAACAATAATAATAATAATTGCAATTATAATTTTAAAAGTTTAAACACAGGACAAGTACAGCTACCAGGCATATAACAAATGAGATGAAACTAAAACTTGAAAGAATAAAAGTAGAAACCTTTAAGTTCTTCTTCTTTCTCTTTCTGTTGAGGGCCCACAGTCAAATGAATCCACTAAAAACAGGTTTAACTCACCATCACCATCGCTTCTCCATGAACCACTGCGATCGTAGTTTTCAAGCAGCTTTCACATTTTTGTATATTCGTGCTGTTTTATAGTGTTCTTCAGCTATAGAATGAGGCAGCACAGTTTAATTTGTGATCACTGGCTTCATGTGATTTTTGCCAAACAAAATGGTGTCATCTACTTTGACAAAAATTAGATCATTTATACCACCCCCTCCCTCCCTCTTCCTCTTCCCCTCCCCCCCCCCACACACACACATCCAAAATCAGGTATTTTCCACTTGAAACATTTCAAACTTTGCACTATAGTGTACCAATATGTCAACAATGACTCCTGAAATTTTCCTGTTCTTTTGTGGAGTACTTTGTTTTTATTGATTTCTTTTACTAAATTGTACAAATGGGCAGTATGAAGAGTGTGCATGCCTATGAGTCATGTGTGACCAAGATATCATTAGATAATGTTTTGAAATTAATTATGGGCTATTGATCTAGAGAGAGAGAGAGTCTGTGTTATTTGTGATATCATGTACTTTCTTGGTGTGTAAAGTGTCCTCCGTTTATCTGTCCTCTTTTTCCTCCCCACTGCATGTTGATTCTTCTTTCTATCGTTTTCTTTTGTTTGGTTTTATTGATTTTAACTGACAAGACGTATCATCACCTCATTGGCCAACCCGACGCATCTTTTTGGTTTTATGACTGGACTGTATTTATATCCTTTCATTTGTTTTTTGGTGCCTGTCTTTCTTACCCCTCTAACTGTGTTTCTTGTGATTCTTCTCTTTGTGATTGTCGTGTTTCCCCTTCTCCCCCCTCTCTCTCACCCTCTCTCCGGATCTATTGCTCTCTCAAGTCAGTGGCAAAAGCGTGCAGAGTTTTGATATGAGTTTGAATATTATTGGTGAACTGTGTTTCGTTTGTAAATATTGTTTGCGTATTTTTTCTCTCATGAGATCGAGATTATGACGCAAGACTGGTTTTGGTAGTAACGCATATATAAGTTTGTGTCAACTCTTTTCTGGTTAGTTAGATTGCTGGGTCTGAGAGAAAGTTGGGTCGTTTTTAGTTTATATGATATAAAAGTTGTGCTCACCTGATTTGAAAGATAGAGTTTAAATGTGATGTTCACGATTTGTAGAGTTTTGTGGAAGCTTTTATTTTACCTGCCTTTGGTACCAGACGTTATTGTCGCCTTTTGGATCTGTGTGGTTTCCAAACGTCTTACAGCGGTCATAAGGTACTTATAGTTATTTTGCGTTTTGCATATGTTTTTGTTGCTTTGTGCAAATGATTATGATCTTTTATGATTTTCTCGTTTTAATGACCGATTTGATGCTTTTTCTGCAAATCGATTTGATTCTGATATTCTTTAAGCTTTTGATTTTCTAATGCTTAATAGAATTCGTTTTGATTTAGAACTTGGTCTTTGTCAGAAGAATTATTGAAGTGAACACTTTGTTCAGGATTTGTAAATAAGGACAAGTCAAGTTTATTTGTTTTTAGCTTGTGGTCAGTCATAATGCGCTGATTATGCTGAACGTCTTGGCTTGATTAAAGCTAATTGTCGTCACAATTTGTCGGACTAAGTTTGACGAATAAGATAACTGTTTTGGTCTTTAATGAAATAACGTTTTTTGTCGAATTATCGGCCTTATTCGAAATGTTAACCCACTTGGGTATTTATAGCGTTTTTCTATAAAGCTTTGCTGTTTTGTCTCTGCAAAGGTAGTTAGCTACGTTTTGGGACTTCGGGTGTATTTCCTATAATATTTTGTTAAATGTTTACGTATGTTAATTCATTTATAAATGTTTTACTGAGCTAGGTCATCGACGAGTATTTCCTAGTTTAGGCATCGTACCGAGGCTCGTTGGGTGAACGTAGCCGAATTGTTTGTATTAATGAATTGACTAATGTTAGATGAGCATAGTCAAATTGTCTTGCGCCAATTGTTTTGAGGCTTGAAAGAATAAACGTAGCCTAATCGTCGTGTAAGTTAAAGGAACATAAGGCGTTCGTTCCTTCGTTTGTTCTGGCTTGGTTCCACGTAACCTTAGCTAAATTGTCTTCTTTGAAATCAACTAAAGTATTTGTCTCTAAGTTGTCCTGCAGTATGTGTATTCTTTCCGTCTCATTGCTTTGATTGTATCTTGCGTGAATAAGGGTTTTTGATACATTGTTTGGTACACTTGCTAATGTTTTTTGTGTTTGTTTGTTTCTTTTCGCAGTATTTTACCACACATCGTCTGGCACAAGAAGTAGTTCATAGTCACGTATACAGAAATTAGTTGTCTCCATACTGATATGTACACACACACACATACGTATTATTATATGAGACGTTGACTTTTTTCGTGAAGTTTCTTTGACTACGAATAAATGAACTGTATGCTGCTTCTGTGTTTAGTGTGCGTCATTACTTAAACCTAAATTAATACGAGGCGTTTGACGAGCGAATGGAAATTCTCTTATCTAAATGGCGGCAATTACAGTAAAATACTTAGAGCCTCTCGTCACCCCCCTTTGAATTTAGGACTTATTACAATTTGTGAGATAGAGTTTTCTCTCGCTCGGTTCCTGCAGTACGTTTTGAATATGACTTTGTAGACGAATATCGTAAACAAGAATAATCATTGTCTGCTAGTTGTTGCTCAAACAAGCATTTAGACAACAAGACTTTTATTCTGTTTTAATTGCGACCAACCTAGACCCAGCAACTACTCTTTAACCAGCTTCGCTAAGCCTTGCTCAGGTGTTCTTTAAATGAATAACCAGCTTATGAGAAGAATATAACTTTCTTCGTTTTGGCCACCTCTTGCAATACTAAGAACTGAACATTGATCTTATCATGGATAAGGAAGAGATAGAAGAGGGAATAGCCTCCCCCGTGAAACTCGAGTCGAAAGATGAGGTAGAAGATGGTGAAACAGAGACTGAGATACCAGTAGAACAGCCTGAAGATGTCACTAGATCCAAACGCGAACCCAAACCTACTGAGAAAGGCAAAGCATATAACATTGAAATAAAGACAGAACTCTTTCGGTCACAAAGGTCTCTGCTGGTGAAGGCTATTGCTACGGCAGTGAAAGAACTAGGCAAAGACGAACCCAATCTAGAAAAGCTAGCAAGGGCAAGAGTACAGATTACGCACATGCGAAGTGAACTCGGAGAAATTCAAGAGAAGCTAGTTAAACTAGGCGGTGGTGAAGTGACGTTAGAAGACTGGGAGAATGCTCAGATGCAAGCCCAAGAGGTCATATCTAACATAGTGCGTGCCGTGAACGAAGGGACTGTTGAAGTTCTTACAAGAACTAGTTCGCATCATGGTAGCAAAGCGTTTAGCCACCGATCGACCAAGAAAGGGGACGCCAGTGTTTCGTCTAGGGGATCTTACGTTAGGTCGTCAGCTAATTCTAGCGTAATCTCCACAGCTTCCCTCAGATTCGAGATAAGAATGAAGGCCGTTTCTCTCAGTGCTAGACGCGCAGGCCTAGCTTTAGAAAGCGAACACGTGAGACTGATAGAGGAGCTAGACGAACAGGAGAGTGCCAGAGTGGCTGAGGAACAGGCTACAGAGTGGAAAAGAATTGCAGACCAACAGGCTGCTAGGGCGGAGGAAGAGGCTACTAGGGTCGAACAAGAAGCTTTTAGAAGAAAGGAAGAAGTTCTAGAAGAGACTAGGAGAGAGACTACTAGGGTCGAACAAGAAGCTTTTAGAAGAAAGGAAGAAGTTCTAGAAGAGACTAGGAGAGAGACCACTAGGGCTGAACAAGAGGCTGCTAGAAAAAGACTAGAAGCTGCTAGAAAGAGAGAGGAGGCCGATCAAGAGGCTGCCAGAAAGATAGCAGAAGCTAGAGCTAAAATGCAGTTCGAAAAAAGGAAAAGAGAAAGTGTTAGACAGCTAGAGTTACTGAGAGCAGACATTGAGATAAAAACTAATGCAGCCATGCTAAGCGTACTAGAACAAGCTGATGCTCACCCTCAGAATCCTCCCTTTCTCCCCCCGGTAAATCTGCTTAACACTCACTTCCATCCTCAGTCTCCCACATCGACTACACTAGCTGCCCCACAGGCAACTCCCTCCCCGATAGTCACAAACACTAGCATGTTAGGAGGAAGAGGAGATGCTGCCGTGGAACATCAGCCCGGACAGGACCAGCCCTCCATGGGCCCCACTGCTGCCATCACCTCGGTGACTTCGAAGGCTACCGTAGACAGAGCTGCCGGCGACATCTTTTCAGCTTCCGCTCTCAGGGAGGACGGAGACGCCGTTCCCGCTTTCACGACTTCTGCTACCGTCAGGGTCGTGAATGATGACCCCGTCGGAAGCCACGCCCTCTTCATTCCCCCCGCTACCGCTCGCCTGGAGAGCCACGGGAGGGGAGTGGGCACTACAGCGACCGTTGACGCTTCCTTGGATTGCGTCAGGTACATGGCCCGCACCTCTACAACGACCACCACCACGACCGTGTACTCTTTCGCGTCCTCTCCTAGGATGTCGCCTCGTTATCACCAGACATCGATACCCTGGCAGCACCCTGGTGTCTTCCCGAGTGCATCGTACGAGGGTCACCGTCTCTCTGCGCATCTCGACACAGCTGCTGCTCGCAACTTCGACACCCTGCACGCTGACCGTCACCACAGGCCTCCGGAGATTCCAGAGCAGCAGGAGAGGCATGCTTATCTGTCCGCACCAGAGGACCCCATGCCTTCCACCTACCAACCCCTCCCTCTCCGCTCTGTACACTTTGCAGAGAGACATTTGCGCCCAGAGGCAAAGATTTTCGTGCCGAGCCCTGATGGTTCTACGTTCTCCCTCACCTCGTGTCACCTCCCCAGAGTAGGTGTTCCAGAGAACGGTCCCACGAACATTGGCTTTGATTGCATTGCGGCACCCAGAGGTACTTACCCGTCGTCTTATGCCGAACCCAGATCTGTTCCAGCTCCGCTCCAGATGCAGTACTCCTCCACAGACTCACTTGCCCAAACGCTTTCGGACGCTCTCCTGCTGAATAGACTTCCCATGCAAGAACCGTCTATCTTCCACGGCGACCCGCTCCTCTATCCAACCTGGAAGATTGCCTTTTCTTTTCTGATTCAACGACAGAGGATAGCATCGGGCGAGAAACTCCTGTATCTCCAGCGCTACCTGGGAGGAACGGCGAAGGACGCCGTGGCTGGATTCTTCCTGCTGAGCGAACCCGAGGCCTACGACAAGGCAATGTCAGTTTTGGAAAGGAGGTACGGCAACAGTTACGTGGTCTCACAAGCCTTCAGGACAAAGTTGGACGAGTGGGCCATAGTTAAAAGCCGAGATTACTTGGGACTTAGACGGCTTGCGGATTTTCTTCAGCAGTGTGCTGTTGCAGCCAAGGAGGTAGGAGGATTAGGGATCTTAGACGACGCCCAATACCTCAAACGTATTATCGCCAAACTCCCCGACTGGATGGTACACCGCTGGTGCCGGAACGTGTCCCGGACGAAGATCGAACAAGAAAGGTACCCCAATTTCGCTGAACTTGTTAACTTTGTGACACAAGAAGCCGATATTAGCAACGACCCAGTATTCGGCTCCGGAGCTTTCCCTCCTACGTCTACAAGGGTCACATCGCCCAACACACTCAGCGCGCCGTCCAAGAAGAATGCCCTGTCTACCAGGTCGGAGACTTCCTCCTTCTGCGAATTCTGTACCCAAACAAGCCATAACCTGGGTCAGTGCGAAGTTTTTGCCAAGAAGCCGGTTGCCGAGAAAAGGACTTTCATTTTGAAATCAAACCTCTGCTTTGGCTGCCTGATAAGTAAGGAGCACAAATCACGTCAGTGTGACAACAGAGAGGTGTGCGGGATTTGTAACAAAAAACATCCCACATGCCTACACGAGAAGAACTTTGTGTACATTAAACGAGATGGTGGTGAAAGTGGCCAAAGACCCGACAAGCGAGGGAATGACAGCAGAGGAGGACGTAACCAGAACGTGGCCACAACTATCGCTACGAACGATTGAATTGATTGATTGAAAGCTGAATGCTGCATGTATTTTTTGGTTGTTGTACCAATAACGCCTCCTGGTGTGATTGTAGAAATGTTAATGTTATTGATTTCAAATGTGTTAATTACCTGGACATAATTAAGGCCGGGTGTGTGCATGCCTATGAGTCATGTGTGACCAAGATATCATTAGATAATGTTTTGAAATTAATTATGGGCTATTGATCTAGAGAGAGAGAGAGTCTGTGTTATTTGTGATATCATGTACTTTCTTGGTGTGTAAAGTGTCCTCCGTTTATCTGTCCTCTTTTTCCTCCCCACTGCATGTTGATTCTTCTTTCTATCGTTTTCTTTTGTTTGGTTTTATTGATTTTGACTGACAAGACGTATCATCACCTCATTGGCCAACCCGACGCATCTTTTTGGTTTTATGACTGGACTGTATTTATATCCTTTCATTTGTTTTTTGGTGCCTGTCTTTCTTACCCCTCTAACTGTGTTTCTTGTGATTCTTCTCTTTGTGATTGTCGTGTTTCCCCTTCTCCCCCCTCTCTCTCACCCTCTCTCCGGATCTATTGCTCTCTCAAGTCAGTGGCAAAAGCGTGCAGAGTTTTGATATGAGTTTGAATATTATTGGTGAACTGTGTTTCGTTTGTAAATATTGTTTGCGTATTTTTTCTCTCATGAGATCGAGATTATGACGCAAGACTGGTTTTGGTAGTAACGCATATATAAGTTTGTGTCAACTCTTTTCTGGTTAGTTAGATTGCTGGGTCTGAGAGAAAGTTGGGTCGTTTTTAGTTTATATGATATAAAAGTTGTGCTCACCTGATTTGAAAGATAGAGTTTAAATGTGATGTTCACGATTTGTAGAGTTTTGTGGAAGCTTTTATTTTACCTGCCTTTGGTACCAGACGTTATTGTCGCCTTTTGGATCTGTGTGGTTTCCAAACGTCTTACAGCGGTCATAAGGTACTTATAGTTATTTTGCGTTTTGCATATGTTTTTGTTGCTTTGTGCAAATGATTATGATCTTTTATGATTTTCTCGTTTTAATGACCGATTTGATGCTTTTTCTGCAAATCGATTTGATTCTGATATTCTTTAAGCTTTTGATTTTCTAATGCTTAATAGAATTCGTTTTGATTTAGAACTTGGTCTTTGTCAGAAGAATTATTGAAGTGAACACTTTGTTCAGGATTTGTAAATAAGGACAAGTCAAGTTTATTTGTTTTTAGCTTGTGGTCAGTCATAATGCGCTGATTATGCTGAACGTCTTGGCTTGATTAAAGCTAATTGTCGTCACAATTTGTCGGACTAAGTTTGACGAATAAGATAACTGTTTTGGTCTTTAATGAAATAACGTTTTTTGTCGAATTATCGGCCTTATTCGAAATGTTAACCCACTTGGGTATTTATAGCGTTTTTCTATAAAGCTTTGCTGTTTTGTCTCTGCAAAGGTAGTTAGCTACGTTTTGGGACTTCGGGTGTATTTCCTATAATATTTTGTTAAATGTTTACGTATGTTAATTCATTTATAAATGTTTTACTGAGCTAGGTCATCGACGAGTATTTCCTAGTTTAGGCATCGTACCGAGGCTCGTTGGGTGAACGTAGCCGAATTGTTTGTATTAATGAATTGACTAATGTTAGATGAGCATAGTCAAATTGTCTTGCGCCAATTGTTTTGAGGCTTGAAAGAATAAACGTAGCCTAATCGTCGTGTAAGTTAAAGGAACATAAGGCGTTCGTTCCTTCGTTTGTTCTGGCTTGGTTCCACGTAACCTTAGCTAAATTGTCTTCTTTGAAATCAACTAAAGTATTTGTCTCTAAGTTGTCCTGCAGTATGTGTATTCTTTCCGTCTCATTGCTTTGATTGTATCTTGCGTGAATAAGGGTTTTTGATACATTGTTTGGTACACTTGCTAATGTTTTTTGTGTTTGTTTGTTTCTTTTCGCAGTATTTTACCACACATCGTCTGGCACAAGAAGTAGTTCATAGTCACGTATACAGAAATTAGTTGTCTCCATACTGATATGTACACACACACACATACGTATTATTATA
Organism: Oncomelania hupensis; assembly: GCA_036898135.1. Taxonomy (NCBI): domain Eukaryota; kingdom Metazoa; phylum Mollusca; class Gastropoda; order Littorinimorpha; family Pomatiopsidae; genus Oncomelania; species Oncomelania hupensis. Next base: position 47,085,576 of record CM072524.1, read on the forward strand.
TGAGACGTTGACTTTTTTCGTGAAGTTTCTTTGACTACGAATAAATGAACTGTATGCTGCTTCTGTGTTTAGTGTGCGTCATTACTTAAACCTAAATTAATACGAGGCGTTTGACGAGCGAATGGAAATTCTCTTATCTAAATGGCGGCAATTACAAAGAGAAAAGTGTAGAACAAAATCGCCCAATAGGGAGTGAGTTAAACATGTATTAGAACTCTGTGAAAATCAAAAAGACATAACATCTTAGCCAAAAGATTGCCATGATGGAGGTGTTACAGAACATTAGGAAAATCAAAGTACCTGCTGCAATCGTCGTTTTAGCTGCAGGCGAGAAAAACAAGGAGCAGCTTGTAGATCAGAAAATACACTGCCACTACTACTTCTACTACAACTCAACAAATACTACTAAGATGTTAAGAAGTTTACCATGGAAATAATTTTCCATCAAGCTGATGAGGCAAATGCTTAAATACAACTAAATTAAACAGGGGCATTCTTGCTTTTACATTGATCAAAAACCTACCATTGAAATGATTCTTCATCATGCTGATGATGCGAATGCTGAACTAAAACTAAATCAGACAGAGCATGGCTGAAACAGCCCTGTGTAAAACTTGACTCTCTGCCAGCATGTGCAAGCTATTTTTAGCGAAGCTTGGAGCCCAGCGCAAGCAGATCCAGATGCAGAAGCCAAGCGCCACTAGCACTGCAGTACACAGCTATGAGGAGTACGCGTGGAAATGTATGGCTCATCATCCTATTTTTGTGTACTAAAAGTGATCGTTTTATGTGGAATATCCTTTGTATTGTGATAATGGTTTGCGTTTAGTTACTTCCATATCTGTGTTTTGTTTTAGCATAATATAGAACCACGAAATCGATTTGGTTTGTGTTATATTTAAGTCGATTTGACGGCACTAGCTGTCCGGTCCTGCACTGTAAGCTTACTAGCAGTGGACCGGTTTTACGTTTTCGAGTGTGTATACGTGTACATTGTAATTACACATTTGAATCCTTCTTACAATGTTCACCATTTGAAGTCACTTAGTACAAAGTTTGAACTTTCTGATGATGTGGTCGACATTATTAAAGCTCTTCTTGTGTTTGGTTGCTGGCCTCTGTAATTACAGCGAATTTACGAAAGTCTAGCTATGGCGGCGGTTTTTTGATTGATTGATTGATTCTTGCTTTAGGTCCAGCGGACTCCTCCGAGCCAAATCAGGACCGGACAACCCCCAATCCGCATAAAAGATCTGCCGAAACAACCCTAGTGGGAAAATTGAATGCCCTCCACCGGCCAGTCACTTTACAATAAAGACATCCCACGCGGGGGACGGCTGAGGGTTGACCTCAACTACGCGAACACCCCGGTTACAAAAACAAAATAGAATACAAACATCATTATAAATCATCAATGAAACACATACATATAAAATGCCTATAGTGCTAAATAGTACAATCATAGGAAGCCCTAGTGACCACCCGGCAGAAAGCGTCCAACACTCCCAAGCTGATCCAACAGACCTCATACACAAACAAGGAGTCTTGTCCAGGAAGAGTTTTCAAGAAAAAAGGTAGGTCATTGATCTAGCGAAGAAGAAGATAGTATAGCAGAGTGAAGGACAGAGCAGGAATAGGAAAGGGTAAATGAGGAAGACAGCGACAGTGGGAATTTAAAGCACTAAATTTCCATAAAGTGGGGATACTATTTATACTGAAAAACCCCGGCACTCCAACGGGGGTACTGTTGCCGCAGTGAATCTGTCTTGCCTATAAAGGAAAGACAGGTTTTCAACTGTGGCTTTCACTGTTCCCTTTATAGGTTTGAACAATCTACAGTGGCAAGATTGCTCATGACCCCAAGGGGTGATGGCGGCGGTGGCAAGCAACAGGCCCCCTATACAGTACAGATCTTTACTGTGTGATGTTACTGTGTACTGCAATTCGTTACCACCTCGTGTATGCTTTGATTGTCTTGTTTTTTCTTTCTGAATCGCTTGATCAGTGTGCGTGTTGTGTGACAATGACAGTTATAGTGGTGATTTATTCAGGATGGGCCATGAGATTACCTGTTATAGGTGTTACAATAAATTTTTCCCATTGTTCAAATATATTAAATGTTTAATCTCTCTCTCTCTCTCTCTCTCTCTCTCTCTCTCTCTCTCTTTCTCTCTCTCTCTTAAAAAAAAGGTTTTGTTTGCATTGCCTCATGTCTTGTAAATTGTGCTGTTTTGGATGAGGTTTTAAATGTATTCTCGTTTGTTTGGGCTTGCTGGTGTATAGTAAATAGTAGATGAGTTTTTTAAATACATTCAGTTTCAGCAGGAATTTTTGTTAGGCATAAAATACTTATGCATAGCGAGCAAAAGAAGTTTCTAATAGCGTGAGGGACAACTGTCATGTATTTCTAAAATGTATAACAAAATCGTAAGAGAGAGCGCGCGCCGGCAGTTCGTTAAGGTCTGGCTATATACAGCAATGGGCTTGGCTAAAATAATTATAAGCTCCACAAAGTACTAAAGGCAAGTGCCAGTAGGCTAGGCTACACCAAGGCCAGCGGGCGTCTCTGACCTGGTTACGGGCGGTTCAGCCTGCGTGAAGGGAACATAAGAGGCAGAACAAGGGTTGTTTTTAACCACAGTCTGACTGTACCGCTTTGAAACTGCAGTGAGGGGCATCTTGCTTTTCCATCGATCATAAACCTACCGTTGAAATGATTCTTCATCATGCTGAGAAGAAAAGTGACTGGTTCTGTGACTTCGTTCTTCTTGGTGATCACGTACACAAATTCCTGGTTGGCAGGCACCGCACACAGCGAATTGTTGCTGTGGACACATTTTTTGGGAGACATTATTTTTTTAAAATTATAAACAGAAACACTGGTTGTATTAAATTTATTCATAAAAAAACAACAAACACACCATTGCGTGAGAAGGAAAAACCCAGGGGAACATCCAAAACAGAGGTACACAAATTCCTGGTGGACAGTATATTTCCTGATGTTTTAGAAAGAGATTGCCGACAACCCCTGGAAGATAGCACCTAGTAAGTTTTGTATTCAAGATGGTATAATTGACTCTAGTCCCCTCTGTTGAGGCGAGACAACTACTAATTGTAATCTACATAAACCTTGGGTCTCTTTACTTCCTCAGTGAGCAGCTGTTGTGAACATGTTTGTTTTCCACCCTGATATTTGTTCTTTCATGCAGAACGTTGTTATTACTTTCATACAGGAACACTGAAAGAGAAGGTGAACAATTACAGTGTATCTTGACAAAACCGCACACATTCCTCATTTCATGTTATCAGCGATAGTAGTGCTTGGTGGAAAACATGCTGTGAAGCCTTTCTCAACACCCCTTTGTGGACAACATTTGGGTCTGTGGGGTATATAATTTTCATATAGACCATTGATATTTGCTTCTTGATACAGAAGCAGTTATGTTTGCTCTTTGATATAGAACATAGTTATTACTTTTCATAACATGAACATTTACAAAAATTTAAAAAATAAAAATATCAAAGCCCGAATAGAGGTAAGAACCCTAGATTGCTTTATTGTAAACTTAAAACCCTTCTTGATATTAAAGCTTGACATCTGCTGACTGGCTGATACACATCCACACACTCTGAAATTCATTCACTTACACAAGCATAGACACATGCTTCAAGCTTCTCAGAATTAAAATGTTTATTTCAAAGTTGTGTCTACGCAAGCACATGCATAGGAACACACAACACAACGCTCTCTCTCTCTCACTCTGCTCTCTCCCATTCTGCCCTCTCGCTGTGTCAATCTCTGTCTCTCGCCTACCTGATGTTAGTGATGACTCGCGCCCGACGTAAGATTCGGTAAATCTGGTCCTCCAAATTATGCTGAAGACGCTTTGCAGGGGTCAATCTCTGCAATGGCAACACACCCTCAAAATACATTCAACACACACACCCCAACCCTCCCAAAAAAAAAAAGCTTGCCATGTTTCTAAAATCCAAACTTTTCTCTATCAAAACAGCAAACTTGGAAATGTAAAAATGACATTCGTGTAACATGCCTTCAGTTTGCTCAACAGACTTTAAAGAGAGGCTGACTTAAATCTGAGCTTCAGGGGCTGTTAAGGGTATAGGCCTCAACAAAGCCTATGCTTGGTAGATCTCAAGCAATTCAGTTAGCGCCAAGGTTGCCTAGTCTTTGGCCTAGTCACAGTATTTTGGGGACCCAGAGAAAACTGTCTTCTCTTGTCACAACAAGGAAAACTTGGCAATAGTTGGAGTATACAATTTCAATCCACTTCAATGATCCATTACTCTGCATAAAGTTCTGATTTCCAATACAATCAGAAAACCGATACAATAGCTGTGTGAAGTAAATAAGACATAAAAGTCAGTTTGTACTTGTACTTATATAACACACGTTTTCTTCTAACACAAGGCGCAAACATACAAACAAACAGAATCACAAAGTTAAAATATAAAGAAGGGACATGATTACTTAGATATAAAAAAGTTAATCTCATAAAGCACAAATAAATAAATAAAAACTTTACAGTAATAAAACAATAAAAGCTAAAAACATAAAGGCTGGACAAAATTACTTTGATAACTAAAAAAAAACTTCATCAACACAAAACATAGTATTAACAAGCTTAAAAAACAAAGAAAGGGATACAGTTTAAAGAAACAAAGAAAGGGACACAACTGTGATTTCCCAAATTATCAGACGGTTCACAAAGCCCTGCCTACCGAGCTTTTGGAGCCCTTGCTGTCATCGTCAACGTTGGGGATGGAAGGGTTCTGGAAAACGAAGAGGACTCTTGGTGAACACAGACGGCCTGTGGCAGCCCAATCCTTGGACACTGGCAATCCCTTCAGCAGCTCTGACAGCTGGGGCTGAAGCTTCAACCTGCAAGGCCAATGAGACTGATCAATTAATGAACTGAACACACGATCTTACACACACAAAAAAAGAGTGATTCAAGGCACATTTATTGACTAATTGACTGAATAGTTGAATGAACTACTGACAGACTAATATCCATGATACCCAGACCATATCCAAGTGTTCAAGATTATCCCACCACTGATTATCGACCAGTGGCATGCTGCTAGCAATAGTTGAGTGTTATAGTTGCCATTCTTCCTATTTTCAGTTTTGGTCACAATTAAGTTTTGTTTCCTCTTAAATGCATATTTAAATAATGGATTCTATTGCCCCATACATATAACGACAAAATATACCTGATGGAATCCAGGACTCTGAAGAATTTGATGTAGCACATGTCAAACACACAACCAGGATGAACCAGCTGAAGAAAAACAACAGGCAAACAAAACATATATAATTACAATGACTGAAGACTTAGTTAGTTATATAACTTGTCACAGTATTATGTATATGAAAGGTACAGCACAAACACAGGATCTCCGTTCACACACCAGCCATTGTGCACTGTATTTTACACTCTCAGTCACTCTACATACAATAATCCATACTAACATTAACAATGCATATGGGCTCCCAGCATTATTGATCACACATACCTGTCAAATCTAACTATCTACAGTCTTTGTCAACCATCAGTTTCCAGTCTGTTCGTCAACCCTCACTCGTTTTGGGAAAGAGATTCCAACAAAGCAACCACACTATGTCACACAGTATGTCACACAGTATGTCACACAGTATGTCACATCACAAAGACACTACTTCTTAAACACAGCTCGTGCTCTCACTGAGATTCACCCTTAAATAATATAACATGCTTGTAACACAAAGACTGGATAATCACAATCCAGGTAGTTCTTCAAAATGTAACGTAAACACCATAGTGATACTATTGCGACGTCTCCTCCTACCTCTCTCCCCCCAGACTCTCCACCCCAATTCCACCCAAAAAAATCTAAATAAATACAAATAATAATAAATTAATAAATTAAAAAAAACATAGAGTACACATATGTCTCACACCTAACATGCATTCACAACAATTCTAGCATATTTTCTGGGTCTCCGAATACCGTTGATATCTGTGCAATACAAAAAACACAATTCAATACAGATACCTACTTGCATGCCAGAAACACAATGCGCTGTTTGTCCAAGCTGGTTTAAACAAATGTTTTATTGAAGGAAAACACATAATTACAAACAATGATTTACAGGATAGCAGGGGTGAGATTTAACCCAGGAGACTAACTAGCCCGCCGGGCTAGCTAGGAAGTAAAGTGAGGTAGCCCGCATGGTTTTTAGGCAGCCCGACAATCGCGTATTTACGGCAATGTGTACAGTGCATTAGACCAACTTCTTTATCGAAAATGAGCCAAGATCGATCTTCGCCATCTGAACGTTTCAGCCATGCAGTCTGAAAATGTCTTTTTCTTTTCGATTCATATTCTTTGCGACGCTCTTTCTTCTCCGAACTAGAATTCGCCTTCTTTGGCAGGGGTTCGTTGACCCCAGAAATAAAGTTCCACATTTTCGGATCAACAACCGTCACCTTGACAATACACGTAATTTGTAGCAGGGTTTTTTTCACAAACAAAGCAGACAGCGCGCTTGGCGCAAAAGGGAAGTAGGCAAAGGGAAATAACCCTCGCGTATGCTTCATACTCGTAGCAGACGAACAGTGACCTAAAAACGCTCTCGCTTCGGACCGAGCTTCTTAAAGTCTGCAAGTAGTATTATATTTTTTTAGGTCGCCAGGCGGGCTGGCTCAACTATAAAGTGAGGTCACCCGAGCCGGTTTTAAGTCGCCTCGGGCGACCGGGCGACCGCTAAATCTCACCCCTGGGATAGGCAACAAGCGAGCTTATATAAGCCCATCCTGTCAAGCTGAAGAAGAAAGAAAGAGCAGGCTGAGACAGCAAAACAAGGCAAGAATAAGGGAGTAAAAAGAGAACAAAAGTGATACAAACCAAGATAATGTGCGACAGGGAAAAGATCAGCAGCAACAGCCTGGCATATTTAGACTCGGAATCTTGCCAGTAGGTGTAAAAATCCTTTTAGAAAAGAACAGAAACAGAAAGTTTACCATAAAATAAATCAACCTCAAAATATGCCATTTCACTCATTGATCATCAGCAAAAACACATGCACACATAGGCTGCAAGTTTGAGGTCATCCAGGCACATCTTTACTCACATTATGGATGACTTCTTTCATCACCCTTGCTAGTCAATAGTGCAGAGGTTTATAACTATGAAACAATCATACCCACATGAGATTTTTACAATATTCTTGGCATCCTGCAAATGCCTGAATCCCAAATACCAGGGCAAACTAAATTAAAGTGTAGAAGCTCAAGATTGAACATTAAAACGTAGAAACTGACCTCCTCTTTTCCACTCTCTGCAACTTGACGACAATGTCGTGCCAGAGATGACGTGTCGTGGTGTGACATCAGGTGCAAATACAAAACCTGAGAGTCATCGTCATAGTAACACTCAATGTCACCCTGTGGGAAACAAAAAGTTTAATTTAGCTTATAGTTAGTATATGAACAAATCAACAATGAAAACTAGGTAGACAGCTCAAGCGCATATTCCAGTTTTCATCTTATACTAATAAGAGCAACTGTCAGTGAGTCTGTCAGCCCCACTTTGCAAAAGAATAACTCAAAAACAGTTAATCTGATAATGATGCTAGCAGGTACATGTATACATGATTACATCCTCTTCATTGTCAATTATCTGTAAAACGATGAGTTTTAATTCCAAACAGTTTTGGCAGCCACGGTTTCAAATCCAAGATAGTAAGTAAATCTTTGGGGAAATACACAGCAGCCTAAGCTAAGAATGGTAACCTACTTTTGATCTTACCACAGATTGCATGACCTCAGAGAAAGAGAAGAGAGGAGAGGAATGGGTGGGTGTAGAGGGTAGGAGGAGAGGGGGGGGGGCAGGCAGGCAGGAGAACTGAGGCATTCGTCCAGTCCTAATAAAAATGCTATTTGAATTTTGATCATTGCATCCAAACTGATATCCATCACATTGAAAACTAAACCTCTTTAACATTAAAGAAGAAAGAATGACCCTCAACGTCAGTATAAACCGTAAAGTAACAGCAGCAACAAGCATTTTGTTACAAAATAATGTTGAAGGTTGAACAATAGTGAATATTTATTATTATTAATCTAAGAATTGTTATAAATAGTGCATTTCAGCTTTAGTACCTGCTCCAGGGGATGGCCAATACAGGTTCTAAATCGAGGCATCCCAAACAAATGTATTTATTCTATTGCATCAAGATATATATACCCATTTTCAAACTGAATTAGACTTTATTTCTGTGCAATTAAACGACTGCCTGGCACATTATTTATTCACTGTCATTCTGATAAACTATTTTACAGAGAAAACAAGCACCACTACCACCACCAAACACTGTCATTCTGATAAACTATTTTACAGAGAAAACAAGCACCACCACCACCAACAGACAAAACAAAAATTACCTTTTCAACATAATCTCCAACAACACTTTCAAGACCCTGTTTGAAAAATATAAGTAAAATTTTAAACAAAAAACCAACATTATTTGGCAAAACTATAGCGTTTAACTATGAATGCCCTTGTTTAGGCAAGTCAGTGAAATTATAGACTGGATAACAGTCAAATGTGAATTATTGTTACAAACAGCTAACAACAACAACAACAACAAAAACAAACAAAGAGCTGTAAATCACAAAAAATTGCAAGGGTTAACAGTAACACTGTTTTCTGTTTTTATTATGCCACAAGTCATTGAGTACCTCCATATCAGAAAGTGTTTGGCATGACTTGAATGCATGACCATTGAAGTTTAACACCTATGCCCACCATTGGCTATATGGCAGACAGAAAGTATAATGATAACCGAAAAGAGGGATTATGGGGCCTAGATCAACTGAACAGCAAACCACCAGAGCAATGACATTGCTTAGACAGTGAAAAATAGTCATTTTTTAAAATCTTACCTAACGTGGGATCTGACTCACTTGCGGCTGTGCAAACAGTAAACGACATTGAAATGATATAAATTCTAGATGGACAGGTTCCAACAACCAACCATGTCAATCAACCCACTAAATGAACTAATCATTTCATCAATCAATCAATCAGTGTCTGTTGTGGATGAAAGTGTCTTGTATTTTACCTGAAATACATCCTTGTCCACCACAGTATTCAGAAGGGATGCCTTAGAACAAAATGGTGCAAAGCGTGATTTGCCGATCACTGCCACTATGCAGATCTTGGTGGTCTGCTCAGCAAAATTCCTGCAATAAAACACAGTTGTAACGAGCAATCTGTTAATGACAGTGGCACAGTCTTATTTGTATTAATACAGCAAGCTTTTTTTTGTGGTAATGTTAGCCAGTTTTTACCTTGAAAGTCACTCATCAAAATCACCAATCAAAATCACTCATCAAAATCAGGCACCCTAACCCACTCCCCTATTAATACATTCCATAATTATTTATAGCACACAGAAAATATACCGAATGAATAGATTTATAATTCTCTAAGGCTTAGGCCAGGGTCAGGGGGCATTGTGTTGTGTCCTTGGGAAAGACACTTTACTCCCGTTTCCTACTCCTTCGGATGAGAGTATAAACCAAGGTCTAGTCTGTGCCGCATACATTCCATCATAACGGACTTTAAAGATCCTGACGCTCATGTCCTAGACGGGTGAGTGCCGGTGACAAGAACACACCCAGCATGCACCTAGGTCCTTCTCCCCCATCCCTGGCTGCCCAGGATTGTGCTCAGTTGTCCGGGCGTCAGACCATGCGCCCAAAGGCTGCGGGTGGGCGTCTCGGGCGGCTTGAGTTAGATCCTGTATCGGCCAGCGCCTTGAGCAGCTCTTGAGCTGGAAAAGCACTATATAAGAACGATTAAATAGGGTTTGGGAACCTCAACTCAAAATTAATCCTAACTATGACCCCAACCTTCTTTTAGGCTGACGTCATTTTCCATGGGGTGCTGATCTTGGTGTTGGCCAAAAGAGTTAACAAAAATGTCTCCCAAGGTACTTCTCTCCAGAGAACTCGTTTCAGACACTATCCCTAAACTCCTTTCCCGTCTTTTCTTTTGGGTCCACTTCAAGCTAAATCGGATTGTGCCGACACAATCATAGCAACACATTCGCATAACTTTAAATGACGTCAGCTCCAAATTCACTGTAAATTAATTCCATAATCAGTGATAATAAATGCAGTTCGGAGTTCATTTGGCAACACTGGGCTAGCTCTCTACAATACTGGTAGAAGTTCATGATATCGGAAATTTAAAAAAATTTTTTTTATTGTTTGTGATAGTATGCTCAGAACGAAAATGTCACCTTGGTAGAGAGATAGAGAGTATGAGGTTGCAAAGACGAAAAAGAAGAGACTTCTGAGCCTGTAGCTTAACAACCCTGCACTTGCAGAACTTGCAGCAGGTCAGCAGCATTGCATTATATGTGACGTGTAGTGTTTTGTTCTAGACTCCAACGTACAGTCTCCAGGATCCATGCATGTGCAGTGACTTCTTAACAGCTCCTCGAGAATAAATATTATTAATTTTAAAAAAAAAGTTAAACTACACTAACATAAAAAATAAAATGAATAAAAAAGTAAACTAAAATAATAAAATTAAAATTAAATACATTTGATGCAATTTTACTTTGTTTTTACTTGAATACAATGCCTGCAGCCAAAACCTAAACTAAGGCACCTCTGCATTCTACAATTTCAAACACAAACACACACACAAAGACGCTTACCGCACATCAAACTCTGTAGGAAAAGAGAGAAACTCTGCAGAGTCTGAAACAGATGCCATCTTGTCTCCCAGATTCATATAGAAACTTCAACGGGGAAGCACTCGTAAAACACTTTTTCCCCTAAGGGAAGCTATTCTATGTTTTGTTGACATTCTGCGAAAAGCTAGGGCACTCTGACGACCTACATCGATGTTTGTTATCTAAGCAAATTTCTTGTGTGCTATCATGTCTGCTATTCAAGGACGTTTTTCTGATACTTTCAAAATATTTTGCAAACACCTTCAAAGGCATATTTGCTCGTCATGCCGTTGTATCCAGGCTAGAAAGTTGCACTTAGGAGCCGGCGGCAGGCGATCACAAGTAGAACTGACGAGCACACGTTACCCTAAGCTGGCGAGAGGACCCTTTGCCGCACTGACAGATTCTGATGTTTCGTCGCTTTCCAAGCTTGTGTCCGGAAGGGTCATTACTGAGAAGTCAGAGCTTGAGGGTTACAACATAGACTGGTTGAGAACAGTTAGAGGTGGGTTCTCACCCTCTTCACCGTCACTATCTCTCACCATCTCGCTTTCCTTGTTCTTGTTCTTTCTTCTCTCTCTCGCTTGCTCTCCCCACCCTCCCTTCTCCGTCAATCTCCCATGCATCAAATGATGGTGAAAATAAACTTGACGTACAAGATTCATTATTATTCCTGGTCTCCATGCTGATGATGTCATGACAGGATTTACTTTGATGTTCTTTTATGACAATTTGATTATTCCTCATATTTGAGGGCATAATTGCTCTTTGATTTCACTAATGGGGACATTACAGCAAGCTGTGCCTGGAAACCATAGGCCTTGAGGCAATTTTGTGTTTAAAAATAACAACAAAACTTTACGCACATACAACTATAGTTTTGTATGTGCGCACAGAAATAATGCACTGCAATCAGCATGTATACTCTCTTTAATAACCTGTAGAAGTTCCTACATCTCATGAAAGAAAAAATCTATATCATCATCATTATCATCATCATTGATTCATCATTATCATCATCATTGATTCATTATCATCATCATCATCATCATTAGCATCATCATTATCATCCAATTACCCTTCACTTTCACTCTTTCAGGGGCAGGTAAGATTGTGGTACGACCGAAGACGACAGAAGAGGTATCAGCGGTAGTCAGCTACTGCCATGACCGTGGGTTGGCTGTAGTACCTCAAGGCGGCAATACCGGACTTGTGGGAGGGAGCGTCCCTGTGTTTGATGAAGTCATCATTTCAACGCAACTCATGAACAGTATTATCAGCGTTGATGAAGTTTCGGGTGAGATCTTATTTTATATTTATTTATATTTAGAAATAATAGAACTTGTGAGGGAATATAAATAATTTTTGAATGAGCGAAGTAGAACATAGCCACTTTCAAGTCCAACTTAAAAGCTCAGATCTAGCTCTTCCTTAAAAATGTCTGATCTCATCTCCCATCACCAGCATCATTCCTTCTTTTCTGATTCAGACCACCGCTGTCACACAGTTTGACCCCAGTTCCCTCATTCCTTAGCTGCTGTTCTCCTCCTCCTTCCTCTCTAGTCTTTTATATATTACTTGTACATTTTTTTTGTTCTTGTTTGTATTATATCTTTGCATAGTTTCTTAGTGTCTTGTTTTTGTTTCACTTCTTTTAGTGTTTATTTCGACGTTAACGTTAAGTATAAATGTATGAGATCTGCGCTTTGAACTGATGTTATTAGGAATAAGCGCTATGTAAATACCCTTATTATTATTATTATTATTATTATTATTATTATTATTATTATTATTATTATTATTAAACAATGTGATACATTTTTTAAATTTCCAATCCCAGGCATACTTGTCTGTCAGGCCGGATGTGTACTAGCAACGTTGGATGACTATGTTGGTCAGAAAGGGCTGACCATGCCACTTGACCTTGGGGCCAAGGGCAGCTGCCATATTGGCGGTAACCTAGCAACCAATGCTGGTGGAGTGAGACTGCTACGTTATGGGTCGTTGCACGGCAGCATCCTTGGTTTGGAAGCTGTGAGTGGCATGCCGTTTCTTTCTCTTCCAGTATTTGGCTAAACATCCTATTGTTGTTGGTTGTATCATGATTATGAGAAAAGGTGTTCCCCTAATCTAAGGGAGAGATGCCTTTGGATCCTCCCTTTTTTCTGGGCCTGCTTCATGATGGCAGTGCCCGTCTTCTGTTCTTCGTTGCCATACCTTCCCCAGGTTCTAAACAGAGGCAAGAACACATGCACAGCTGGGTAGACTGGGTGTGCTGTGCACTTGTTCCATTCCTTGTCTGGTTTGGTGGTAGATTTCCAAGCTAGTATATAGTTACCCATCCATGAGCTAGCTGCACTCGATGTTGGGTAATGAAACATTTATAGCATGTGCACGCCTATACCACTGCGTAAAGTTTTGCTTCCATGCTAAAGGAGAATTTCCACTTTTATGTTGACAATGTCAAAGTTGGACGATAAAGATCTATATAGTATTTACATTACATTACATGTTTATTGCTTTAGGTCCAGCGGACTTTTCCAAGCCAAATCAGGACCACTATACAGTGGAACCTCTCACAACGACCCCCCTCTATAACGACCCCCCCGCTACAACGACCCATTTTATTTTAACCGATGTATTTCCTTATATTGCTGTCATCAGTATAGCGACTCCCTCGCTATAACGTCTAACGACCGATCTTTGCAGACCGTATAGCGACTTTCTCGGCATGACTGCACAATAAAAACTGTCTACGATCTTGTTCAGCACAGTCAGACAGGTACCTACCTATATGTGACACGCCAGCCGATAAAGTAATCTTCTATAAGTTTGACGTCATCTTGTAACGTCACATTCTAGATTCTACTCGTTTGGGGTTTGCATTTCACTTTATTCACATCACGAGCGCGGCACTGAGAAGAAGCAAAGAAAGCGTGATGGGATGATGGAGTCTACAAAGAAAAGAAAATTTTTATCTCTGGAAGATCGAATTAATGTTGTAAACAGACACAAAAAAGGAGAGACTGCCATTGCGATCGCAAAGAGTCTTAAAGTTGGAAAAACACAAATTCAAGGAATTATCCGAGACAAAGATGACATTCTTAAAAGGTGGGAAAGTGGTGATAATGCCGATCATACGCGATCAAAACGGAGGAAGACAGCATACTCGGAAGTAAATGAGAAAGTTTGGGATTGGTTTCTGGATGCTAGAAGAAAGAATATTCCGATCACTGGCAAATTGATTCAAGAAAAGGCCATTATGCTCTCTGTAAAGACCTCTCTCTATAAAGACCCCTCTCTATAAAGACCGATTTTTGTCAACATTTTCAAGGTCGTTGTAGAGAGGTTCCACTGTAGTATAGTAAAGTATCGTATAATATAGTATAGTATTGTATTGTATTGTATTGGATTGGATTGTAATGCATTGGATTGGATTGGATTGAATTGGTTCAGGTATTACCCAGCGGAGAGGTGCTGGATTGCATGGCACAGCTTCGCAAGGACAACACAGGCTACGACCTCAAACAGTTGTTGATTGGCTCAGAGGGGACCTTGGGTATTATCACCAAGGCAGCCATTTTGTGTCCCCAACGTCCAAGAGCCGTTAGCGTTGCCTTTCTCAGTACGTTTCAATGTTGGTATTGGATGCAATCAATCTAAATTTAAAAAACGAACATTGTTTTATCTTCTGCCTTCTGTCATAAAGCATGCGATAGCATCCTTCTTCCTCTTTCCTTCCACTTCTTCTTTACTTCAACATGGCAGCAGTAATATATAGCACTAATTAGTATTCTGTTTTCTGCTGACATTTTCCTTATATGAACGAGTGTGTGATCTCCATACATGTATGTATAACTTTAATAATAATAATAATAATAATAATAATAATAATAATAATAATATAATAATAATAATAATAATAATAATAATAATAATAATCTTTTATGTAGAGCTCCTATCTTGCAACCTAAAAATATTGTAAAAAGAAGTAATGGAGCCTGTCAGTTGTTTTGAGCATCTAGGTGCTAGCTTTTAACGTTATTCAGTCTGATGCTTGCACCTGACACTGACTAGACAGAGTTTTGTACTTGGTGAAAACATTAGAACTCCACCAACAGAGACATTACAAAGAATCTTGTGGAAAATATCCCTTGAAGCTGGTAAGGAGCTCAGACGTCTGGCGTCTGTCCTGCAAGGCCAAGCTGTACTTGAAGATTGTTTTCGCTTGTCATTTATACAATATGCTCCTGTGTGACATGGTCTAAAATCACAACATGTACAGACCTTAAATGAAATAATTTGTGACAGCACGGAGTACTTTGGGCTTGTCACACTCAAATCGTGCAAACTGTCTTATTAGTATGGAGTGCTCACAAACCTGCAGAAACAATCACCCTGAGATTGCATGCACAACTGAAGGTTATAATAATGGTGTGAATTTTCTTTCACTACTGTCAGGCTGTTCATCGTTCGAAGGAGTGCTGGACATCTTCCAACAAACAAAGAAACAGCTTGGAGAAATTCTCTCCGCCTTTGAGTTTTTGGACTCTGCTTCCATGGATGTGGCGGTGGAGAATCTCCATCTGACTAACCCTATCTCATCCTCTCCATTCTACGTGTTGATAGAGACAGGGGGAAGTAACAAGGACCATGATGAGGAGAAGTTGTCCACCTTGTTGGAGAGTTTGATGACGAACGGAAAAGCTGAGGATGGAACGCTTGCGACCGATACGGCTAAAGTTAAGGTATGTGAGACTGTTTTGTTGTTGTTGTTGTCTGACTTCTCAACACAAATGTGTAAACATACAATATAGCTGTGTAAACTTCATGACATTTTACCTATGCTTATAGTTTTAGCGATTTAGACCACCATGCAGATAAAGGCATCTACCATGCAAAAGTGTGTGACTGACTGTTTCAGGCTATCTGGGCACTGCGGGAGAGAATTGCAGAAGGTTTACTGCACGATGGCTACTGCTATAAATACGACGTGTCCTTACCATTGTCCAAATTTTACCAGCTGGTTGTTGATATGCGGCAGCGGATGGGAGGGTCAGTCAAACGTGTCTTGGGTTATGGCCACGTTGGTGATGGTGAGTGAAAGATACAAGATACTAGATACAAATTTCTTCTTGTTGGATTTGTAAACTCATAGAGGTGTACACCCACTATTCCAAACTTTTATCTTTCATGTAGTTACTAAGTTTCCGCTTTATTGTTATTTTTATAAACAACCTCATCACTGAATGTAAGCTATGCATGCACGCGAGAGTCATTAGGTTTTATAGCATGTCGCTGCAAGTTTTTAACCAAAAGCAATGTATTTTATAATGGCGGGGTGTATTTATGAGAGCAATGATGATTCATCGTGTGATGTATCTTGGTGGAATACAGTCTGTATTCTGTATCATCATTGTTATGACTATAAACCACAACAAAAACAACATTGATAAACAGATCCTCCTTTTTTCCAGGCAATCTGCATCTGAACTTGACGACTGCTGAATACAGCCAGAAGACGCTGGATCTCATTGAGCCCTTTGTCTACGACTGGGTTGCAAAGTACAAGGGCAGCATCAGCGCTGAACACGGCCTGGGTTTCAAGAAAAAGGACTTCATTTACCACAGCAAATCGCCGTCTGCTGTGAAGCTGATGAAACAGATCAAGAACTTGGTGGACCCCAAAGGCATCATGAACCCTTACAAAGTGTTGCCACCTCATTAAAAATTAGCAACAAATATGTGATAACAAATTACGTGGAAATTAGTCTTAGTCAAAGTTGTCAGGTGTTTAGGACAGCATTGATTGTCTGCCTGAAAACTATACTTTTCATAATTCATTCGTAATTGTGATTTGTGATCTGCATAAAAATATGCACAAAGACCTGAATATTTAATAATTTACAAAATAACTGAATGTTTAGTAAAATATATTCGGAACAACTGAATATACAAAATAATAGTTCAGAACTGAAGACCCCATGATATACATGCAGAAATGAATAGTTGAAAATATACAGAAATTACCGAGTACATAAAATTATACACATACAAAAATGAAGGCGTGATAATACTGAAAAAGACTTGATATATTTTTGTGTTGTGAATTGGGGAAAATGGACGAAAGAGAGACCTCATTGATCAGTGTTGCACGCATGCATCATTGCGTACTACCTTGTTACATCGTTTGTTTGGGATTACTCCAATGCGTAATCATGAGCAACTGGAATGGGTTTTTTTCTGATGTAATGGAATAATATTCTTAACTTGATTTCATAAGGTATTGTTTTATGACACTGCTGTGTAATCATGCTCAGAAAATGTAAGAACAGAGAAACCTAGAATGCAAGAATGAAGAGAAATAAATAAATATTTATTTTATTGTTCTTATAATTATAGCTCTTTTGCAGCTCAAGGGATTTAACTCCAGCTGCTCAAGGCGCCCAAACTATATGTTGTGTGCCTATTATGTGTCAGCATGCATGATTGTTATTGATTGATTGTTGCTTTAGGTCCAGCGGACTCCTCCGAGCCAAATCAGGACCGGACAACCCCCAATCCGCATAAAAGATCTGCTGAAACAACCCTAGTGGGAAAATTGAATGCCCTCCACCGGCCAGTCACTTTACAATAAAGACATCCCACGCAGGGGACGGCTGAGGCTTTACCCCAACTACTCGAACCCCCGGTTACAAAAACAAAATAGAATACAAACATCATTATAAATTATCAACAAAACATATACATATAAAATGCCTATATTGCTAAATAATAACATCATAGGAAGCCCTAGTGACCACCAAGCTGATCCAACAGACCTCATACACAAACAAGGAGTCTTGTCCAGGAAGAGTTTTCAAGAAAAAAGGTAGGTCATTGATCTAGCGAAGAAGAAGATAGTATAGCAGAGTGATAGGACAGAGCAGGAATGGGAAAGAGTAAATGAGGAAGTCAGCGACAGTGGGAATTTAAAGCACTAAATTTCCAGAAAGTGGGGATACTATTTATACTGAAACCCCCGGCATCCCAACGGGGGTGCATGATTGTTATGGCAAAGAAAGTTGAATATCTGGTCAGTATTAGGCCCTCATTGTGTCAGCATGCATGATTGCTTTGGCAAAGAAAGTTGAATATCTGGTAAGTATTAGGCCCTCATTGGTCATGGCTTTGGTTTTTGAAAAGCAGCAGAATATTGAGAGTCTTTAAAAAAATGTTGGTTTTTGCTTCAGAGATGCTTTACACAGACTCTGGATGTAAGTTGAAAGTCTGATTCATTTTTTAAAGTTACAATTTGCATGTGAATAAAAGCGATGTAAGGTCTGATAGAGTGGAACTTGTCATAATAATGCAGACATGCCTACCCTCAATTTGAAGTTTCCGTATTAGCTTTTTCAAATGTCAGTATTACTATTACGATTTCCGTATTTACTTTTACTACCTATTGTTTTTGCACTCATCCTTTTTGATATTATGCGAAGAATCCCGTGATAGATTGATTTGCTGCCACAATGATCTTTTTCTTCTCCAAAGCCTCGTAATTCTTCATATACTGTGGGCCTTCCACGTGCCGCTTGATGTCGTTCCTATCACCGGCGGAAATGCCAAACTGGTTGGCACAAATCGTACTTTTGAGTCAGTGCTGCCACGAATAACAAAAGGACACTTTTCCGAATACGAGGCAAGAAATGTCTGCCCCTTGCGCATTTTTTTTGGAAGATTCAGATTCACAATCACTTTGCTTAGCCATTCGTTTGAACGCCATGTTTTAAATTCTGTCTCACGAGCACCGATCTTTACTGCGACTGTGCAAAAACGTGTTCGGCAAACGTCGGTGCCTCTACCGGAAACTTCGATGTCACAGGTCTCCACTGCGACTGCGCATTGGGGCATTAAACCTTCGGAAAAAGGTCATGCAGTGCATTACCACAGGCCAACGATTTCGATTTTTTTTCTTTATCATTTTTTTTAATTTCCGTACCGTAAAACAAATATTTGTATTTTCCGTAGCGCTTGCCGAGTTTTTCAAATTTCCGGAAAAAATACGGAAATTCCGTACGGGTAGGCATGTCTGAATTAATGGTCTCCCTTCTTTTTGTACTGTTTTGTCTCTTTTGTCTGCCTTCTCTTTGTACTATTTTGTCTCTTTTTCTCATTTTTGTTGCTGTTGTCATTTTATATGCTGTTGCTGTTGTTTAGACAGCCTATGCAAGAATTTGTGTGATTTTGTGTTATCATCTACCGTTATTCCGAGATCATGACTACTATTATATTAACGGGAGCAGTTGTTTCAATCAGAATGTTATCATTTTTCGTGCATTTTTTTGTTGTTCACTTAATCAAATGATAATAAATATTAAATTCGTGGGTATTTACAACAATAACAACAAATGATTGTATTGTTTTATCAGCATTTTATGATTTTGTGTTATCATCTGGTGTTAAACTGAGATCATGACGGTTATATTCAAAAATTGACTGTTATATATTAAAACGAGAATTTAATTTGTATTAATCAGAATGGCATTATTGTTTGTGCAAATTGACTTTTATATTAAAAAGAGCAGTTAATTTGTATTAATCAGAATGGCATCATTGTTTGTGCATTTATTTATGTTGATCCAGACAAATTATATATGAAATTCATGTGTGTTTACAACAACTGATCATATTGTGTTACCAGCTTTTCATTGGGTGTGACTTGTGGAGTTAGTTGTTCTCCTTTCTTCTTCTTCTGTCTCTGATTAAATGTTGGCTTCACACGTACTTTCAAAACTATAGATGACATGAATAAATCCAGAATTCATCTTACTCAACTTTATGAAAATAATGATCAACAACAGATATCATTATCCATGACAAGACAATATTTTAAAGAAAAAAAAGTTTTTATTAATATTTAACATCTTGTACAATGAAATAAATTGCAATAACAACTACAATTTATGAACAAGGACGTTAAAACAATCACAACAATGACAACAATGACATTAACGTTACATATACAACCGATATAAAACAAAGTGTCTTGCATAGCCTGTCAAAACAACAACAGCAGCAGCAACAACAACAGCAGCAGCAAAAACAACAAACCAAACAAAACCCGCAGCATCAACAACAAATCACACAAATCTCGCTTAAAAGGGGTCAATAAATAAGAAAATAATTATAATTACTTTACGAACTACCTAACTCAAACCAGTGCTCAGGGAAAGAAGACCATTACAATTTGCAACCAGACTGTTATGTTATTCAATGTTTTCATGCTGACTTCTCAACTTACTGTGTTAAAAGACTCTCAACAAAATAAAACAGTACAAAGGCAAGGGAGAACATTATATGACAAGTTTCACTTTACTGGACCTTATACATTCTTTTTATTCACAGGCAAATTGGTTTTGAAGACTGACTCCCAATAGTCGTGATGCTACAAGAGTGCTTTTAAAACTGTAAAGTAAAAAGTCAGCATTGAAAACTTAAATAAGAGTATGGTTGTAAATTGTAATGGTGTCCCTTTCCTTAGCACTGTTTCTCATTCGGTAGCTTGCAAAGTAATTATTTTCTTATTTATTGATCCTTTTAAGCAAAACATTTATTGTTTTTTGGCATGGTGGCCTAATGGTAGAGCTTTGGCTTGAGGATATGAAGATCCCGGGTTCGAGCCCAGGCCGGGGCATTGTGTTTTGTCCTTGGGAAAGACACTTTACTCCCGTTTCCTACTCCTTCGGATGAGAGTATAAACCGAGGTCTAGTCTGTGTCGCATACATTCCATCATAACGGACTTTAAAGATCCTGACGCTCATGTCCTAGACGGGTGAGTGCCGGTGACAAGAAAACACCCAGTATGCACCTAGGCCCTTCTCCCCCATCCCTGGCTGCCCAGGATTGTGCTCGATCAGTTGTACGAGTGTCAGACCATGCGCCCAAAGGCTGCAGGTGGGCGTCTCGGGCGATTTGAGTTAGATCCTGTATCGGCCAGCGCCTTGAGCAGCTCTTGAGCTTGTAAAGTGCTATATAAGAACGATTAAATAAAAAATAAAAAATATATATTTTATTTGTTGTTGCTGCTGTTGTTAAGACAGCTTATGCAAGATTCTTGATTGCAATGACATTTTCGTGATTTTGTGTTATCATCTACTGTTATTCAGAGATTATAACTATTATATTAAAGGAACCGTTATTAAAAAGAACTGTTGTTATCAGAATATTAACAGAATGTTATAATTTTTCGCGCATTTATTTTTGTTGACTAGGTGAAATGATAATAAATACTAAGTTCATGTATATTTACAACAACAACAAATGATTATGTGGTTTTATCAGCTTTTCATGATCATCGGCTTTCTAAATTTGGCACTGTGAAACTATCAATATGTTTATTTGTTGTTATACTGAGACCATGTCTATTATATGAAAAAAGAGCAGTTAAATTGTATTAATCATTACGGTTTTTAAAAAGTATTCTTGAAGCATGGAGCATCTTTCAAGAGTCAAGAAAATAAAGCAGATTAATAAGATAGTTCTACGAAAGCTGTTGCTTGGTGGTCTGCATCCAAGCTCAAAACAGTACAAAAGGGAAGAGACAAGCTTCACTCTTTTGAACCTTACATTGTGTTTATTCACATGCAAATTGTAACTTCCAGACATCTAAAAACTACACTAAAACTTTCACCAGACTGATCCAAATATTCCGCTACTTAAAAAAAAACAACAAAAAAAAAACCAAACGAAGCCAATATACATGATCAATGAGGGCCTAAAAACTGAGCAGATATTCAAGTTTCTCTGTCTTAACAATCATGTATACTGACACACAATAGGGACACAACATATATTTTGCATGCGGGAGTTAAATCCTGGATTGTCCAATGTTTTGAACTAGAAAGAGCTAGGTAAGAACATTTCTTTGTTCTCTTTATTTTTGCATTCCACGTTTCTCTCTTTTTAAAACCCCCGTTGGAGTGCCGGGGGTTTCAGTATAAATAGTATCCCCACTTTCTGGAAATTTAGTGCTTTAAATTCCCACTGTCGCTGTCTTCCTCATTTACTCTTTCCTATTCCTGCTCTGTCCTATCACTCTGCTATACTATCTTCTTCTTCGCTAGATCAATGACCTACCTTTTTTCTTGAAAACTCTTCCTGGACAAGACTCCTTGTTTGTGTATGAGGTCTGTTGGATCAGCTTGGGAATATTGGACGCTTTCTGCCAGGTGGTCACTAGGGCTTCCTATGATGTTATTATTTAGCAATATAGGCATTTTATATGTATATGTTTTGTTGATGATTTGTAATGATGGTTGTATTCTATTTTGTTTTTGTAACCGGGGGTTCGCGTAGTTGAGGTAAACCCTCAGCCGTCCCCCGCGTGGGATGTCTTTATTGTAAAGTGACTGGCCGGTGGAGGGCGTTCAATTTTCCCACTAAGGTTGTTTCAGCAGATCTTTTATGCGGATCGGGGGTTGTCCGGTCCTGATTTGGCTCGGAAGAGTCCGCTGGACCTAAAGCAACAATCAATCAATCAATCAATCTTTTAAAAAAATATATGTTTGGTGCATGGTTACACAATAATGTCATAAAACAATACATCATGAAATGAAGTTATATATAATTATATTAAACCATTTTATGACAAAAACGTTTTAGTTGAATGGTTATGCATTGGAGTAATCCACACCAAAACAATGTATTAAGGTAGTGTGCAAAGAAGCGTGCAACGCTGATCAACGTGACCCCTAGCTCTTTCGCTTATTCCCCATTCACAACACGAACGTACATCAAGTCTTTTTCAGTATTTTCATATTTTGTCTTTGTCTCCGTTTCTCTGTCTGTCTGTCTGTCTCTGTCTCCGTCTGTCTGTCTGCCTCTCTCTTTCCTTTAAATCGTTTAGGCAGAACTCGAGTAGGCAAAACTAAACGCACGTTGGCAAACTGAAGAGTACCGTGAACAAGGTCACCAAGCAGTTTAACTTTAACCATCATGTCTTTGTCGTCTTGACGCCATGACGTCGCAGATACCTCGTTTGCAGCTTTCGTGAAGTTTCTAAAAACAAACAAAAAACTACTCATACACACACACACACACTGACACTTACACACACATGCACACACACAACCGTGTAGAAACGCCGTTGTGATGACTTTCATGAAACTCTACATACGTTAACCACGGTGACGCAGTTTGTTGACGTCAAACTTTAATACTAGGCCTACTACAAATATGGGATTGAGCGAAACGTGCAAGTAATACAAGAAACTTAGTGGGAAAACAAGAGTCCTTAATGTGGGAAATTGTCCCTCTTAAGTTTATAATTATATGTGTGTGTTTGTGGTGTCTTTTTACTGCTTATGCTTAATTAAAAGCATTAAGGTCATTACATCTCTTGCCTTCTTCGTATCATTATTCCTGGTGTTGCATTATTAGCATCATAAATCATATTGTATTTACATTACACTCATAAAAGTTTTTTTTTTTTATACTTAAGTTAATTATATATGCTTTCCATGAAGGAACCTAACCTCACTTGTAAAACCAGCTTGCACAAGGGTGTAGTGAATGTAG
This sequence comes from Oncomelania hupensis, assembly GCA_036898135.1. Classification (NCBI taxonomy): domain Eukaryota; kingdom Metazoa; phylum Mollusca; class Gastropoda; order Littorinimorpha; family Pomatiopsidae; genus Oncomelania; species Oncomelania hupensis. The sequence goes on from CM072524.1 coordinate 47,108,888, forward strand.
CCTACCTATAAATCTGTTATCCCCTTAAGCCCGAGAGGGAGAGAGAGACAGACAGAGACACAGACAGATAGACAGACAGACAGTCGAAAGATAGAACAAGATGAGGTGGGTGTGAGGGAGTCAAGGGGAAATTAATGTGACTACGGCTGTGTGAAAACGAAAACAAAATAACAAAAAATTAAATTTGGGAGATTAATTGCAACCATTTTAGAAAAAAAAAAAAAAACTACTGGAAAAGAAACAAAAACTCATCCATATTTTTTCAACTATCCAAATGAACTGACGCACAGCGGAAACAGCAACGGTTTTTCTGTTTTAATTCCTTTCTAGCGTAATAAATCACAATTCATAATGGTTTAGACTAAAGAGTAATGACTTGAATCCATCGCAGTACTTGGTTTCTCGAGTCAACAAACTAACTGGCAGAATTATAAATTAGATGCACAGTTTAGTAATCTATAGCTTGCTCTTTGATTTTCGCCTTGACAGGAAATGAGGACGCAAGGACGATTTACAAAGTAAAAATGCCAGGCGGAAATGATGCCATACATTATCAGCGGACCAATCAAAAACGAGTGGCTTTAGAATGACTGCGGCTAGTGTTTTTCATACAGTTTGGTCTGCGTATTTTATGTATGTATGTATGTATGTATGTATGTATGTATGTATGTATGTATGTATGTATGTATGTATTTTAAGAAAACATTTTCTTCAATTACATATTTATTTAGGATATTCTATTATTTCTTCCAATTTGTTTTTACTTTTATGCTTGTGTGAGTGTGTGTGTGTGTGTGTGTGTGTGTGTGTGTGTGTGTGTGCGCGCGCGTATGTGTGAACGCGCGCGCGTGATATAAATTTTAAGCAGTTCTATTGTGCTTTTTTCGGTGCTGTTCCTTGATGCTAATTCTATTATAGATTTAAGTATATATTCGAGTGCCATGGTATTTTACATCATCATGATCATCATCATTTTCGTCATCATCATGATCATCATCATTATCATGATCATCATCTTCTTCTTTTTCTTCTCCTCCCCTCCCCTCCCCTCCCCCTCCGATTCCTCACCCCTCGCCCATCTATATCTTCCTCCTCGTTTTCTAGTTTCCGTTTCCTTCTCGTGATAATCCTACTTTGTCTTCTTCATCTCATTCTCCATCTTTTCTACATCATCGTGCTATTTCCTCTTTAAAAAAACCAAACAAACTTGTTGTTCATTATTAAAATTCTTATTTAATTAAAATCTCGTATTCATGGATACAATTATGTAAAGCTGTCACGCTTGTGCCTACTACAGCTAAAACCTGCACTTTTAATGCATAGTTGGAACATACAGTACAAATGGCGTCACACGTTTTTTGCAAAATAATTAGGGGCGTCTTTTTTTTAAAATCTGGTTTTTCTTCAGATTCCCTTCCCCTACCCACGAACTTTATTTCCATGACTGACTTACAATTTTTTTCTTCTCCCCCCCCCTCTCTCCCTCTCTCTCTCTCTCTCTCTCTCTCTCTCTCTCTCTCTCTCTCTCTCTATTTCTATCTCATTCTCTCTCTCTTTCTGTCTTTTTCTCTCTTCTTTTCTTCTCTCTCTTTCTCTTTTCTCTGTCTCTTTCTGTCTCTTTCTCTCTCTGTTTCTCTCTTTTTTTTTCTCTCTCTCTCTCTTTCTCTTTTTTTTCTATCTTTCTCTTTTCTCTGTCTCTTTTTCTCTCTTTCTCTTTTTCTCTCTTTTTTCTCTGTCTCTTTCTCTCTCTTTATTCTCTCTTTAACTTTTCTCTGTCTCTCTCTCTCTTTCACTCTCTCTCTTTTTTTTCTCTCTCTTTCTCTCTTTTTTCTCCCTCTTTCACTTTTTTCTCTCTCTTTCACTTTTCTCTGGCTCTTTCTCTCTCTCTTTCTCTCTCTTTCTCTCTTTTTTTCTCTCTCATCCTCTCTCTTTTTTCTCTCTCTTTCTTTTTTCTCTGTCTTTTTCTCTATCTCTTTCTCGCTCTCTTTCTCTCTTTTTCTCTCTCTTTTTTTTCTATCTCTTTCTTTCTGTTTCTCTCTTTTTTTTGTCTCTCTCTCTTTGTCTCTCTCTCTCTTTCTCTCTCTTTCTCTCTCTCCCCATCCCCTCTCATTCCATCTACCCCTCACGGGGGAAAAGACACCAACAACAACATATATAATGAATAAAGGCAGTTCTGCAAAGTAATATAAGTACAACATGGCCTCATCATGTCATTTTTGCTAGATTATTAGATGCATATTATCTTGACCCCCCCCCACCCCACCCCCACCCCCATGGCTTTCTCTTTGAAATTTCAAGATTTTTTTAGCTTGTTCTCACGTGACGCTAATTGCCATGCACAAGTTGACTCCAATGATAACTGCTGCTGTTACTTTTGTGTGGATGTCCTTGGGTTTGATGCGTAAGGAGGTCTTAAAACATTAGTCCTCGACAATGGCAATTATAGCTGTTATCATCCTGCGGACATGTATGTCCGTTCGTCTGAAAGCTACATTAAAGTGTTTGCTTGCATTTTTGTCCATTCCCCAACCACCTCCCCCACCCTCCACCCCTTCCGCATGATTTTATCTCTCCAAATAATTACTGCCGTAGATGTTGTTTTCTTAAATTTATTTCATTATTTAAAAAAATAAATTATTATTTGTGTATGTGTGTGTTTGTTTGCGTGTGTTTGTGTGGTGTGTGTATATGTGTTGTGAAATGTTAAATAAACGACTCCACACACGCCATCGTGTTTCTCACCTCTTGGAAAACACACACACACACACACACACACACACACACACACACACACACACACACACACATACTTGCAATTCATCAGAACTGGGTTTATTTAAGAATGTAGGAATCAGAAAGTGATTTTTTTGACGGAAAGAACGCAAACTTCTTCTAGAAATGTAAGAATCTAAGTCAAAATTGGCTCTTTCCGTCTAAAAAGTTGACCTAGTTCGTCTCCTATAGGCGACGAAATAGGTCGACTTTTCTTCAAAATTTCTCAGAAAATTGACTGTATTTTCTCCGTCCCGGATAGAGCACTCATGTGTACTTAAAACACTCTCATGCACTACAACTGCACTCCCATGCACTAAATGAGCACTCCCGCGCACTTAGAAAAAAGTGGGTTCCTGGAAAAAAGTGGGTTCCAAGCAAATAAACCCATTTGTTACTAAGAAAGACAAGGTCTGCTACCCATTTGTGCGCTTTTTTGCGTTCACCGGAAGCACAAACGCACACACACACACACACACACACACACTTGAAACACACGCACGCACATGCACGCTGCTACGATTGAGGCGCGCACCATAGATCCGATCATTTTGTTTTGCAAAGCATGCAATAATGGAGTGTAAGCTTATTTACCTTTGATTTGACTTTGCGTTATTGCTAGAAGAAGCTTTGTATAGTGTTGATAATGTTCGTCAATTGATCGAGTTGATAATTTTCTGGATTACTTGTTTATTATCGCTCGAAGCTTCTAGACTTACGGGCAAAAGCTGGTCGAATCTAAACATTATATGTCGTAAGGCAGTGCATAGTTCCGGTGACGAGTTTTATTTTGATTGGGCGTTATTGCGTCATGCTGAAATGATTGAACTTTTTCCCGATTGCAGAGAGGCTATATAAGTAATGCACTGTCTGCTTATTGCACACATAATGTATGTTTTTTTAAAAAAATATGATAATGATGATCATTGTCAAGGTGGCGACGTGGTGATTTGTCCTTAACGCGCTAAGCAACAGGACATCAAGCATCGTTATATTCCTTCCTTCCTCGTAGGAGTGATTTATAATGATTTATGATGAAGATCTTTGTAATGGTTTTGGAAAGCGATATTGTATGCAGCTGTTGATGTTTGCGGAATAAAGTTGGAAAACTTCATACGACGACTCCTGCCTTGTTGCTGAGTGAACAGGCTGCGTGGATAAACGAATTCGAGTTAAACTTATCAAGATTCAAGCATCGGGGCTGAACCAGCTATTGATCAATAACCGTGTAACAAACGCACAAACACATCCTAGGCTTCTCCTCAAACACCCCGCACCCCCTCCCCTCTACCCACACACACAAACACACATACACACATATGCGTGTGTTTAGCCTGAAGTTCAGGTGCTTATTGCAATGGTTAATTAATTGTTATGTATTGAATGTATTAATCTTTATAGGTAAACTCTGTATCTTTAACACCTAGTAGATATTTTAAACTTTGACAACAAAGGAAATTTAATGACGTAGATTATTAAGTCCATAATTATGTCAAGGAGAAAACGAGGCATGAATGGGTCACAGTAGACAGTTATTAAAAAAACAAATTTGTTGCTATGTTCTCCTGTTGTTGTTGTTGTTGTTGTTGTTGTCGTTGTCGTCATTCTTCTTCTTCTTCTTCTTCTTCTTCTTCTTCTTCTTCTTCTTCTTCTTCTTCTTCTTCTTCTTCTTCTTCATCATCATCATCATCATCATCATCATCATCATCATCATCATCATCATCATCATCATCATCATCATCATCATCATCATCATCATCATCATCATCATCATCATCTTCTTCTTCTTCTTCTTCTTCTTCTTCTTCTTCTTCTTCTTCTTCTTCTTCTTCTTCTTCTTCTTCTTCTTCCTCCTCCTCCTCCTCCTCCTCCTTTCGTACAAACAGTGCAGTCTGCAGCGTTGAGATTGCTCAGTCAAAATACATCAATATTTGAGAATATTTCATATTTCAGACAAAAAAATACACAGCAAATGTTGTACTATAGTAAAGGCCTAGGAAAAGGCAGCAATTATAAAGAACGTTTTGCTTTATCATTATGTTTTACAGTGTCAAAGATGACAAAGGATTGTATTTAGGCCCATACAAAGAAACAGCTACAAACAATCCTATCCTATCCTATCCTATCCCATAACACGGAGGTCGTAGGGGCACCACAGATGATCGTTTAACCAGCGTACTCCATCTTTCCCTGTCCTCAGCAACCCTGATTGTTTCGTTCAGTGTCAAACCAGTCCATTCTCGACTGTTGTCCTCCCACCTCTTTTTCGGTCTCCCTCTTCTTCTACCTCCTTGCACTGTGCCTTGCAGGATGGTCAGCTACAAACAAACGTTTAGTTTATAGACTTACCATGATCTATTTTTTGATAGGTAAATAAATATATAAATAAAATTAAACTCCTTTTTAGAGTAATACATATGTATTATATTGTACTAATATTGCATTACATTGTATTGTATTGTATTGTATTGTATTGTATTGTATTGTGAGCTCAGCTGGCTCAACGGTGGATGCAATGGGAACATAATTGAAGTCTTAAATGTTACGCGTTAACATTGCAGACTTTATAGTCTGTGCACGCACGCATTCCATAGCACGGGACTTTAAGGATCCTGACGCTCATGTCCTAGACGGATGAGTGCCGACTACATAAATACACACAGCAAGCACCAGGCGCTCAGTTGTCTGGGCGTCAGACCATTCGCCCAGAGGTTGGAAGTGGACACCTCAGTGAGCTGGAGTTAGATCCTGTATCGGCGGTCAGCGCCTTGAGCAGCTCTTGAACTAAAAAAAACCGCTATGTAAGAACGATGAAATATTTGTTGAAATATACATATATTGTATTATGTTGTATTCTATCGTATTGCATTGTATAAATAAATAAATAAATAAATGAAAAAATAAATACATAAATACACGAATAAAAAATAAATAAATAAATAAATAAATAAATAAATAAATAAATAAATAAATAAATAACTAAATAAATAACTAAATAAATAAATGAAGAATAATCATAAAGTGTAGAAGGTTGCTCGCTGATGGAAATTACAACTGTATATTGCGTCATTGCGCACGAAGACAATTTTCTTGGGATCTGTATGCCTACAGTGAAGCATTATAGGCTACGTTGTGTGTTGAGAATGGCTAAAATGCATCAGAGGTAGGGGTCACACACACACACACACGTACACACACACGCACACACACACACATTCAAAATAGGGCAGCCTTCCCAACAAGTCAAAAGAAACCATGTGGAGTTTCATGAGTATGTCACTGTAACGTCGTTTCTACATACCCACACACACACACACACTACACACACACACACACACACACACCCACACCCACACACATACACACCAAATTTCCCTGTGATTTATGAGGACAATAAATAAACCTTGAATCTTGAATCTTGAACATAACATAGATACAGAACCGGGCGTACGTTGCCTACACGCTAGTATGGCAAAGAAAAAGAAAGAGGAATAAAAGAAGACGAAAAAAACGGAGGAGGCGAAGAAGAAGAGGATGGAGGAAGAGAAGAAGGAGAAGAAGAAGATAGATGATAATGAAGGAGGAGGAAGAGGTGGAGAAGACGAAGAATAGGCAGACGAAGAGGTGAAGAAAAAAAAGAAGAAAAAGTTGTTGTTGTTGATGATGATGATGATGATGATGATGATGAGGAGGAGGAGGAGGAGGATTTATTTCCATATTTATGCTGCCAGAGCCTTACAAGAAGTAGAAAGGCTATTTCTAATCCTATCCTGTCCCGTAACCCTGAGGTCGTAGGGGCACCACAGATGATCGTTTAACCAGCATACTCCATCTTTCTCTGTCCTCAGCAGCCCTGAGGGCTTCGCTCAGTGTCAAACCAGTCCATTCTCGAATGTTGTCCTCCCACCTCTTTTTCGGTCTCCCTCTTCTGCAACCTCCTTGCACTGTGCCTTGCAGAATAGTCTTTGCAAGGCCTGATGATCTGGTGACGTGGCCATACCATCGGAGTTTCCGTTTCTTCACCACTTTGAGCAGGTCATCGTGTTGTCCAATGGCTTGTGTGATGGTCTGTCGGACTTCGTCGTTGATGATGTGTTGGGTATAGGACATGCCAGAAGTCTTCTGTAGCACCTCATCTCCGTGCTTTGTATTCTTTGTTGGAGATCTGCTGTGAGGGTCCATGCTTCGCAAGCATATAGGAAGATGGAGATGACAAGGGAGCGCAGCAGTCTTACGAAAGGCTATTTAGGCAGACAAAAGAAGAGGAGGAACAAGACGAAGAGGAAGACGGTATTTCATTATTTTACAATGATTTTAAGATTTTAGTCTATACCCTAATCATACAATCTGTCGTTGCATCTTTCACTCTGACAAACATTCTACTATAAATATTACACAATACACGCTTGAGTGAGTGACAGAAGAAGAGGCAAACGAAAAGGTGTTGTAGAAAAAGAGGAGGAGGAGGAGGAGGAGGAAGAGGAGACATAGCGTAAGATCGAAAGTAAAAGTACCGTTAGCTTCCCAACACAGGAACTAGTGATATGTCATTATATACTAGTTTTAACGTGACTACTACTACTACTACTACTACTACTACTACTACTACTACTACTACTACTACTACTACTACTACTACTACTACTACTACTACTACTACTGATAATAATAATAATGTATTTTTATAGCGCAAAACCAAACCGAAAGCTTGCACTCACATGCACGCAAGGATAAATATGTAAACAGTGTGGTAAAACATTATGAGATTAAACAGTTCAACAATGTAACAAATAATACAAAGATCAAGTCTAAGGATGCATATTATTTGAACAATACGGTACAACATTATGAGATAAAACTCGTGAAAAATCGTTAAAAAAAATTACAAAAAAACCCACCATCAAATCTTAGTATAAAAATGCATGTTTACACATTCATACACACATGCACACACCACTATTCAATCACACACAGAGATTATTATGGGTCTAAATGTATTTGGTAAAGAGGTAGGATTTGAGTTTCTTTTTGTAAGGGACTGGAAATGCCGGAGATTGGAGAACAGATAGTTCCAAAGAGTTGGGGAAAACACAGAGAAAGACCTACTGCCAAAGAGCTCAGGCGAAAACGTAGGAATTGAGAGGAAAGCTGCATCTTGTGATCAAGAAGGTTAGTAAGGACAGAGAAATTGTGAAAGAAAGAAAGAAAGGACAGGAATCGGTGTGCAGACAGTGAAAGCAAAGAGGAGCAACTTTGTAATCGATACGAGCCTTTACTGGCAACCAGTGTAAGCTTTTAAGAGCGGACGTTGCACTAGAATGGCGAGTTTGAGGAAGGACGGAGTCGAGCAGCATTGTTCTGAATGCGCTGAAGTCCTAATGTGAGTGCTGCTTGTTGCTAGGGCAAGAATTAAATTCCAGAATATTATTATTATGTCATAGTTAGTCCCGCAGTTATCGCATACGTCGACATCAGTTTCGCCAGTTTCCATGCGTTGTTTCCCGTTTGTATTCCTACTGTACGTAGGCGCTACTACATGCAGGCTCTCAAATAGTATAGCCTCTGGAATGCACTCCCAGTTAGCATGACATTCCATGAAAATACTAACTCATTTAAGAACCTTCTGGATAGCAACCCAAAATGTACAGACAAGTTTAAAGAATATGACGATTAGAGGTCATGGTTCGTCTATATTGCGCACACAAGTATTGAAAGAACAGGCGTACAGTAGGCCAAAAGGTTCAACAAAATAGCTTCTATTACTACTAGGCTACTGGTACTGCTTAACAGGCACCCAAATAGTGTAATGCGTTTGTGCCCAGACTGGCCAGTCTGCTCTACGCACAAACTTCAGACGCCTGAATAGCGAAGGTACGCACTTGCAGCCTTCGGACACATCGATTAGCTAATATGAGCCAGGCAATAGCTGGGTCGTCTAATATTTATTTTAAAAGAAAAATCCCTTACCAAACAGCCCTCAAAAATACTTATTGTCTACGTCGCAGCTCCGCAACGTTACCTGTTAGCCGGGAGTTAGGTTAAGGCAACGAACTGTCAAGCGGGAGGGGAGTGGGGATGAAAACGTCAGTGCGTGCGGCTGACGTAATGAATTATTGTGTGGACGAAAACAAGACTCGGCGTTGCGGTTAAGAAAACGTGACGGCAGCTGTCAGTGACGTCATGAAGGATGACAGACGGCAGGGCAGACTCTGTCCGTTTCAAATAGTGAGCTTCTCTCGTGCTCCTATCTGTGTGTTGTGGCCTTCTGGGTACGATCCTCATCGTCGTCTCATTCGTTGCTAATGCAGTCAAATTGGTTGTTGCTGTTGTTGTTGTTATTGTTGTTGTTGTTGTTGTTGTTGTTGTTGTTGTTGTTGTTGTTGTTGTTGTTGTTGTTCTTCTTCTTCTTCTTCTTCTTCTTCTTCTTCAGCTTCGTCCATAAAAGACCGACCGACAGAGACAGAGGCAAAAAAAGAGAGACACTCTCTCTCTCTCTCTCTCTCTCTCTCTCTCTCTCTCTCTCTCTCTCTCTCTCTCTCTCTCTCTCTCTCTCTCCCCCCTCACGGCGTTGATCTATCTCTTTTAATACATTTACGCACAATACAACACAACACACACACATACACGCCCACACACACGCACACCCCCTACCCTCCCCCCCCCCACACACACACCATATTGACAACAACTTTTTTAAAAAGATTTAATTTGACCTTTTAGTGTGTTTACTAAAGAATAAAACACCAAGACCTATAAAATAGATTAATCATGATCTTTTTTCTCGTGTAATCACTTTTAAATAGCGCTGTTCCATCTCAAAAGCTGCTCAAAGCACTGACCAAAACAGGATCCAACTCAAGCCACCCGAGGCGCCCACTTGCAACCTTTGGGCGCAAAGTCTGACCCCCAGACGACTGAGCACAATCCTGGACTACCGGGAATGGGGAGAAGGGACCTAGTGCAATGCTGGGTGTATTGAATAGCCGGATTCACCCGTTAGGACACGAGCGTAAGGATCTTTAAAGTCCGTGCCATGGAATGCGTGCGTGCACTGACTAGACCTCGGTATATACTCTCATCCATCCAGATGAGACGGTGCTCTTCTGAATCACGCGGCGACAGCTTACCACCGGCTACAGCGAGGAACCTTTCAGATGACTGTCCATCAGCTCCAACTCTGAACATCAGAATGAAAAAAACAAAAAACAAAGGTACAAGAAGACAAACAAATTATATGAAGCGTGACGGGAAAACGGACTGAACGGAACGCAGGGCTAGTGGAGTGTGACGGATGCTTTCTTTCATTCCCTTTTGTCCGCAGGGAGGTCCCCGTCAGTAGCCGGAGAGACCTGCAGCGAGTCACAAGCTCCAAGACGACTCGCCCTCCTCAGTCCAATCCGCC
>CM072524.1:47124061-47139061 GCA_036898135.1 Oncomelania hupensis
CCACTCTGCTATACTATCTTCTTCTTCGCTAGATCAATGACCTACCTTTTTTCTTGAAAACTCTTCCTGGACAAGACTCCTTGTTTGTGTATGGGGTCTGTTGGATCAGCTTGGGAGTGTTGGACGCTTTCTGCCGGGTGGTCACTAGGGCTTCCTATGAATGTACTATTTAGCACTATAGGCATTTTATATGTATGTTTTTTGTTGATGATTTATAATGATGTTTGTATTCTATTTTGTTTTTGTAATCGGGGAGTTCGCGTAGTTGAGGTCAACCCTCAGCCGTCCCTCGCGTGGGATGTCTTTATTGTAAAGTGACTGGCCGGTGGAGGGCATTCAATTTTCCCACTGGGGTTGTTTCAACAGATCTTTTATGCGGATCGGGGGTTGTCCGGTCCTGATTTGGCTCGGAAGAGTCCGCTGGACCTAAAGCAACAATAAATCAATCAATCAATCAATCAAAACTGATCCAAACAAAACTTTGACCTTGGTATGACGTAGATCGTCACATGACTGACCTGATTTTGAAAGGGTTAAAATTCAAGATTCAAGATATATTTACTTTTGTCTTCTATAAATTAAAAGGAGATTTAATGTATAGTATGACAATTTCCAGTCAACCACAAACACACACACACACGCACACACACCCACCTCCCACACACACACACGTACACACACCCACCTACACACACACATACATTACATAGATTACATTACATAGTTATTGCTTTAGGTCCAGCGGACTCTTCCGAGCCAAATCAGGACCAGAGAAGTGAAAGATGACTCACCCCTAACCTGCATAAAAGATCTGCTGAAACAACCCTAGTGGTAACACTGAAGGCAATCTACCAGCCGGTCACTTTACAATAAAGACATCCCACGCAGGGGACGCTGAGGCTATACTCTAATTTATCGAACCCCCGTTTACAAAAACATAATAGAATACAAACATCATTATACAATATCAACAAAACACATACATATAAAATGCCTACATTGCCAAATAATAACGTCATAGGAAGCCCCAGTGACCTTTTGGCAGAAAGCATCCAATATTCCCAAGCTGATCCAACAGACCTCACACACAAAACTAATGAGGAGTTTTGTACAGGAAGAGTTTTCAAGAAAAAAAGGTAGGTGAAGGTCTCGCGTAGAAGAAGATAGTATAGTAGATTGATAGAACAGAGTAGGAATGAGAAAGAACAAAGGAGAAAGACCGTAACAGCGGGAATTTAAAGCACTTAATTTCTAGAAAGTGGGTATACTATTTATACTGAAACCCCCGGCACCCCCACGGGGTAACACCCACGCATACACACACATACACACACCCACACCCACACCCACACCCACACACACACACACACACACACACACACACACACACACACACACAAGGACAACAGTACACGCTAAAATACAATAAAACGCGTGCATAATTCCATCCAGAGGGGCATTCCACGAAGTAGATGACACGCAGCCTTAGTGTTATAAATAGCAATTTCTGATACCAAGGCTGTGTTATCATAGACCACAGTTGTGGTCTATTGTGTTAACTACCGCTGCGCATCCGCCTAACGTGTATGGCCTCGTGTGTTCCATCACCTGAACACTAAATGTAAATTGACTTTATTCACTTTCAGGGCCACCGTTGTGGAATCGTTCGATAAATTCTGGACCGGACTTCTCAGCAACTTTGTTGATGCTTCTCCAGGATGTAAGTTAATGTTTGTCTTCATCTTCTTGTTCTACTACTACTACTACTACTACTACTACTACTACTACTACTACTACTACTACTACTACTACTACTACTACTACTACTACTACTACTACTACTACTTCTTCTTCTTCTTCTACTACTACTACTACTACCACTACTACTACTTCTTTTTCTTCTTCTACTAAGCCTACTACTACTACTACTACTACTTCTGCTTCTTTTCTACTACTACTACTATTACTACTACTACTAGTACTACTTCTTCTTCTTCTTCTTCTTCTTCTTCTTCTTCTTCTTCTTCTTCTTATTATTATTATTATTATTATTGTGGAGGTGGTGGTGATAATGATAATGATGACGACGACGGTTATTATTATTATTATTATTATTATTATTATTATTATTATTATTATTATTATTATTTTATTATTATTATTATTATTATTACTACTACTACTACTACTTCTACTACTGCTACTACTACTATAAATTTGTGTTGAATGCTCTAGTACATAGTTATACTCACATTGTTGGTAGTCGCGGAACGTTCTGAGACTCACGCATGTATTAAATAAAGGTCACATGATTTGATCATGTGTTATTGGTCTGTTTCTAAACTAGGAACAATGACATAATTATTGTCACAGATGCGTGGCTGCTACTGAAATGCTGTTTTTAAGTAATGAATTTATTTATTTATTTACATGTATGTAGCCGAGCAAAGTATTTGTCTCCCGTCTCTCGGCCACCACCTTCTGGTCCTTGAGAACACGGCCCAACCCGAACTGTTATTTTTATTTATCCCTCGTAAGATACACATACAAATTGTTGCCCTGCAAGTCTGTAAAGCGTGTTGATAGTAAACCAGTTTGCCGGCTACTAGTGCCACGACACTTTCTACAAGTCACTGCCACTGACCTGTATAAAATGGCTGCTGACAATGTAGTTCTGCTCACCACCAAAAGCAGAAGACGAATGGTCAGGCCGGGAGAACATACGTCGTGTCGCCTTGTCCTGCATAACCCAATGGCCACACCAAAGGATTCTGCACAGCAGGGGACACCCAAGGCTAGACTAAGCTACAATTGGAAGGTAGACAATCTCTCCCAAGCGTGAACCAGTCGCCTCCCATTCCGCCACATTTATGTATTTATTCATTCATGTATTTACCTATTTGTGTGTTTTTCTAGTACCCACACAGACCGAGTACGCAGACCAGAAAGCCAGAGAAATGCAGCAGCAATTCCAAAGTGAGTTATTTCCCTTTCCTTCTTTTTTTTTCTTTCTTTTCTTTCTTTGTTTGTTTGGTGTCACCGCCACGACTCCGTCCAAGCAGACGCCACAAACAAACAACTTACACACGCAGACAGCCCAGACAGAATGACGATTTCCCGCAGACGTGAAGTGATGAAAACACAACAAGTATATATACAACTTTCAACCTATTTATTCATTCAAGCCACACACTCATACACATACAACATTTACACATGAAACGAAGAAAATGATAATGAAACAATCAACGGTTCAATGAAACAATGAAATGGCACCTCAGGATGATCGAAGGTTGCTAGCCAACCAAGTCCACGAATCGATTCGTGCACAGCCAATGTCCGTTCGCACGTACTAAACTAGAGGGGGGTCGAGTGCTTAGAAGGGGGACAATATGAAACGGGCCCACCTGGGTGGATGAAGTCCTTGTCCTCCTTGTAGCGTGACGGCCTACGAAGTCTCGTAACGGTATCCTCCCCTGCTCGTGGCTGTTGTCGGGCATGTGCGGAAGACGACCATACGTGGTGGCATCGCCGCCCCCACTCGTCTCTGATGGTGATGATAATGATGATGGTGACACAGCAGTCACGGCAGTCCGGCCACCGTCGACGTCGCACAGCTGAACTCCTCCAGACAGCCTCACCGCGACGTCGAGGCCTGGCTCCGTCTATCCACGTCACAACCACCACGGGAATGGTGGGGCTGAGGAGAGATGATGATGTAGTCAATGGTGACGATGCGAAGACAAATGACAATCACGTAAACGTCACAGATGGTGATGATGATGTTTGATCCACCTGACCAAATGCTGTCGTCGTTGACGCACGACGTTGGTTGACGTTGAACAACGTTGACCAGTCGAACCTGTAACACGCTTGTTGCATCGTTAATATCCTGCTTGTCTACCTCTGTCCCCGTCCTTCCAACCACATTCTGCCCCCTCTCACTCACAACTACCTTCCGACACTTGAAGGGACAAAACTGCTGTCTGCTTCCCCTTCCTTGACTCTCTCTCGCTTATTCCCCTTAGCTATTGTTATTGTCACTTGCAAAAACGCATGTCATAAAACACAATGAAATTATGAATGCAATGAAATGAGCAAAGCTGCAAATGAATACATGTAAGCATCAACACATTATTCATACCAAGCAACCACAACAACAACAGCAACCACACCCCTTTCCTCCTTCCTCACCTACATTCTTCACCCCCATTCTCCTTCAGTCACCCACTTCCTTTCTTCTGCCTTTCCACCGTGCAACCCTTCTCATCCTTCCCTAGCCTTACGCACAGCTCTCATACCTACACCCCCAACAGCCAGCACTAGGTTCCCGGGCACAGCAAGGAAAATATCACCATTGCACTCACCCAAACGGTCCGAATGTAATCACACCCGTAGCCTTTCTCCACTGCCCTCCTACGGATACTCCAGCAGGGTAAATCCAGTGTGCGTAGGTTCCTTAGTGGACAAAACTTCACACTACCTACCACACTACACAACTTTACTTTTCTATAGCTGCACTCCACATTGAGCGTAACACCACAGAAACCAGTAACCTTTTGAACTAGTATCCTTCTGGACCGGTTATTATTATTAGTTAATAACTGTCCTACCCTACTTTACAGAACACACAAAATACCCAGAGCACTAGACAAACACATCTTTACCGTAGCTCTCTCAAACCTGTTCTCCCCCAATGTGAGTATTCCTCCTAACCGGCTAACCAACTCGTACTGCTGTCACGTTCTGCACGCTTCCACGCTTCAGCTATAATAATCACGCACACCACAACACGCAGTTACGACCCCTAACCCCTTATGCTCTTCCCCCACAGACTGCCCGGTTTCTACCACAGACTGCCCTGTGACACACCCCCCTCCCAAGACGAACCTACGGAGAGTTCCAAACTTAAACTTCCACAGGGTCAGATCTGCTGAGGAAATCCGCTTCTATGTTGTCTCCTCCCGGAATCGGTCGAACTGTGAACACGTATGCCTGCAGTTGCATAGCCCATCGGGTGAGTCTGGCACTGTTGAGGTGCGTCCTCTGCAGGTACTGCAGCGGTCGATGGTCGGTTTCCAGCCAGAAGTGCCGTCCAAACAGATACGGTTCAAACCGTTGTACTGCCCACACAACTGCCAAACACTCCTTCTCGATGGTGGAGTAATTCCGTTCCGCTGGCAGTAGCTTCTTGCTGGCAAACCCCACTGGCTGCACACCCTCACCGGTTTCTTGCATCAGCGCAGCTCCTAGCCCCTGCTCAGATGCGTCCGTCCTCAGGATGAACTCCTTGTCTAAGGCTGGTAACTTCACCACTGGCTCACTGGTCAGCGCCCCCTTCAAATCGTCGAAAGCTTTCTGACAGTCGACTGTCCAGATGACCTCTCCCTTCTTTCCTCCTTTTGTCAGGTTGGTCAGCGGCAGTGCTCTCTCGGCGAAATGTGGCACGAATCTTCTGTAGAAGCCACACAACCCCAAGAACGCTCGGACTTGCTTCTTGGTTGTCGGTGGACACGTTCGGCGTACCTTATCCAGCTTGTCTCGTTCCGGCTTCATCGCTCCATCTCCCACTTGATGGCCTAGGTAACTCAGCTCCTTGTACCCTAGGAAACACTTGCTTGGTCTAGCGGCGAGATGTACTTCCTGCAGCCTCTGGAACACAGCTCTCAGCGCTTGCAGATGCTGCTCCCACGTCTCTGTCGCGATCATGACGTCGTCCATGAAATTGTCGACGTCAGCTCGGTGCAGTGGTCGTAGCAGTTTTCTCATCATGCGTGAGAAAGTCGCCCCTGCAGTCTTCAGTCCAAACGGCATCGTGGTCCATCTGAATTGGCCCTGCGGCGTCGTAAACGCCGTCCTGTCCCGGTCTTCCTGCTTGACTGGTATCTGCCAGTATCCCTTTGTCAGGTCCAGCTTGCTTAGGTACTTGGCCTTTCCTAGCTTGGCGAACAAGTACTCGATGTCCGGTAGTGGTTCTGCGTCGAACTTGACCACCTTGTTCAACCCCCGGTAGTCGATGCAGAATCGTACCTCTCCACTCTTCTTCTTCACCAACACGATCGGTGCGCTGTACGGCGATGTACAGGGTTCGATAACCCCCAACTCCAGCATTGATTCCACTTCACCCTTGATGACTTCCATCTGTGAGAATGGTAGCGGATGCCGTCGTATGCGAACAGGGTTGTCGTCGGTCAGCACTACCTCGCACTCGTCCAGGTTGGTGCGCTGGGGTAGATCCGTCAGCTGACCGGCATACTGTTGGCACACTTCCCGTAGTTGGCTCTGATGAAGTGCAGACAGTGTCGGGTCTATCTGGACGTCCCTTGGTCCCTCGCTCGCTCGTAGCGGTATCAGCGGTACAGTGCCCTGGTAGCTGATATCTGTCGTCCCCTCCGTTTCGGCCTGATCAATCACCACTGCCACCGTCGATTCGGGTTCTGCTCCGCGTTCTATGTAACGCTTCAACTTCCTGTTCTTGCCGGCTCTCTGAACTGGTACTTTCCTGACGCGCCCTTGGCGCGTGCCATGCAGTCGCATACGGCACTCCTCCTCCACGTCCACTGGCCTTACTGGCCCACCAGTTTGTTCTGTAACACACCACCCACCTGCGCTGCGTCCACTGGTTTACTAGCGCGATGCGTACCTGGTTCCCTTGTACGTCCGCTCTGGGCGGGTCCACACTTCGTACTCTCCTGCATGGTCACTCCTCGACCGAAGCTGGTCAACACTACTGGTCACTCTGTGGACCCGCACTCGGTCCACAGATTCGACCCCCGGTACAAGTCGTTCCAGCCACTCTCGCGTCCCAATAGCGTTCGATTGCACTGCGTGAAACGCGTTCCCACTGCCACCTCGTTGCACGGTCGCGCGTGATGCGTCGTCCGTTGACAGTTTCCCACAACTGCGTGCGACTCCTCTTACTTCATCGCGTCCGACGCACACCGTCCCCACGTTCCACTCTAACTCCCCACCCGCCGTTCGATCCCCCCTTCACGTCCAATTCCCACCATGTCGCATCTACCGTGGCACCTTCCTGCCCCCTTCAGCGTCGTCCGTGGCTGGTCGCGTACCTCCGCATCCCGTCGGCCCACCCGATCTGTCCGTCGGCGTCGCGCACCCATACCTCCCACTCCACCACCAATCGTCTGGTGCCCCCCTTGCTGGTGTCGTTCGCCCCACCAACTGGTTGCTACCAACAACCACCCCACTCTTCTCCACCCAGACCACCAACACCAATCCCCGCCTCCCAACAGCTCGTCCCACACCTGGGTCCGCGCGCTCTGCTAGTGACCTCGGCCTGCTCACCACCCCAACGACCTGCCCCCTTGCGCCAAACTCGCGTGCTGCTGCTTGCCCCGGTTCGCACCCTCACCCGTTGCTGTCCTCGCCCAACACCCCGCCCACTCCCCCAGCAAGTCTCACACCCCGCCCACCCTCCGTGTACCCCAGTGACTTGGACACTGTCGCAACTAACTGTGGCGAATCCGACGCGCCGCGTGCGTCCCGTGTACTAGACGAGGTTGGCAACCTCTCCTTCCCGCAGGCATATCAGGTCGGCTCCCGTGTCCCTCATGGCCGTCAACGGAACTCCTTCCACTATCACCTGGCTTTGGAACCGAGAATCTCCCTTCTGGCCTGCCTCCTTCTCCTCCTCCACGACGCGCAACGCTGCTCCACTCCGCTCGCTGCGTTTCGGACAATTCCGCTTCAGGTGCCCTTTCTGCCCGCAGCTGTAGCATTCCCTCTTGTCCGGCGAGTTGGGTCGTGGTCCCGCTGGCCTGCGACCCTCGTTCTTATCCCTGGGTGTGAACGGTTGACGTCCTGGAAAGCGTAGGTTGGTTCCTGCCCTGGCGTCGACGTACTGCTGTGCCATCGTCGCGGCCTCCTCCACAGTCGCTGGGTTGCGTTCGCGCACGAACGTGACCAGTTCTGGCGTCAAACCGTTGACTAGCTGCTCCATCAACACCAAGTCCAGCAAGTCCCCGTACGTGGCCTTCTTGTTCGCAAGTCCCATCCAGCGTTCCAGGAACAACTCCGACTTCCGTAGGTACTGCTTGAAAGTCTCCGGTGGCTCCCTTCGTAGCTGGCGAAACTTCTTGCGATACGTCTCGGCCGTCAGGTTGAAACGTACCAACAACGCTGCCTTCAGTATCTCATAGTCGGCAGAGTCGTCCTCGTTCAGGCCGACGTAGACTTCCCTCGCCTTCCCCTTCAACAAGGTCCCCAAGCGAATAGCCCACGTGTCCTTGTTCCATTCCTGTGCCTTGGCGAACCGCTCGAACTGACACAAGTAGGTCTCGAGATCGTCCTTATCCTCGAAGAAAGGTAACCTGAGCTTGACCGTCTCGAACTCGGGTTGACGATTCCTGCGGTTGGCGGCGCCGCCTTGTAACGTAAGTTGCGCCATCGCTAGTTCATGCTCTCTTTCCCTCTCTCTTTCCTTCGCCTTCATCTCCATCTCTCTCTCTCAGCTCTCTCTCTCTCTCTCTCTCTCTCTCTCTCTCTCTCTCTCTCTCTCTCTCTCTCTCTCTCTCTCTCTCTCTCTCTCTCTCTCTCCGGTCTGCGTCTTTTTTTCTAGCCGCTTGGTCCATCGCGTAGTCTAACGCTGCCTGACCTTTCAGTCCTTCACGCTTGGCGAGCCTCAGGATCCGCTCCACCGGCGTCTCGTCCGGGAACAGTCCTGTCCTCGGCGTCGGTGCCGCCTCGACCTTGTAGATCGAACGGTAGGGATTGGCCTCTAACCTCTTCGGCCTCGTTGCGTCGCTCAGACGATCCTGGTCTCCGTAGAAGTCGGCGCTTGTCGACAACCCGCCAGTCGCACCAAATCCCGTCGGAAAAGGGTTACTCCCTGTGTCTCTGGCTTCGAACGTAGACACCTCGTCGTCTGCTGACCCACGACGCGATGACCTGACTGGCGATCTCCGCTGCTCGATCGCAGAAGGTAAATCGGTGACTCCCGTATCAGCCGCTGCCGTCGTTGCCCGCTCGTCCATCGTGACACCCACGCGATAACGCGTACGACCCGCGATCGGAGACACTCCCTCAGCCTCCTCGATCGATGCCATCCTGCTTAAGAGAGAAGCAACAACAACCAACAACGACAAGTCAAAATCTCTATGTAACCTTACCTAACCTAGCCTAGCCTAAGATACTAACTACCTAACTAAGCTATCTCCCTATCTATCACCCACCTCCTCCCACTCAAACAGTGGAAACTGGCCCGCGAGGTAGCGAACCGGCTGGAGAGTGCAGTGGCCCATTCCCTCCACGTGTGGTCGAACCTAGGCCGGCTATGAGCCTTCGCTAAACAGCAACCTGACTCCCTCCAACCACCCACTGGGGTGCACACTCTCACCGAGTCACGCCTCACACACTCGGACACCACAGGACAATTACAAGACAACTTCACGTCTGGGCACACTTACTACCCTGCATCTCCACCATATGTCACCGCCACGACTCCGTCCAAGCAGACGCCACAAACAAACAACTTACACACGCAGACAGCCCAGACAGAATGATGATTTCCCGCAGACGTGAAGTGATGAAAACACAACAAGTATATATACAACTTTCAACCTATTTATTCATTCAAGCCGCACACTCATACACATACAACATTTACACATGAAACGAAGAAAATGATAATGAAACAATCAACGGTTCAATGAAACAATGAAATGGCACGTCAGGATGATCGAAGGTTGCTAGCCAATCAAGTCCACGAATCGATTCGTGCACAGCCAATGTCCGTTCGCACGTACTAAACTAGAGGGGGGTCGAGTGCTTAGAAGGGGGACAATATGAAACGGGCCCACCTGGGTGGATGAAGTCCTTGTCCTCCTTGTAGCGTGACGGCCTACGAAGTCTCGTAACGGTATCCTCCCCTGCTCGTGGCTGTTGTCGGGCACGTGCGGAAGACGACCATACGTGGTGGCGTCGCCGCCCCCACTCGTCTCTGATGGTGATGATAATGATGATGGTGACACAGCAGTCACGGCAGTCCGGCCACCGTCGACGTCGCACAGCTGAACTCCTCCAGACAGCCTCACCGCGACGTCGAGGCCTGGCTCCGTCTATCCACGTCACAACCACCACGGGAATGGTGGGGCTGAGGAGAGATGATGATGTAGTCAATGGTGACGATGCGAAGACAAACGACGATCACGTAAACGTCACAGATGGTGATGATGATGTTTGATCCACCTGACCAAATGCTGTCGTCGTTGACGCACGACGTTGGTTGACGTTGAACAACGTTGACCAGTCGAACCTGTAACACGCTTGTTGCATCGTTAATATCCTGCTTGTCTACCTCTGTCCCCGTCCTTCCAACCACATTCTCCCCCCCTCTCACTCACAACTACCTTCCGACGCTTGAAGGGACACAACTGCTGTCTGCTTCCCCTTCCTTGACTCTCTCTCGCTTATTCCCCTTAGCTATTGTTATTGTCACTTGCAAAAACGCATGTCATAAAACACAATGAAATTATGAATGCAATGAAATGAGCAAAGCTGCAAATGAATACATGTAAGCATCAACACATTATTCATACCAAGCAACCACAACAACAACAGCAACCACACCCCTTTCCTCCACTCCTCACCTACATTCTTCACCCCCATTCTCCTTCAGTCACCCACTTCCTTTCTTCTGCCTTTCCACCGTGCAACCCTTCTCATCCTTCCCTAGCCTTACGCACAGCTCTCATACCTACACCCCCAACAGCCAGCACTAGGTTCCCGGGCACAGCAAGGAAAATATCACCATTGCACTCACCCAAACGGTCCGAATGTAATCGCACCTGTAGCCTTTCTCCACTGCCCTCCTACGGATACTCCAGCAGGGTAAATCCAGTGTGCGTAGGTTCCTTAGTGGACAAAACTTCACACTACCTACCACACTACACAACTTTACTTTTCTATAGCTGCACTCCACACTGAGCGTAACACCACAGAAACCAGTAACCTTTTGAACTAGTATCCTTCTGGACCGGTTATTATTATTCGTTAATAACTGTCCTACCCTACTTTACAGAACACACAAAATACCCAGAGTACTAGACAAACACATCTTTACCGTAGCTCTCTCAAACCTGTTCTCCCCCATTGTGAGTATTCTTCCTAACCGGCTAACCAACTCGTACTGCTGTCACGTTCTGCACGCTTCCACGCTTCAGCTATAATAATCACGCACACCACAACACGCAGTTACGACCCCTAACCCCTTATGCTCTTCCCCCACAGACTGCCCGGTTTCTACCACAGACTGCCCTGTGACATTTGGCAACGTTTACATAGAATTGAATAATTGGTTAGAGAGTATTATTTGGATGTAAAGCACATATCTTACTTGAGGTTAATTATGTTTTTACTTAATGTGTTTGTATTATTTTTTCTCCTGCAGAAATGCTTGGCGGCGCCGGACAAGGACAACGTAAGTCATGTTTGCTTGCCCTTACTCTCTCAATACACTTTTTTTTAAAAATTCTGTCTTCTTAAAAGCCCGGCCACACTTGTGTTACGCACCTGCCACACTTGCAATACGCTTATGAATTCCTTATGTACCTTGCGTACTGGCTAATGTAAAATTTCACAAGGATAGGCTATGTTTATCGTTGTTTGTACAACCAAATACCAGTGTTTTTTTTTGTTTCTTTAATATAGTATGCATACAGTAAGTGTAGTGTAGGCCTAAGCGTTCTATGTTAATACATGCATGTTTACAATTAAGCATGAACAGTCACTCTTTTGAGCCAGCTCTCCCCGATTACCTCCCTTTAACCTTTAGTTATAAAATGGTTAATAGTTTTTGTAGTTTACTAGGGGGGCCGGGTAGCTCAGTTGGTAAGAGCGTTTTGCTAGTAACCGAAAGGTCGCTGGTTCGAATCCCGGATTGGTCAACGTGTGATCATATTATTTTCCCCTTTACCAACAACTGGCCCGCTGGTGTCAGTATAAATCGGTCCAGTAGTCACCTATATGCGAAAGTGTCGTGTGACTATAATCTACAAACAGCAGTAGTTTACTAGACTTTGAATTAGTCTGAAATGAAAACACTTGAATTAGAATATTTAATCTCGTTTAAGGAAATATCTTAAGCGTTGCATGGCTGCAAGAGTGTGTGAATATAATTTCAAAAACGTATCTCTCTCTCCCTTCTCCTTCCCCCCCCCACCACCCTCCCAAAAAAATCCTTACAAATCATAGTAGCCTATAGATTGTTGCATGCTGCTTGCTGATTTTTAAGCTGCATCTTTATGCTGAACTTGTTCCTAATTTCAGAGGCAGGCGCCGGTGAGTGCATAACCTTGTCCATTTTAATATTTAGCAGTTGTATTAGCAATATGTTATTGTATTTCAGTCTTAATACTGTTCTCTATTTGATTTATAGTGTGTGTGTGTGTGTGTGTTTATGTGTGCGGTGTGTGTGTTGGTGTGTGTGTGTGATTGTCTGTGTGTGTATGTGTGTGTTCTTGTGTGTGTGCGTGCCTGCGTGCGATTGTGTGTGTGTATCTGTTTTACGAAAAATCATAAAACAGGACAGGATTGGATATTAAACTAAATGATATAGGCTGGATGGTGATTATGATGATGATGATGATAATGATGATGATGATGATGGTGGCGGTGGTGATGCTGATAATGACGACGTTGTTGTTGACGTCGACGATGCTGCTGTGATGCGGCTGCTGATATTCTGCTGTTGCTGCTGCTGCTGCTGCTGCTGATGATGATGATGATGACAGCAACAAAGAATGACTTTGTCGACCGGACACATTGGAGAGTTTTGATGAGGTCGTAAAGGTATTTTATAGTTATAGTTGGTATGAAACTAACTTTGGGTGGTTTTTTTTTCTGTACAGGGATGCTGAATACTGACATGATGAACAATTTCCGCAACATGATGGCAGGACTGGGCGGAGGCCAGAATGGGGGAGGAGGTGCTCCAGCTATGCCGAACTTCGGTGAGAGTGCCCCCATCATCGTTGTCATCATCCTCATACTCATAATCGTCGTGCTTGTCATCATTAAACGTAGTTTTGCCCCAAGGACACTAGACCTAGACACTAACCATAAGAATCAATAAATAATACCTGTTACGTAGTTAGTTATAGATAATGATGTAGTCTTTCCCCGTCATTGCCAAACCACATGTGTGGATTTAAGACTTACTGTAGGTTACGTGTACTATGTAATCTACAAAATAGTTTTAAAAAAAATTATCGTGAATCAGTTCCGACGCTTGTTTGTTGTTTGTATGTTGTTTTTTTGTTTTTTGTTTTTTTAGTTCACTAGCGATAGCTGGGGAACTGTTCTCCGAAACTAAAGGATGGAGTTCTGTTGGGTTTTTTGTTGTTTAAAGGTACCTTTTTGTATAAAAGCGAGCGGACGAGCTTAAACTTACCCACGTCGTATGACTATAACTAAATCACTGGTTATATCACTGTTTCGTTTTCTTTGGTAAATTGAGTGCATACGCACATTGCAATTGATTAATTAGTTTTTCCGATCTGCTTTAATGTATAATAGTGCATTGCTCAAATCCGTTTTCCATTAAAAAAAAAAAAAAGATTAGCGACATTGCTGATCTCAGCTTTAAGCGCTGTGCCATTAATATTGTATTTATTGCAATCATTCAAGTCGAATAAGCTGTCATTTGCGCTCATGTATTTGGTTTATATTTATATAAGCCTACTTTATAGATAGATTATTCATTTGGTTTTACAAATATTCATGTTTGAAGATTCTGATTGTCGTGAGTAAGCTATTATTTTAATTCTTCATTAATGTAACTTTCTTCCGTTTTTTCCATTGTCGATGGTTTAGGTTAAGTATGAAATCAACGTACATCCATATCACTTGTATTTGTGAGTAAGGTATGACTTTGACTTTTGACACTTCACTGTCCCTTTTATATGGAAATTCTGGGTCGCCTCCCCTGGCAAAGGCGTAGTCGCAGCCTGTGGCGCGCCCAAACCCAACCTACCTAATACTAGTTGTGCTTTTGAAATTGTGCTGGGAGAGCGAACCGGAGTACCCGGAGAAAACCCCCGAGACGTTGCCCGAGTCCAAAGTAAATAATATTCGGAGAAACATAACGCCCAGAGACAGGATCGATCCCAAGCGCCTTTGGTTTCTAGCCATTTGGACGAGGCAAGTTATCCCGCCTTAGACCACGCGACCACAACGCTTTTCTCATGAAGAAATATTACATTACCTCCCCTCTACCTAACCACCCTTATTTCACCTTCCACCCCGTCCCCAGCCCTTGTTTCACTGTTATAAAGAATTTTGTTATGGTGATGGTGGTAATGATCGCCGTCATCGTCATTTCCATCATCTTCTTCATCACTAATTCTCCATCGACTTGTGTGTTTGTGTGTGTGTGTGTGTGTGTGTGTGTGTGTGTGTGTTTGTGTTTGTCCCCAGGTAACTTGTTCCAAGGTTAAGCGTAACGTCATTAGCTCCTTGTCAACACCAGCGCCATCTGTCGTGCCATCTAGCGGCCAACACCAATGTCATCGGCGACGTCAGTGACGACGTAGCTTCTATGCGGGGGAGACCTCCATCTTTTTACTGACGCGTAACTTAAAAGAAAGAGATCCAATAAATATTGCTGCGAAGTCTCCAGTAGTCATGCTTATTACTGGAATTAGAAAGACCAGTTTCATTTCATGCTTTGTGATACATGGCTAAGACAAGTTATTGAATTACAAACCTGAGACCAAGTTTTGAAGTAGAGTTAGATATTTAGCCTAAGTGATGAAGAACAAACAGTGAGATACTGAATACGAGTACGGAAACATTATTATCTCATAAAGAGAAATTACATAGAATTAGAAGCAGAAAGCATAACTTTGAGGCCTACCTAAAACAGTATTGAGGTATAGGTTTTGGCATAATTTTTAAATCGGAACTTTGAATAATATGATCCCAAAGAGATGAAAAATAATGCCAACTTATTGTTGTAGATAATTTTCAGTTAAAAATTAATTT
>CM072524.1:47141561-47329061 GCA_036898135.1 Oncomelania hupensis
GATACTTCAGGTTGAAGAAAGTCTTATGTCCGCATCATGTGGAAGTACAAACCATGGACCAATTAGATGACCTTGTTGAGGCATGTAGATACTTTTTCCTTTCTAAATTTCTATGTACTAACGAAGAAGAAAAGTGTAAGTACTAGATTTAATGTTCTTCATCGGTTTTTGACATGTGAAACACCCCCGTTGGGGTGCCGGGGGTTTCAGTATAAATAGTATCCCCACTTTCTGGAAATTTAGTGCTTTAAATTCCCACTGTCGCTGTCTTTCTCATTTGCTCTTTCTCATTCCTGTTCTGTTCTATCAATCTGCTATACTATCGTCTTCTTCGCTAGACCAGTCTCCTACCTTTTTTCTTGAAAACTCTTCCGGGACAAGACTCCTTATTTGTGTACGAGGTCTGTTGGATCAGCTTGGGAATATTGGACGCTTTCTGCCAGGTGGTCACTAGGGCTTCCTATGATGTTATTATTTAGCAATGTAGGCATTTTATATGTATGTGTTTTGTTGATAATTTATAATGATGTTTGTATTCTATTTTGTTTTTGTAAACGGGGGTTCGATAAGTTGGGGTGAAGCCTCAGCCGTCCCCTGCGTGGGATGTCTTTATTGTAAAGTGACTGGCTGGTGGAGGGCATTCCGTTTTCCCACTAGGGTTGTTTCAGCAGATCTTTTATGCGGATTGGGGGTTGTCCGGTCCTGATTTGGCTCGGAAGAGTCCGCTGGACCTAAAGCAACAATTATGTAATGTAATGTAATGACATGTGAAACCTGATGTTTTCGACTGTCCAAATAGCCGCTATCGGAGAGACCGCCATCACACTTAACTATAATGAAAATAAAACTGGAAAACAAACAAGAATAATAAATAAGATGATGATTTTCTGTACAGTTTTTTTTTCATATAGCCTATCCAGTGTCAAAAGTGGCCGTCGAATTGTAATTATTTAAAAAATGATTTGTACAAAATATTAACTATACACAATGCTTAATAGTATTGAAAACAATGTATCTTTTTCCAATAGTTATCAGTGGATATTACAAATTATGCAAGATGCTTGCATATCACCGCAGAAGAGCTCTAGAACGCAGAGTACCCCCATACAAAACTGAACTTTACAAAAATTATGTTCTTCCTTCAACCACAATATTGTGGAATGATCTCCCCGAGGAAATTCAAGAAAGCCCATCCATTAGCTTATTAAAAAGACACCTTTCCAAAGATGATCCACTTGTTCCATTGTACTATCACCATGGGACACGACAGCAGCAGGTTTTACATGCCCGACTCCGGCTTGGCGTAAGTAACCTTAATTATGACATGTTCCGCCGTCACTTGTTAGAAGAGCCAGTCTGTCAGTGTGGGCATCCCGCAGAAACATCTGAACATTTTCTCCTTTTTTGCCCTATATTCGGCACTGTACGTACGCTGACAATTAACCAATTAGACCCTACTTTTCGAAACATCCACACCTTATTGTTTGGCAGTGACCATCTCTCCCCACAAGAAAACGCCAAAATCTTTTCAAAAGTTCACACATTCCTCACATCTAGTGACCGCTTCGTGTAGAAAATAGCCCAATTATGCAAATTCACCTCGGATTGGTAACCTTGATACCAGCTAAACCAATCCCCATTTGTTTCCCTCTCCCTAGTAGTTACACCCCATCCCTTCGCACCACAAGTTTATTAATAGCTGTCAGAGAGAAACTGACAAGATAATTGTCTCTTCGAACGAAATAGATGAGTTCATCACTATTTTAAATATATGTTCACGTGCAAACACGTAGTCTCGAACTATTTCTCTGTGTGTGTGTGTGTGTGTGTGTGTGTGTGTGTGTGTGTGTGTGTGTGTGTGCACGCGTTGTTTTTATTTTACTTTCTTCTTTTTTTACTTGCACGTGACTTTTTTCCCCCTCTTCCAAAATTTTTTTTTCTCTCATTGTTTTAGATTGCTGCAGGCATTTATTTTACCTTTTAATCGACAGCTACTATATTGTGTAAAGTTTACTCTTGGGTGCATGTATCTGTTTCTCGTTAGTTAGTTCATTCATTTATTTCTTTATTTTTTTTCTTGTTCGACGTTATTGCATTTTTTGTCTGTGTATACTATAGTTATATGTTTGTTCTCTTTTCATTGTTGAAAAGATTCATTTATGTGCTTCTGTTTTTTATTGCTTTGTACTTGTTCCTGTTCGCCAGACATTTCATTGTTGTCATTTGTCAAAGGGTAGCACTTATTTAAGCTTTGCTTTTGTGTGCCCTTTATGTTCTCCATGCCTGATCTACTTGTTTCGTGAATAATCAAATTCTGTTTGAACCAAGATGCTTGAATATAGAAAATGACACTCCTTAAACTAGCTATAACTGTACATATGTCTTTATACAACTGGCAACTGACCTTTTTGTACAGTTCATTTTAAAGCAAATTTATGAGGGAATAAGAAATAGATTTTTCCTGTACGGACTTGTAAAGTCAAGTCCCACTGGATGGCAGTCAGCGACCTGCTTGACTCCTTCAGATGCTCAAGTCGGTTGAGGTGCCAGGTTGTTTAGAGGATCATTACATTATTGCATTACATGATTATTGCTTTAGGTCCAGCGGACTCTTCCGAGCTAAATCAGGACCGGACAACCCCCGATCCGCATAAAAGATCCGCTGAAACAACCCTAGTGGTAAAACCGAAAGCTCTCCACCAGCCAGTCAATTTACAATAAAGACATTTTACGCAGGGGACGGCTGAGGCTTCACCCCAACTTATCGAACCCCCGTTTACAAAAACAAAATAGAATACAAACATCATTATAAATTATCAACAAAACACATACATATAAAATGCCTACCTTGCTAAATAATAACATCATAGGAAGCCCTAGTGACCACCTGGCAGAAAGCGTCCAATATTCCCAAGCTGATCCAACAGACCTCATACACAAATAAGGAGTCTTATCCCGGAAGAGTTTTCAAAAAAAAGGTAGGAGACTGGGCTAGCGAAGAAGACGATAGACAGTATAGCAGATTGATAGAACAGAGCAGGAATGAGAAAGAGCAAATGAGAAAGACAGCGACAGTGGGAATTTAAAGCACTAAATTTCCAGAAAGTGGGGATACTATTTACACTGAAAGCCCCGGCACCCCAACGGGGCTTTCTGAGGATCAAGGCCCACGCCACGTCACACACAGTCTGCATTATTAACCAACCAACATAGGCAAAATACCCACATATATTCCTGCATCTTAGTGCACGTCACTACCATTCTCCCTTCTATTTATTATCAAGCTTATTCACTAATTACCTCCCTTTATTATAATTGAAATGAACTTTTCTGCATTATTTCCTTTTTTATAATTGAAAACCATTTAATTTAAATTATGGATTAATTCCCTTTACAACTGTTCAGAACAACTGACCAAATTCCGTTTTAAAATTATTATTATTTTTTTGATCATCGATAAAAGAATCATTTTCATTTATATTTTACTTCTTTTTACAACGCTAGCAAAGAATTCAAACTTGTCATGCATAAATTAAAAGGTAAAAATAATCAAATATAAATGATTTATTTCCACTTTACGAAATATCTACTCTAAAATCCACATTCAACAGGACGCCTGTGATTGGTACTTCAGTAATTTAGATCCGTAGGATCTCATCTTTAATATGATGATGATCATCATTATTGTCAGGGTGGCGACGTGGTGGTCGTCCTTAACGCTGATGCAATAGGACGTTAAGCTTCGTTGTTCCTCCTCCTACTTCAGTAATATCTATCTTGCTCGTAGTGACGCGTGAAATTGCAACTGAGCTCCTAGCTACAGTGTAGAATAGACTATCTATTGGTCTCTTTGTCTATCTATCTTGATTTCTGCATTATCTTAAACTAGACGAGGGCTTCTCCCTCTTTCAGATGACGCGTAATTTGTGAAGGTTCTGAGTTGTCATAGGTCTACATAATCTTTGCTTGTGAGAAATGTGTGCATTCGTTAATTGTATTATAATATGATATCCAAGATTACTAATAATATAGTACACCTACGCAATCCTATTATTTAAAAACATATTTTACTACAATTAATGTTGTTTACAATAATAAGATTTCTACATCGCGTTTTTACAATACTTGCGTTGACACTAAACAAATTTATATTCCCTCTTTAAACACAGGTTGTGTTCACACAATGATACGAAATCTTTGGAACATAATCAAGTATCACTTGTAAGTTTGTATCAGGCTAATGATGAAATGAGGATTTTATTTATGATAAACGCACGTATGTGACTATGGGTTTATGAATTCATTGGTTCATTGCTGTATGTTAGCAAGTGTACATTGGTATATGCATTTTTGAGTTTGTGTACAATAATTCGTGTATGTGTTTACGTGTGAATGCATTCATGAGTGTGTGTACATTAATTCTAGTAGGCCTATTGTGTACCTTAATTCGTGTATGTGTGCACGTATGGCTGTATTCACGAGTTTGTGTACGCAAAATTGTGATTAATATGTTGATTAAAATATAATAGAGTCCGCTAGTTAAACGATCATCTGCGGTGCCCCAACGACCTTCGAGTTGCGGGATAGGATAGGATAGGATAGGATAGGATAGGATAGGATAGGAAAGGAATAGTATTACCATGACATTAAAAAATATGATTTTTATCCCTGGAATTTGTTCACGTGTTAATAATTCGTTCTTCATGTTCGGCGTTTGTTAGGCTATACTGTGCTTGCAAGTGTCTGTGCGGGCACACGCCTGTGCTTGCGCGAGAGCGGTGGTAATGGTTCCGAGGCAAGGCAAGGGAGACAACCTCATACTTTCACTTTTAGTCAAAACAATAATGTTCATGTAGGCAAAGACCTTGATATATAAAGACATGCCATGAGGCCCACTTCAACAGAGTTTACATGTAAAACAGCGATCCTAGCGGTAGTCCTGTTTCTATGTCAAGGGAGGTAATACGCGTTCAATAAACAACTGTGTCGGCAAGGTCTACAGTCGATGCAAAAGCTCTTTTATTTTAAACTTTTCTTTGTTTTGCGTAATTTAAAAAAAAATAAAATAAATAAAAGTAGTTTGTTATATTAAAATATATACTACTTTAAAACAGTCAAGCTGATCTCATGCTGATAAACAAAAGAAGTAAGTTTGCATGCTACTTTCCTACTTTGATAAGTTCAGCATGCCCCTGCTGTCATATTATTTTATCTGGTATACCCCTTTGATGATAATCATTATTGTCAGGGAAAAGAGATCCGTAGGATCTCATCTTTGATATGATGATGATGATGATCATTATTGTCAGGGTGGCGACGTGGTGATCGTCCTTAACGCTGATGCAATAGGACGTTAAGCTTCGTTGTTCCTCCTATTGTCAGGGTGGCGACGTGGTGATCGTCCTTAACGCTGATGCAATAGGACGTTAAGCTTCGTTGTTCTTCTTCCTATACGCTTATGTGTCCGGGGACGTTAATCTATATTCAACTCATTATCTTTACTTGCTATAAATGTTTAAATAAGCCTGTAGAAATTCTAGAGTTTTAACTCTTTGGGTACTATATTTTATAACAAACTGAAATGTAATGTAAACACAGAATGTCCTGTAAAACGTGGACAGAGAGAGTGCATCTTCTCCGCCATCTCGATAGTTTTTCTGTTAGCTCAGATATACTTAGTCGATTTTATCAGTCATTTATAGAAATTTTCTTTTATTTGCTGGTTTTGAAGTTTATCTGTATCTGATGGAAACAGCTTGTCAAGTATCGCAAATCTGTACTCAAAGATTACTGGCTTGAGACATCAAGACCTGAGCAGTTCTATTTTTTTGTATGTAGGTGTGTGTGTGTGTATGTTTTTCTATGAGCACCACCCCACAATGTGTGCCACCTTGTCGTACTTTCTTTTTAGCGCGCGGCATTTTCCCAAGTGACGACAGTTATTTCGCTAGGTGGCGCTTCTCTAATATCGAAAGTAGCGAACTCCCGGAAGTGGGCCTCATGGCATGTCTTTATATATCAAGGTCTTTGATGTAGGGCAGAAGTGGGGGGAGGAGTGGTGGTGGTGGTGGTGGTGGTGATGTGCCTGTGGAGGGAAGTGAGGTACATGTGCGATGGGCGAGTGTGTATATCGATGTGATATCATTTGTTTAAAAAGCTGTACTAAAAAGAAAATGTATCATTAGAATACGAAGATTTATCATCAGAAAACAAAAGACAAAAAGAAGAGTCAAAAATAATACACAGAGAAAGACACGACAAGCTAAAAAGTGGAGAGAAAGAGAAAAGAAGAAAATTAAACTATTAGATAAAAGAAGTTAACTTAAAAAAAAGAAGAAGAAGAAATCACAGGATTAGATAATTTTATTTAACAAGGGCAACATAGTACAGTAAGCACTGGGCGTGTAGAAACTAATTATAAATCAAACGACATTTAATACATTAATTTCATTTAGAATATTAATTAATTTATTATTTTTAGTGAGGGATCAGATTAGTCTACTGCTGTCATCATATGGAATCATTACTTATTGGAGAACAATAAGAGCTTCTGACTTCGGACTTTCGGACTTTTATTTTACTATAATTGTAGTGTATTATTTTATTGTAGTTCATTATGTTTTTTTGTTGTTTTTTTTGCATTACGTGTTATTTATAATTTATGAGGCTTTTTGTTTTTTTTAAAATTAGACTTTCGTTTATTTCTTTTTGTTTAGTAGTTAATACTTTATTATATTAATTATTATTAGTTGGGCTTTTACATTTATTGTTAGATCTGCCATTTACTTTTGGTGTGTTTATTCGTTCATATTCTTCGGGCTAAATGAATTTGTTAACCGATTTTGAAAACACCCAATGAGTCACTTGACCTAAATTTAGAAAATATCCCCCCAAAAATGAAAATGTAGCCATCACACTATTTAGCTACTTCAAATACGTTTTGCTCTGGATTAAAAAAAAAATAATTATCTAAAAAAAAACAGTATGCTTTTGTGTGTGCATAATTTGTATGCATAATTTTTTTTCAATTGGCCCACCCTGCATTCACCTGCTTCAATCACGCTTAGCTCTGGACAGGTGTGTGGAATAGCTCTGCACAGGTGTGTGGAATAGCTCTGGACAGGTGTGTGGAATAGCTCTGGACAGGTGTATGGAATAGCTCTGAACAGGTGTGTGGAATAACTCTGGACATGTGTATGGAATAGCTCTGGACAGGTGTGTGGAATAGCTCTGAACAGGTGTATGGAATAGCTCTGAACAGGTGTGTGGAATAGCTCTGGACATGTGTATGGAATAGCTCTGGACAGGTGTGTGGAATAGCTCTGGACAGGTGTGGAATAGCTCTGGACAGGTGTGTGGAATAGCTCTGGACATGTGTATGGAATAGCTCTGAACAGGTGTGTGGAATAACTCTGGACATGTGTATGGAATAGCTCTGGACAGGTGTGTGGAATAGCTCTGGACAGATGTATGGAATAGCTCTGAACAGGTGTGTGGAATAACTCTGGACATGTGTATGGAATAGCTCTGGACAGGTGTGTGGAATAGCTCTGGACAGGTGTATGGAATAGCTCTGAACAGGTGTGAAGAATAGCTCTGGACATGTGTATGGAATACCTCTGGACAGGTGTGTGGAATAGCTCTGGACAGGTGTGGAATAGCTCTGGACAGGTGTGTGGAATAGCTCTGTACATGTTTATGGAATAGCTCTGGACAGGTGTATGGAATAGCTCTGTTCATGTGTATGGAATAGCTCTGTACATGTGTATGGAATAGCTCTGGACAGGTGTGTGGAATAGCTCTGGACATGGGTGTGAAATAGCTCTGTACATGTGTATGGAATAGCTCTGTACATGTGTATGGAATAGCTCTGGACAGGTGTGTGGAATAGCTCTGGACAGGGGTGTGGAATAGCTCTGGACAGGTGTGTGTGGAATAGCTCTGGACAGGTGTATGGAATAGCTCTGGACAGGTGTGGAATAGCTCTGGACAGGTGTATGGAATAGCTCTGGACAGGTGTGTGGATTAGCTCTGGACAGGTGTGTGGAATAGCTCTGGACTGGTGTGTGGAATACAAATATTTCTGTGTTTTTTTCTGCAACTTGGAGCAGTTTAGTTTAGGACTGCAAAGAGCCGAATCAGGACCACAACTTGGTTGAAAGAGGGCTCACCCCCGATCCGCAAAAAAGATCTGCTGAAACAACTCTAACGGTAACACTGAAGGCACGCCACAGTCGGTAACTTTACAATAAAGGCATTTCATGCAGGGGACGCTTCTTAGGCTTTGCTTTCATTTATACCCCCCTCCCCTCCCTCGCCCCTCCTCCTTCCGTCCCCCTCTCGTTTATTAAAACAAGAGAGAATAATTATAAACTTTATTATAAAATATTATTAACACACATACCTAGAAAAATGCCTACATTGCTAAATAATACCATTGAAAAAAATAGTGACCATTTGGCAGGCTTTCAATAAAAAAGGTAGGTGACTGGTCTAGCGAAGAAGATAATAGATTGATAGAACAGATTAGGAACGAGAAAGAACAAATGAGAACGACAGAAAACAGTAATAATTTAAAGCACTAAATTTCTACAAAATGCGGATACTATTTATATAGAAACCCCCGGCACTCCCACGGGTGTTTGGAGCAGTTTATAATATAATTGTTCATATTCCAAAAAGTAAATGTTACGCTGTCTAGTTTTATCAAATACAATTTTGATCAGGGTTTTCCACCTTTTCATCATTTCCCTCTTATTTTATTCACTACTTTATTTTTATTTATTTATTTTATTTTGCTTTAAGACAATACTTTTTATTCCCTATTATATTAAAAACACTTATTTAGATTGTGCCGTTTTGTCCTGGTCCTGTCGGCTGTCAGCTCAGTCCTGCCATGATCTAGCGGTCCCTGGCGGTACGGCACTGCAACTTAAGAAAGAGAATTAGAGAACGCATATAATATAGAATCCAGAAGAAAGATCCTCACTCTGGCGTTCACTCTCTCACGCATGCAAATCCACAATGATACGCAGCACACACATACTCACCATTCACGCTCACAGCCGCACGCTTGTATACCCACAATCACAATTTCCCTCCGTCCCTCCCTTCTCCCCCTCCATCCCCGCACACACACGCACTCCTGCACATTCACAACCCGAATTCGTTCTCACAACCATAACCATTTGCTCTGGCGCCAACATGAATGTTAGGATCTCTCGCTGGCCGATTGTTCTACACGACATCAAAACATTCATGTCCTTCATTCTTACGCAGTAACACACACACGCATGCATTCCAACATGATTACACACATACACACGCTTGTATACCCTCATGCACACCCATATACACACACGCACTCCCCCATGCACACGCATGCACTCCTCCATACAAACGCAAGCATACCCACAATCTCACGCAATCAATTGACAAATTTAACTCCCCTGGTCATTCGGGGTTCTCGTTCCTTTTGGTCCTAGTCCTGTGTCAGCTGTCGGTTCCGTCTTGCCATGGTCTGGTTGCGGTCCGGAACTGCAACTTAAGAAAGAGTTATATTAGTGAACGCGTATAATATGATCGAGGAAATAAAAACACTCGGGTAAGCATACTCGCTCACATTCCCACTGACAACTACACGCATGCATACCAACAAACATACCCGTGCACTTTCACACGCATGCATACCAACAAGCACACCCCATGTACACAGCATGTGAACCTACATTCACACTCACACTCGCTTGCGTCCTGCGCCCTCTTGCACGCACACGCCTACCTGCGCCCACACTCACGCACATACCTGCGCCCATATGCTCACAATGATCGTGCACACTCTATATCACTAAAATCTAGAATCTAGTGTCAATAAAACAAGGATGCTTGTACGCAAACCAGAGTGCAGGACACACAACCAAGACAACTGCACTGATCTACCACAGCCAACAAGCTGCATCAAGACCAGCAGCCACAAGATTGGCGTCGGAAATACGAATGGTGCCCATGCAAGCATTGAGACTGCAGGGTCCCCAATCTGCAGAGAATTGTGGCCTGTCATAGTGACAGCAGCAGCAGCAGATCAACAGCTACAGCAACTGCAAGCTTTGTTAACTGACCAACATTGAACTGGGGCGGTTTATGCAGTTGCTGTCGGGTAAGTCAATGAATATGAAGGCGCTGAGGTGGTGTGTGTGTGTAGGCAGTACAACAAATCTTTAGCCTATTAGATATCGGTGGCTGGCAAGGGCATCACTGTCTATTGATTGAAAATAAATGTGCTAAATATATTGCAAATAAAACAAGAATCGATTTTAAACCCCCAAACTAACACAAATGTAGCTGGCTGATTATACTGTACCATTTTAAACTGTCAATGGCGTTTAGCTCTATTAATAAACCTTAAAACATTTTTAAGTCATATAAAATTGAATTTATATAAAAATGTAGTTTTAAAATAAAACAAACTTACATGCCATTCACATCTGAACTGTCTGCAAGCAAAACATGATCAAAATTGGCTCAGCCAACGTTTTGACACAGAAAGTACAAATACTAGGGGTGTTCGGTTTTACCGGTTTTCCGGTTAAAATCGGTTCGACTTTTCTCACGGTTCGGTAAACCGGTTTGGCCTTAAAAACCCGGAAAACCGCGGTTTTTCTAAGGGACATCACTCGTCCCGTAAAGCACTAGCAAAATGGCAGAAACAGAGAAATTCGTAGCGAACACGCGTGGGAAAGCTGACATTTGGAGATTCTTTCTCCTGCGAGAGACGCAGGAAAAGTTGACCATACCGGTTACTGTAAAGAGTGTAAGGCAAGTATTAAACTTGGCGGTGGCACTTCAAATCTGAATGCTCACATTCGCCGACACCACCCTTTGCTGCTACTGCTGAAGCCAGCCAAGCCTGCGGGCCCTGCACCCAATAGATCTAACCCGGTCCGTGTACCAGCAGCTCTCTCTCTCTCTCTCTCTCTCTCTCTCTCTCTCTCAGCAAGAGCAGTGTGTGTGTGTGTGTGTGTGTGTGAGAGAGAGAGAGAGAGAGAGAGAGAGAGAGAGAGAGAGAGAGAGAGAGAGAGAGAGAGAGAGAGAGAGAGAGAGATGTTTATAAAGTCAACGTCACTTTTATTCAAATGCATGATCGTTTCTTATTTTTCCCATGGTATATTTTAATATAACAGTGTTCTTTAACTATGCATCGAAATACCTTTCTCTGTGTGAGTGTGCGAACGCGTGTGCGTGTGTGTGTATGTGTGTTTGTTTGTGTGTGCATTAGATTTCGTGATTAAAGCTTGTCTGTGAAATAGCACATACACATGTCCATTTTTGATACTTGACATGTCCATTGTGATTGTGCTTAATGTTGCAACTGTCTATGCAAGATCTTTTAATTGAAATCTTCAAAGGTGTTGTGTGGAGTGT
The DNA here is from genome assembly GCA_036898135.1 of Oncomelania hupensis. NCBI lineage: Eukaryota > Metazoa > Mollusca > Gastropoda > Littorinimorpha > Pomatiopsidae > Oncomelania > Oncomelania hupensis. The sequence continues at coordinate 47,152,983 of CM072524.1, forward strand.
GTATGTGTGTGTGACTGTCTACCAATTTCCGTATGCAATGTATGTTATCCTTTGGCTGAATAAATTTCATATTCCGTATTCACGTTATTCTTTGGTCATTCACACCACTGGTTCAACGTTTGAGAGAACTTTAAAGCAAAGACTACTTCATGATCAGTGATTTAGTTTGGTTAACAAGTTTCAGATTATGTCTGGAGTTGGATGCGGTATGGAAATAACTTGTATTTGAAACTCTGTACAGTACATTTTCTCCTAAAAGTAGGGAGGTGTTTAGAAAGTTGCATCCCTTTGACCGTATCTGTGGAGAGAGAGATCACATTACCGTAGTAGCACAGGGACTTGTATCTGGACACGCGAGCGACGATGCCTGTGACGCGTCTCCCTTTAGAGTAACTTCATACTTCCTTCAAGTTCGATGCCATCGTCTAGATAACAAATAAAACAAAATGTCTCTCTGTTTCGTTGTTAGAGGGACCTGTCAGCCTTCAGCCACAGCTGTTCTATCTAAAATATTCTTACAGGTTTTTCCACTACACTCTATAGATAAGCAGTAAGTCAGACTGGGGCTAAACGCCCATAGTGGCATCGGACCTTGGGACCTGTGTGTATATTTGTACTTTATCATTTATTTTGCATGCTTTCTTTGAAACTAAGTCTGGCAGGAGCGTTTTAAAATTGCCTACAGGCATGACGAGAACTTACAAAGGGAAATATGACCAAGACAACTTGTCGGCAGCTCTGAAAGCTGTCAGCGAAGGAAGTTCCCCTCATTTGAGTCAGCAGAGTTTGGTGTTCCTACACATACACTTCGGCATCATCGGAACAAGGTAGTGGCTGAACCTGGGATTTTAAATTTCGGCAGACACCACAATACTCTTTCTCTCAGTATAGAGTGGCAGCTGAAGGAGTGTGTCCTCTTTCAACAAAGTTGTGGTCCTGATTCGGCTCTTACCCCCGTTGGAGTGCCGGGGGTTTCAGTATAAATAGTATCCCCACTTTCTGGAAATTTAGTGCTTTAAATTCCCACTGTCCCTGTCTTTCTCATTTGCTCTTTCTCATTCCTGCTCTGTTCTATCAATCTGCTATACTATCGTCTTCTTCGCTAGACCAGTCACCTACCTTTTTTCTTGAAAACTCTTCCGGGACAAGACTCCTTATTTGTGTATGAGGTCTGTTGGATCAGCTTGGGAATATTGGACGCTTTTCTGCCAGGTGGTCACTAGGGCTTCCTATGATGTTATTATTTAGCAATGTAGGCATTTTATATGTTGGTGTTTTGTTGATAATTTATAATGAATTATGATGTTTGTATTCTATTTTGTTTTTGTAAACGGGGGTTCGATAAATTAGAGTACAGCCTCAGCGTCCCCTGCGTGGGATGTCTTTATTGGTTACACCCGTTGGGGTGCCGGGGGTTTCAGTATAAATAGTATCCTTACTTTCTGGAAATTTAGTGCTTTAAATTCCCACTGTCGCTGTCTTTCTCATTTGCTCTTTCTCATTCCTGCTCTTTTCTATTAATCTGCTATACTATCATCTTCTTCGCTAGACCAAAAACTCTTCAGGGACAAGACTCCTTGTTTGTGTATGAGGTCTGTTGGATCAGCTTGGGATGGACGCTTTCTGCCAGGTGGTCGCTATGATGTTATTATTTAGCAATGTAGGCATTTTATATGTATGTGTTTTGTTGATAATTTATAATGATGTTTGTATTCTATTTTGTTTTTGTAAACGGGGGTTCGATAAGTTGGGGTGAAGCCTAAGCCGTTTCCTGCATGGGATGTCTTTATTGTAAAGTGACTGGCTGGTGGAGGGCATTCAGTTTTCCCACTAGGGTTGTTTCAGCAGATCTTTTATGCGGATTGGGGGTTGTCCGGTCCTGATTTGGCTCGGAAGAGTCCGCTGAACCTAAAGCAACAATTATGTAATGTAATGTAATGTCTTTATTGTAAAGTGACTGGCTGGTGGAGAGCTTTCAGTTTTACCACTAGGGTTGTTTCAGCAGATCTTTTATGCGGATCAGGGGGTTGTCCGGTCCTGATTTGGTTCGGAAGAGTCCGCTGTACCTAAAACAATAATCATGTAATGTAATGTAATGTAATGATTCGGCTCTTTGCAGTCCGCTGGATCCTATAAACAATGACTATCTAAGTAACACCCTCAAGGGTGGGAAATATGGATGAGACTGGACTAACAACAGTGCAGAACCTAGCACGATCATGGCTTCAAAGGGCGTGCGCCAAGTCTGCAAAGTCACGAATGCTGAATGCAGTTTTAATACCGTTGGTGGGTGCCTGCAATGCAACTGGAGTCTTCTTGCCTCTAATGTACATTTTCCCGAGAAAGAGAATAGTAAAAACCCTGATTAAAGACGCATCGCCGGAAGCTGTTGTATAGTAAGTATCGCATCGCCGAAAGCTGTTGTATAGTAAGTATCGTAACCAGTTGTGTAGCACTCCTGAATTCATGACGGGTCTTCATTCAGACAACGGAAATAAGTTTAACTTGAAACTATTTATATTCAATTCATTTATGTTGTTTGTAATTAAGGGGCAAGACGCTTCCATTTGTGGGGCAAAAGGTCCATGATAGGCATTTTGCCCCACACTAAAAAGCGTTTTGCCCCAAGCGTGGGGCAAAAAGGCCAACAAATAAATTTTCGGTTTTGTGATATTGTGCTCATACTGTTATTTCATTCCTGGAGTGATTGTGGTAATTTGTAGCCTAGGCAAGGCTCAATAGTTTGCGTCTATTTGGGTCTGTCTGTGGCTTAAACAGGAACATATATAAAATTTGTTCCTTAAAGGGGCCCCTTTTCCCCGTGCTACTCCCCTTGATAGCATATAGGTAGCGGAAGAGAATTCATGGATCCTCAGTAGCATAGGGGTAGCAGTAGAATGTACCTCTATGCTATCGAGATTCCTCTAATTATTTTACACTATCCCGGTGCTATCATGGATCCATTCTTCGTGGTTAAAACGCCTGTAGTCTCATCTTCTAAAATATTAGGCCTTTAATTAGTGTTGTTCCGCTGTTGGTTAAAGTCTCGTTTTGGGAGAGTTCTAGGGCCAGTTTTATGAACAGGGAGTAAGCAACGACTGGTAAACGTACACCTCCAAAGTTACGTATAAAGTATGTATGTGTTCATCGCTCAAGCGATGAGGCGGTTCAGTCATTTATGGCGCGGCGGTAGCAGCAGTAGGGCTAACATGGTTGCCGTGACTCGGGGCTGCTGAGTGGCTGGCATGGGAATGGGAACTATGAGCGTTGCCTTCAGTCGGAGCGTCGGTGGTCACGGCAGGTGCAGCAGAGTCGACGTAAGTAACTACGGCAGGTGTGCCGGTGGTCACGTCCGATGTTTCAGGCGCAGTGACGGCAGCAATGGTGGTGCTGGCTTGGTGCTGGCAGGCACAGCGGTTCTCTGTGGTCGGGAACTGGTTCTGAGCTACCAGCTTGTTCAGACCTGGACGACATTACAAAACAAATACTCCATCCGACATCCTGACAATACTTCACTACACAATACACAAGACAAAGCGGCACCATCTGCTGAGTTCATCGCGTTCGAGTTGCATCATCATCATCATCATCATCATCATCATCATCATCATCATCATCATCATCATCATCATCATCATCATCATCATCTTCTTCTTCTTCTTCTTCTTCTTCTTCTTCTTCTTCTTCTTCTTCTTCTTCTTCTTCTTCTTCTTCTTCTTCTTCTTCTTCTTCTTCTTCATCATCATCATCAAGAACAGCAGCAACGACCTACCAGCGAGCGCGGACTGGAAGCCAGAGTTATAGTCGAGGGCCACTTCGTTGTGGACGTAGTCCAAGCGAGTGTCGTTGTAGTCGTCGGTGACGGTGGGTCCGCCCACCAGCCCTCCGTACAAGATGTGCGGGCTGGGGTTGTCTGTGTACAGGTAGTCGTGGGTGCAGTTGGCAGGAGGGTACGGACAGGACCTTCATTTTGGGACAACAGACCAACAACTCAGCAGTGAGAAAATAGTGAAGTCTTCTTATTACTACTAGTGATTCCCTCCTCCTCCTCCTCCTCCTCCTCCACATCATCATAATCATCATCATCATCTTCTTCTTCTTCTTCTTCTTCTTCTTCTTCTTCTTCTTCTTCTTCTTCTTCTTCTTCTTCTTCTTCTTTTTCTTCTTCTTCTTCTTCTCCTTCTTCTTCTTCTTCTTCTTCTTCTTCTTCTTCTTCTTCTTCTTCTTCTTCTTCTTCTTCTTCTTCTTCTTCTTCTTCTTCGAGCTTCTTATTCTTCTTTGTTTTCTCTTTCTTTCTTGCTTCGCCCTTCTTCTTATTGCTTCTCATGTTGTTGTTATTGTTTCTACTTCTTCTTCATTCCTCTCCTCTAACTCCTCACCCATTGCACATAGCTACGATCGAAAGAAAGTATACTCCAGGCACACGCTGCGCAGCAGGCCAAAGTATGTCCCTTGTCCCTTGAAAGGATACTTTGGCGAGGTTAGCAGCCTGCTCAGTTACAGTGTCCGTGAAAGACTAGCAACGGAAAAGTAAGTTTCGACTCCACTAGGCGACGAATTAGGTCACGCTGTATTTGTTTCTAGGTCAACTGTCTTTTACGAACAGTTTGAAAATCTTTTCGAACCGTTTATTGACGCCGGATAGTGTCCTCACTTGGTTTCATACAATTTAAGAATCCAAGAAGGCAAATGGGTTTTTTGGGACGGAAAAATAGCATTTTTGTAGAGAAAAGGGTTAGGGCAAGGTCTAGGGGTAGATCTACAACTAACCCTTACCCGAACCCTTGTAGCAATATTTCGCTCTTTCCGTCACTTTTAAACAGTACTGCGGTTCGCATCCGCGGCTAGCAGCGAGCCCAAAGTATACTTTGAAGGGATGGAGGGAAAACTTTCACCTGCTGCTAGCGGGAGTTTTGGCGATACTTTCTACCGATCGCAGCAATGTGTATTACCTCAACTCCTCCACGTTCTCCCCCATACTCCTCCTCCTCCTCCTCCTCTTCCTAGCTGTACTTACGCAGCTCTGTGGTGGGGTCTCAGCGGGTATTTGTCGCCATAGCCAATCTCATAGCTGAAGCAACCGCCCTCGTGAGGGTTGTCGCCTAGAAGGTAGTTGATCTGCTCGGCTGCCCACTTGCGGTTCGCGTCAGTGTCAATGCCGTCCTCAGCGGCAACCAGAGCAAGGAAGGCGACGTTTGCTGTATACAGGAAGAAGTTGAAGTTAAAGTTGAAACTTCTCCCAACTAATAGCGGTATCAACATTAACGATAACTAACTATAATAATAACTAAAACTTGATAAAAAATATTGATATTTTAAACTAGAGAGAGAGAGAGAGAGAGAGAGAGAGAGAGAGAGAGAGAGAGAGAGAGAGAGAGAGAGAGAGAGAGAGAGAGAGAGAGAAAGATTGAATTCCCTTTGTAAAATATTTGCGATATTTTTCTTTTTTTTACCACTTTCAGATAGACTTTATATAGAAGCATATTAATTTCTCAATAATAATTTGTTTACAAACAATATAAGTTTCCTCTAAATAATGTATTTCCTCCCTAAATAACTTATTATTTACCTAAATAATACATTGTTTACATAAATAAATTATGAAATAAAGCATTGTTGCTAAATAACAAATTATTTACCTATATATTGCATTATTTAGCAGATTGTGTTAAATAATGTTATTTAGAAATGTTTCTAAATAATGGTTTGTTTACCTATATAATGGATAATTTAGCAGAATTTTCTAAATAAGGTATTATTTAGAAGATGTTGCTAAATAATGAATTAGTTACGTAAACGCTTCATTGTTTAGGGACTGCAATTTTCATTATTTACGGGATTCCAGGATTCACTTGAAAACTTGGTTTTTCTAATTTGACTGCTTTCTATAATTTAAGAGAAAGGTTTTTCCAATGATTACGTATCCAAAATGTGTGTTCATTATTTATTTTTCAAACTAAAGCACACCACTAATTCGAAAATAAAACTTATGTAAACTCCCGAACACAAACGAAAGGTCAACCGAAAGGTCAAGGTTAGTTTTGTGCGGGAGTGTTCAGTTTTTTAGCATCTCCTTCAGAAGAAAAAAAAGCTTTCTTTTTGTATTCATTTACCCCAAATCTGTTTTGAGACTGTGTTTCCTTTTGTTCTTTTGAGTTGAATTATGTTTTAATTTCAAACGGAAAGCATCAGCTTATTGTAAACTACCAGGAATTTGCAGGTATGACTTGTTTAGCAACAATGCCGATTTTAAAAAAATCTAAACAAGGGAGAGAGAGAGGAAGGAAGGAATAGAGAGAGAAAGAGAGAGAGAGGGAGGGCGGGAGAGAGAGGGAGGGCGGGAGAGAGAGGGAAGAGGGGGGAGAGAGAGAGGGGGGCGGATCATTGATAGCACAACGGTAGATATCACACACAGTCCTTGGTATTGTAAATAGAAATGTGAGAACGGACTATGGCTCTGGAGAAACGAATGCGCCGCACTGCGAGCCTATTAAACTGCTCTAAAACTGGAAAGCGTAATATTATACTAAATACTGAAATAAAAATAAAAATAAAAATAAAATAAAACACAAAATAAATAAAATTAAATAAATAGCTAAACTAAACTAAATAAATAAATAAATAAATAAATAAAATGCTCACAGACGTGTCTGGCAGACCCCCAGTTGGTGTCTTCGCCCCAGGCAAGTCCGCAGGGACTGTATTGCTTGCTGCCTCCTGGCTTCCAGTTGTTGAGGAAGGCCACGACGTTATCTCGGTAATTTGTATCGTTGGACTCCTCAGACAGCAACAACTGATGACGCACAACAAAAGGAAGTGACTAAGTAGGTATACATGCATCACGTCACGAAAGTAGCTCAATAATTAAAAAAAAAATTCTGATGGTGAATAAGTGAGGAAGTTGAACATTAAAAAACAAAACGATGATGATGATGATGGTGATGGTGACGATGATGATGATCATGATGATGAACATGATGATGCAGCTGTTACTGCTGTTGATGACGATAGTAATGATGATCACTGTGCCACTATAATAAAAATGGTGACGACGACGACGAACACGACGACGATGATGATGATGGGGATGATGACGACGACGATGATGATGATGATGATAATTATGATGATGACCGGGCTCGAATCTGAAATTCTAACCTGGCACGCTGCCATCTTCTGGTCCCAGTCGTAGCCGGGAACAAGGTTGCCCACGTAGAAGCCCTTAGCTTGCTCCAGATAGGAAGGGTCCGCACTGGCTCTGTACAGCCAAACTGCCGCCTGGCACATCTCGTCCAGCTCTCCATCCGACCTGCAAAACAGCCATGCGACCATCAGGCAGAGACAAACCAACTACTTTTATTTGAGTCTGAAATAAAGTGGTTCAAGGTACGATATAAGACATAAGATACGAGATTAAAAATACAAGATTTAAGACAAATGTTTGTCAGGTGGCAGGTACCTTGATATTCTAACTACGTACAAGTTTGAAAGAAATCCGTCCATTAGCTTCAGAGGGAAGCGCGCACGGACGGACGGGCAGAGCCACAATACAATAGTTCTGACCTATCGCGCAGGAACTAATAATAATAATAATAATAATAATAATAATAATAATAATAATAATAATAATAATAATAATAATAATAATAATAATAATAATAATAACGTGTAATTGCTAGCGTACTTGTAAGACCAGTAGTTGACGCCGGTTGGAGGGTGGTTATCGGAAAAGAGACCTCTGTTGCGGATGGCGAAGTCATAGACACTCTCAGCAGCCGACAACAGCTCTACGGCGTAATGGTGGTCTGCAACACGTCATCACATATTCACACATTGCAAACGCCCATGAAGGGAGACAAATGATAAAGCTGGCTCGCCTAAAGAGAGGGAAGTGGAGTTTACTGATAACATCCTGGATACAATCTTTATAGGATGCTGTCCTCCGTAGATTGAGGGAATGTTAGGCAAGATACCTATCTCCCCTTCTAAACCAATGGTTAAGGCAATATTTAATTTAATTTTTTAATTTAATTTAATTTTTTAAATTTTAATCACTTTTTATATAGCGCTTTACCAACACAAGAGCCACTCAAAGCGCTGGCCGATACAGGATCTAATTCAAACCGCCCGAGACGCCCACCCGCAGCCTTTGGGCGCATGGTCTGACGCCCGGACAACTGAGCACAATCCTGGGCAGCCAGGGATGGGGGAGAAGGACCACGTGCATGCTGGGTGTGTTCTTGTCACCGGCACTCACCCGTCTAGGACATGAGCGTGGGGATCTTTAAAGTCCGTTGTGATGGAATGTATGCGACACACAGGCTAGACCTCGGTTTATACTCTCATACGAAACCAGCGAGCTGACGTGTGATGCTTCCTTTGCATGAAGGTGTAAGTTCTTTCAAAAGACTTCATCCGCGAGACGTTTAAAGATTCGAGTAAAATAGTTGTTGTAGTTGTTGTCTCACCTGGATTTGTTGGTAGCATCTTGAAAACAATCCTTATTAGGATCTTTTATCCTCCGAAGAATGGCAGAATGATATGAAAGATCTGTCTTCCCGCCCTTCTCTGCTGCCAATGATAATAGTTTGCACTTGTGGAATTGTGACACAGATACAGAGGGCTATTTCGCCGTGTTCTCGGCTCGTCAGTGCACAGGCGCGTCAACCAAGAAGAATGGACTCTCGGCAAAGAATTTTGTGGATCCCCGATAGCGGACGGGTAGCTCTACCCGTGCGCTATCAAGGCAAGGCAAGGCAAGGCAAATTTTATTCCAGAAAAACCCATTAAGGGCACATGGACATGGTTAAAATAATATACACAAACATGCACAATAATTAATTAACATTTTAGATTAAAAAATAAAATAAAAATTTTAAACTATTTATTTATACAGCGGGATAGAGTGGAGTGGGGGGGGGGGAGGTGGCAGGGGGAGGTATGGAGTGGGGAAAAGAAAAAAGAACTTGATTGGGGACAACAACTATGAATCATAACTAACAATACAATTCAACCTAAACACATCAATGACAAACTACAGAAATAATTTTTATTACACATAACCTGTCAACATCAGAACTATTAATTTTTGACATGGGATAAAAACGTTACATTTGTTTAATTATTAATTTCATAAGACTTACGGGGATACTTATCGGGGATACGTACTAACTGCGCTACCCGCCCGCTATCGAGGATCCACACAATTCTTGCCGAGGGGTTATTCTTCTTGGTTAATGCGCCTGTGGTCAGTGATATCAGCTGGGCTTGCTGAAAATCACGTGACTGACTTTTTTTTCTTCTGCCACAGCTTAAGAAGACTCCTGAATGAGGTCCACAGGAAAAAAACTAAAAGTATCCGCAATTTAGCTCTGAAAGTGAATTCATAGCACACATTAAAAAATAAATAAAATCTAGTGTTGCAGTCTTGGTAAGCTTTCTTTTGAACAATTTTTTCCAAGCTTTGTTTTCATTCAACGAGTCCTTGTAAACAAAGCGCATTGGCCATATGTCGACCTCTGCGGCAAAATTCCACTATATACAGAAAGAGGAAGAAGTCTGGGATGATTTGGATGAAAAAGAAAAACAACACACAAAAAACAAACAAATATTCTCTTACCTCCCTTAGCCCTGAAGATAATGGAACCCAAAGCTAGGGCGGAAGCTGTGTCTCCAGCTACGTCACTTCCGGGATTGGATGGGGAGATCTTCTCGCACGGTCTGTCCATAGTCATGTCCTCCGGACGTAGCCAGAACGTGTGGTCCAGGTCTGCGTTTCCAATCTGCACGAGACATTAATGTTTGTACGAGGTATTAATGTTTGTGTATATTTGTTGGATATTCATTTTATTGATCTTTATTCATCTGCTTTTTGGACTTACATAGAAATTTATATGCCTATGGTCGTTTAGGCTTCAGAGTCTCCAAAACGATTGTAATTAAATTTACCATTACTGCAAAAGACAATGGTTTCGAATTGATTAAAATTCAGATTCAACAGCATCTAGCCGGAAAAGAATGGGATATTCTTCACATAATGTTCAACAGTATACAGCATACCCAGTTTTCCAGTCTACAGTATAGTTGTTTTTTTTCAAGAATCAGCTGCCATCGAATCAACGTAATTCCTGCTATTGGTAATGCAGATTTGTTGAATGTAAGAGAACTGAACTGAATTGAATCCAAATTAAATTACATTGAATAAAATACAATTTAATTAATTACATTAAATTACATTAAATTATTAAATGCGTAGTAACAATGTAATCATCAACAGACCTGTACAACGAGTTCTTCCTCGAAGGGGTTCCAGGCATCAAGGAGGTAGTCCAGTCCCCACTTGACCGTATCGTAGAACGTGTCCAGTTGTCCGGCAGCCTCGTAGCCTTCCTTGAAGCGGTCGGCACCCCAAAGCAGTATGGTCAGCATCCCAGCCATAGGGAAGCCAAACTTCACGTGATCACCAGCTGTCCGCCAATACATACATAACATTTTCAGAAAGAGGAACTAGAACTGAGCGTTCCCAAAGAAGATTTCCCCTCCAAGTTGAAAGTACAAGCTTGTATTACACTACCTTATACTTTGAAGGCAATAAAATACTATTATATTATACAGAATGTAACAGAAATCACAACTTTAAAATTATGACTAGTACAGCCTAGTAGTAGATATAACGGTTATGTTCGACCCACATAGCCTACTTACAATGTTCAAATTTGAACCACCTACAGCCTACAGACATATCATATGACGGCGTTCAAACTTGACCTATATACTGTAGCCTACAGATATATCACAGCGGTCAAACTTGACCTATATAGCCTACACATATATCACAGCGGTCAAACTTGACCTATATAGCCTACAGATATATCGCAGAGTTCCAACATGGCCTGTATAGTCTAGACATATAGCGATCACATTTGGCCCATTTAATAATAATAATAATAATAATAATAACGGATTTTTATATAGCGGGTACTCCAGCCTATGACCAGACTCACCACACTTTACATAGTCATTACATATAAATACATGCACTCGATAAAACATCGCTTTTGCTACAATACACCAAAAGACGGAACATTAAAGGTACAAACTATTTACAACTATGTACATAAATTACAAAAAAAAAGACAGAAATAGACTATTTACAACTATGTACACAAATGACAAAAAAGACAGAAATAGAATAGCAAAAACCTTTTCACAGCTATTTATATGCCCGGTTAGGCCCAGGAAGAAAAACAGTATGAATATTTACAGCCGTGTATACACTTACGGATCAGACATAGACAAAAGAGGAGAGAATGGCAGCGGGATACAAATCAATCTGAATAATGCAGTTTAAAGAGGTGGGTTTTGAGGGCCTTTTTGAATGCTTGTGTTGATTGTATGTTGCGGATATGGGAGGGAAGGGAATTCCACTGCTTAGGTGCAGAGTAAGTGAATGCACGTTGGCCGTATGTCTTAGTGCGGGTGACGGGAACCTTGAGTGTGCGAGTGTCAGCAGAAGATCTTAAAGTGCGTGCAGGGGAGTAGACAGACAGTAGATCAGCAAGGTAGGAAGGACAAGAATCTGTGAAGAAGTTGTGACAGAGAACAGAGAGTTTGTACTCTATGCGTGCTTGCACAGGAAGCCAGTGAAGGGAATGTAGTAGAGGTGTGATGTGATCGCGTTTCTTAGCTCGGAATACTAGTCTAGCTGCTGAGTTCTGAACCTTTTGTAGTTTGTCAATGATGTGTTTTGGTAAGCCAGCAAGGAGAGAGTTGCAATAGTCAAGACGAGAAAGGACGAGAGCGCAGACTAGGGTTTTGGTGGCAGTGACTGTAAGATAGTGGCGAAAGGAGCTGATTTGGCGTATGGCCGTGTATGCAGAGCGACAGACGTTGGAGATGTGGTTGTTGAGGGACAGGTCATCGGAGAGAATGTAGCCGAGATTTCTTGCTGAGGATGAGAACTGAATGTTTGTTGTCCCTACTGTAAGCGATGTTGGGAGAGGCGAGAGTGAGGAGGAGGTGTTGTGCTTGTGAATGAGGAGGCTTCGGTTTTATCGTCATTAAGCTTAAGCTTGTTGAGTGTCATGTTAATGTCTGTGATGCAGTTCTTCAAGGTCTGAACAGTGGAATTAATGAGAGAGGGGGCGGTGGATTTATAAAGTTGTGTGTCGTCTGCAAATGACTGACTCTCAACAGCATGCTTTCTAAGCAGGAGAAGCAGTGGCTTGGTGTACAGAGTGAATAACACCAGCCCTAAAACGAAACCCTGGGGCACGCCGCACACCACGTCTGCTGTGCTGGAGAAACAGCCATCGATAGTGACTGCTTGTGATCTGTCAGAAAGATATGAGTGGAACCAAGCCAGGACCGAGCCAGAGATTCCAAAGTAGTGTTGAAGAGTGTTAAAGAGAATGTGATGGTCGACTGTGTCAAAGGCGGCTGAGAGGTCTAATAAGGTGAGAACGGAGACGTTACCATTATCTAAGGCAAGCAACAGATCATTGGTTACCTTTAGGAGGGCTGTCTCAGTGCTGTGGAAGGGTCGGTAGGCAGACTGGTTGGGGCAAAGTAAAGCGTTATCATGTAGGTAGGCAAACAGTTGTTTGAGAACAATTTTTTCTATGACTTTGGACAGGAAGGAGAGGTTTGAAACAGGTCTATAGTTCTTTAGATTATTTTTGTCTAAACTTGGCTTTTTAAGGAGGGGTTTGATGACAGCCGCTTTGAGCAAAGACGGAACAACACCAGAGGACAGACTGTCGTTGATAATGTGGGTAATGGTCGGGAGTAGAGGGTCAAGATTCTCTATCAACATGGGGGTAGGAATGGGGTCAAGAGAGCAAGATGTTGGTTTTGAGCTTAAGATGACTTTCTTGACTTCTTGCTCTGTTATTGGTTGAAAAACTTCCATCTTTGTGGTAGTGAGGGAAGGTGAGAATGGGTTAATGAGTGGGATCTCATGGCTATCAAGAGCGGCCCTTATGTCAGCCATTTTCTGTGTGAAATAATTACAAAATACATCTGGGAGCTGACATGCTGGATGCGTGGATGGGAGTGGTGTTGCATTGCTCTTTCCCCTTAGCTGATTGCAAATGTCAAACAACTGTTTACAAGTTTCGCTGCTGCTAATTCTGTCGCTAAAGTACCGGGTATTGGGAGTCTGGACTATTTTAGTGACCCGTTTTTTTTTTTGCAGCGGTGAAAATCTGCTTGCTGACTTCTAAACCCGATTTGAGCCACTTTTTCTCAACTTTGCGTTGGTTTTTCTTCGCCTCGGAGAGCTCGTCCTTAATAGACTCGTACCAGGGTGCTGAGCGTGTTGCCTTGACCTTTTTCTGGGCCACGGGAGCGTGCCGATTAAGCACCGCATGAAGTGTACTATTCAGCTGATCCACAGTGGGGCACAGTTCTGGGGTCACTTTAGCGGTAAGCTCTTGCTTGAAAGCATCCCTATCCATGGTACGCAGGCTACGAGCCTCCCTGAACATGGAGGGAAAAGGGGGGGCTGCGACGCTTACTTCACACACGACACAAAAATGGTCAGATGTTAATTCCTGGGTGACTGAAGTTGATCTAACAACATTATCCTGAGGCCTATGCATAACCCAATCTATGATGTGACCACGGCTGTGGGTGGGTTCTGTGACTGACTGAGAAAGACTAAACTGATCTAAAAGTTCAATCATTTTTGCGGTGTAAGGTTGCTGGGGTTGGTCAAAGTGAAAGTTAATGTCTCCTAAAACTATGTATGTTCCTGACAGTGTGTTGCAATAATCAAGCAGGACTGGAAATTCTTGGTGGAAAATTGCATCAGTTAATTTATTTTTCTTGCTTGGAAAGGTGCGATATATGCATATGAAGTGAATGTTCTGCTGTGGAACGGACAGGCTAAGGTGAACAACTTCAAAGGACGAGTGAGTGAATGCAAAATCTGTAATGATGCCAAGGTGACCGGACAGACTGTTTCTGTAAATGATAGCGAGGCCACCACCGCGATTTGAGCGAGGCAACGAACATACAGAAAAGCCAGAAGGGGTTAAATCAGAGCATTTACCCTCGTCACCAGTCTGCCGAAACCAAGTCTCTTGGATGAACATAATGTCAGTCTGCTTGTTTGAGATGAATTCTTGCAGAGCGGTACGTTTTTCAATGGGACCTAGTGATTGAGCGTTGAATGATGCAATGCGTAGAGGGCTGTGGCTATCGAGGTGTGAAGATAGAGGTAGAGGGGAGAGGTTGATGTGAATGAGATTGTCTGTGTTACAGCGATGAGTCTCAGGCCTAGTGGTACACTCTGGGTGTGATGCAATGTGAAGCGTGGGGTCAGAGTTGGAAAGCATAGGCGATCTGTGTGAAATGACAACAGGGATAGACGAGATGTTTTGTTTGCGTTTGCCTCCACGACTAGTCCGTTTTCTGGGCAAATGACGGTCGATCGAGAACTCTTTTAGTCGGAACACAAGGTCGGGAGCGAGCTGTGTACATTTAGACTTCAATGACAGTAGCTTATCGCGTGTGTAGCTTGTGGATGGGATGCCGGAACAAAATGGTGGACTACGTGAGTGCGAAACAGCACAGTGAACGAAGCTAACACACAGTGTTCAAACTTTGCCCACGTACCGTACCTATACAGAATGGCTGGTGCTATTGTGGATGCAGCGAAATTGTACGTGAAAAAAGTGAGGTAGTATTAGTAGTCTACTAACTATCGAAGACGATGGATTTTTACTGCAGTTTATTTACAATCATATGCGTTGTGGCCAAGTGGGCTAAGGCGGGACTAACTTGCCTTGTCCACAGCCCAGAAACCAATGGCGCCTGACAGGTGTGGGATCGATCCAGCATCTGTACGTTATGTTTCTCCGAATATTATTTATTTTCGACTCGGGCAACGTCTCGGGGGTTTTCTCCGGGTATTCCGGTTCGCTTCCCCATCAAAATTTCAAAAACACAACTAATATTAGACAGGTTGGGTTTGGGCGCGCCACAGGCTGCGACTACGCCTTCCCCATGGAAGGCAGCCCAGAATTTCCCCATTAAAAAAGGACAATAAAGCGTACCCCCCTAACCCCCCAAAAAATTGGAAAGATGAAAGGTTTGCCTAGAAGCAATAGTATACGAAGACTTTATTGGGTGGGTTGGGGGGTGTCTGCGCTTTATGATTCGAAATATATTTCTTGTCGACATAAATTACAAAGGAACATCCTCAGCGACAGTAGAAAGAGGCTGTGTTGCTAGATCTGAGTGTTTCAGAACGTAGTCGGGTCTTTAAACATCCGTCCAACGAAGCAAGAAGAAAGTCGGTTTGGAGATTTGTGCATTTAGATTCCCAACCCCCTTCTTCCCTAGTAAGGATGGTTAACCCCAGTCTACCGTATCGCCTGTGGTGGGTGTAGAGGGTAAACTTCAAGGTTCAATCAAGCAAGAAGAAAGTATAGTTCTTACCGTCATACCAGCCTCCCACAACACAGTCGTTCAGTGCGGAGTCGTGTCTCCAGTCGATGGGGTTATCCGCCGGAAGTTTGCCAGATCGCTGCGCGTAGTAAAACAGTTGTGACAAGCGTAGTGCTTCCGTGAAATTCTTCTTGTCTTGCGCTGGAAGCGAAAACACAGTTACTCGTGTGTATAATAATAATAATAATAATAATAATAATAATAATAATAATAATAATAATAATTATTATTATTATTATTATTATTATTACATGAAACCAGCATGATAGGCCTACTTATAGTGCAGTAAGCAGACAATACTGATGAAATTATGTGATAGATGTCGCTGTTGTTGTTGCTGCTGATGATGATGAGAATGACGATTACGCTATTACTGTTGATGCTGCCACTGCTGCTGCTTGCTGCTGCTGAAGATGATGCTGAAGATGACTACGATGAATAACCGTGCCGCTGCTTCCACTGATGCTGATGCTGATGTTGATACAAGTGAAGATGATGATGATGATGATGATGATGATGATGATGATGATGATGATGATGATGATGATGATGACGATGATGATAACGAAGATGATGGTGATGATGATGATGATGATGATGATGATGACGATGATGATAACGAAGATGATGGTGATGATGATGATGATGATGGTGATGATGATGATGATGAAGACGACGATGATGATGATGATTTGCCCAACAGACAGAGACTCACGTGGTATGGGTTTGGGTGTGGTGGGTGTGGTGGTGGGAATGGTTTGCCCGGGGATTGGCGTTGGACACACAGTGTCGGGGTCTTCGCCTACGATGTAGACACAGACGTGGGGTTCCAGCTCGCCAGTGGTGTGGCCGTTGAAGCCCACTTGGATGCTCTCCCCGGCATTGACGTGAGCGTTGTAGCCTCTGTCGGTCAGCATGTACACGTAGTCGCTGATTTTCTGCGGGGCTTCGTTCCACGCCTAGGATTACAGCGAAAGAATGCTTAGACGCTATCCCACATCTACAAGGATGTCAACTTTTAAAGCAATAGGTTTCGTCTTACGTTATCTTACATTATCTTCGTCAGACACCAGGCTTGGCTTGGTAACGCAGTTGATAGTGAGCTGGTATCCTATGCTGAAGATCTGGGGTTCGAACCCCGCATGGGACGAACTTACAAGACTTTTCAGGACACCGAGGGTTTTCTCCGGGTACTCCTGCTTCATTCCTGCCTTCCTTCCTTCAAAAATAGTACTGGATATAACATTTCAAAAATAACATTCGAATTTTATTTTCGTTTTCTAATAGCGACCTGATCACATGTTTGAGGGATGAATGTGTTTGTTCTGAATGTAGGAGAGACTGTAGCATGTGAAGGGGTGTTTTGGTTACAGATCGCCGCGCTTTGAGTCTGATTTAGGAATAAGGCGCGTATAGCTTCCAATATCATTATTATTAATATTATATTTTGTTCTTCTTCTTCCCCCCCTTCCCGCCCCCCTCGACATTCTACCCAATCGCTAACTGTCCACGCCTAGTATTAAAAAAAAAAAGTAAGAAGTTTAACGTTTATAACAGTTTTTCAATACCTACCAAAAAAAGTCAAGTTAATACTTCTTACATATATGTTTCTCTTCTTACACATTTCATTGAGGTTTTGTTTGTGTGTTTGTTTTTGTTTAATGGAGACTATCAAGATTCTGATTCTAATATGTTGAGGTTCTCCTTGACAAACTTCCACCCCGCAGCCCTAAACACTCTACCCCGTAGCCTCTGTCAGTCAGCATGTACACGTAGTCGCTGATTTTCTGCGGGGCTTCGTTCCACGCCTAGGATTACAGCGACAGAATGCTTAGACGCTATCCCACATCTACAAGGATGTCAACTGTTAAAGCAGTAGGTTTCTTCTTACGTTATCTTACATTATCTTCGTCAGACACCAGGCTTGGCTTGGTAACGCAGTTGATAGTGAGCTGGTATCCTATGCTGAAGATCGCGGGTTCGAACCCCGCATGGGACGAACTTACAAGACTTTTCAGGATACCGAGGGTTTTCTCCGGGTACTCCTGCTTCCTTCCTGCCTTCCTTCCTTCAAAAATAGTACTGGATATAACATTTCAAAAATAACAATCGAATTTGATTTTCGTTTTCTAATAGCGACCTGATCACATGTTTGAGGGATGAATGTGTTTGTTCTGAATGTAGAAGAGACTGTAGCATGTGAAGGGGTGTTTTGGTTACAGATCGCCGCGCTTTGAGTCTGATTTAGGAATAAGGCGCGTATAGCTTCCATTATTATTATTATTATTATTATTATTATTATTATTATTATTATTATTATTATTATTATTATTATTATTATTATTATTATTATATTATGTTCTTCTTCTTGCCCCCCTCCCCCTTCCCCTTGCCTTCGACATTCTAACCAATCGCTAACTGTCCACGCCTAGTATTAAAAATAAGAAAAGAAAGAAGTTTAACGTTTATAACAGGTTTTCAATACCTACCCCCCCCCCTCCCCCCCCCAAAAAAAAAGTCAAATTATTACTTCTTACATATATGTTTCTCTTCTTACACATTTCATTGAGGTTTTGTTTGGGTGTTTGTTTTTGTTTAATGGAGACTATCAAGATTCTGATTCTGAAGGGATAGCTCAGTGGTCAGAGCGCACGACTTGTGTGAGTGCGTCTTGGGCGACGTGGGTTCGAATCCTGACTTCAGCAAACTATTTTGTGATTGCTGGATATTACGGGCCAGCGCCTTGAGAAGCTCTCTGAGCTTGTAAGTGCGCTATATAAGAGAAATCTCTTTCTTTCTTTTCTAATATGTTGTGGTTCTCTTTGACAAATTTCCACCCCACAGCCCTCAACACTCTATCCCGTTCACGACCTGGCTGATCGAGGGACTCAATAAAAGAAAAACGAATGAAGATAATATAAAGTCAGTCTAGTTCAGGTCATCATCACGCAATGCAGCTCACTAAAATTAGGTAGGTCGAAGATTACAATCTATTGAGGTAAGCTGAAGCCAGAAATAGGAGTCGCGAGTCACTCCGTTTAATTTTTTTAAAACGTCTTAAAAGACAGTTACTGGTCAAGGCAAGGCAAGGCAAGATTTATTCCAATAAAACCCCTGAACCACAGGCGCCCATATCTTATTGTGAAAGATGCCGAAGCCGCCGTTTAACTCGTTTACTAAATGCTTCGACACATAGTACTAGGTTTATTTATTTAATCGTTCTTGCATAGCTCCTTTCCAGCTCAAGAGCTGCTTAGGGCGCTGGCCGATACAGGATCTAACTCAAACCGCTCTAGGCGCCCACTTGCAACCTTTTGGGCGCTTCGTCTGACCCCAGGACAACTGAGCACAATACTGAGCGACCGGAAGTGGGGAAGAATGGACCTATACTGCTTGCTGGTTGTATTGATGTAGCAGGCACTCACTGGTATAGGACGTGAGCGTCAGGATCTTTAAAATCCGTGCGATGGTATGCGTGTGTGCCCAGAGTAGACCTCGGTTTACACTCTCATCCGAAGGAGTATACTACAATACAATACAATACAATACAACAAATCTTTATTATCCCAAAAGGAACTTCACAGCAATGTATGTCAGGCATATAAAACATATAATTAAAAACAGTCATGCTATAACATTTAACAGAGCTACAAAATCAATACTAAATTTATAATTATACATTCTATAAATCTAATCACTTGCGTACTCTTACACTTCATCTTTTCCTTCAAACACCTATCCACGCACTCTGGTTCTATCACACGTATGTCAATGCCCTTTTTAGACAGTTAAAATATAATAAAAATACATACAGACATAGTGTATATAATAGTTTACCACTCTGGACTTATAAAAAATTATTTTGTTGCAACAGTGTTAGATTCATAGATTTCGGCATCTCTCGCCATTCAAATATATATGGGTCTGTGGTTTGAACCGCCCAGTGACAGTTTTAAAAAGGTTTATTTAAAGTTTGCCAAAAAAAAAATTGATTGATAAAATTGTTTTTTGTACATTTTATTAATTTTATAACTGACTGACAGTTCATTGAATAACTGAGTAAAGACTGATGCAGCATGACCAGTGCAACTTGGCTTGTGAACGATTGGGCACGAGTTGGAGGACCTTTTTGCTCCAAATCAACAAAATCGATTCAGACATTTTTATAAAATATTGAACAAAACTTGTTTAGAAACAATGTGATCTCGACAACCTTGACTTTCGCAGTAGAGCAATATAAGTAGGATGGCACTCGTGATGGCTGGCCACTTAATATAATGTTCCTATGAGGTTGGGTCACACTTCTGTCAACGGTTCTTGAGATATGACCTCGAACAGACCGGCTGACCGATAGACGGACAGACCAGCAGACAGACATTTGTCTATCTCTGATTCCCCTTACCACCCACTCTCCACCCACCATCCCCTACCCCAACTATTTCAGAGTATTTCCAGATAAAAGATGAATGAATAGCTATATACAAATATAGCCATCTCTTGAGCTTGAATTATGGTGTAACCCAGCAATTTTGATCTTGACTTTAGACGCACTTTAACGTAGCACTCACATCAAGGGACTCGACCGGAACGTCAAAGACGAGGTAGATTTGGAAGCCCTCGTGAGCGTCGTGGGCGGGTACCATCAGGTTTCCATTGAAGCCGCCTGGCCAGTGCTGAGTGATCGTGGCGCGCAGCTCACTCCAAGCGCCAGGTAGCAAAGTGAAGGCCAAGGTCAAAGTCAAGGTCGCCGGCGTAACGCGCATGATCTGTTTTCAAAATAATTTAAACAGGGTTAAAGTTTAGGGACTTAGTTTGTTTCACTTTTGTGTGCATATCTATCTATATATCTATCTATGTATCTATCTATATCTATCTATCTATATATATATCTATCTATATATAAGCGCCATAGACAGCCCTAGTGACCATTTGGCAGAAAGCGTCCTATATCCCCAAGCTGACCCAATAGAATCAATTAAAAAAATTAGGAGTTTTGGGAGAGTTTTCAATAAAAAAAAGTTAGGTGACTGGTCCAGTGAAGAAGATAATGAATTGATAGAGCAGTAGGAACCAGAAAGAACAAATGAGAAAGACAGAAACAGAGGTAACTTAAAGCACCAAATGTCCACAAAGTAGGGATATAATTTATACAGAAACCTTCGGCACCCTCACGGGGGGAATCGAAGAAGAAGAAGAAGAAGAAGAAGAAGAAGACATCTTTCTCTGCTTATGTCTTCAGCCTTCAATCTTCTTCTTCTTTTCCTCCAGTGTATTCACCAATCCAGAAATAACTGGGAATACCAGAGATTGCTAAAGTGAGCTTGAAGCCATTTGTGCGCGTGTGTGTGTGTGTGTGTGTGTGTGAGCGCGCGCGCGCGTGTGTGTGTGTTTTTTTATATCAAAGATTTATACTAGACAGTAAGTATGATCATAGAAGGGTTTAATCCACATTATTGAGCTGAAAGATCTCCAATAAAGGTTGTAAACAGCTTAAAATCACATTCGGTCGCGGGATAACGCTACCTGGCGAGTCTAGAGCAAAGGGCTCCGTAATTGCTAGTGCCACTACGCCTTACTCAATAACCCAATCACACAATACTCTTGCTTGGTTAATTCACAACAACGCCTTGGAGCATGTTCGTCACTCATCGCTGCCTAATGTATAAAAGAAAGGAACAACATAAAACAACAACAATAACCCAGATTCGAATCGAAAGGAAGGATTTTTTTTTTTGGGGGGGGGGTTAATTTAAATAAATAAATAAGTAAACAAATAAATAAACAAATAAATATATAAATAAATAAATAAATAAATACTACTACTACTACTACTACTACTACTACTACTACTACTACTACTACTACTACTACTACTACTACTACTAAATTCAAACTTACTTGAAATGTTTCCATTACAAGAAAGAAAAGAACATGAAGGTTTCAGTTACTACAGAACCACCGCCAATGACTTCGTATGCACAATTGTCTTCCTTCTGACGTACTTGGCGGTGGACTTCTTTGATCTAAAACACCAGAATAGTTTCACTGGATTTATCTATCCACAACGGCCTCCCTTCACGTTCTCTTTCGGGACCCCTGGTCCTCTTTTAGATTAAACGTGAATATCAATCTGGAAGCGATTCCATGCGTATTTGATTCCAAGGAAGTAAAAAAAAAAATCGGCATTTCCTTATTTCGTTCTTTTTGCAATTTCACTCGGAATTGGAATCTGCACCTGCCAAGTATTGCAAGGACCTGCTCCTTGTACAGGGGCATTGCACGCTGAAAGTGGGTCCTCGCTAGCGATGCGGTAGATAGCGTAAAGCCCTAATGTATTGTAGATTCTATACTATAATGCGTAAGACTGTTTCCATGTGCACCGCTGCGCTATCGACGACCCGATATATAGACGCCCACTTGTGTGATGCCCGTGCGTGTATAAGAGATCCGTAGGATCTCATCTTTGATATGATGATGATAATCATTATTGTCAGGGTGGGGACGTGGTGATCGTCCTTAACGCTGATGCAATAAGACGTTAAGCTTCGTTGTTCCTCCTCCTGCCCGTGCGTTCCTTGCGAACTGGATATTCTATTCTGAATCGGAACATCACCCAAACCAAGCGCATTTTGATTAGTGAGTTCGGAATCAGAATAATTAAGACACGATTCTTTTAAAAGTTAAAAGCCTATATTAGTGAAGAAAGCTAGATATTTTCAGAAGTGTGGTTTCGGGTTCTGAGAATCTAAAAGTAGTCTGCATGCTTCCAGTCCACAAACATGCCAAGAAAATGGCCAAAATGCTGAAAAGTTTTTTTTTAAATTTTTTATTTTTATTTGGAGTAATCTAGTAGTCACGAGTTCAGGGCACAACTGTGGTAAGAACTAGACTACCCGTTTACTTGATTCAATAGGTATCCGACAAGTCCAACCAATGACCAATCAAAGCCATCTAAAGAAAAAAAAATCGAGATCTCAGAACAGGAAAAACGCCTCTCCGAGCCCAAACGTATGGAACCGATTACACACTGTGCAAATCTAGTTGTAAGAAACGAACGGTTTTGAAGTACATGTATATGAACTATTGTCCTACATTTAAGTCTTTGATTGTGTGTTCTTTTTGAACTCGTAGATTTGTTTGTTCTGTGATAAAGAGGCCAGATTTACCCAGCACTATAGCTTCTCGCCTTACTTAGTCAGCTGTAACCTTAGTAAAGTAATGTTGCTCGGCAGCAGGCGACAGAAGTCTACTGTGGGCTACACATTTTTATGCTGACGCTGGCTCCGTTAGGTAGTGACTATGGGAGGCGAGATATAGCAAACGCGCGCACATTTGCGCTCGCATTAAATCGTTATAGCTAAAGATTAAACACAGACACGCTGTCTTATATGTAGTCATATGATGATGATGATGATGATGATGATGATGATGATGATCATCATCATCATCATCATCATCATAATAATAATAATAATAATAATAATAATAATAATAATAATAATAATAATAATAATAATAATAGCCGAACGGACGGACAAAGCCCAAAACAATAATTCCAGAGCTTTACAGCTCGGGAACTAATGATCATAATAACGATTAAGGTCTGGTAAAGTACCACTAATATCTTAATATCCACTATACTATACAGCAAACACTAGGTCCATTATTTCCCTTGCCGGTCGCCCTGAATTGTGCTCACTGTCTTGTCCTTGTCTGGGCGTCAGGCGATGCGGTCAAAGTGGGCGCCTCGGGCCGCTTGAGTTAGATCCTGTATCGGCCAGCGCCTTCAGCAGCTCTTGAGCAGGAAAAGCGCTATATAAGAACGATTTAATAATTTTAAAATGTATAATATGTTCTCTCAAAATGGCTAGCACCGTACAGCAGCCGTTAAAGAGCAAGGAAATAAAACAAGACGGCGGAGGCAAGTTACATTACACATCAAGACAGATTATTAGCCTGCTCTCAAAGATGGACAAAACAATGCGATGTACTGGCTTCTTTTCATATATATATATATATATATATATATATATATATATATATATATATATATATATATATATATATATATATATATATATATATATATATATATATATATATATATATATATATATATATATATATATATATATATACAGCATGCCAAGTGCTGTCATTTATTACACCACCGTGTTAGAATATTATAAATGATTTTTATGACAGTCATAAATAGGCTTATAATTATGGTAGGCTATGATTACATTTTTTTCTTCTTTAAAGCATGTAGATAACTCAGATACTTGCACATGCAAAAGCTCTCATTCATCACTTCTTTTTATTAATTAAAAAAAATCACTATCTTATCTTAATCACAGTAAGATAACTGCAATACTCTGGATCGCTACATAGTGCACAGTTAACAGCTAGCTCGAGGTAGGAATAACGAAGTTTAACGTCCTATTGCGTTAGCGTTAGGGATGAATCACCACGTCGCCACATTGACAACAATGATCATCATCATCATATCAAAAACACGTAAGTTCGTGTTTTAAACAGCTAGCAGACCTAATACGTGTCCTATATAACCGCTGTACGTTGCACTCAATCGCTAAAGGGAAAACTATAAGTAGTCCACACAGGAGGTCTGCCCTCACGTAAGCATACAAACTAATAAATAGACCTATGTTACAAACTATCATCAAGGAAGACGATTGCATATTAACCTGCGTCAGTGTGTGTGGCAGTGTGTGTGCATATGCGTGTGTGTGTGTGTGACAATGTTTGCGTGTGTGTGTGAGTGCGTGCGAGCATGTGTGTGTGTCAGTGTGTAAACGATGTGTGTGTGTGTGTGTGTGTGTGTGCGCGCGTGCTGGCATGGGTGCGTTCGTTCGTGCGTGCATTTGGTTGCGCCAAAACACATGCATAATATTGTGTGTGTCTGTGTGTGTGTTGGTAGTGTGTGCGTGCCTGCATGCATGCCTCAACTATGCGCCTGCGACTGAGTCTGTTTTAGATCGACCACAGCGTGTCTTTGTTGAAGGGTGTGGGTGATGGGAAAATGGACAGGACACATTCACTCCAAGGGTTCCGTTGATCAACAAGAATGCCAGACAATGGTGAAAAGTTCCAAGACTTTACTGACGCAAATGAAAACGTCGAAGGGGAAACAACCCTGAAAACAAAATAAAATCTATAAGTATTTAAATATCGAAATTATTCGTTAAATACGTAAAAGAATTATTAAACTGCTTCACGAGAATTATGTTCAAAATCAATAAGCTTATATTCATACAAGAAATAAATTGAGCAGGAATACGTTAAACAAAAGATAAGTTGACTTTCGTTTCCAAACATGGTGGCAAAAAGGTAAGCAAAGTAACTTCTGGGTAACATTCCTTCCGGATTCGAAACGAGACTACATAAGTTCCCAAAGTGAGCGAAATATTTAGTATTTACAGATAGAATTAAATATGAAAATATGCGTTATCCCTCTGTTAATCAATTACAAAAAGATTAAATAAACGTAAAAAAGATCCTGACGTTTCTTATCCAAATATACAAAATAACAAAACTAGGTATTGACGAAAATTATGACTTCATCAAACTATTTCTGAAAATATAATTATTTCAAGAAGATTATCTTTAATTCAATAACAAGATTACAATAATAATGACAAGAATAAATGACAAATGAAATGAATTATAAATATATGTATTTATATCATTATCATAATCATCATCATCATTATCATCATCACCATTATCATCATCATCAGTATCATCATCATCATCATCATCATCATCATCATCATCATCATCATCATCATAAGATAACAGATAATCAAACAAGGCAAAATATGTACATATAACGTCCTATGATATTTGTAATGATCTCGTGATATTTCTAATTATCAGGTTTTAGCGCTAGGAAGGTGTGGCAAATACTGATAGCTATTAGTTAACACTGTGGATTATAGGTACGCAGAACACGTGTTAAGTTCAATTATTGTAGTTTTGGGGCTAAGCCGTCATAGGTTTTCCTAAAAAACCTTATCAGCTAAACCTCAGCTGAGGAAGGCTGCGCATTTCTGAATATTTTCCTGTTCTAGTCATATACATCAGACAGCAGTCTATATAGTCTTTGCCCAAAGGACAGCCTGCCTTAATTTCATTTCTCTCTGTAGTGATAATTACACCCTCTTAATCAAGGTCGACTTAGTCAACGCATTGTACGCTTACTGCATGATCATTTCTTGAATAACTAAGGCCTTTTGGTTATAATTGACGGATTGAGAGAGAGAGAAAGAGAGAGAGAGAAATATATATATATATATAGATATAGATATTATTCTATTATTATATTATTATATTGCTGTACGTAACGGATCAATCGTTAAAGCATGATGTATGAATAGAAGGCAAGAATTATTAATCAATCAAACACAAGAAAACATATATAAGTTTATCATAATATATTTTAATGCATGATACTCCCGAGAATTAATAGAATGAAGATGAGACTGATGAACAGTTCGTAAAAAAATAAAAATAAAAGATGTAATTATGCAGATATTGTTGTATCCATTTCAAATAGTTTTATAAAATAAAATCGGTTAAATAAAAAAAACACAAAAAATCCACTGATTTTAATAATTGATTATTTCTTTGAAAAGGTTAAAAAAAACCACCAATAGTGCAATTTCGAACTGTGCTACAAAACCCTGGAATTCTTTGCCATAACATTTTCGGGATGAGCACGTTCAATATAAATGTCTTGAAACTGCATCGAAATGCCTTGGTAAGCCTATATCTCTCTGGCCCTCACCCCCGATCCCCACTCCACCCATCTCATGTTCATGCTGCACCTTTCCCACAAAATCCCAATTTTTCCCGTCCGTCTTCCTCCCCTTGTGCCCTGACTTGATAGCATGCGTGAACGCAGGACGTTAATGTCACATCTGACTTCATTGATTAACTGAACTGCAATGATATTGTAAATTGTTTACAATCAGGGGTGGGAATTGCTGAAGTGAAAAATAAAGGAAACTAGGGGGGTCCGGAGGCATGCCCCCCCGGAAAATTTTCAAAATCAAGAACAAAATCTGTGCAATCTGGCGTATTCTGATTGCAAAATGTAAGTAGTTTTGAAGTATGAAAAACATTCTTTTTTGTCTTTTTTTCTTGTGCTTTTTGTTTGAATGACCAAAGAATATAATGCTGTGATGTAGTGCTGATAAACAATGTACAACTAACAGACACGTTGCATAAAGAAAATAACATAAATTCAAAAAGGATTTTTGTATATAACTGTATACATGTACAGTGATTATGTGAGAGAGAGAGAGAGAGAGAGAGAGAGAGAGCTGTACACACACACACACAAAATTTGTACATAGTAGCTGAACATGTACACAGCTGTATATTCAACATCTGAATATCAGCTGTCAAAACTAAACATAGCTCCAACATCAATATGGCAAGCAATGACATTCCAACTTGCTCTTCAGCTAAAACAACCAAAGAAAACGAAAAACATATTTCCAGATTTGCCTAGAAGGATAAATATAAAATAAATAAACTGAAATAGGCTTTGCCGATCATCATTGACTTCGTACTCCAACCAATCCCACCTCCATTTGTTTTTGACGCCAAAACCTTCTTGAAAAGTTTCACCACGCTGTACAATCATAGCCTTTAAAGACAAGATGGCGGTGATTAAGTACAACAACCTCGACCTCTCACTTCCGGTGAGACTTCTGTTGCGCTGTGTCTAAACACCGCAATAGTGTAAAAGTTTTTTTTTTATTATTTTTTTTATATTTTTTGGCGGAAGCATTATTGTTTTTGGCAAATGGGATTTTTTTAATGGCGGAAATCCGCCAAATGGCGGACAATTCCCACCCCTGTACAATATTTAATTTTAATTAATTTATTTATTGATTGACTAATTGCAAGCTTCGAATTATTTCACCCCAACTTTAGGAAGCCGAACTCCAGGGTAATTTCTCGGGAAAAGGTTGGCTTATCTGAACTCGGATATGCACAAACTCAGATAAGCGAAATTACTTTTCATTCCCTGGGCGAGTTCGGCTTAAGCGTGTTTGACTGTATGAGCTGATCTTTTAGCCCTATATATTTGTATTGATAGGCTATGACCAGCTGGTGGGGTTATCTAATCGTTCTAGCTAAAGATTAAACACAGACACGCTGTCCTATATGTAGCCACATGATGATGATGATGCTACTACTACTACAACAACAACAACAACTACTACTACTACTACTACTACTACTACTACTACTACTACTACTACTACTAATTTTAATAATTATAATAATAATAATAATAATAATAATAATAATAATAATAATAATAATTATTATTATTTTTAAAAAATATTAATAATAATAACAGGACGGATGGACAAAGCCCCAAAACAATAATTCCAGAGCTTTACAGCTCGGGAACTAATGATAATAATAAAGATTAAGGTCTTGTCAAGTACCACTAATATCTTAATATCCACTATACTATACAGCAAGCACTAGGTCCATGTTTCCCCTTACCAGTCGCCCTGAATTGTGCTCACTGGCTTGTCTGGGCGTCAGGCGATGCGGTCAAAGTGGGCGCCTCGGGCGTCTTGAGTTAGATCCTGTATCAGCCAGCGCCTTGAGCAGCTCTTGAGCAGGAAATGCGCTAAATAAGAACGATGAAATAATTTTACAATGTATAATACGTTCTCTCTACATATAACAGCCATTAAGGAGCAAGGAATAAAACAAGACGGCGGAGGCAAGTTACATTACAATACAATACAAGGTTATTGCTTTAGGTCCAGCGGACTCTTCCGAGCCAAATCAGGACCAAGCAAGTTACATTACACATCAAGAAAGATTATTATCCTTCTCTTAAAGATGGACAAAACAATGTGACGTTCTAGCTTTTAATTCCATTGCTTTTCCATGCGCTTAAAGAGCTCAAATGTAGTACAAATGCATTCATCAAGCCTGGTTTTCCTGACGCCTTTCGATCATGACCAAAGATCTCATCACAAGAGGTTTGGTCTTGAATGCTTACATATAGACTATATTGAGTGCAGTCCATAATTATGTACCATATGGGTAGTGATAAAGACACTGTTGATACGTTGACATTAGGAAGAAGCCAGTCGCAAATGCAGAATGCCAAGTGCTGTCATTTAGTACACCACCATGTTACAATATTATAAATGTTTTTTATGACAGTCATAAATAGGCTTATAATTATGATAGGCTATGTTTACGGTTTTTTTGTTGTTTGTTTTTTTATAAAAACAGGTAGATAACTGAAATATATGCAAATGTAATAACTCTCAATCATCACTTCTTTTTATTCATTTTTCAAAAAAGATATCACTATCAGTAAGATGACTGCAATACTCTGGATTGCTGCATAGTGCACAGTTAACAGCTAGCTCGAGGTAAGAATAACGAAGCTTAACGTCCTATTGCGTTAGCGTTAAGGACGAATCACCATGTCGCCACATTGACAACAATGATCATCATCAATATATCAAAAACACTAAGTTCGTGTTTTAAACAGCTAGCAGGCCTAATACGTGTCCTATATTATCGCTGTAGGTTGCACTCAATAGCTAAAGTGAAAACTAAGTAGTCCACACAGGAGGTCTGCCCTCAAATAAGCTTACAAACTATCATCAAGGAAGACGATTGCATATTAACATGCGTCAGTGTGTGTGGCAGTGTGTGTGCATATGCGTGTGTGTATGTAAGCGCGCGAGCTTGCATACATGGATTCGTGTTTGTAACAGTGTGTGCATGTGTGTGAGTGCGTGCGAGCATGTGTGTATGTCAGTGTGTAAACGATGTGTGTGCGTGTGTGTGTGCGCGCGCATTAATGCATGCGCTCGTTCGTTCGTGCATGTGGTTGCGCCAAAACACATGCATAATATTGTGTGTGTGTGTGTGTGTGTTGGTAGTGTATGCGTGCGTGCCTGCGTGACTCAACCATGGCCCTGCGACTGAGTCTGTTTATATCAACCACAGCGTGTCTTTGTTGAAGGGTGTGGGTGATGTTAAAATGGATAGGACACATTCACTCCAAGGGTTCAGTTGATCAACAAGAATGCCAAACAATGGTGAAAAGCTCCAAGACTTTACTGACCCAAATGAAAACGTCAAAGGGGAAACAACCCTGAAAACAAAATGAAATCTATCAGTATTTAAATATCGAAGTTATTCGTTAAATAAGTAAAAGAACTATTAAACTGCATCATGAGAATTATGTTCAAAATCAATAAGCTTATATTCATAATAAAGAAATCAATTGAGCAGGAATACATTAAACAAAAGATAAGTTGACTTTTGTTTCCAAACATGGTAACAAAAAGGTAAGCAAAGTAACTAAGCAATCCAGAGTCTCGAAAGCTGTTGTCGGGAAATCAAGTCTTGGATGTTCTCCAACAGGTTAAAATTAAATGATGAGAAAACAGAGGTGTTACTGTGTGGCTCAGATGCCTGTCGTCGAAAGGTATCTGTGGACTCCCTCCAAGTTGGCTCTTCGACTATTCCGGTGTCCAGCACAGTACGAGGCCTTGGTCTTCTTGTGGACAGCGGCCTCACCATGGTGCCTTTGGTCAGCGCCACAGTGAGATCATGCTACCTTGGTCTGCGAACACTGGGTCAACTTAGGCCAGATCTGGACAGAAAAACGGCCAACACACTTGCTGTTTCGCTCATCCAGTCTCGCTTGGACTTCTGCAACAGCTGTGTTTGGGGCTTGCCCAAGTGCCAGCTGCAGAGGCTACAAAAAGTTCAAAACACAGCAGCTCGGATTGTGACAAAAGCTAAGACTCATGAGCATATTACACCAAATCTTCAGGAACTTTCTTGGCTCCCCGTTGAAAAGCGGATTGAACATAAAATACTTTCCCTTGTGTTTGGATGCAAGGAAGGATCAGCACCCAAGTACCTGCAAGAACTCCTCCCTTGGCATGCTCCTGAGCGAAACCTTCGGTCTAGCTCACAGTGCAAGATCTCTGTGCCAAGTGTCGATCGACATAAGAGAAAGAACTTTGGAGCAAAGTCTTTTGAATGTGCAGCTCCTCTCCTGTGGAACAGACTTCCTCTCTCGCTACGTCAGTGTAGCTCCAAAGCAGCCTTCAAGCGTCAGCTGAAGACCCATCTTTTTAATCAGTGACCAAAACAGATTTTTTCCCCAGCGCACCGAGCATGCTTACTTGACCTGGATGGAATCGCGCTATACAAGTGTTCATCATCATCATCATCATCATCATCATCATCATCATCATCATCATCATCATCATCATCATCATCATCATCATCATCATCATCAACTTCCTGGTAACATCCCTTCCAAATTCAAAACGAGACTATATAAATTCCCAAAGTGAGCGAAATATTTAGCGTTTACAGATAGAATTAAATATGAAAATATGCGTTATTCCTCTGTTAATCAATTACAAAAAGATTAAATAAACGTAAAAAAAGATCCTGACATCTTTTATCCAAATATACAAAATAACAAAGACTAGGTATTGAGGAAAATTATGATTTCATCAAAATATTTCTGAAAATATAATTATTTCAAGAAGATTAGGCTATCTTTAATTCAATAACAACATTAGATTAATAATGACAAGAATAAATGACAAATCAAATGAATTATAAATATCTGTATCCTAATCATCATCGCTACCCTCAAGCAAGAACAAGTATCGTTAAATAATTTACTGCACGGAAACCAAACCTTTTCTCTATCTGACAATCAGCTTCTTTTCAGTACCACTCAAGAGTTTATCAAACAGTCAAAGCGTTTTCGTTAAGTGAAATTTTCCGCTTCACCGCTCAAACGTCCCGGTGTTCAGCTCAAACCATCCCTCTCTCTCTCTCTCTCTCTCTCTCTCTCTCTCTCTCTCTCACACACACACACACACACACACACACACATACACACGTCTCCTTTTTCAATTATTGGTTTAAAAGTGTCAATTTCTTATTAATATACGCATTTAATTTCTAGCTAATTATTTGATTCATTGTTTTTATTTGTTTCTTTTAGTTATTTCTTTATTTATATATGTGTGTGCGTGTGTGTCCGTGTAATTATTTACTAAACCTTATAATCTTTAATTAATGTATTATATTATTTTTTTAAATTGTTGCATTCTTCTTTATTTATATGCAACTATCAGTTGCCTGTCACTCAATTATTATGTAGAATTTTGTCATACAGGGTGGGCTTATATAAGCTTGCTTGTTGCCTATCCTGTAAATCATTGTTTGAAATTATATGTTTTTTCCTTGAATAAAACTATTTGTTTAAAAAAATCATCATCATAATCATCACCATAATCATCATCATAATCATCATCATCATCATTATCATCGTCATCATCATAAGATAACAGATAATCAAATAAGGCAAAATATGTACATATCACGTCCTATAATATTTGTAATGATCTCGTGATATTTCTAATTTTTATGTAATGACTATGTAAAGCGTGGTGAGTCTGGTCATAGGCTGGAGTACCCGCTATATAAAAATCCGTTATTATTATTATTATTAACTAGTCTCCTCTCTGAAAATCCTTATCGGGAAGAGAGGGGACTATAAACTGATTTAAAAAAATATATATATTATTATTATTATTATTATTATTATTATTATTATTATTATTATTATTATTATATTGAGTGCAGTCCATAATTATGTACCATATGGGTAGTGATAAAGACACTGTTAAGACGTTGACATTAGGAAGAAGCCAGTCGCAAATACAGAATGCCAAGTGCTGTCATTTATTACACCACCATGTTACAATATTATACATGATTTTTATGACAGTCATAAATAGGCTTATAAATATGGTAGGCTATGTATACACTTTTTAAAATTTAAAACCAGATAGATAACTGAAATATTTGCAAATGCAATAACTCTCAATCATCACTTCTTTTTATTCAGTTTTAAAAAAAGATATCACTATCAGTAAGATGACTGCAATACTCTGGATTGCTGCATAGTGCACACTTAACAGCTAGCTCGAGGTAAGAAATGCGTTAGCGTTAAGGACGAATCACCACGTCGCCACATTGACAACAATGATCATCATCAATATATCAAAAACACTAAGTTCGTGTTTTAAACAGCTAGCAGGCCTAATACGTGTCCTATATTATCGCTGTAGGTTGCACTCAATAGCTAAAGTGAAAACTAAGTAGTCCACACAGGAGGTCTGCCCTCAAATAAGCTTACAAACTATCATCAAGGAAGACGATTGCATATTAACATGCGTCAGTGTGTGTGGCAGTGTGTGTGCATGTGCGTGTGTGTATGTAAGCGCGCGAGCTTGCATACATGGATTCGTGTTTGTAACAGTGTGTGCATGTGTGTGAGTGCGTGCGAGCATGTGTGTATGTCGGTGTGTAAACGATGTGTAAACGATGTGTGTGCGTGTGTGTGTGCGCGCGCATTAATGCATGCGCTCGTTCGTGCGTGCATGTGGTTGCGCCAAAACACATGCATAATAGTGTGTGTGTGTGTGTGTTGGTAGTGTGTGCGTGCGTGCCTGCGTGACTCAACCATGGCCCTGCGACTGAGTCTGTTTATATCAACCACAGCGTGTCTTTGTTGAAGGGTGTGGGTGATGTGAAAATGGATAGGACACATTCACTCCAAGGGTTCAGTTGATCAACAAGAATGCCAAACAATGGTGAAAAGTTCCAAGACTTTACTGACCCAAATGAAAACGTCAAAGGGGAAACAACCCTAAAAACAAAATGAAATCGTTAAATAATTTACTGCACGGAAACCAAACCTTTTCTCTATCTGACAATCAACTTCTTTTCAGTACCACTCAAGAGTTTATCAAACAGTGAAAGCGTTTTCGTTAAGTGAAATTTTCCGCTTCACCGCTCAAACGTCCCGGTGTTCAGCTCAAACCATCTCTCTCTCTCACACACACACACACACACACACACACACACACACACACACACACATACACACGTCTCCTTTTTCAATTATTGGTTTAAAAGTGTCAATTTCTTATTAATATACGCATTTAATTTCTAGCTAATTATTTGATTCATTGTTTTTATTTGTTTCTTTTAGTTATTTATTTATTTATATATGTGTGTGCGTGTGTGTCCGTGTAATTATTTACTAAACCTTATTATCTTGAATTAATGTATTATATTATTTTTTTAAATTGTTGTATTCTTCTTTATTTATATGCAACTATCAGTTGCCTGTCACTCAATTATTATGTAGAATTTTGTCATACAGGGTGGGCTTATATAAGCTTGCTTGTTGCCTATCCTGTAAATCATTGTTTGAAATTATATGTTTTTTCCTTGAATAAAACTATTTGTTTAAAAAAATCATCATCATAATCATCACCATAATCATCATCATCATAATCATCATTATCATCATCATTATCATCATCATCATTATCATCGTCATCATCATAAGATAACAGATAATCAAATAAGGCAAAATATGTACATATCACGTCCTATAAGATTTGTAATGATCTCGTGATATTTCAAATTTTGAGGTTTTAGCGCTAGGAAGGCATGGCAAATACTAATAGCTAGTAGTTAACACTGTGATTATAGGTATCTCTGTACATTACGCAGAAAACGGGTTAAGTTCAATTATCTTAGTTTTGGGGCTTGTAAGACGTCATTATGTTTTCCGAAAAAACCTTATCAGCTAAACCTCAGCGGAGGAAGGCTGCGCATGGTATTTCTGATTATTTTCCTGTTCTAGTCATATACATCAGGTGACAGCAGTCTATATAGTCTTTGCCCAAAGGACAGCCTGCCTGAATTTCATTTCTCTCTGTAGTGAAAATTACACCCTCTTAATCAAGGTCGACTTGCTCAACGCATTGTACGCTCACTGCATGATCATTTCTTGAATAACTAAAGCCTACTGTCCCGTTGGTTATAATTGACGGTAAGTAAATTTATATGTATAGTTATAGTATAGTTGTTTTTTTTTACTTTTTTTTGTTTGCCTCAGTTTTCGGGTCCGCTTTAGACTTTTTTTTTCTTTTTTTTCATTTCTTTTTGTTTTTTTCCTTTTTAAAAAAAATTTAATTTAAAGTCGAGCGTTTGCCCTCTTTATAGGCTTTTATCATATAATATGGTTATTCATACATCAGGCATATACATTGATTGAAATCTGGTTAAATCTCAAGACAGGTCTTCCTAATTTTGACTTCCATGTCAAACAAAATACAAATATCAATTTCAGTACCATATTTAAATTTACTAATGACCATTTTTGTAATCAAAATAACATGGTTAACAAATTTAATAAATTGTATTGATATTCTTTGAGGGTTGTATCCCAAAAGTACTTCTGTCTCAGACAAAGCCATTATGCGGTTTGTTTGTATATAAATATAGTTTATGCAGTGCGTCCACACTTTTTTAACCTTTGAACAGTGAAAAAAGAAATGTTCAATATAATCAATTACGTTGCAGTATTTACAGTTTTTAGTATCCCTTAGTCCCATCTTATTAAGAAGTATAGTTGTGGGATAGATATTGTGTAGAATTTTCCAGTGTAATAATTTTAGTCTTTCTTCCTTTGTGGATTCATTTGCTATTGTCCAATGTGACCCTGTCAGTGAGAGATCGTACTTTCTCAACCAAAAATTAACCGAACATGGTTGTGTTGTTCTAGCCTCGGTTAGCTGGTGTCTCAGTTTACGAGCAGAAGGGAGAGGGGAGTGGAGGGACAAAGATTCTTGTGAATGAGAAAAATTAATCATAAGCGTTTGTGCCGCGCGGGCACGAAGCGCAGTGCACATAGCGCTGTATTCAAACATGCGTGATGGCGAGCAGCCTACTCTATCACACAGGCGCTCAAAGGTAATAATTTCGCCTTTGTTTACAATATCACTTAGATAGAAGATATTTACTTTCAGCCAATCTTTAAAAAACAAACATATATTTTTATACTTAATGCAATCATTATTCCAAAGTTATAGTATAGTTGATATATCTTGATTGATTCACAAAATAATTACGGGGAAACACTAAAAATAACTGGTATATAGAATTCGTAGGTCTATAGCAATATATGTATCTATATTATTCTATTATTGTATTATTATATTGCTGTACGTAACGGATCAATCTTTAAAGCGTGATGAATGAATAGAAGGCAAGAATTATTAATCAATCAAACACAAGAAAACATATATAAGTTTATCAGAATATATTTTAATGCATGATACTCTCGAGAATCAATAGAATGAAGATGAGACTGATGAACATTTCGTAGAAAATAAAAATAAAAGATGTAATAATGCAGATATTGTCATATCTATTTTAAATAGTTTTATGAAATGAAATCTAAAAAAAAAAAAAAAAAAAAAAAAAAAAAAACAACAACAAAGGAACCCCACTGATTTTAATAACTGATTATCTTTTTGAAAAGGTCACAAAAAACAATAGTGCATTTTCGAACTGTGCTACAAAACTCTGGAATTCTTTGCCATAACATTTTCGGGATGTGCACGTTCAATATAAATGTCTTGAAACTGCATCAAAATGCCTTGGTAAGCATATATCTCTCTGGCCCTCACCCCCAATCCCCACTCCACCCATCTTATGTTTACACTGCACCTTTCCCACAAAATCTCAATTTTTCCCTTCTCTCTCCCTCCCCTTGTGCCCTGACTTGATAGCATGGGCGATGCGTTGAGCAGGACGTTATGTCACATCTGACTTCTTTGATTAACTGAACTGCAATATTATTGTAAATTTTAATTAATTAATTTATTGATTGACGAATTGCAGCTGCGAATTATTTCACCCCAACTGTAGGAATGGTAGTTTTTTTTATATTTTTATTTTGTATTTAATCTTATGTTTTTACTTTGTATTTAATCTTATTTTTATAAATTCATTTTATTTTTATTTGTTTAAATAATACATACTAATACATATTGGAATACTTCACGTGTGTGGGTCTTTTTTCCTCGATGTTATGTTACTATTCCATTGCTGTCACTGTGTTTATTGCCACTATGAAATCCTGTTTTGTCTTGCAATGCGACAATCCACATTGGCTGTAATTGCGTCACACTGGAATGTTCGAACTTTCTCTAGAGTATAGAGAGACTATATAAGTGCCACACTGTTTCAAAAAAGTTAGTTGAAAAAGTGAAGGAGTGAAAAAGTTATTGATATTGATTTATGGAGATTTTTTATGATGATCTCTGGAGAGTGAAAAAAGTGATTGAGTGATCTTGTATGCAGTTGTTGATGTATGCTGAATAAAGTTGAAAAACTTAATACGACGATTCCTGCCTTGTTGCTGAGTGAACATGTTGCGTGGATAAACAAATCTGAGTTACACTTATTAGGATTCTAGCATCGGGGCTGAATCAACTATTGACAAAAACAACAACACCGTGTACTGGCTTGATTAACAGCCACTTAGTGAGGTTGGTTTGTTGTTCTGCGGCAATCAACAGTGTTATTATTAGTCTTAATGCAGTTCGAGCAATATTTCCGGGGGGTTTTGCTTTGGGAGGCCGGTTTTACCGGGTATTGGGCTTTTTTGCACTTTGAAAATATTGGTTTGAACCTCCAAATAATGTTTTTTGAGGGGCTGAATATTTGGGGGAGAGGCAAATGTATATGTTTCCCCCCTTGCCCCTCCTCCCTCCTCCCGCTTCCGCCGCCTGTAAAAGTATTTGATGAATGACCTCAAACTATCTATTTTAAGTCAAGTCAAGTCAATGCATTCTTTATTTCTTAGTTGCGTAACTCGCGGCGAGAAAAAGATGAAAGCTGTAGTCAATACGTAGACCGACTGGACACGTACTTACGTAAGTGGTTAAACTTATCCAACCTTGACGCGACATACGATCAAGGCCTATCAGAACTAATCATTAGTGAACAATTTCGCGATTCAAAGACGCCAGACGCTGGAATGTTCACCGCTGAATAAGGTACCGAGAATCTAGCTGATTTGATCAAACTCGCGGACCGTTACACCACCGCACACAAAAATGAAGCTAACGCAAGGTAACAGCCAAACCCACCCGGGATGCAAACAACCAGAAACAACATCCGCAACAAACACAGCAGTCGAATCAACATCAGCATAATTCAGAGAGCAAAAAAGCCCAATACCCGGTAAAACCGGCCTCCCAAAGCAAAAACCCCCGGAAATATTGCTCGAACTGCATTAAGACTAATAATAACACTGTTGATTGCCGCAGAACAACAAACCAACCTCACTAAGTGGCTGTTAATCAAGCCAGTACACAGTGTTGTTGTTTTTATCAATAGTTGATTCAGCCCCGATGCTAGAATCCTAATAAGTGTAACTCAGATTCGTTTATCCACGCAACATGTTCACTCAGCAACAAGGCAGGAATCGTCGTATTAAGTTTTTCAACTTTATTCAGCATACATCAACAACTGCATACAAGATCACTCAATCACTTTTTTTTCACTCTCCAGAGATCATCATAAAAAATCTCCATAAATCAATATCAATAACTTTTTAACTCCTTCACTTTTTCAACTAACTTTTTTGAAACAGTGTGGCACTTATATAGTCTCTCTATACTCTAGAGAAAGTTCGAATATTTCAATGTGACGCAATTACAGCCAATCAGAATAAAATTCGTCACCGGAACTATGCACTGTGAGGCTCAGTTGCGTGATAAGAAACAGGAATTTCCACATGCCATAGACCCTATACAGTTCTACACAGACATAGTTATAAACAGTGCCAAGGAGTCAATTCCGCAAACTTCATCAAAGCCTCATACACTTAAAAAACCATGGTTTAATGATGAATGTAAAAAACTTCAGCAAGCCCGCAAAAAAAGCTTTAAGAATCATGTATTTACATCCAAGCTCTGAAAACCACCAACGTTTGTGAGCCCAGTGTCGACAGCTCTTTAAACGTAAGAGAAGAGAATCGTGGAGAGGTTTCTGCTCCACACTAAATTCGAAAACGAAAATGTTGAAGGTTTGGAAAGTGGTCCGCAAACTCCAAAATAAAACTAACAAACAGGTCAGCCCATGTCCTAATGTGCAAGGGGACATAATTAAGGATAAAAAAAAAACTAGTAGCTGATCTTTGGGCCTCTTCTTCTGCTGCAAACTCTTCCTCTGAAAACTATTATGTTTCTTTTCAAACTATTAAAACACGTAAAGAAAAACAACGGTTAAATTTTACCTCTGACAATTCTGAAGATTAATCTACAACATTTTGTTCTCACTAGTTGAGCTTAATGATGCTATTAACAAAAGTGCAGAGTCAGCAGTTGGACCGGATGATGTACATTATCTATTTCTA
Source organism: Oncomelania hupensis (assembly GCA_036898135.1). Lineage (NCBI taxonomy): Eukaryota > Metazoa > Mollusca > Gastropoda > Littorinimorpha > Pomatiopsidae > Oncomelania > Oncomelania hupensis. The sequence continues at coordinate 47,191,789 of CM072524.1, forward strand.
CAACGTTTATCAAGGTACTCACGGTCTCAACTTTTAGACATCTTCAATCAGATTTGGATCACTGGCACCTTTCCTCCCTCTTGAAGACAGGCCATTATTGTTCCCATAGCTAAACCTGGCAAAGACCATACTAATCCAACAAATTACAGACCAATAGCCTTAACGTCCTGCTTATGCAAGACGCTGGAAAGAATGGTTTATACTCGTTTACTGTGGTATCTCGAGACCAATAATATATTATCTAACACTCAATGTGGCTTTCAAAGTGGCAGAAGTACTGTTGATCACCTGGTGCGACTGGAAACATTTATAAGTAACTCGTTCGTCCAGTATGAACATGACGTTGCCATCATGTTTGATTTGGAAAAAGCATACGATACCACATGGAAATATGGCATCCTTTCAGATTTGCAAGAGATGGGACTGAAGGAGCATTTACCTCTGTTTATATCCAATTTCCTAACGGACAGAATTTTTCAGGTTAAAGTTGGAGGATCTTTATCAGATATGAGGAAACAGGAGATGGGGGTGCCTCAGGGTAGTATCTTGTCTCCCTTGCTGTTTAATATTAAAATAAATAATATTGTTCGTTCAGTGAAACGAGGAATTGATCGTCTTTGAACACTGCCGTCAATGTACAGTGTCTATAAAGCGTATCTGAGACTGGACGCGGCATACTGATCAGAAAGATGGAGCAGGACTGGCCTAGTCTTCGCGACACTATATGTGTGCAATGGGTGAGTGTGACGGTGGGTCTATTGTTGCTGGGCTCTGCACAATGGATAGCTCTTACCCACTCGTCTTTCGTCTGCGGGGATCGGTTAGTTAATCACCCTATGACTAATCTTAATACATTTATATGTTTGGCCCGGTCTGTGTAAGGCTGGGGTTACAGAGAAAGGGAGAAAAGTGTAAAGATTCACTTACACACTAGCTCTCACACAGCTATGAAACATAGGTAGTCCAGCCACTTGTTAACAGTAAATATCACACATTTATTTCCTGTACTCTATACATAATTCTCTAAACACTCTATTAATTTAAATGTCCAAATTCACTTCAAATAGTTTGCTCCTTGATGGGTCTATGCTGTTACAGTTCTTGATACTTTCCACTGTTTCATCATTGGGCTATTTGTTCTGGTTGACCTAATGTTCGTTTTCAGGAAAGCGGACTACCACACAGTCCTTCTAGATCAGTGTTAGAGCGTTTCTTCTTGCACTTTGCTGAGGTGTGGTGATGGTGTCTCCTCCTTGGTTGTTGACTATTGGGCTATCGGAGCTCAGTGCTCGATGTTCAACTGCAGGCCCAATGTCGGGGTTGACACTTAGTGGTCTATCTCCTGCCTCGGGCCAACAAGCCTGCTTGTCATCCAAGATGGCGCCGGCATATGGCGACACGGTGTGGCGGCAGCTGATTGTTGCTGTGTTTGTGTGGGCTGTGTTGTGTGTAGGGACTGAAAGTGTTGTTGTATATAGCCGTAAGGACCTACTAAACATTCTTATCTTGTCTGCACAACATAAGACGAGTTTCTGCAACACCTTGTATACTAAGGGTGTGCAGAGCATCTCACTGATGGCAGAAACAGCTCTCAGTGATCGCTCCATGATCCACTTATATATCAGAATCAGAATCAGAAAATTTATTGTCCCCATGAAAACACAAGGAAATGTGTGTGCGGCGTACACTTCATCAACACAAAAGCAATAAAACACAAAAGACTTCAGGGATTAAAACAACACACCACAAACAACAGAAAAGCAGTTGTACACAGCATGAATGTAGCTTATCAAATAATAAAAAACATGCATCATACTTTCTAACCCCTAACACAAAACACCCACCTACACACACACTCACACACCAGAAGTTTAAAAAGTTACCGGTACAGTATTTAATGCAGACTGTCACTGGCCTGTGGCAGGACCATATATATAAGCGACGAACAATCTTCTATGTCCGTGGTCCATTGGAATCTCCAACCTAATTCCTATGCATATGACATATGCATATCATGGCTAAACTAAACACATGGAGAAGTAATTAACAATATACACATTCTCCGGTACAGCCACTGGTCTGCAATAATACACATAGGAGAAACAACAGTTGGACAGTGGGGAATACCTGATGGTGCCGAAAACGGTCGTGTGTGTCAGCCACGTGGTCAAGCAGAGTTTTACTAATATTCACAATGATAAAACATGTCAAGACTTCACAAACATAATCCAACAACATTATCAATAAATCACGGCGAAACAAAAGATTGATCATTTACCTTTCTGACAATGTCAGGCTGTGGCTATACTGCAATGAATTGAATTTCACCCGTCACCTGCGTAGTCTTCAGTTAGAGAGATTTTTCAGCATGGATCCGTCTCGGTTGAGATTTAGACAAAGAATGACCACCTAGCTTTGTGGTCAGCCAAAGCCCGCGAAACCTAGTCATACCTGAGCGCCCTCATGCGGGGTGGCTGGATCTACGTCAGCAGGCTTATGCTAAAGCCTACCTATGCTTAGCACACAACTGACTTGTGTCGTCTGCTAGGCAACGACTTTAATTTACAAAGGCTACAGCAGGCTGAACTATTTAAGGCGAGGATCCGTAGTGCAGGGTAAAAATAGCCTATTGTGACAGTGAGTATACGTGACTTTAAATAGAAGGAATAAAATGATCTGGGTCTGGCTTCTGCCATGATAATTTTAATGTGATTAGTTTACCCGGAAGGACAACGTGCATGGTCTGCTATAGGGCATGCCGGGAAATCAGTTTTGTATTTCCTGTTGACTGTATGGCTAGTTTGATCAAAAGCGTCAAACGTATTAGTTTGCCAATCTGATTGTCATCTCTTCGTGGGAAAATGCAAGACCCGGAGGTGGCAGAACTATTTCAGGCCACAATTGGAGGGAAATTTGCACCACTGCTCATTCTGGGGGCTAGTGCAGAAGATGTCAACACCATGACCTCCACCTTCAACTCAGCTGGGACAGATGCCGCCACTGAGATCCTTGGCAAGAACCGACCAAAGAAGCAGCCGTGGATCACATCTGAACTTTTGGATCTGTGTCATAAACGAAGAGAAATAAAAAAGAAAAAGAACACCTCACAGGGAACTGATGTCTACCGAAAAATCAACAATGACATCCGAAAAGGCATGCGCACAGCAAAGGAGAACTGGATAGAAGATCAATGCCAGGAAATAGAGAACAGTCTGAACAAGAACAATAGCAAGAAGGCCTACCAGACTGTGAAGCGGCTGACAAGTGTCAAACAGCCCACAGTCTCCACGATCCAAAGCAAGTCTGGCATATGCCTTACAGAAGAACAAAAAGTCTTGGACAGATGGACAGAGTACTGCTCTGACCTTTACAACCATACACCAAAAGGAGACCAATCAGTTCTAGCATGTCCCGAGAACAGAGAAGAAGAAGAAATCCTCCCAATTCTCCGGGAAGAAGTTGAGGCATCAGTGCAATCGCTAAAGAAAGGGAAGTCAGCGGGAGTGGACAACATACCCGCGGGACTGCTACAAGCAGGAGGAGAAGCGATGACTATTGCCCTCACCATTATCTGTAACAAGATCTGGTAGAGTGATGAGTGGCCTATCACCAGTGAACCAGTCGCTTGTCATCACTCTTCCCAAAAAAGGTAACCTTCAGGAGTGTGGAAATTACCGCACCATCAGCCTCATCAGCCATCCCAGCAAGATCCTCCTGAAAATAATACTCAACAGGTTGAAACCCCAAGCTGAACAAATCATAGCTGAAGAACAAGCAGGATTCAGGGCAGGGCAAAGTACCACTGACCAGATTTTCAACCTCAGAATAATCTGTGAGAAATACCTACAGCATCAACAACATCGATATCATGTGTTCATAGACTTCAAGAAGGCGTTTGACCGAGTCTGGCATGCAGCTCTATGGGCAACAATGAAAGTGTACAACATCAGCCCTAAAATTATTGAAGTCATCAAAAGCCTGTATGACAAAGCTACCAGTGCAGTCCTCCACAACAGCGCCATCGGGAACTGGTTCAGAACAACAATCGGTGTGCGTCAAGGATGCCTACTCTCTCCAACACTCTTCACCACCTTCCTAGAGCACACCATGTCAGATGCTCTTGCATATCATAAAGGCACAGTCAGCATAGGGGGTAGAGCAATCTCCAATCTTCGTTTTGCGGATGACATTGATGGATTGGCTGGAGAGGAACAAGAACTTGAACAGCTGGTACAGAGGTTTGATACCACCTCCAGAGCTTATGGAATGTAAATAAGTGCAGAGGAGACCAAAATGATGACCAACAACACCAATGGCATCAACACGGATATCAAAGTCCAAGGCCAATCCCTCAACACAGTGCATAGCTTCAAATATTTAGGAGTCATTGTATCAGACAATGGGTCCCGACAGGAAGTCCTTCCCAGGATCGCACAAACAACTGCTGCCCTGACAAGGTTGAAGCCCATTTGGAAAGACAGGACCATCAGTCTACATTCCAAAGTAAGACTGCTGCGCTCCCTTGTCATCTCCATCTTCCTATACGCTTGCGAAGCATGGACCCTCACAGCATATCTCCAACGAAGAATACAACGCATGGAGATGAGGTGCTACAGAAGACTTTTGGGCATTTCCTATACCCAACACATCACCAACGACGAAGTCCGACAGACCATCACACAAGCCATTGGACAACACGATGACCTGCTCACAGTGGTGAAGAAACGGAAACTCCGATGGTATGGCCACTTCACCAGATCATCAGGCCTTGCAAAGACTATTCTGCAAGGCACAGTGCAAGAAGGTAAAAGAAGAGGGAGACCGAAAAAGAGGTGGGAGGACAACATTCGAGAATGGACTGGTTTGACGCTGAGCGAAGCCATAAGGGCTGCTGAGGACAGAGAGAGATGGAGTACGCTGGTTAAACGATCATCTGTGGTGCCCCTACGACCTCCGGGTTACGGGACAGGATAGGATAGGTGGGGAAATAGGTTGTGTGTTTTGTGTTTACTGTTGCTTGGGCAACATAGATTAAACAGAAATTTGTTAAAGAGATTAAAGATTAAAAAGAGGTTGTAAAAAATAAATAAAAATACAAACATCATTATATAATTAATATCAACAAAACATATACATATAAAATGCCTACATTGCCAAATAATAACACCATAGGAAGCCCCAGTGACCATTTGGCAGAAAGCGTTCAATATTTCCAAACTGATTCAACAGACCTCACACACAAATGAGGAGTTTTGTCCCGGAAGAGTTTTCAAGAAAAAAGGCAGGTGACTGGTCTAGCGAAGAAGAAGATAGTAGCCAAGGGGGAAAACCTTGGCATCTGCAGAACGTCAGCTACAGTAATGTGTCAATGCCGTTGAAGACAGGTATTACAAAATGGTTTCAAATTTTCTCAGGCAAAGACCGAATGTATTCACTTTTCCAGGCACCGAGGAATCATTCAAGATCCTAATATTACACCCAATATATAATTTGGTGTTATTTTTTATCAAAGATTAACCTTACTTCCTCATCTGAAAAATTTGAAAAATAAACGTCAACAGGCCTGCAATTTACCGTGGTACAGACTGGGCAGCTGACAAGAAAACTTTATTGATGCTATACGTTCGTTAATTAGATCCAAATTAGATTATGAATGCTTTGTTTACGGTTCTGCTAGAAAGTCTCATTTTAAAACGTTAGTTTAAGGTTGCTCATCAGGCACTAAGCATTGCTTTGGGTGCTTTTTGCACCTCCCCTTGTGAAAGCCTTTACGTGGAAGCTGTGACGTGGGGTTTTATTGTTGCTGGGCTCTGCACAATGGAATACTGTAACCCTCTCGTCTTATTCTATGGGGACCGCTAGTGAGTCACCCTGTGAATTACTTTAATACATTTATTTATTTGGCTCGGTCTGTGTTAAGGCTGGGGTACAGAGATAGATAGAAAAATAGTAAAAGATCACTGTCACACTAGCTTTCACACGGCTATGAATCATATGTAGTCCAGCCACTTGATAACAGTAAAAATCACACATTTATTTCTTCTATTCTATACACGATCTTCGAAGTACGAAACTAACTTAAAAGTTCAATTGTCAGTGCGAATGGATCGCTCGCTTGCAGCTACTTTTGCATCATAGGGCACTGGATACTTTCTGCCCTAATGGTCAGAAGTCTTGACGAGTGGACTACTGTGGTCCTGTTTATACAGAGTGTTAGTGCACTGTTTCTTGTGGTACTTAACTGCATGGTTGAAGCGCTGTGTGGACAAACTGTGTTGTCTTGGCTTGTGTTTTACGAGTGGGCTATCTGCGCACAATGCTGTAGATGCCTCGGCAGCCAACTCTAAGCGTAGATTAGGTTATGTTCTTTGCTGAGTTGGGCTCACGATATACCGCCTGCTCGTCTGTAACATATGAGACGAAATTCTGCACAACCCTGAATAATAGGTCTGTGCAGAGCGTCTCACTGAACGCCAAAGTAGCCCTCAGTGATAGCTCCACATTTCTATACATAAGCGACGAACATTCTGCTAAGTCCGTGGTTCACTGGAATCTCCACTCTAGTTTCCTATATATACATACATATAAATCGTGGCAAACTATACACATAAAGAAATAATAATATTATAAACATTCTCTGGTACAGCCACTGGTCTGCAAGCATACATATAGGTTAAACAACAGTGGGTCCGTCAGGGATACAACTTGGCATCGACCGGTCATGCTTGCCTCGTGGTCGGATTCTTCCACGTGGTAAGGCAAAGTCGGATTAACAATTCATTCTGTGCATAGCAAATTTCACAAACATAATTCAACTATAATATAAATACAGCACGATGAAACAGAAGTATGTTCATTTACCTGTTTGACAATGTTAGGCCGTGGCTACTTGATTGAATTCGGATATTCAACAAGTACTGCTTCCCTGGTCTATCAATGGAGATATTTCTGCTAGGAAGTAGCTGTGTACTGCCCAAAGCTTTCAACACAAATGACCCTCTACATAGCCTTGGCCTACCCAGTCAGAACTGGTTCTACCTACTGGTGCTGTGTTCTGATAGGCTGAAGAAATCTGAGTGGTTGTAAAATTCAAAGCCTTCTACCGTCAGCTGTGATAGTAGTAGTAGTAGTGATGTCACTATCTTTGCGAGCATCAGGCTACAACTGTTATGCATGATCACTTCTTACGTCTGCTAGAGACTAACAGTAACCTTCTAAGTCTAACTGACTAAACAAGCAAAATCTCAAAGTGTGCAGGGTAAACAGGTCCTCTTGTTACAGAAGCTAACGAACCTCGGCTGGAACTGAGACATATAAGATTATCACTGAATTACTATTTAAAATTTAAAAAAATGCTTCTATGAAACCCGCTTTTTATGACTTTGTTTTCAACCCAGATTTTGTGCAGAAATTTGAGATCAAACCGAACGAAATTCCTCCGTTTGGCATCAGAATACAGGCTCATTTGAATAAAGCAGGCATCGATGTTGCTTTCATCAACGATGATGAACTTCGGACTGAAGCTCCTCCATGGAAATTACGTTATCCAAACACTAACTGTCAGTTGTCCGCTTTCCTCAAAAAGAATATCTCTGAAACTGTCTATAGACAACTTTATTTAGAACGGTGTTCTTTGTACCCAGGTTATGAAAAACGCTTCACGGACGGATCAAAATAGGATAATTCTGTCGCTGCTGCTTCGGTCTCTGAAAGAGACTTTGATCATCCCCTGCAACAACGATTACCCGACTTTTGTTCTGTATACACTGCGGAGCTGAAAGCAATTTTACTGGCGTTAAAGCAAGTTTATCAGTCAAAAAGATCTTACTTTTTAATCATTTCTAATTCATTGTCGGCACTCCAGTCCATCTCCACGAGAAAACTATCACATCCGTTCCTAGCAGAAATACATGACCTTCACACTAAACTCGTGTCTGACGGGGAAAAGATTGTATTTTTGTGAGCACCAGGTCACATGGGGATACAGAGATAGTATTATTGGGTGTTTTAAGCCAATCACGCTCCGAGGCGTTGAAGTATTACAATATTATGCTGTTTTAAGAGGTTTTTAAAGGCACTTCATAACGCTCTGGAAATCCGTCATTTGCTAATATATATGCATATTTCTTGCATCTTTGTATAAAGGTCGGAGGGGGATGAAATTTAAATTTAAATTACAACCCTTCTTTTTTTTAAAACACACTGCATTATGGTTGTAACATTAAACATTTATGTCCACGGGAATGATCTTTTGTTTAACAAGATAGTCCCGAGAAAATCAGGATAATGAAAAAATACCAATCAGTTTACCAACATCAGAAAGATCCATTTTTCCCAATTCAATAGGTTTAATTTTAAAAAGAGATTTTGCAATCATAGCGTAAGCTGTATTTAGGCCAACTAAGACAGCACTATGGTATCCAAGATTTACAATTGTTTGCTCATATGGTCCACTCATTTTTATATATCATTTAAAAAAATAAAATAAAATATTACTGCATTGAAAACAAATCAAATTATGGCTTCAATGATGGAGACGATTCAATTTCTTGGTCTACTAGTGATTTTGTGGGTTTATGTTTCTTTTTTCCTTGGCCTTATTTATATATTATGTACCCACTTGCACCTACTACACCGGCTATACATAAATAATACACATTCTTATTTGAAGGTTGTACTGAATGCATTGGTTCTCCTTTGTTTGTTGTTAATGTTTGTTGCATTATTGTTTTTCTTTTAGCTGTGCTGATTCCTTGTTTGTTAATGTTTGTTTTTGTTTGTTTGTTCCATCTATGTCCTATCCTATCCTATCCTGTAACTCGGAGGGGCACCACAGATGATCGTTTAACCAGCGTACTCCATCTTTCTCTGTCCTCAGCAACCCTGATTGTTTCTCTCAGTGTCAAACCAGTCCATTCTCGAATGTTGTCCTCCCACCTCTTTTTGGTCTCATTCTTCTTCTGCCTCCTTGCACTGTGCCTTGCAGGATGGTCTTTGCAAGACCTGATGATCTGGTAGCGTGGTCATACCATCAGAGTTTACGTTTTTTCACCACTGTGAGCAGGTCTTCGTGTTGTCCAATGGATTGTGTGATGGTCTGTCGGACTTCGTCGTTGGTGATGTGTTGGGTATAGGAAATACTCAGAAGTCTTCTGTAGAACCTCATCTCCATGTTTTGTATTCTTCTTTGTAGATCTGCTGTGAGGGTCCATGTTTCGCAAGCATATAGGAAGATGGAGGTGACAAGGGAGCGCAGCAGCCTTACCGTGGAATGTAGACTGATGGTCCTGTCTTTCCAAATTGGCTTCAACCTCGCCAGGGCAGCAGTTGTTCGTGCGATCCTGGAGAGGACTTCCTGTTGGGACCCATTGTCTGATACAATGACACCTAAATATTTGAAGCTATGCACTTCGTTGAGGGATTGGCCTTGGACTTTGATGTCCCTGTTGATGCCATTGGTGTTGTTGGTCATCATTTTGGTCTTCTCTGCACTTATTTCCATTCCGTAAGCTCTGGAGGTGGTGTCAAGCCTCTGTACCAGCTGTTCAAGTTCTTGTTCCTCTCCAGCCAATCCATCAATGTCATCCGCAAAAAAAAGGTTGGAAATTGCTCTTCCCCCTATGCTGACTGCGCCTTCATGATCTGCAAAGGCATCTGACATGATGCGCTCTAGGAAGATGTTGAAGAGTGTTGGAGAGAGTAGGCATCATTGACGCACACCGATTGTTGTGCTGAACCAGTTTCCGAGGACGCTGTTGTGGAGACTGCACTGGTGGCCTTGTCATACGGGCATTTGATGACTTCAATAATTTTAGGGCTGATGTTGTACACTCTCATGGTTGCCCACAGAGCTGCATGTCAGACTCGGTCAAACACCTTTCTGAAGTCTACGAACACATGATATAGATGTTGTTGATGCTGTAGGTATTTCTCGCAGTTTATTCTGAGGTTGAAAATCTGTTCAGTGGTACTTCGCGCTGCCATGAATCCTGCTTGCTCTTCAGCTATGATTTGTTCAGCTTGGGGTTTCAACCTGTTGAGTATTATTTTCAGGAGAACCTTGCTGGGATGGCTGATGAGGCTGATGGTGCGGTAATTTTCACATTCCTGAAGGTTACCTTTTTTGGGAAGAGTGGTGACAAGCGACTGGGTCCATGGTGTAGGCCACTCCTTACTCTGCCAGATGTTGTTACAGATAATGATGAGTGCGTCAATCATCGCTTCTCCTCCTGCTTGAAGCAATTCCACGGGTATGTTGTTCACTCCCGCTGACTTCCCCTTCTTCAGCGATTGCACTGCTACCTCAACTTTTTCTCAGGGAATTGAGAGGATTTTCTTCTTCTTCTCTGTTCTCTGGACATGCTAGAACTGATGGGTGTCCGTTTGGTGTGTGGTTGTAAAGGTCAGAGCAGTACTCTGTCCATCTGTCCAAGACTTCTTGTTCTTCTGTAAGGCATAAGCTAGACTTGCTTTGGATCGTGGAGACTTTTGGCTGTTTAACACTTGTCAGCTGCTTCCAGTCTGGTAGGCCTTCTTGCTATTGTTCTTGCTCAGACTGTTCTCAATTTCCTGGCATTGATCTTCTATCCAGTTCTCATTTGCTGTGCACATGCCTTTTCGGATGTCATTGTTGATTTTTTGGTAGGCATCAGCTCCATGTGAGGTGTTCTTTTTCTTTTTCATCTCTCTTTGTTTATTACACAGGTCCATAAGTTCAGGTGTGATCCATAGCTTCTTCTTTGGCCGGTGCTTTCCAAGGATCTCCGTGGCGGCATCTGTCACAGCTAAGTTGAAGGTGGTAGTTATGGTGTTGACATCTACTTCACCAGCTCCCATCTATTTAACTTGGTAAATTCTGCTAAGTTCTTTCCAGCTGCAATTCTTCCTGGACTCGTTTGTTTAGTCACTGTCACTGTGTTCTGTTGGTTCTCCGAATTCTTCATCTCAATCTCCTGCTGTATCTCCGGATTGGAAGAGTCAATTTTTAATAGCAGAGAAATGTATGTGCTGAAAAGTAATTAGCCCGGCTGAAAATGGTGCCAACTAGCTTCCAAACTCATAATATAGATTTGCTGATACTTCACTAATCCCATTGACAATAACAGGATCTTGGATCAAACCATCAAATAAATCATTTTCACAATCTAAAGTAACAAAGGTCGACACAGCTTTGGTATATAACTTTACAATCAAACGCCCTAAACTTTTAACCATAAAAGTGCCGAGGACTTTATCATATTTATTCTGTAATATAATTATCTTTTTAGGCCTCAGTCTTTGTACTTGTTCAGTAGTTAAGTCAACACCGAGATAATACTTTGACTTTCCAGAAGCTACTAATGCAATCGGTCTGTCTCTTTTCTCTGCATAGTTGTCAATACCTGTAGCTGTGACATTAATAGCTTCTTGCATTAACAAGTCATCGCAATTCATTTTAAATACAAACAGAAATAAAAACTAAATTAGAAAAATGGCTGTGGCTGCAATGGTGCTGTCAACGCCTTAGGATTTCAGGATCAAATTATTTGTTTTCAAAACTAGACAGTAAAGAAGAATCAAAACGGCATAACTTAGCAATGGAAAAATTACAAGATCAGGCTGAATAGGAGAAAAACAGACTAATGCAGCTTGATTTTGTTAATAAAAGATGGAAAGAAGAATGCCATGCTGATAAAACATTCGAAGACGTTGATGAAGCTTTGCACCAATATTATTTATTCACTGGCACAACACTACCATCATTAAAACAGCCGGTGTTATCTGATTACTACACACTTAACATTGCACCTACAATGTCAGAGACTGGAGAATTAATTTTAATTGTGTTTAGAATAACAGTAGTTTATTACCTTGTTAAACAAAAATCTAAATCTAAATAAAATATGACTTCATATTTGTCTAGATTATATTATTCTCAATCAGGATAATGGAAAGGGATGACAGCAGTTAATAAACTAGTAGAAAAGACTGGCTTGTCAGCAAACACAGTTAAACAATGGTTATCAAAACAAGCTGTATGGTAAATCTATCTTCTACCCCTGAAGAAAATAATAAGACCAAACTTTGAAAACTCTAGACCAAATGACATGCATCCAATACATCTGTTATATCTTTCCCATGACAAAATACAAAGAAAGAAATACAGGTATGCCCTTACTGTTATTGATATAGCTACCAGGTTTAGATGTAAAGACGCTCATGCTCTTAGGACTAAAAATTCAGCTGAGGTCGCTCAAGCCTTAAATGCAATTTATTCAAGAGGGCCTCTTAAATTCCCTAGACTTATTCAATGCGATGAGGGGTCTGAATTCAAAGGAGCCATTAACCAGCTTTTGTTAATGTAACTGTCAGAAGAGGAGTTTTTGGATTACACAGATCGCAGGGTATTGTAGAAAACTTTAATCGGCAACTAGCAGAAAGGTTATTCACTTATCAGTATTCAAAGGAGTTGTTTACTGAAACCACTAATACAGAATGGGTTATTAGGCTACCTAGGAAAATGAATTCAGAAGTAAGCAGAGTTACAGGATTAAAACCAGTTGAGGCTATTACAAAGAAATAGACTGTTGTTACTGTTTCAAGGCTGATCAGCCGGACCTAACTTTGATGAACAAAACAGATACCTTTATCAGCCTGGAGAAGTTGCTAATGACACTAGGAGAAGAGCTACAGACCCGGTTTGGTCATTAAGTGTTTATCAAGTTGACAGAGCATTGTCTACTGATCCGCCTGTATATTATTTAAGGCCAAGAAGCAATCGCAGAACACCACAAAGACATTTTGTAAAAGAAGAACTTCAGATTGTTCCACCTGACACAGAACCATTAAGATTTCCTAATTAAGAAAATAAAAAAGACTAAAAATGACGGATACAGTAAGGAGCTTAAGTAATTATAATGCCCACTTTGTTATGTTAGATGATGAATGCTGGACAATCTTTTTCGAATGCAGACTATATGAACCAGATATTTATATTTATAGTGACATCTCTGAACAATATGAAATAAATGAAGATTTCAAAGTTGAATGCATAAGCGACTTCACAAGAGTCTTTAATAAACTTACAAAAGAAGAATATAAAGGATGTGACATGTACCCAAACTCATATTACTTTGATTATTTTTGGTTACATTTTATTAGTCAAGTCCGTAAACTAAATTCTCATGTAGTTAAACACACTGTTTGTGATTGTGAGTCTGACTGCGAATGTAATCATGACTGTGCATATGATTGCATCTGTGATTGCAATTGTGTTGGGTTTTCAGTTTAAAGTTAGGGTTAGTTGTTGTTTTATTTTTATTTTTAAAAAATTCAATTTGGAGCTTTGATATCGGTATAAAAATGATGGACACAAAAAGTCTTTCACAATCTCCTTTGTTTAAAGACATCTTCCAGACATTGCAACTTCCAATTCTCGACAGTCAAGATGTTATCAAATCTGTCTATATACCCATTTGTACTCAACAGTTTTAATTTTAAATCCCCCCTTAAAATACACATCCATGCTCAGGTAACCTTTAGTAAACCCGGTAGTATTGATAAAACGGTGACTGTGTGGGTTTCTTTAAATCAAATTGAAGTGTTAAAATCTTCTGACCTAGACACTGCTTATAACAACTTCTTGATCAAACAGTTACAAGGCAGTATAGAGCGAGCAAATATGAAAGGGTCCTGGTGGGCAAAAGGAATTTTAGAATCATTAGAGCTGAACATTACGAAGTATAATTCAATCAAAGGAAAATCTTATATCCCTCTTCCCAAAGAAATTCTTGACAAGAAGGCTGTATTGAATATTAAGAACTCGGACAACAAATGTTTTATGTGGTGGGTTCTGACTAAATTATATCCTATTCAGTCTAAAGAACATCCTGAAAGAGTGTCACTGTACAAAGATAAAGTAAGAACTTAAATCTTAAAGACATTAATTTCCCTGTTAGCTTTGACATCACCAACAAATTTGAATCCCAGAACTCTAGGAAGATGTTGAAGAGTGTTGGAGAGAGTAGGCATCATTGACGCACACCGATTGGTGTTCTGAACCAGTTTCTGAGGACGCTGTTGTGGAGACTGCACTGGTGGCCTTGTCATACGGGCTTTTGATGACTTCAATAATTTTAGGGCTGATGTTGTACACTCTCATGGTTGCCCACAGAGCTGCATGTCAGACTCGGTCAAACACCTTTCTGAAGTCTACGAACACATGATATAGATGTTGTTGATGCTGTAGGTATTTCTCGCAGTTTATTCTGAGGTTGAAAATCTGTTCAGTGGTACTTCGCGCTGCCATGAATCCTGCTTGCTCTTCAGCTATGATTTGTTCAGCTTGGGGTTTCAACCTGTTGAGTATTATTTTCAGGAGAACCTTGCTGGGATGGCTGATGAGGCTGATGGTGCGGTAATTTTCACATTCCTGAAGGTTACCTTTTTTGGGAAGAGTGGTGACAAGCGACTGGGTCCATGGTGTAGGCCACTCCTTACTCTGCCAGATGTTGTTACAGATAATGGTGAGTGCGTCAATCATCGCTTCTCCTCCTGCTTGAAGCAATTCCACGGGTATGTTGTTCACTCCCGCTGACTTCCCCTTCTTCAGCGATTGCACTGCTACCTCAACTTCTTCTCAGGGAATTGAGAGGATTTTCTTCTTCTTCTCTGTTCTCTGGACATGCTAGAACTGATGGGTGTCCGTTTGGTGTGTGGTTGTAAAGGTCAGAGCAGTACTCTGTCCATCTGTCCAAGACTTCTTGTTCTTCTGTAAGGCATAAGCTAGACTTGCTTTGGATCGTGGAGACTTTTGGCTGTTTAACACTTGTCAGCTGCTTCCAGTCTGGTAGGCCTTCTTGCTATTGTTCTTGCTCAGACTGTTCTCAATTTCCTGGCATTGATCTTCTATCCAGTTCTCATTTGCTGTGCACATGCCTTTTCGGATGTCATTGTTGATTTTTTGGTAGGCGTCAGCTCCATGTGAGGTGTTCTTTTTCTTTTTCATCTCTCTTTGTTTATTACACAGGTCCATAAGTTCAGGTGTGATCCATAGCTTCTTCTTTGGCCGGTGCTTTCCAAGGATCTCCGTGGCGGCATCTGTCACAGCTAAGTTGAAGGTGGTAGTTATGGTGTTAACATCTACTTCACCAGCTCCCATCTATTTAACTTGTTAAATTCTGCTAAGTTCTTTCCAGCTGCAATTCTTCCTGGACTCGTTTGTTTAGTCACTGTCACTGTGTTCTGTTGGTTCTCCGAATTCTTCATCTCAATCTCCTGCTGTATCTCCGGATTGGAAGAGTCAATTTTTAATAGCAGAGAAATATATGTGCTGAAAAGTAATTAGCCCGGCTGAAAATGGTGCCAACTAGCTTCCAAACTCATAATATAGATTTGCTGATACTTCACTAATCCCACTGACAATAACAGGATCTTGGATCAAATCATCAAATAAATCATTTTCACAATCTAAAGTAACAAAGGTCGACACAGCTTTGGTATATAACTTTACAATCAAACGCCCTAAACTTTTAACCATAAAAGTGCCGAGGACTTTATCATATTTATTATGTAATATAATTATCTTTTTAGGCCTCAGTCTTTGTACTTGTTCAGTAGTTAAGTCAACACCGAGATAATACTTTGACTTTCCAGAAGCTACTAATGCAATCGGTCTGTCTCTTTTCTCTGCATAGTTGTCAATACCTGTAGCTGTGACATTAATAGCTTCTTGCATTAACAAGTCATCGCAATTCATTTTAAATACAAACAGAAATAAAAACTAAATTAGAAAAATGGCTGTGGCTGCAATGGTGCTGTCAACGCCTTAGGATTTCAGGATCAAATTATTTGTTTTCAAAACTAGACAGTAAAGAAGAATCAAAACGGCATAACTTAGCAATGGAAAAATTACAAGATCAGGCTGAATAGGAGAAAAACAGACTAATGCAGCTTGATTTTGTTAATAAAAGATGGAAAGAAGAATGCCATGCTGATAAAACATTCGAAGACGTTGATGAAGCTTTGCACCAATATTATTTATTCACTGGCACAACACTTCCATCATTAAAACAGCCGGTGTTATCTGATTACTACACACTTAACATTGCACCTACAATGTCAGAGACTGGAGAATTAATTTTAATTGTGTTTGGAATAACAGTAGTTTATTACCTTGTTAAACAAAAATCTAAATCTAAATAAAATATGACTTCATATTTGTCTAAATTATATTATTCTCAATCAGGATAATGGAAAGGGATGACAGCAGTTAATAAACTAGTAGAAAAGACTGGCTTGTCAGCAAACACAGTTAAACAATGGTTATCAAAACAAGCTGTATGGTAAATCTATCTTCTACCCCTGAAGAAAATAATAAGACCAAACTTTGAAAACTCTAGACCAAATGACATGCATCCAATACATCTGTTATATCTTTCCCATGACAAAATACAAAGAAAGAAATACAGGTATGCCCTTACTGTTATTGATATAGCTACCAGGTTTAGATGTAAAGACGCTCATGCTCTTAGGACTAAAAATTCAGCTGAGGTCGCTCAAGCCTTAAATGCAATTTATTCAAGAGGGCCTCTTAAATTCCCTAGACTTATTCAATGCGATGAGGGGTCTGAATTCAAAGGAGCCATTAACCAGCTTTTGTTAATGTAACTGTCAGAAGAGGAGTTTTTGGATTACACAGATCGCAGGGTATTGTAGAAAACTTTAATCGGCAACTAGCAGAAAGGTTATTCACTTATCAGTATTCAAAGGAGTTGTTTACTGAAACCACTAATACAGAATGGGTTATTAGGCTACCTAGGAAAATGAATTCAGAAGTAAGCAGAGTTACAGGATTAAAACCAGTTGAGGCTATTAAAAAGAAATAGACTGTTGTTACTGTTTCAAGGCTGATCAGCCGGACCTAACTTTGATGAACAAAACAGATACCTTTATCAGCCTGGAGAAGTTGCTAATGACACTAGGAGAAGAGCTACAGACCCGGTTTGGTCATTAAGTGTTTATCAAGTTGACAGAGCATTGTCTACTGATCCGCCTGTATATTATTTAAGGCCAAGAAGCAATCGCAGAACACCACAAAGACATTTTGTAAAAGAAGAACTTCAGATTGTTCCACCTGACACAGAACCATTAAGATTTCCTAATTAAGAAAATAAAAAAGACTAAAAATGACGGATACAGTAAGGAGCTTAAGTAATTATAATGCCCACTTTGTTATGTTAGATGATGAATGCTGGACAATCTTTTTCGAATGCAGACTATATGAACCAGATATTTATATTTATAGTGACATCTCTGAACAATATGAAATAAATGAAGATTTCAAAGTTGAATGCATAAGCGACTTCACAAGAGTCTTTAATAAACTTACAAAAGAAGAATATAAAGGATGTGATGTGTACCCAAACTCATATTACTTTGATTATTTTTGGTTACATTTTATTAGTCAAGTCCGTAAACTAAATTCTCATGTAGTTAAACACACTGTTTGTGATTGTGAGTCTGACTGCGAATGTAATCATGACTGTGCATATGATTGCATCTGTGATTGCAATTGTGTTGGGTTTTCAGTTTAAAGTTAGGGTTAGTTGTTGTTGTTTTATTTTTTTTTTAAAAAAATTCTATTTGGAGCTTTGATATCGGTATAAAAATGATGGACACAAAAAGTCTTTCACAATCTCCTTTGTTTAAAGACATCTTCCAGACATTGCAACTTCCAATTCTTGACAGTCAAGATGTTATCAAATCTGTCTATATACCCATTTGTACTCAACAGTTTTAATTTTAAATCCCCCCTTAAAATACACATCCATGCTCAGGTAACCTTTAGTAAACCCGGTAGTATTGATAAAACAGTGACTGTGTGGGTTTCTTTAAATCAAATTGAAGTGTTAAAATCTTCTGACCTAGACAATGCTTATAACAACTTCTTGATCAAACAGTTACAAGGCAGTATAGAGCGAGCAAATATGAAAGGGTCCTGGTGGGCAAAAGGAATTTTAGAATCATTAGAGCTGAACATTACGAAGTATAATTCAATCAAAGGAAAATCTTATATCCCTCTTCCCAAAGAAATTCTTGACAAGAAGGCTGTATTGAATATTAAGAACTCGGACAACAAATGTTTTATGTGGTGGGTTCTGACTAAATTATATCCTATTCAGTCTAAAGAACATCCTGAAAGAGTGTCACTGTACAAAGATAAAGTAAGAACTTAAATCTTAAAGACATTAATTTCCCTGTTAGCTTTGAAATCACCAACAAATTTGAATCCCAGAACTCTCCTATAACAGTCAATGTATATTTTTGGGACCCTGAATCAAATCTTATGCCTTTAAGAGTCTCTCCTAATGCCCCATCATTGTCAGACCACCATCACCAGTTGATCTTTTTCTAATAGCAGACCCGCAAGACCCGAGCATGCAACATTATACTCTGATACAAAACATATCTAATTATTAGGACACACTTCAAAACATAGCAGTCGACAATATTTGTGTAGACACTGTTTAACCAGAGTATCTAGTTTGCAAGTGGCTGACTAGCATAGAAAAATATGCAAAAGCATAACAGATATTCAAACCTGTCTTGTGTTACCGAAGCCAGGTTCTCAAGTATATTTTAAAAACATCAACAAACAATTCAAACAGCCTTATATAGTTTATGCCGACTTCAAATAATTGATTTTAAAATACCAAGGCCCACAAGGATTTAGTAGGCCTACTTCATTCCTCACACACCTTCACAAAGTCTGCATTTTAGGGTATGTAGTTGTCAGAGCTGACGGACAACATACAGAGCCTGTGATTTACAGAGGGCCCGACGCAGCTCAAAAGTTCTTAGATGAGATGAACAAAATATAAAAATTGTGTTTACTGCAGCTAGATAATCCTAAGCCTATGATATTTACTGAATCTGACTCCAAAAATTTTCAAGCAGCTACACATTGCCATATTTGTAATAATGAGTTTGACCTGTATGACCCAAAGGCCCAAAGGGTGAGAGATCATTGTCATATAACAGGGGCATTCAGAGGCGCCACTCATCAGAAGTGCAACTTAGAATATGGAATCAAACATTTCTCTCTCCCTCACAATCTTTGAAATTATGACTCACATTTAATCATGCAGACAGTGACAAACGCATACAGAGTGTCATGTATTGCCGAGACAGAAGAAACATATAAAACTTTCACTCTGAATAAATTAATGTTTTATGACAGCTTTCAACATTTGTCTTCTAGTTTAGAAACACTAGCTAAGAACTTACCCAGCTATCCTAATACTAGTAAATATTTTCCAGACGTTACACTTATTCGGAAAGGTGTGTATCCTTATGAATACATGGACTCTTGGGAAGTGTTTGAAGAACTGGAATTGCCACCTAAAGAAAACTTTTATTCCTCACTCAGTAAAACATTTATTAGCGATTCCGATTACCAACATGCTCAGAACGTCTGGAGTGCACTGGGATGTGAAAACCTTGGTGACTACCACAACATAATATTATATTTAAAAGCTGACGTCTGTTTGTTTGCCGATGTGTTTGAAACATACAGAGAAACGAGTTTACATCATTACTCCCTCGATCCTTCTCATATTTCTTTGCCAGGAATGAGTTGGGATGCTTTCTTAAAACTTAGAGATTCCAAGATTGATCTCATAACTGACCAGATAATGATGATAATGATTGAGTCGGGCATTGGTGGAGGAATAAGCGTGGCAGCTCATAATTATTGCAAAGCCAACAATAAATACCTGAAGCACTATGACCCCTCATAGAAAACTAATTATATAATGTACTTAGACGCTAAAAATTTATACGGTTAGGCAATTGTAACGTGGGGTTTATGGGTTGCTGGGCTCTGCACAATGGATTGCTGTAACCCTCACGCTTTATTCGATGGGAATCGCTAGTGAGCTGAATTACTTTAATACATTTATTTAGCTCGGTCTGTGTTAAGGCTGGGGTACAGAGATAGATAGAAAAATGGTAAAAGATTACTGTCACACTAGCTTTCACACGGCTATGAATCATATGTAGTCCAGCCACTTGATAACAGTTAAAATCACACATTTATTTCTTCTACTCTATAAAAGATCTTCGATGTACTAATCTACCTTAAACAGTCATAAGTCAATGCAAATAATTCGATCGCTGATAGTCTAGGCAGCTGTTATGTCTTCATAGGGCACTGGCTACTAGAGTTCATGAAGATTGGACTACTGTGGTCCGTTTTACAGTTTTCTGAAGAATGGACTACTGTGGTCCTTTTGCTATCAGTTTTAGTGCACGTTTTCCTATGCACTTAATTTTAGTGTAGCGGGTTTGAAGCCCTTCGTTGAGGTAGCTTCTGGTACACGCTGGGTCGTCGTGTAGTTTGGTTCCTTGACAAGCTGTGTTGTCTTGGAGAGTGTTTTCCAGGGGAGCTCTCTCAGTCCTGTGCTGTAGAGGCTAAACAGCCAACTCGTCTTTTCTGTGGAGTTGGGCGCACGGTATATCTCGCCTGCTCGTCTGTAACACATGAGACGAAATTCTGCACAACCCTGTATAATAGATCTGTGCAGAGCGTCTCACTGAAAGCCAAAGTAGCCCTCAGTGATAGCTCCACATCTCTATACATAAGCGACGAACATTCTGCTACGTCCGTGGTCCACTGGAATCTCAACTCTAATTTCCTATACATACATAAATATAAATCGTGGCTAATTATACACATAAAGAATTAATACTATTATAAACATTCACTGGTACAGCCACTGGTCTGCAAACATACATATAGGTTAAACAACAGTGGTTCCGTCAGGTATACAACATGGCGTCCAAGCCGGTCGTGCTTAACACGTTCGGCTTCTCCACGTGGTAAGGCAAATTCGGATTAACAATTCAACTCTATGCATAGCAAATTCCACAAATATAATTTCAACAATAATATAAATATATCACGATGAAACAGAAGATGTTCATTTACCTGTTTGACAAAGTCAGGCCCGTGGCTACTTGATTGAATTCTAAGATTCACAAGTCCTGCTTCCTGGTCTGTTCAGGAGAGATATTACTGCTAACTGTGTATAGCTGGTTACTGCTCCTCGTTTTAAACTCGACTCCCGTTCTATCTCTCTATTTGAATCAGCCAGACCTGGTTGAGTCCATTCTAAACTGTGTTCCCATTGGCTGGTAATCGACTCGCCTAACGTAGCTACGATGATATCATTGCCTGCCGATTCAACACACACAGTGCTGACGTCACTACACTGTCTGCGTCAAACCCGCTGTGTGTGTACCTCCGTATACTCTATACTACATTAACTTTCTAAGGTTAACTGACTATACAAGCAAAATAGTAAAGAGGGCAGGGTAAACTGGTTTGTTCGTGACAGCAATGAGTGAGCCTTTATCAGTTTCAGATTTCAAATTACTTGTTAATCCAAACCCTGCAAACTTAACGTGGTTAAGCAGTATTTTAAATCACCCTAAAGATCATACTATAAGGTTTATTGTTGAAGTTGACCTAGAGTACCAACAGGCCTTACATGACCTACACAATGATTACCCAATAGCACCGTAAAGAGTGCATGGTACAGACAAGCAATTTAAACTTAAATTCCCAACCTCTTTAATAAATCTAATTACTCTGTCACTGCAGAAGCCTGCAGTTCTACGTCAGACATGGCATGAAGCGCACAGCGATTCATAAGCTTTTATACTTTAAACAAACACAGGTCTTGGCTGGGTACATCAATAAAACACAGCGCTCAGAAAACAAGCACACTACATTTGAAAAAGATTTCTTTAAGCTTTGCTCTGTGGGTTCGGGCAAATACAGACAAGCAATTTAAACTTAAATTCCCAACCTCTTTAATAAATCTAATTACTCTGTCACTGCAGAAGCCTGCAGTTCTACGTCAGACATGGCATGAAGCGCACAGCGATTCATAAGCTTTTATACTTTAAACAAACACAGGTCTTGGCTGGGTACATCAATAAAACACAGCGCTCAGAAAACAAGCACACTACATTTGAAAAAGATTTCTTTAAGCTTTGCTCTGTGGGTTCGGGCAAATAGAATAGACCCAACGTTTCCCGGCGTGTCGTAAGAGGCGACTAACAGGGGTGATGTTAGCACGGCATCACTGGGCGAAAGTCTTCTACACAGAAGTCACCGGCCAGGGCGGAGGAACCTCACGTTACTACAGGTTCAACGACCACGTGCTCAGGGCCAAGGCGAGCCACACTGTATTCGTGGATTTCGGCTGTGGCCAACAGCCTGGAGAGGATTGGGCCCTGCCAGGTCTTTTTTTGCCCAAGACACAACACATGATGAGGCTATCCACTAATTCCATGCCGGATCGGTCGTCGCCCGGCTACACAAGGACCGCGCCTTCCGTTGGCCACCAGGACGGAGGTGAAAAGTATGCTACTGATGGACAAATTAGCAAGATCCGCACGAGAAACAACATCGTCATAGGAACCTGGAATGTCAGGACCCTAACTGCGGAAGGAAAATTAGAAGAACTGGCCCACGAGCTGGACCACTATCGATGGAACGTTCTAGGTATCAGCAAACTGCGCTGGAAAGGCCTAGGTGAAACAACGACTGACAAAGGCCACAAGCTCTATTTCAGCGGTAGAGATGACAGGCACGAACACGGCGTTGGATTCTTGGTCCACAAGAACATTCTAGCCACTGTCATGGGTTGCCGCCCAGTCTCCAGTAGACTCATTACCATCCGTCTGAGAGCAACCCCTTTCAACATTACCATCATCCAGGCCTATGCTCCAACATCAGACTATGAAGACAGCGAAGTGGAGGATTTTTATGAAAATATACAGGCGGCCCTTGACCAAGTGCCGAAGAAGGACATAGTCATAGTGCAAGGCGACTGGAATGCCAAGGTTGGCCAAGATGCGCACCACAACTGGGGAGACACATGCGGACCCCACTGCAACAACGAGACAAATGACAGGGGTCTGAGGCTATTGGAGTTTGCCAGATACAACAATCTGGTACTGGCAAACACGCTTGGTCTCCACAAAAAATCCAGACGATGGACATGGCACAGTCCCGGCGGGGAACATCACAACCAGATCGACTACATCATGGTCAAGAAACGCTTCAGATCAAGCATCAACATTGGCAGGACACGCACTTTTCCAGGAGCAGACATTGGAAGTGACCACGATCTCGTGATGATGTCTTTCCGGCTCCATTTGAAGAGAGTAAATACAGCAAAGTGCACTAGGCTGAAGTTCGACCTGGACAAACTGCAAAACCCGGAGGTGGCAAAAATATTTCAGGCCACAATTGGAGGGAAATTTGCACCACTGCTTATTTTTGGGGCAGGCGAAGTAGATGTCAACACCATGACCAATACCTTCAACTCAGCTGTAACAGATGCCGCCACTGAGATCCTTGGCAAGCACCGACCAAAGAAGAAGCCGTGGATCACACCTGAACTTTTGGATCTGTGTGATAAACGAAGAGAGTTAAAAAAGAAAAAGAACACCTCACAGGGAGCTGATGTCTACCGAAAAATCAACAATGACATCCGAAAAGGCATGCGCACAGCAAAGGAGAACTGGATAGAAGATCAATGCCAGGAAATAGAGAACAATCTGAACAAGAACAACAGCAAGAAGGCCTACCAGACTGTGAAGCGGCTGACAAGTGTTAAACAGCCCAAAGTCTCCACTATCCAAAGCAAGTCTGCCATTTGCCTTACAGAAGAACAAGAAGTCTTGGACAGATGGACAGAGTACTGCTCTGACCTTTACAACCATACACCAAATGGAGACCCATCAGTTCTAGCATGTCCCGAGAGCAGAGAAGAAGAAGAAATCCTCCCAATTCTCCGGGAAGAAGTTGAGGCAGCAGTGCAATCGCTGAAGAAAGGGAAGTCAGCGGGAGTGGACAACATACCAGCGGAACTGCTACAAGCAGGAGGAGAAGCGATGACTGATGCTCTCACCATTATCTGTAACAACATCTGGCAGAGTGGGGAATGGCCTACACCATGGACCCAGTCGCTTGTCATCACTCTTCCCAAAAAAGGTAACCTTCAGGAGTGTGAAAATTACCGCACCATCAGCCTCATCAGCCATCCCAGCAAGGTCCTCCTGAAAATAATACTCAACAGGTTGAAACCACAAGCTGAACAAATCATAGCTGAAGAACAAGCAGGATTCATGGCAGGGCGAAGTACCACTGAACAGATTTTCAACCTCAGAATAATCTGTGAGAAATACCTACAGCACCAACAACATCTATATCATGTGTTCATAGACTTCAAGAAGGCATTTGACCGAGTCTGGCATGCAGCTCTATGGGCAACCATGAAAGTGTACAACATCAGCCCTAAAATTATAGAAGTCATCAAAAGCCTGTATGACAAGGCTACCAGTGCAGTCCTCCATAACAGCGTCATCGGGAACTGGTTCAGAACAACAATCGGTGTGCGTCAAGGATGCCTACTCTCCCCAACACTCTTCAACATCTTCCTAGAGCGCATCATGTCAGATGCTCTTGCAGATCACGAAGGCACAGTCAGCATAGGGGGCAGAGCAATCTCCAATCTTCGTTTTGCGGATGATATTGATGGATTGGCTGGAGAGGAACAAGAACTTGAACAGCTTGTACAGAGGCTTGACACCACCTCCAGAGCTTATGGAATGGAAATAAGTGCAGAGAAGACCAAAATGATGACCAACAACACCAATGGCATCAACACGGACATCAAAGTACAAGGCCAATCCCTCAACACAGTGCACAGCTTCAAATATTTAGGAGCCATTGTGTCAGACAATGGGTCTCGACAGGAAGTCCTCTCCAGGATCGCACAAACAACTGCTGCCCTGACAAGGTTGAAGCCCATTTGGAAAGACAGAACCATCAGTCTACATTCCAAAGTAAGACTGCTGCGCTCTCTGGTCATCTCCATCTTCCTATATGCTTGCGAAGCATGGACCCTCACAGCAGATCTCCAACGAAGAATACAAAGCATGGAGATGAGGTGCTACAGAAGACTTCTGTGCATTTCCTATACCCAACACATCACCAACGTTGAAGTCCGACAGACCATCACACAAGCCATTGGACAACACGATGACCTGCTCACAGTGGTGAAGAAACGGAAACTCCGATGGTATGGCCACGTCACCAGATCATCAGGCCTTGCAAAGACCATTCTGCAAGGCACAGTGCAAGGAGGTAGAAGAAGGGGGAGACCGAAAAAGAGGTGGGAGGACAACATTCGAGAATGGACTGGTTTGACACTGAGCGAAGCCATGAGGGCTGCTGAGGACAGAGAAAGATGGAGTATGCTGGTTAAGCGATCATCTGTGGTGCCCCTACGACCTTCGGGTTATGGGACAGGATAGGATAGGATTCTTTAAGCTGCTTTGGTAAAACTATAGAGAACCCTTACAAGCGAAAAGACGTCAGGCTAATTACAGTCAACACCTAATCAACAATTAAATTAACATCTAAGCATCAATACCTTGGTTACAACGAGTTTCGTGACTCACTGTATGCCGTTACCAAGAAAACCACACAAGTTAATCTAGACAAACCAGTGTTTATGGGGATGACTATTCTTGACCTTTTAATGTTCGAATTTTACTATGATTGCTTTAAACCCAAATACCCAGAGGCCAGAGTTTTATACACAGACACAGATTCACTTATACTTGACATCGCTACTGAAGACATTTATAAAGACTTAGAATCAGAACTACAACATAGTGGTGTTTCACCCGTCCCCTATACGCTTATGTGTCCGGGGACGTTAATCTATAAAACTAAACTAAACTAACTACAACATTGTGATACTACTGATTATCCTGAAAGTCACCCTTTGTACAGCAAAACAAACCAAAAGAAATAAGGTTTGATGAAAGATGAAATGAACGGGAAACTAATAGAAGAATACGCAGGACTGCGATCTAAGCAGTACAGTATTAAACACGATTTGGGAGAATCTTCAAAAGCAAAAGCACCCAAAAAGCTGCAATAAAAAACAGACATATCAGGCACGAAAACTACCTAGAAGCCTTAGATGGGAAAGAAGTTAAATCATACCCTAACACAATTATACAGTCTAAAAACCATATTCTATCCAATGCAGTGACAACTAAAAAAAAAACATTTGTGGTGCACCAATGACACAAAGAGAATAAGGGTTACTAAGGAGTTTGCATACGCTCTAGGCCACTATAAATTAGAAACTATGACTATGGCTATGAATAAGGAGGAAGACCGGAAGGACCTGCAAAGCCCGCAGGACCTGTAGGGCCTGTAAGGTAAATGTTAACTGTATTTATTCTGAAACACCAAGCTTTTTCTTCATAGCAACTAGTTGCTCCTTCCGTCCCAATAGTCTCCCTTCTGTAGTGTTTTTGATATCTAGTTTCGTTTTTAAATGCAAGGGCATTCACCCTGTAGTTATTTGGTTGTTCACGATAAGAATAAGCTCGCTTGGGAGAGTGGCTATTGATGGCAGTTGCCCATGATCTATGCTTTGAGTCAAGCTTATATAAAGCGATGCAAATAATCAATAAGTGTTTGTGATTACACTGCAGAGTGTTGAATGCTCGTTACTATATACTGCAAGCACAAACTTTACATTGGCGACGAGGACGGGATTCCCTCAGACTACGCGACAAGCAATTTTTAGAAATTCAAATCTAGATCTAACCGTTTATCATGGCTGCAGCACCGTTACCTTTCGGGCCCTACCCTCCGTTTGACTGCACGTCTGATGGTCGAGCGGTGAGGTGGCAGAAGTATGTCCAGCGATTGCAGATTTTTTTCGTAGCGTACAACATTCGAGACGATCGACAACAAAAATCCATGCTGTTGACCTTCGCAGGCTCCGATCTAAATGACATTGTTGAAACATTTGCGGAACAGGACCTTCAGCCTCTCGAAGACGAAACACACTTTGGCAAGCTCATTGGTGTCTTGACTAAGTACTTTAACCCAGAAATCAATGTAGAATTCCAACGCTATCAGTTCCGCCGTCTACAACAAAAGACTGACAACATTGACGAGTTTTATTCAGATCTAAAGCAGATTGCAACCACATGCGGTTTCGCAGACCCAAACAGCGAAATTAAATCTCAGTTGATTGCGGGGTGCAAGTCCCCCAAGGTGAGGGAAAAAGGATTGGCAAGCCCCAAGTTCACGTTGCATGATCTTCTGACGTATGCACGCACTGTTCAACTGTCTGCTCAACAAGCCCAAGCCATGAATTCTGACATGCAGACTGCTGCTACAGTAAACTGCGCATGCAAAGGCCATGCATCAAGTCAAAACCCCGAACCCGGCGATGTCAACTTTGTACGCAAGCCGCCGCAAGGTCGTCGACATCCTCAGCAGCAACAACAACAACAGCAGCAGCAGCAAATTTGTCGCTATTGCGGAGGCAGATGGCCACACCAAGGAGGCAAAGAAAGATGCCCAGCTTACAACAAGCAGTGCAGTGCATGTGGAAAAATGCACCACTTCGCTGCAGTTTGTATGTCAAATCCCCCACGACGCCAGCCTGCTCGTTCATCCAAGACGTGCGTTGTGGATGTTGAAGAAGAAGAAGAAGAAGAAGAAGAAGCATGTTATGTGTTTGCCACATATGGTCGGGAATTGCCAATGTTCCCTGTTACTATCAACGGAGTCGTCTTCTCTTGCCTTGCTGACTCGGGCTCCTCTATCAATTTGTTGTCGAAGAGTGATTTTGACAAGATTGTTCCCCAGCCAGTTCTTGAGCCCACAAGAAGAAGAGTGACGGCCTACAGCAGCGAAAAGCCCATCCCGTTACTTGGCACATTCAACGCACATTTGTGTTACGGAAACACAAGCATTACTGCACCGATTTGTGTTGCAAACTGCAACGAAAGGGCCATTCTCAGCTGGCAATCTTGCAAAAAGCTCAAACTTCTCACCACAGTCAACCACCTAAAGCCAGTACACGAAGAGCTGCGTGCAGAATACCCAGATCTTTTCAACACTCTTGGCCGTCTCAATGATAGGCAAATCAAGCTTCACATTGACCGTGAAGTTCAGCCTGTGGCCCAGCAGTACAGACGAGTGCCGTTTCATGTCAGAGAAGACATCGAGAAGCAATTACAGAAGGATGAGGAGCTAGGGGTCATCGAAAAAGCGACGGGGCCAACTCCATGGGTATCACCTGTTGTTGTCGTCCCTAAGCCAAAGCAGCCAGGAAAGGTGAGAGTCTGTGTTGACATGCGCGCTGCCAATAAAGCAATTAAGAGAGAGAGGCATGCCACGCCAACGCTGGATGAGCTGAAAACCATGCTTACGGGGGCCACAACCTTCAGCAAGCTAGACCTGAATCAAGGCTACAATCAGTTGGAGCTTGATGAAGAGTCAAGGTACATTACCACATTTGCTACGCATGTTGGTCTGTATCGATACCGCCGCTTGTTCTTTGGTGTCAATTCAGCAAGCGAAATTTTTCAAGAAACGCTGCGACAGGTGTTTTCGGACCTGAACGGTGTGGTCAACATCAGTGATGACGTTCTGTGTTACGGCTCATCACAAAACGATCACGATGCCAATCTGCGTTGCCTGTTTCAACGACTGAGAGAAAAAGGGCTCACTCTCAACGGTGACAAATGCGTGTACAACAAGCAGTCTCTCGAGTTCCTGGGTCACATTTTTGGCAAAGATGGAATCAGGCCAAGCCCTGACAAGCTGGATGCCATACTCAGCCTTCCCACTCCGAGCAACGCGTCTGATGTGCGCAGCTTGCTGGGAATGATGAATTTTTGCGGCGCTTAACACATTCCGAACTATGCCACGCTCACCCATGAGCTGCGTGAGCTAACAAAGAAGACCACGCCCTGGTCGTGGACTGACACTCATGACAAAGCCCTCTCTGTACTCAAGCAAGAGCTAGCCAAAGCAACAACTCTGTTCTACTTTGACCCAAAGAAAGCAACAGAGATCTACACTGATGCAAGTCCAGTGGGACTTTCTGCCGTGCTGGTGCAGGAAAGTCGCGTAATTCAGTTTGCAAGTCGAGCACTCACTCCCACGGAGCAGAGATACTCACAGACTGAAAGAGAAGCACTCGCCATCACATGGGCTTGCGAGCACTTCCACATTTATGTGTTTGGTGCTCACTTCACGATCTACACTGACCACAAGCCGCTCGTTTCCATGTTCAGCAATCCACGCACCCAACTGTCGACACGGGTGGAGCGTTGGGTCATGCGCATGCAACCATATGACATGACCGTTCTCTACCGACCTGGCATCGACAATCCAGCTGACTACCTCAGCCGCCACCCCACCTGTGCGTCGACTTGCAGTCTGGCGCAGGACATGGCTGAAGAATACGTTCACTACACCGTGTCTACCTCCACACCAAAGGCCATGACATGCGAAGAAGTCGCGTGCAAAACTACCAGGGACCCCACCCTTGCAGCTGTCATCAAAGCTATTGCATTAAATCAATGGCACACAACAAGCGATGGTGTTGATCACAAGACATTTCATGTCTTGTTTTTGTGCCGCTCAGAGCTGTCTCTTGCATATGATGGTCGCATAATTTTGAAAGGTCACCAGATTGTCCTGCCTGCTTCACTGCAGATGAAAGCCATCAACATTGCGCATAGTGGGCACCAGGGCATCGTCAAGACAATAGCGCTACTACGCGAGAAAGTTTGGTTTCAAGCCATGCAGAGCCGTGTGGAGATGGTTGTCAAAAACTGTATGACATGTCAAATCACCACCCCAACTGTGTCGCGTGAGCCTCTCTGCATGTCGGAGCTGCCCAAAGGACCTTGGACTGAGCTATCATGCGATTTTGGCCATTTGCCTAATGGTCAATATGTGTTGGTTGTCACAGATAACTACTCTCGATACCCTGTTGTTGAGATACTAGGATCCACTTCGGCTAGCAGTGTCATTCCCCGCCTTGATTGCATATTTGCAGAATTTGGCCTTCCAGAAACCTTGAAGTCTGACAACGGACCCCCATTCAACTCACACGACTTTGCTCAATATTGCCTGCACATGGGCATCAAACACAGGAAAATCACACCACTGTGGCCGCGCGCAAACGGTGAAACTGAGCGGTTTATGCGAACCGTCAAAAAAGTCATCCAGGGCTCGACGCTGCCCAACTTCAAACAAGATTTGTACAAATTCTTGCTGGATTACCGCACCACGCCTCACTGTACCACCGGTGTTGCCCCAGCCACAGCGCTCTTTGGCCGGCCCATCAAAACAAAGCTTCCGCAACTCCCATTGCAATGTTGTGAGCAGGATGCTGGCATGAGAGGGAGAGATGCGCAGCAAAAAGCCAGCATGAAGCAGTATGCTGACAAGAAGGCCTACGTCAAGCCATCATCCATCCAGGTGGGTGATCCTGTACTTCTGAAGAACCCCCACGCCACAAAATCCAGCACTCCCTATCAACCCGAGCCTCTGATTGTGTGCAGCAAGAAAGGATCAATGATAACAGCCCAACGCGGACAGCAGTCCGTAACCAGAAACAGCAGCTTCTTTAAAAGATCCCCAAGGCCGCCCACTACCAGTGAAGTGGAACACGATTACCAGGATGCATACAGTGAAGCAGAAGAGGAAGACGCCACACCTCCTGCAAACCCCAATACCCACAACGACACCAATGACAACAACGTGCCCAACATATGTATGCCAAGACGCTCAATTCGAGACCACAAGCTGCCAGCAAAGTACAATGATTTTGTGCTTGCTTGATATGCAATATTGTGCAGTGTCTCTGTCGCCTTCATCGAGGATATTTTTTTAAAATTTTTTTTAACAAGTTTATTTTGTTTTTCTCATGAACTGAACCCCTTCAAGTAATTGTGTTATTTTTTTCCAGGATTTTTTTTAACAGTAAACAAACATGCCAAAGAAAAGAGAAGAGAAGGACAAACAGACTTGAGCTTGTTTCTATACAATTGATAAACGGTGTTAGGAACTGTTTATAAATCACACAGAGTGCTTTCTCCTTATGTAAAAAAATAAAAACTGATTCTACATAGTTCAAAACTCAAGAATTTGTGCTGCTAACTACAGGAATGATTTCTCATACTTTGAAAAACAGTTCAAGAATTATTGTGCGTTTTTTTATATATATATATTTTTTTTTAATTCTGACACTATGAAGATGGGTCTGCATTGTTTTAGACTTTGTTATGAAGGTTTTCTGCAGACTGTGAGTTTTGTTTCTAAGGAAGGAGGTGATGTAATGTTTTTGATATCTAGTTTCGTTTTTAAATGCAAGGGCATTCACCCTGTAGTTATTTGGTTGTTCACGTTAAGAATAAGCTCGCTTGGGAGAGTGGCTATTGATGGCAGTTGCCCATGATCTATGCTTTGAGTCAAGCTTATATAAAGCGATGCAAATAATCAATAAGTGTTTGTGATTACACTGCAGAGTGTTGAATGCTCGTTACTATATACTGCAAGCACAAACTTTACACCTTCTTCTATTAATTTTTTAAAATTTGTTCAACATTAACAGGTACAGACCTAGATTTAGATTGTATGTCATGCTTCAACTTTTTATATTCTTCAAAATCTCGCTGTATAATAACAAACTCTGGGTCTGTAATCTGACTGTCTTCTTGAGCTTTCGAAATTATTAAGTTCATGCTTGTAACTTTAGATATCACCAGGCAAGAAATGAGGTCATGTTTTTCTAGTTTCTTAGATACTTTAGTATTAATTACACCTAGTAGAGCTAACATCACTGCAGATACTCCGGTAGCAACACCTAATCCAATACTAATTGGTATACCAAGTCCAGTCGCCAATAATCCCACGCTGATAGCAGCTTCCGCTGTATTAATAACATTTAGACCAGTAGACTCGTAATTTATTCTGTTAAAAGCGCTGGAATACTGTCATCTGCATCTAGAGTACTTTTGGATATGTGATTCAATTTCCGTCCTAACTGTTCTTATTTCTTCCAGCCTGAACGTTTGAACATTACTTAGATTAGTTAAATCTAACGTTGGAGCACTGGGCTGTAGTGGTTCTTCTTCAACTATAGCAGGATACAATTTTGTTGCCATATTTTTAGTGTAAAAAAAGCTTTTATTAATTAACCTGAGGTTAGTTCATTAGCAAAATATTCTATTTGACTATCAGAAAATATCTGATCGCTGAAATAAAATGTCTATGTTAATTTGCAATTTGCCCTATTCTATCAATAGGATTTGGAACAGGGGTAACAGTTATCTTGGGCGAGGAAACAAATACAGAGTACTGATTTTCATTTTCTCGTTTCTTCATAAATAATGTAAAATGTCTGGGATCCTCGTCTAAATTGGCCCAACTTAGAGTCATATGCAGAATTACATTAACATTTTTCTGCATAGGTTTGTGAGCAATTAAGTCGAGTACTATCATAGCCACACTACCTAGCTGTAAAGGTGGCTGCAGAACAACTCTTACATTTTTCCCAGCTGTATCACACTTATGTAAAACATACATAGTTTTCTTGTAGGCTTTGATTTCTATGTTTTCTCGATTGTTTTCATCCGGCACTAGACTACCTAACGTATGCCCACCGTTAATAATTTCCTTAAATTTATTGTCTGGTCCCATAAAAGTGAAAGGGCTTTGACACTTGAATTTAATAAGCCAATCTAATTCTGTGTCTACAGGTGTTAAAGACCAGATATTTTCTCGTTTAGTAATAGCATTCTTTAAATCAGGCTCTACTTTACAGGCATTAAAGTCTTACAACAAAAACTTTAATCCCTTTAACAACGGTTTTGACAAAACAAGCGTTTCAAAGGTTGTGCAATGAATTCGGAATTGAGACTAGCTTCGATGCTCAAAAGCAGTTTCTAGCCAACATAGTAGATTCTATTAATTCCGCAGTAGATTTAACCGCAAGTATTAAAAGATATCAAGACACTTTAAAGTATGCTAGATCAAAAGTAGATTACGTAATAGGTTTAGGACTGTATATGTTGCCTTCAGACCTTCAGCTTAGGATAGGAAATATATCAAACTACAACAACAATATAGTGATTGCTGACCCACAGTTTCATATAGGCTACAATCCTACAATAAATACAGTGAATACAGTGAATACAGCAAATACGGTATTTACTGTATAATGAACCTTTAAGTTCACCACCACTACCATTATCTTCACCGCTTCCGAACCTGCCGGATATTGATCATGGGGTTTCACGTCTCGAGCTTACAGGGGGTTTGCTGTTTGCAGGATTATTGGGATTTATTTTTTAAGTAACCAGAGTAATATTATTATAAACAGCGGCCACAGATGCTCAGACGCCCAAACAACAACTTTAGAAGCAGTATTAAATACCCATGAAAATACAGAACCTAATATTCTTGGAAGTGCGTCTACAAGTTTATCACCTAGGCGTTTAATAAGTTAGCTATGTTTTGTAATGTTTTTTTTTAATCCAGTCTTTAACCAGTGTTTTACCACCACCACCGGTATGATTAGATCCACCGCTTCCTCCAGCAATGCCTGAGGTTCTAGTGAGAGCCAGGACTTGTGTGCTTATTATCATCCCAACAGCTGTAAGAATTCTAAATATTGTAAAACCTTGCTCTCTGAATAGTGTTTGAATTCTTTCTGCAAGTGTAGTGTCTTCGTGTAAAATTCTATGCACTGTTTCTCTTATTCTAGCAAAATTGGTTATTAATTTTTCTCTGTTTATGGATAAGGCTTCTAGCCTCGCTGAGCGTTGTGTGTAAAGGTCGGCGAGCCTCTTTTGAATCATCTGTTTTACCTCAATGCATAAGTTCGAGTCATCAGCTTTTGCTAGTTTAATTTTTTTGTTTTTCTATGTGTTTGCCGAGCTCGCCAAGCTTGGCTAGCTTCATCATTGTCTCCCCCCCTTACAGATTGTAAAGCTTTATCTAAGCCTTGAAGTTCACGCAGTGGTAATAATGGTGGGTCATTTATAGTTTCCATAACTTGATCAACATTAGTGTCCACATTTGTTTGTAAGGTTTTTAACTCTGTATTTACTTGTAATGCAGAGTCAGTTAAGTCTTGTAGGCCTTTTTCTGAATTTGGTTATGATGCATCTATTCGTTGAAGTGAAGCTGGAGAGGATTGGGCACCGTCAGGTCTTTTTTGACCAAGACATACTACATGATGAAACTATCCATTAATTCGTCGTCGCCAACAAGGACCGCGCCTTCCATTGGCCACCAGGACAGAAGTGATAAGTGTGCTACTGTTGGACAATTTAGCAAGATCTGCACGAGAAACAACATCGTCTTAGGAACCTGGAATGTCAGGACCCTAACTGAGGAAGGAAAATTATAACTGGCCCACGAGCTGGCCCACTATCGATGGAACGTTTTAGGTATCAGCGAACAGTCCTGGAAAGGCCTAGGTGAAACAACGACTGACAAAGGCCACAAGCTCTATTTCAGCGGTAGAGATGACAGGCACGAACAGGGCGTTGGATTCTTGGTCCACAAGAACATTCTAGCCATTGTCATAGGTTGCCGCCCAGTCTCCAGTAGACTCATTACCATCCGTCTGAGAGCAGCCCCTTTGAACATCACCATCATCCAGGCCTATGCCCCAACATCAGACTATGACAACAGCGAAGTGGAGGATTTACATGAAAATCTACAGGCTGTCCTTGACTAAGTACCAAAAAAAGACATAGTCATAGTGCAAGGCGACTGGAATGCCAAGGTTGGCCAAGATGCGCACCACAACTGGGGAGACACATGTGGACCCCACTGCAACAACGAGACAAATGACAGGGGTGTGAGACTCTTGAAGTTTGCCAGATACTGGCAAATATGCTTAGTCTCCACAAAAACTCCAGACGATGGACATGGCACAGTCCCGGCGGGGAGCATCACAACCAGATAGACTACATCATGGTCAAGAAACGCTTCAGATCAAGCATCAACATTGGCAGGACACGCACTTTTCCAGGAGCAGACATCGGAAGTTACCATGATCTCGTGATGATGTCTTTCCGGCTCCACTTGAAGAGAGTAAATACAGCAAAGTGCACTAGACAGAAGTTCGACCTGGACAAACTGCAAGACCCGGAGGTGGCAGAATTATTTAAGGCCACAATTGGAGGGAAATTTGCACCACTGCTCATTTTGGGGGCTGGTGAAGTAGATGTCAACACCATGACCACCACCTTCAACTCAGCTGTGACAGATGCCGTCACTGAGATCATTGGCAAGCACCGACCAAGGAAGAAGCCGTGGATCACACCTGAACTTTTGGATCTGTATAATAAACGAAGAGAGATAAAAAAAAGAACATTTCAGAGGGAGCTGATGTCTTTCGAAAAATCAACAATGACATCCGAAAAGGCATGTGCACAGCAAAAGAGAACAGGATAGAAGATCAATGCCAGGAAATAGAGAACAGTCTGAACAAGAACAACAGCAAGAAGACCTACCAGACTGTGAAGTGTTAAACAGCCCAAAGTCTCCATGATCCAAAGCAAGTCTGGCATATGCCTTACAGAAGAACAAGAAGTCTTGGACAGATGGACAGAATACTGCTCTGACCTTTACAACCATACACCAAATGGAGACCCATCAGTTCTAGCATGTCCAGAGAACAGAGGAGAAGAAAAAATCCTCCCAATTCTCTGGGAAGAAGTCGAGGCAGCAGTGCAATCGCTGAAGAAAGGGAAGTCAGCGAGGGTAAACAACATACCCGCGGAACTGCTTCAAGCAGGAGGAGAAGCGATGATTGATGCCCTCACCATTATCTGTACCAAGACCTGGCATAGTGGGGAGTGACCTACACCATGGACCCAGTCGCTTGTCATCACTCTTCCCAAAAAGGGTAACCTTCAGGAGTGTGAAAATTACCGCACCATCAGCTTCATCAGCCATCCCAGCAAGGTCCTCCTGAAAATAATACTCAACAGGTTGAAACCTGGGCATTTCCTATACCCAACACACCTCCAACGACGAAGTCGGACAGACCATCATACAACCATTGGACAACACGATGACCTGCTCACAGTGGTGAAGAAACGGAAACTCCGATGGTATGGCCCCATCACCAGATCATCAGGCCTTGCAAAGCCAATTCTGCAAGGCACAGTGCAAGGAGGTAGAAGAGGAGGGAGACTGAAAAGGAGGTGGGAGGACAACATTCGAGAATGGACTGGTTTGACACTCAGCGAAGCCATCAGGGTTGCTGAGGACAGAGAAAGATGGAGTATGCTGGTTAAACGATCATTTGTGGTGCCCCTACGACCTCCGAGTTACGGGACAGAATTAGGAGGATTAGAAGATACTGCTTGCCTATGCAATGCTCTGTTATCGGAAAGTCTCAATGATCGTATTACAGTCACTGTGAGTTTAGTTTTCAGCGTAGACCACGCATAAAATTTATCTGGATTCTTTTACATAGTTATCCTATCCTATCCTGTCCCGTAACCCGGAGGTCGTAGGGGCGCCACAGATGATCGTTTAACCAGCATACTCCATCTTTCTCTGTCCTCAGCAGCCCTGATGGCTTCGTTCAGTGTCAAACCAGTCCATTCTCGAATGTTGTCATCCCACCCCTTTTTCGGTCTCCCTCTTCTTCTACCTCCTTGCACTATGCCTTCCAGAATGGTCTTTGCAAGGCCTGATGATCTGGTGACGTGGCCATACCATCGGAGTTACCGTTTCTTCACCACTGTGAGCAGGTCATCGTGTTGTCCAATGACTTGTGTGATGGTCTGTCAGACTTCGTCGTTGGTGTTGTGTTGACAGTGTTGGGTATAGGAAATGCCCAGAAGTCTTCTGTAGCACCTCATCTCCATGCTTTGTATTCTTCGTTGTAGATCTGCTGTGAGGGTCCATGCTTCGCAAGCATATAGGAAGATGGAGATTTGTCAACGTCAAGGTCTTCATTAGATTCATTAGGTTTAAACACTTCATCCGGAGCTTCTGCCATTTTAAATATATTTTTTTAATCACATTAAAAATGCAAAGCTACTGGGATTTGTTATACCCTACACGCCGGTTGAGGACACCTTTGGGCATCAAAGGTGAAAAAAGCACAATAATTATTACAAACAATCCAAACAGCATAGAGCTTAATCAGCTACTAATCATAAGATTTCCAAATTTAGGCCCTGATGATGTAATAGTTCAGGGAGTCCTAAATTGTCTTTTAAAATTAGTCTGAATTCTGACAAAGATCCTAACAGAGCCGTAGTGAACATTCTAGGCAGAGCTATAATTAAAAACATGGTTATTGAACTTGATGGGCGAGAAATCCGAATTATCGATGACACTGGTGTTTTGTTTTGTTAAACAGATCTGTGGCTGAGTAAATATGAAAGGGAAGATTTGGTTGGTCAAGGGATTCAAACCCCCAAAGTGGCAAAACTTCGAATCAAAACTGGCGATGCTATCACTTCAAACAAAGGTGAAAATGCATTAGCTGCTGTGTACAAAAACAGGTTTTATTTTCCCCTGGGTTTTGAAGTGCTACCCAGTCATCTGCCATTCCATCAAGGTTCATTTATCCACATGCTGTAATACCAAATTATTTTCAATGACTACTCTCAAGTAATAATTAGCTCTGACAATGATGCTAGCTATACAATCTCAGACATCAAGCTTGAATATGAAGTGGTCACTCACACTGAACTCAGTAGGATGATTAGGGGCCAATATGACAAACTAACAATTTTTTATGACAGGATCATCCGTTACGATCAGTACAATAAGGATTTTATGGAACATCAACATAAATTCACATGCCCGAAGTTTTAAAGGTGTTCTATTGCTGTTTGTAAAAGAATTTAATTACATATGTGACAGCGAAAATTTTGTTAATTCAAATAGTACAAAAGTGTCTGTTGTGATTGAAGGTAAGCCTAATCAATTATTCGCTAATGGAATGTTGGGGTTTCAACAGTTTGATGAGATTAGGAAAATCTTGGGTGGAGGCCATTTAAGATTTGATACTGTTTATTGAATTTCAAAGGAACTTCATTTGCATGACACAAGACTGCAAGATTATCTGGTAAATAGGTTTGCATTGTGAATAGACTTTCGAACCATACCCACCAATGAACTTCATGGATCTGGAAGAAGAGTTGAAAACAGCACAGATGGTATAACAATTGAATTGCATAGGGAAGCAAATGCTAGATCTATAGCTATGCTATGGGGTGGCCTCGTGGCGCAGTGGATAAGTCACCGGTTTCCTATGCCGAAGGTCGCGGGTACGATTCCCGCAAGGGGCGAACGTATGTGACTTAGGTACGAGACTATTGAGGTCACCGAGGGTTTTCTCCGGGCACTCCGGTTTCCTCCCTCCCTTCAATAATGGTACAGGATGCGGTCAATATAAAAATTTCAAAAATAAAAATTCCATTTTCTTTCCGTCTTCTAATAGAGATCTTCTTGCCTTTATACCACCTGTTTGAGTGATGGATGTGTGTGTGAGGGTGGATGAGACAGGTGAGCGTGTATGTTGGTATAGATCGCCGCGCTTTGAGCCTGAATGACTTGGGGAAAGGCGCGTATAGCATCCTGTATTATTATTATTATTATTAGATCAGAATCAATTACAGTATACATGTATATAATTATGGATGCTCAGCTAAACATTGAAAATGGGAGATTAAAGGATTTAGTATATTAAAAATGATATCCTTGTTATCTAGACATCCTCACTGTGGAATGATTGTAGCACTGTCTTTGTTCTGGATTTGTTAGAAAAATATTACTCAAGGCACTTTGATTATGTAGTCATCTTTTGTCCCACTCTTCACCATAATAAGACTTACTTAGATTAGAAGGTACATTTATTTGGACTGATGACAATATTTGGTTGTTAATCTTAATGGCAAGCTCACTGAGCATTTACATTATTTTTATAAGTGTTTGAAAATGAAGGTAACACTTTATTTATTATTGACGACTGCAGTGCAGAGAAATATATTGTATTAAAATGCAACACATTAAGTAAACTAGTGTTCAGTGCACGGCTGTATATCTCTGCCAGGGGATGGCTTTTCTGTTTAACACACTAGGCCAATTATAGCGCGCAGCGCGGAACCAGCCTCACAGCTAGCATCCTGCTTCCCGTCTAGTAGCCAACGTTTAACACAGCAGACAAAGCTGGCGGACGACTGATTTCTGACTTTGTGCTATAGAATTGATCATATTATGTGAAATATCGTTTGTATTGTGGTAGTCCTTTTGCATTTTAGTTACTTTCATATCTGTGTGTTGTGTTAGCATAAACTAAATCTCAGAATACTATTTTGTTTGTCTTATATTTTAGTTGATTTGACCGTGTGTACTGATCGGCCCTTCTCTTTCTTGCATCGGACCGGTTTACGACCTAGTGTATATATGCGTTTTAATTACACATTAAAATCCTTTTTACAATGTTCACCATTTGAAGTCACTTAGTACATAGTTTGAACTTTCTGGTGATGTGGTCGACATTTATAAATACCTTCTTGTGTTTGGCTGCTGGCCCTCTGTAATTCCAGCGAATTTTAACTTTTTTCTAGCGGTAATGGTGGAAACAATAGGCACACGCACATAATTGTTGCATTGCCGCCGCGCCGCGGCCCTGTACCTACCACTAGCTACCAGTATATAATGAAGCTTGGTCAGTACACAGTGTGCCCCTTTTGTGAAAGTGACATTTATGATGGTCATTCAATGTACTGTACCTGCATAAACATCATTATAAAATATCAACAAAACACCTACAGTTGCTTGATCAGTGTGCCGTGTTGTGTGACAATGACAGGTATAGTGGTGATTTATTCCGGATATATAACTATCAGCATAATTACAGAATTGTGGGTGAGTACAATAAAAAAAATTTATGTGATGTTTCCTACACGCACTAGGTTATATCGAAAAACACACAACCATTGTACAGTACATGCACTGTACTGCATAGGCATGCCTAAGATATGTTATTAAATGTTGCATATCTCTTCCCTACCTTCTCTCTCTCTCTCTCTCTCTCTCTCACACACACACAAGTGAATGCATGTCTCCATAAAAAAAAACACGAACACATAACATTTCATTACGTGTTATTTTCCCCTAGTCTTGTAAATTGTTGTACTTTGAAATTTGCTAAAATAAATGTCTCAATTGTTTGTTGCTTTGTTTTGTGAAGTCCTTTTAAACTTGACTGTATTTACTCTTTGTTTGATTGTGTGTTTACATTCAGATTGTGTGTTTGTGTCTACTGTGTGTATCATATCGATTGTGTGTCCATGTAGTCTCTCTCTCTCTCGGTTGTGTGTTATAGGTCTAGCATGTCTTGTAAATTGTGCTGTTTTGGATGAGGTTTTAAATGTAAATGTATTTTAAATGTTTGTTTGGGCTCTCTCGTGTATAGTAAATAGTGGATGAGTTTTTAAAATACATTCAGTTTCAGCAGGAATTTTTGTTAGGCATAAAATACTTAAGCACAGCGAACAAAAGTAGTTTCTAATAGCGTGAGGTACAATTGTCACGTATTTCTAAAATGTATAACAAAATCATAAGAGAGGGCGCCGGCGGTTCGTTAAGGTCTGGCTACAGCAATGCAGTGGGCTTAGTTAAAATAATTATAAGCTGCTCAAAGTACTCGAGTCAAGTGCCACTGTACTAGGCTATAGGCTACAGCAAGGCCGGCCAGCCAGCGTCTCTGACCTGGCTTAGGGCGGTTCAGCCAGCGTGAAGGGAACATAAGAGGCAAAAGAAGGGTTGAATTTAGCAACCGGCTCAGAGTACCACTTATAAACAGGCGTGAGTGGTCATCATGCAGGGATTTCTGTATGGATACTAACACAAAAGTATAATTCAATTGTAAAGGACTTCAGAGAGCAGGGTCAAGTTTATATGTTTATTTTACTGCAAGGATAGAGTTTTGACATAATTATGTTTAAAAGAAAATGATGTAATTGAATCAAAAGAAGATAGAATTAAATTAAAAGATCAACTTAAGAAAATTAAACATGCAAAATTGTTACTTAAAACTGACCAGCCAACTTATAACAAGATATTTCTTTAATTTGTTTTAACTTAATTGAAGTCAGTTATATAAGTCAGGTAAGTAAATTATATAAGTCAAATAAGTCTATTATATAAGTCAGGTAAGTCTAGTTAAAGGTTAATTATAATTACTAATACTTACATAAATATAATGATCATAGGAAGTGAGTCTTATAATGCTTGATGCAATTGTTAGATATGGTGCTTGTAGAGGATAAGGGTAGTGATGATGAGTATTCGAAAGCAAGTCTCATAATGCTTAATGCAACTGTTAAGTGTAGTGCATGTGTGGGTGAAGGGATAGGTGAGGTGAGGGGGTAAGAGGGTGGGTGAGGAAGTGGGTGATGGGGAGGGGTAAGAGGGTGGGTGAGGGGTATGAGTGGGTGGGGCTTGGGAATGGGGAGGTGAAGGGAGGGGGTAAAAGAATGGCAAGGGGATGGAGGTAAGGGATAGGGGAGTAAAGGGAAGGAAGGTAATTGAAAAAGTCTCATGTTTGCATGTTGCGTTTTGAGTAATTGTTGTGAATGTAAGTGGGAGGGGAAGTGGATGTGGGGGTGATAGTTCAATAGCTGAGTCGCCGTGTGGCAACCCCTTGATGCTGATGAGCGAGGTGAAGACAAGTGTGAACAAGTGTGAGTCATGCAGGGGAATCCTTGGCTGAAGGTGAAGGTTTGGTTGATGAGCAATGTAAAGGACAACTGTTGAAAGCCATCACAGTTCTTCACCTTTGGGTGTTTTTTCAAGCTGTTTGTTAGTCTCGCCAGGTTTTGGCCTACTAATCAATATGTTGTTTCCTTTGTTGTTGCTGCCGGTTTTATCAACCTGTTTTTCCGTGTTTTTTCTACAGAATTTATTCTTTGCTCTGCCATTTTGCTCGAAATTCCTCATTATCTTTCATAAACTGACAAATTTGTTTAGATTTGATTATTAGCTCACTTAATGTAATATTTAGCCTTTGAAACTTAGGATACTGAGCAAAATAATGAGCCAAGTTATGCAGTTTTCCGGCATAGTTTTGGGAAATATTTAGTTTGAGTTTTAGAAAATCGCACCATTTTTATTTTTCGTTGTATTTTTACAAATAAAATTCTCTCTCTAAACAACAACCCATAATTTAATGATCCACTGACAAAAGCAGCCTGATCATTTTGTAATTTTGCTGCTCTTTTGACTAGAATGTTAATTACTTCTTCATAGCCTAAACTTGTATTTTTGGCTGCTTCAGAAATATCAGGCATTTCAGCAAGTGGCAGAGCACTGGTTTTAATCATATTTGATCAAGAAATTTATCAATGTCTTTCCAAATGAGCTTATCAGGCTTGTTTATCAAAAATAACAAACTTTCTTTTGGGCATGTAAGCATTTCTGCATTTGGTTCTTTTGGCAGTTTAGAAAAATATTTGCTCATCTCTGCTTAATAGTTTTGTATTTTTCTAAAACACAGAGTTCGTATTCAGAAAATGATTCCAAATTTTGAGAGTCTTCTAGAATCATAATTATCTTTTTGGCTTGTACCTGGCGAGCTGGGTTCAACACTTGACAAAGCTATTTTTTTCAAACACAGCACTATATTCCACAGATATTTCACAAAAATGTTCACACTTCTTTCTTCCTCGGTGTTTAGTCAGCTTTTAAAAGATTAGTTTCTTATGATTCTGTAAGAGTTGTCTTGTAAGCTTAAAAAATGATTGTTTGAAGAAGACTTTTCTCACACTGAGTATAAAGAAAACTGAGAGCACAGAAAACGCGTCTTTTCCATTAGGTATCATGCCTTTGAACTAAAGCTGTAGTGGCCATCTTTTTAGTCAATTGATTTGATCAGTATGCAACTGCATTTATTATTGGTTAACAATGCCATCACACATTCTGTAAATAGCTCTAGCTAAAGTGCGCAGTTGTTAGGGACCGTAACTAATAAACACACATATGACTTATGCTACTCAGTAAATAGGGAATTGTTAATTAAAAAGACATATGCAGAGCTGCCAACCCCTAAAAAAAATTTCAGTAGCAAACAAAGAAAAATATCAGTAGTTTCAGCTCAATTTCAGTAGCAAATGTACGAACAAGAATTTTCACATGATAAAATGAGCATTATTTAAAATGTTGATATTAGCTTAAATAAAAACCAAACACCAACACTAAAAGCATTAACTTTCAAATATTTATTTTTAAAATGATAGAAATGTTCCTGAAAAAAAAAAGTTTTAACATTTTGTTCGGAAAAGCTAACCCAATGGCTCACTACATGTACTAATGGCATGGATACTGCATTGGTTTAAAACCAAATTGTTAAAGCTGCTATTTATATTAAAAAAAAAACATTGTCAGTTATAGGTTCACAGGCATGTTTTCTTCTGCTAGGGCAGAAACACTTGCCCTCTTGCATCTCTGTAGCAGCTCTACTGGTTTTGAACTTCTTAGAATAAGTAGATGAAAAACATTAACTGGTATGATGTACTTTTTGTTATGTAAACACGGGGATCACAGGACATGACTGTGGTCTCTCTCTCTCTCTCTCAGTCTACCGCGCAGTGGCTGCTGAGCTAAAAATAGCGCACACGCAAAGCGCTATACGAAAGTCTATGATATTGACGAAAGCCTAGTAGGCTTACGTCTCTCGCGGCTTTGTTTCGATACTTGTAAAAAAATAGGTATGCTTTGAAATTTTTCTTCCGTAGTATTTCTTGAAATGGCGTAGTTGCAGAATTAAAGAACATTTACCGGAGAAACTACGGACGTTCCGTAGGGGTTGGCAGCTCTGCATATGCATGTGCGTTCATATTCATGTGTGCGTGAGCATGTGTGTGTGTTTATGCATGTGCATGCATGTGCACTCGTGCGCGAGTGCATTTGCA
The DNA here is from genome assembly GCA_036898135.1 of Oncomelania hupensis. Classification (NCBI taxonomy): domain Eukaryota; kingdom Metazoa; phylum Mollusca; class Gastropoda; order Littorinimorpha; family Pomatiopsidae; genus Oncomelania; species Oncomelania hupensis. The sequence goes on from CM072524.1 coordinate 47,235,649, forward strand.
TTCGCGTGCATGCATGATTGTGCTAAGAAGTAACGAATATTATCTGAATGGTGTTTGTAGTGGAAGTTTGGCTGTTGCTATGAGACAATGACGTGGCACTAGCCCTGAGTCATCTGCTACATCGTTTTATTATTGTAACTTTTAAACAGAAGAGTTTCTGAGTGGGCATCTCCCACAGCTTAAAACTGAAAGTAAATAATGCTGCATCATTGCAGTAATTTTCTAACTTATTTAAGGTTTAAGAAAATGTTACACATTAATGTTTAATGTTACAACCGTAATGCATTGTGTTTTTAAAAAAAGAAGGGTTGTAATTTTTTGTTGTTGTTTAAAGGGGTATACTTCATTTAAATTTCATCCACCTCTGACCTTTAAACAAAGATGCAAGAAATATGCATATATATATTAGCAAATGACGGATTTCCAGAGCGTTATCAAGTGTCTTTAAAAACCTCTTAAAACAGCATATATTGTAACACTTCAACGCCTGGAGCTTGATTGGCTTAAAACACCCAATAATACTATCTCTGATACGAGGGAACAGGATAGCAGATCAGGCAGCGAATGAAGCACTAGATCATGATATGCCATCTCAAATTTTTGAGTTTGTTCCTTATTCTGATCTTCACAGCTTGACTAGATCTTATTGCCGAAAAACCTGGCAAGAACGATGGTCCGGAGAAACTAACAACAAACTTTTTCAAATCTTACCAGACCTCTCTGATCCGTTGCCAAACCCCGCTCCCATGCGGAAAGACGAAACTGTGCTGACCTGACTGCATATTGGACACACCTATGTTACTAATGGTTTTCTTCTCAGAGGGGAGGAACCACCTTGGTGTCATGGCTGTGATAAGATTTTTTCCGTTCAACATTTTTTAACTGAGTGCTGCGATTTGATTGAAGAGAGAGAACATATTTTTAATCCATCAGATTTAAAGAAGATTTTAGAGAGGTTGCATGTGGAAGTTTGCTTGAATATTTAAGATTGACAGATTTGTTTTTTAAAGATTTGAATCAATTTATAATATTTTAAGATAACGATTCTCTGGTCCTGATTTGGCTCTGAGGAGTCCACTGGACCTAAAGCAATAAACATGTAATATAATGTTGTCAAATAAACTACAGCCAAAGTTGTATAAAGCCCCCCAAAATAAAATTCTCTCTCTAAACAACAACTCATAATTTAATGATCCACTGACAAAAGCAGCCTGATCATTTTGTAATTTTGCTGCTCTTTTGACTAGAATGTTAATTACTTCTTCATAGCCTAAACTTGTATTTTTGGCTGCTTCAGAAATATCAGGCATTTCAGCAAGTGGCAGAGCACTGGTTTTAATCATATTTGATCAAGAAATTTATCGATGTCTTTCCAAATGAGCTTATCAGGCTTGTTTATCAAAAATAACAAACTTTCTTTTGGGCATGTAAGCATTTCTGCATTTGGTTCTTTTGGCAGTTTAGAAAAATATTTGCTCATCTCTGCATAATAGTTTTGCCCCCCAAAACGGTGACCTTGGAATCAGTTGCCTTGACAATGGAATGACCTTGACCCTAATGTTACCTCTCATGCATGTCTGATCAAATAACCCAATTTTGTTGCATACTATCAAAATATACAGCCATTCAACTGGGCACTCATTTTCGTGGTAGATATTGCAAGTTCCATAAAGAGCATGTGAGTCATATGGGCTTTGCACTTCTAGTTTATCATCATCTTCATCACCATGGTACTTGGGGATTTTTTGTTTGTTGTAAAACTAAAAGTCTGCGCCTTTGACTGCCTTTTATAATATAATTTCTCTTCAGTGTTACCAGAACTCCACTAAAATAGTGAGAAATTCAATTCAATTCAACAAATCTCTATTACATATTATAAGAAATTATGACAGGATTTAAACATTGCTCAAATAAGTTATAGACATTTAAACTTGAGATACATAACCCCACAAGATATAAAATGTAAACATACCTCATGCGCAGATAAACACTCAGTTGCCCATGCATTCTCATTTACGAGTACATGGGGTGGCCTCGTGGCGCAGTGGATAAGTCGCCGGTTTCCTATGCCGAAGGTCGCAGGTTCGATTCCCGCAAGGGGTGAACGTATGTGATTTAGGTATGAGACTATTGAGGTCACCGAGGGTTTTTTCCGGGCACTCCGGTTTCCTCCCTCCCTTCAATAATGGTACAGGACGCAGTCAATATACAAATTTCAAAAATAAAAAATCGAGTTTCTTTCCGTCTTCCAATAGCGATCTCCCTGCCTTTACACCACCTGTTTGAGTGATTGGTGTGTATTTGGTGTGTGTGAGGGTGGATGAGACAGGTGAGCGTGTATGATGGTATAGATCGCTGCGCTTTGAGCCTGATTGATTTGGGGAAAGGCGCGTATATAGCATCCTGTATTATTTATTATTACATGTATACAAACACATTTAACATTATATTACATTTAAATTTACATAATAAAATTGAAATATCGTTTTCTGTGGTTGCAGAAGACCTTTACAACTTCGGCATAGAGGCGCAGTGGAGGTGTCACAATGGCAGCTTCAAAGTCGTTGGAGTGGCGCTCCCACAATAACAAGCTGTTAAAGGAACTCAAAGAAGGGGACATGGTCGAGTTTCCCAGAGGAGTATACTCCCACTGGGCGGTTTACATTGGTTTGTAGTTTTGAAATTTTATACATAAGCATTAAGATAAATAAAACAGTGGAAACAATCATATTACAAATAAAATGGGATGTTTCATGACTTTAACTGAATGAGGATGTTCACTTGTAAATGTAATGCAGTGCACACATCCATCCAGATTGAATACCCAGTGCTCACAAAGAATTATGCTAACAATAAGGCATCAGTATGACATGCATTAATGACTTTTTTCAGGATTACAAGCGCAAAGCGCACAAAGGTTAGACTGAATAAAGAAAATTTTAAATCACATAATGAAAAGGTGTAAAGTTGTATACTGCAGGAGGAGGCTGTATGGGTAATCTTCTGTAAAGGCTATGTCACACAAGAAAGGAGCAATACATTTTTGGACCAAAATCATGTTTGTAGGCGTCGTCATGCAATATGATGTCGCACACAGTGACTTATGTAAAAACAAAGGTGCGTTACGTCGCCGCACTGCGAGTGTGTCTCTGCCCACTAGCTTGTACACTGAAACCTAAACGTAATACGCAGCACAATAAGATATGAGGACAGAAGATTATGAAACTAATTATTAAGATTATTATTGGCACAAAAGCACTTTCAACCTGCCAATAATTGCTCATATAAAGCGTTTTTTCAGCTCAAAAGCTGCTCAAGCGCTGGCCAACGCAGGATCTAACTCAATCCACCTGAGGCACCAGCTTTCAACCCTTGAGCGCATAGTCTGACGCCCAGACCACTGAGAACATTATTGGGCGACCGGAGATGGGGAGAAGGAACCTAGTGCATGTTGGGTGTATATGTGTAGCGGGCTTCCCAGCCTGGGGCATGAGCGTCATGATATTTAATGTCCGCGCAATGGAATGGCCAATGTGTGCATGCACATACTATAGTTAACATTATATCTATCTATCTATCTATCTATATATATATATATATATATATATATATATATATATATATATATATATATATATATATATATATATAAGTACAAATTCACTGTTAGGGCGACCGCAGTGGAATGATGCCTTAGGGTGACCTCACATAAATCTGCATGTAACACATGTCCAGATTCAACTGAATGCTTAACATAACCTACACATTAAATGCTGTAATATAATGCAGTATGCATTCTTTAATTTTATATTTTAAAGATATACATAATTTTGCTGGTCGCCCTAAGGATTACCATGTAATTGAGGTGACTTCGGGTGACCACTGTAAAAATGCTACTTTGAGTGACCGTGTAAAACACATACCTTGGGTGACCACTGATAATATATATGTTTATTAGTGGTGTACAAAATGCCTTGTGTTTGCATCCTATTAGTTAATTCGGTTGTATTGCTGTTCGTGTTATCACTATCCTCACTAATTTTGTTCCCCTAGATCATCATATGAAGCTTGGTTTTGTATCCCTCTTGTTATTATTATTTGTTGTAGTAGTACTGTTATTATTATTGTTATCACTGTTACCATATATTATTAGTCTTTTTGTGTTGCTGCTGTTGTATTATTTTTAGTAGCTGTATTGTTATTAATATTATTATTTTTATAATTACTCTTATGACTATGATTGTTATTATTAGTGTTATTATTAATATTATTATTATTAAATCACCTTTTTTTTTTCAAATGAATGTACGGGTTTTTTTATTTTTATTTTTGTAAAATGTAGTTCCTGCATCAAGATGCCACAATAGAAATAATATTACGTAACGATGTGGGAAAAAAAAGAAGTAGGAATCCCTTTTCATTGACATGCATACTGAAATGTGGGTCTGTGTTTTAAATGAAATGAATTAGTATTATATAGTGCAGCTACAGTTTGAAGATCTGCTCATAGTGCTGGCCAATTGCTTCTTTTTTTACAATGAGAATAGCAGATGTGCAAATTTTTATGGGTTGAATGGCCATCATCAGCATGAAATAAAACAAGATTTTACCATGTAAATGCTCTTCACAGCATAGAAAACATTTTAAATTCACTTTACTTTTTTAACAATTGCATGTACGCTGCACTAATGTCATCCACATCAGAACACGCCATAGTCTAAGTCATTTGTCACTGGCAGGCACTCAAAATCCCATCTAAACACAAAATGGGAGCTGACATCAAAATCTATGTCTTCTTTTTTTGGCCAACGAAACAAGTCTTCTTCTGAGAGAGCGACCAGCTGCATGGAGGAGTAGTCGATTCGTACACAACAAGTCTGATGGGGGGCGTGGTGGAGCACCTCGCTTGGTTGGCAGCTAGGAAACTCAGTTTCAGTTTGTTGTATGTTTCATCAGCTACAAAAAAAAAGAAAAAAAAAGAAAAAATAGGACAGCATTGCATTAATATGACACAGGAGGCAAAAAATAAAACAAAACAAAAAGAAAGAAAAAGAAAAGTTCAAGAAAAAAAAGCAGTGGGGTGGTGAGTGAATAGAGGAAAGGGCAAATCAAAATATTATGACAAGAACTATAGATCATCAATATAATAATAATAATAATAATAATAATAATAATAATAATAATAATAATAAATCTTTACAATGGCAACCATAAACATTAAAACTATACAACATAGTTTTTCATATCAAACAACTGTTAAACTTAAATAACATACAAATGAACAACAATGGCATAAAAGTAAAGATAAAACCAAAGTAAAATGTAATCACTATTGTTTTTTTTTAAATTATTATCGCATATATCAGTAAAATTAATGTACACAAAAAAATATCGATCAATCTTGCCTAAGTAAAAGTACTAAAAGTTAAAATTATATTTGGCTGCAATTTAATTTATGTTTAAAAACATTGGGTCTTGAAGTAATTGGGAGAGATTTGGATGCTTGCAGAACAGCTCAAATAAAAAATCAATAACAAAAATAGCTTCAACACAAATTGCCCGAAAACATATAGGCTTAACCACTGCATGCCGCAAGTTTCTAGCTCACTAGCTGTAAATGAAAACGAAAGTAAACAGTGCTGAAGTCACGTGACTTAGCAAGATCGTTTTTTTCTAAAGTCCCTGTGCATAATTTACCCCAATGGAATATATGCTAAGAATCTTTAATATATGCAGATACAATTTGTTAAGAGTTAAATCTGGTGGAAAAGGTGTGTCTTAATTCATTTCACATATTTTTGACCATACCATTCAACCTACATCGATTCTCGATTGTCAACTTCCGGTCTTCAAATAATTGCTAAACAATTGGCCTATCATTAGAAAAAATATATTTATCGACAATACAAACGTTATTAACAAGTATTTAAAGGCTAAACTTACCAACAAGTGCCTTTAGATTGACTTGTGACGACGTGCAAGAAGATACACTGACGATCGACTGAAGCGGTTCAGTCTCCTCGTTTACGTCGTACTCCGTCAGTACCGACGCACATTGGTAGCTGTCGCGCTCAACATTACTCTCCATTTCTAAATAATCTCAGCTAGTGTGATCTCAAAAATCCTAAACTGATTACATATTATTGTAGAAAAAGATTTGCCTTTCCAACGAGCTACTTTTTAAACAGATCAATTCAGTAGACGCTGTATATCTTGACCTTAGGAAGGCATTCGATACTGTACCACATCGCAGACTTTTACAGAAACTAAAAGGTTATGGCATAAGTGGCAGCACACTTGCATGGATAAGGAGTTTCTTGACTGACAGGACCCAGTACGTGACTGTTAACGGTAACAGCTCTGACAAAATAAGTGTTACAAGCGGTGTCCCTCAGGGGAGCGTGTTGGGGCCGACATTATTTATATATTTCATAAACGACATGCCAGAGAATGTAGAGTGTGACATAAAGATATTTGCTAATAAAACAAAGGCATATGCAGAGGTTGATGAAAGTGAGGAGTCTAAGGAGAGAATGCAGCAATGCATTGACAAATTGGTTGAATGGACGGAGACATGGCTACTTAAATTTAACAGTGAAAAATGTAAGGTGTTACATTTGGGCAAAAATAATCCCCAGCATGAGTACTTTATGAATGATGGTAAAGAAAGGTGTAAGATTGAGACAACTGGTGCAGAGAGAGATCTTGGAGTGATAGTGGATACAGAGCTCAGCTTTGAGAATCACATTGAGAGTACTGTTAAGAAAGCCAACAAAATATCAGCCCTGCTTGTAAGAACTATAAGTAACAAATCCAAGGACATAATGGTCCCCCTCTTTAAGGCCCTTATACGTCCCATCTTGGAGTACGCTAACCCTGTCTGGTGCCCATATTTAAGGAGGCATGTTGACTTGATCGAGGGTGTCCAGCGCAGATTCACCAGGAAGATCTGTGGAATGTCAGGGCTCTCCTACGAGGAGAGACAGTCACTGAGGTTACCCAGTTTAGAATATAGGAGACAGCGGGGTGATTTAATCGAAATTTTTAAAATTGTGCACAAATTGTATGATCCTTTAACCACTTGTTCTCTTTTAAATTTAATGATGTTGGTTTAACACGAGGTCACAAATTTAAACTTACTAAAACTTTTAATAATACTCGTAAATTTAATAAGTATTTTACTAATAGAGTGGTAACCCCTTGGAATGACCTGACTGCCGAGGCTGTAGATGCTGGATCCCTTAATGCGTTCAAAAATAGTCTGGACAAATTGTTTAAGGATAGCATCTACTCCACCAAGTTGGAGGTTAAAAAATTCTAAATTGGTAGGCACTGATGCCAGGGGGGTGGGTCTTGGGACCCTCATTAAGATTAATTATGAGGACCAAAGGCTTTTAGCCTGCACGCAGAACTATGCTATGCTAACTATGCTATGCTATGCTAGTAGAAGCTATCTAAAAAAAGCAACAAAAAGTTCCACAACAGATCACAAAATGAATTTCCCAATGAATTTAAAAAAAATTGCACCAGAAGAAAGCCAAAATAGTACAGATTCTTTCATTTGTCGATTTTTTGGTTGGAGACTAATTCCCTAACTGAGATTTCATTTTGTATGGAGGTGGGGTTGAGAGCGCCCTGTGAAGATGGCGTCTGCCACAACCGAGGCAGTGCATCGCAAAACACGTTTCGTACTTTGAAACTTGGATATATTTCACTCAAAGAAACACACGCATAAAAGATAAAAGGCTCAGGCATTTATTTGGTATGTTTTTATTCAACATCAGGCAAAACAATCAAGAGAACAATTGCAGTGAAAGTGGCCCTTTTGGCCCATAGGGCGGACACAGTAATGGCGCAACTTGGAGTACCTAATAATAATAATAATAATAATAATAATAATTTATTTATTTTGTATAATAATAATTTATTTTGTATAGCGCAATTCAAACATAAAATGCTTCACAAAGCGCTTGATCACACGCAGCCACACACAGATACACACGCATAATAAATCTATTCTGCATTTAAAAACAAGACAACATGTAAACCTAGTAAAGGTAACAAACCAACAAATAAAAGTATAAAATCAGTCAATCAATCAATAAACTGATATAAAATAAATGAATAATTTCACAGAAAAAATTTAAGAGAGGGACGTTAATACCAAAAGAGGCAGATCAACAATGCCTCATCTAAGATGTAAAGTGTAAATGGTGGTGAAATACAGCAGTTTTAAAAGTAGAATAATCGTTGAAAAACTAAACATCGTTACAACGTATGACAGGCCATATGAAGAGAATAAAAGCTTGTGTAATGGCATTAATCTGGTTTAAAAAGAGAGCATATTTGTGATTCACATAATAATAGTAACAACACCATTAACAATAATAATAATAATAAATAATAATAATAATAATAATAATAATAATAATAATAATAATAGCAGTTTCTAATTTCATTTACAGTGAAAACAAGTTAAGAGGGATCAAATGTCATTTAAAAAAGCAAAACAATTTTAAGACAAGTACACGCATACGCACATGCATCCACGTACACACGCATTCACCCACACATTCACACACACACACACATTCACACACATATTCACACACACACACACCCCCCTACACACACACATTTCAGGTATCAGCGCAACAGGGTGGTATAATAATAATAAATACAATTTAAAAATAACACAAGAAAAAAAAAGAAAGAAGTGTATTATTCCATTGGGAACGTCAGCATTTTTTTCTGTTTATTTTACAAATTCATAATGTTTTGTCTTCATCATTATTAAACACAAAATATGTCTTCAGTTGCATCACTTTCAAAAACGCGACATTTAAACCTATAATTGAGGGCCTTTCTCTATGAAGATTTTCTCTTTGGCCTGGATCATAGTGATACCCCTACGTCTCAATCGGATGAAATAATTAACATAAATAGAAGGGAAAATATAATACAAACATTTCATCCAACGAATTAGGCCCAAGGCACTCATAGAATAGAATAAAATCAGCTGATTGAAATGTACAATAAGGCAACAAAGGAATAGGTGCCTCAGTCGCCCACACCCAAAGTTAGCAGGATTTGTCTGTGTTTATTTGCGTTTTATGCCTGGACTACAACTTAACATTCACCCGGTCATATATCCATAGCTAATACGAATTATTCTGTAAACACTTGGTGAATCAGACATCCGATCGAGTAGCTTGCCATCAGACAACTTTTAAATCAATCCCATACCTTCAAAGTAAAATACTGTTCTCTTTTGGAAGGTATAGGTACACCAGGACCCACATAATCTTTATAGGTCATACGTGTCAACAGTGAAAGCGTGTGTAAAAAGTGTTATTAGATGAAACTTTGTGCACATAAGACACCTAATGTGCTTGATCATAGCCAAACTTTGAGGCTTGATAAAAAAAAAACATAAGAAAAATAAACTGTGCGCTGATAAAGAAGAAAAAAAAGTAAACTGGACGCCCGATTTACCCACACCTTCGGTGAATGCTGAATTAACATATCTATACATTCTCTTTAGCACAATGCTTTTCAATCACCAGCATGGCACTGTATTGGCAAATGGTAGCCCTCAGGCACATGAACTTGGGGGTGTTTGTGGGGAGCTACAGTATAGCCATTACTTCATAAGAAATTATAAAGTAATGTGTTTTTTTAAATTACTTCCAACAACGTTGGAAATTATGAAGTAATGGTCATCACTCCCCACAAACATGCACAAACAAATTCAAGTGCTTATGGCAAGCCCCTATTAGGTTATAGGCACAAAATTAGAGGAGTCTGTATAACCACTTGATTTGCGCGTATAAAATAACACCTATCACATTCACAATTGTTCAAATAAAACACCATATTAAGGCAAATGAATTTTTTTTAAAATTAACGATGACTTGCTTTTTAAATCATTTTCATCATGCCACTAAATTTATCATGTCTGTTTTTAGATGGCAAAACAAAGACAGAAATGCTTCTTAAACACTTTGTACAAATTTGTAATTAACCTTGGAATTTGGTAATCTTGTAAATTAAACTTTAAGCACTGTACTAAAAATTAAAACAACAACAAATGAATAAATAAAAAGTTTCTTGGAATGTTAACTGAATACTTAATTTAATGTACAAGTATTGAAAAGTAAAAATTACCTCCCATTTACCAGTAATTGAGACATACATACAAACTACTGTCACTGCCTTTTTCTTATAGAGGTTGGGACAGACAGGTGAGAGAGAGGGAACATAACATGACATAAAACATGTGTTCACCCAAAGTACTAAATACAGTGATAATCCCTTTTAGGGTGCCCAACGGTCGCCTTAAGTACAGATTTTATATTTTGATGTGCGAGTCTAGATCATGGGTACTCTGTGCAGTTAACTTGTATACAGATTTCACTCTTTACCGTATTATATTACACAGCTTACACATTTTCATATTTTCCAATGCTGGTCATGTACACAAGCTTAGTCAATTTTTCTTTTGACACAAAGGAGGTTTAAAGAGACATATCTCGTATAATCTATATGCAATGAAAACCAAAAAATATATATATATCCACTTCTGAAAGTTCATTTGTATTCTATCACAATAGGAATAAGGTGAACGTTTGGTTCTGCATATATCATGTCTGCTTTTTTAATCGTCGAAATTCATTTTTATTTCATAAACTTCAAAACAGACATTCACGTTTTTGTTCACTAAATATTGACACTGGTATATGCAGAATCTGAAATCAATTCAGTGACACAGTTTATCCATTTTCTGGTGAGTCAATATTTTTATTTAGAATTTGTGTCAGCACGAGTCTTGGAATTTTCTTTTTTGATCCACCAGACTTCGGCAAGAACAAAACAACATTTGATCAAGTTCTGCATATAATGGTGTATCTTATTTTGTTAAGTGTAAAACATCATGCATAATTATATTTATAGCGAAAGTGCGCAAATATTAGTTTACTACCACATGTTACTCATCTAGTAGCCATGATATAGACTCAACACATACATGTATATAATGTATGCGCTTACATCCCTCAGAGGTAAGGTGGTACAGGTCATGTCCTGGTCACGAGGTAATTTTCAGGACATATGTCTGAATCTCAGAAATGAACTAGACATTTTTTTAAAAGGACAGGACATTGTGCTGCTTGACAAAATAGGTTACAGGACAATGGCTATAGATACTGGACTGAATCGGGTGTCCGATATGGATATTAGTCCCTGCATAATTAATTACAATATGTTTAAGTTTGAATAGAAATGGGCATAAATTGTCGACAACAACAAAAAACTGTACATCAATCCCTTTCACAGGACATAAAGGCGACAATGGGTTGGAGAGTGCATCAATTGAAAACTTCAGACTTGCAAAAACTATGTACAAATTCACTGTTAGGGTGACCGCAGTGGAATGATGCTTTAGGGTGACCTCACATAAATCTGCATATAACACATGTCCAGATTCAACTGAATGCTTAACATAATCTGGACATTAAATGCTGTAATATAATGCAGTATGCATTCTTTAATTTTATATTGTAAAGATATACATAATTTTGCTGGTCGCCCTAAGGATTACCATGTAACTGAAGTGACTTCGGGTAATTTTATCGCAATAGGAATAAGGTTTAAGAATTTGGAAAGACAGGACCATCAGTCTACATTCCAAAGTTAGACTGCTGCGCTCCCTTGTCATCTCCATCTTCCTATATGCTTGCGAAGCATGGCCCCTCACAGCAGATCTATAACGAAGAATACAAAGCATGGAGCTGAGGTGCTACAGAAGACTTCTGAGCATTTCCTATACCCAACACATCACCAATGACGAAGTCCGACAGACCATCACACAAGCCATTGGACAACACGATGACCTGCTCACAGTGGTGAAGAAACGGAAACTCCGATGGTATGGCCTGACCAGATCATCAGGCCTTGCAAAGACCATTCTGCAAGGCACAGTGCAAGGAGGTAGAAGAAGAGGGAGACTGAAAAAGAGGTGGGATGACAACATTCGAGAATGGACTGGTTTGACACTGAGCGACACCATCAGGGTTGCTGAGGACAGAGAAAGATGGAGTATGCTGGTTAAACGATCATCTGTGGTGCCCCTACAATCTCTGAGTTACGGGACAAGATAGGATAGGATAGGAATAAGGTGAACTTTTGGTTCTGCTTTTTTAATCATCGAAATTTATTTTCATCTCATAAACTTCAAAACTGAAATCCACAAGCCACTCTATATACCTTTTATCTCCAAAATAAATATGAAACTGTACACATCTTGCATTTGTATGGCAATCTGATTACATTATTAAACTGATTAATGTGACAAACTGTAATGGTCCAACAGTGAGACAGATCTTGGTGTCACCACAATTATATGTGGAACATGAAGACGATTCAAACAAACTTATCTTTTAAAAACTACTTTTCACTAATAAAAATTGGAGTTTATGCACAAATTATTATGAGGTAACGGAAAAGTGTTCTTGAATTCACGTTTTTGTTCACTAAATATTGACATCGTTATATGCAGAACCTGAAATCAATTCAGTGACATTTGTCTTGCCATGTTTGAATCCAGACCTTGAAGGAATCCTTCCACAGAGGTGAGTTCACTTATGGCTAAGGGACACTGATAGACAGTCTTATTGATCAACTCAGAGCGTCCCATATGCCGGTACAATGCCTCTCGGGTCGCTGAGTCCAAGTCTTGAAGGGAGAACAGTGTCGAGGCACTGTGCCGAAACTTGTCAGCAATCAAAAGTTCAGGTTTGCTTTATTTTTATGTTTTGGGAAGTGTATAAGCTGCAAACACGGCATCTTCATCACTGTGCTTTCTTTTGACATGCCTTGGAAGTCGTGACTGCATTTCTCCACAATAGAGACATGGTCGCTTTGGTTTCTTTCCTTTCTGCAGAATGTCTGGCTTCTTTCCAGTCAGCAGATTGTTGGGTCTTTCTTCAGTTGGCAGATTTTCTGAAACACATTTTTAAAAAAAACAACAAAAACATTAGTTTTATGAACTTTGTCAACAATATCTTTATCTGGGCCAGCTGCTTGCCACCCCTCCTCCCCCCAACAACAAAAAAGCTATAATACATGGGACAAACCCTAACTAAAAATTTAGCCAAGTATGCCACATATACTTGTTGGGTTTACAGTCATGACTACAACTTGCCGAAATGATTGCTGACACCCGAGTTAAAATTCCATAGTAACGTTACAATGTATATAATATTGGCCGGATTCTACAAAGGGGTGGCGGATATTTCGGTCCCCAAAACATTTCAGCCCAGTTCATTCAAACATACACACACAAATAAATAAAATAAAATGCCAAACTTTCAAGATTCATAAAAAGATTGTTTACTGACACGGCACTGCTTTCCTTAACTCCACTTTATTTTGGTTCCTCAAGTGGTTGTGAGCGGTTACAAACTAGATTTTGTATCAGATTGTAACAGTCATGGACAGCATGTATTCTATGGTTTCAGGTTAGTATTAGTAATAAAAAAAGTGCACACTAGCATTATTCAACACTTGGCTATTTTTGCTCTAAAGACTACAGTACTGTAGGCCTGCAAATATTGAAAGGGGGAGTCAGAAGATTATGACATGATGTGCGATTGAATGCACAATAGTAATAACTTTTTGCTGCCACAGCTTTTGTGTTGCTGGGGCCAGGCCAAAAAGAAAAAAAACTTAAACCCTGGTTATTCAGACCGTTTACCTTCGACTGAACAGATCCAATAAGACCACTATCCATTCTAATGCCTCAAGATAATCAAATGCGCCGATTAGATTTCCTGGAAGTGGATGCGCTGAAAACAATATAAAACCTGACCACGTAAACAAATATTAAACAGATTTACCATTACTTGTTACAATTTTTAAAAATCAGATATGGCACTAACAGTGTTTTGGGACGTAAAACAGTCTCGCCCCGAGCATTTCATGAATGCCAATGCGTCACAGCCTTTTCAGTCTTCTTGTTATCATGTCCGCACCAGACCAAAACTGATAGTGACTGAATCACATTTTGCTTTAATAAGATTTATTTGTTAAAGATTTATGACAAGACAGTCGCTAAGGATCAAGTCAGGGTGATGCTGCTTTGAGTTTGACACACATAAGACCTAAGTTTCAGCACAGGCTTTACATTTCAGCAACAGTAGTCAGTGTACTGACACAATGATCAACCCCTTGATTAGCCCTCCCTCCATTTCTCCTTCCCTGTACTCAACACTCACCTTCCCCTCTGGATGACTTGATCTAGCAGTGTGTGGAGGGTATGTTCCTTCTGGGACTCCTGTCATCCATCGCCCTGTCGAGGTCCGGTATCTCCATCCTTTAACCGCCCGCCTTGCTTTTCCCGATCAACACTGAGTGTGCCTGCGATGCGATGTTCTCTCGGTTCACCTTGATCAAACTGTTGTTCACTTTCAGCCCACCTATAGCGGCCGGTGAATCCCGATTGACGCTGCCAGTGTACTGACCCGGCTTGTCTTTGTCCATCCAAAGGTTGAAGGTGTTGTTTTTGCTCAAGGAGAATCTGCCCTCTGCAAGGCTGCTGTTGTCGTTGGTGTTGGGGAGGACAGTGGTGTCTGGAGTTTCTGTCAGACACACAGAGAGAAACAAGTTGTGTTAATCGCCCTCGCTCACACATAATCACTTCTTTCTAAAAAAAAATATTAAAAAAAAGGTGTGTGTGTGGGGTGGGGATTGGGGAGAAGGGGTGGTTGAGGGATAGGGAGGGAGGGTAAAGATCAGATCAGTGCATTGCATTTATGTTCACTTTCGCAAACTTAATTTTTTTTTAATTTAACCATTGGCCGCAAAGCAATGACGATTTTCTGACGGTCAGATATTATTGGAAATTACCTATTGATTTCCTGATCAACAGTTCTTTTGCCTACACCAAACCCAACCTAATCACTACTAAAGTTAAAGTTTTACTTGCCGATCAGAATTTCTACTAGAATAGTACACAAAACACTCTCAGAATAGCGTAATGATAAACTGGTGTGCTGCAATTCATGGAGAAAGCAGAAGACTCAGATTAAAAGACAAGGGTATGGCAACAAATAAATTGTGTAAATTGTGATGTGGAAATGCAACATGTCTTACCTGCCATTGAATTTCTTTGTTTTTCCACAGCCACCTGCACCATTCTATTTCGTCTGTAATAATCAAATGGCTTGTATAATTGCTGTCCTGAAAGCAAAACAAAAGTTCAAAACACAACTCTTTTCAAATTAATGTCTTTCACTTGCAATTTTGAAGCAAACAAGAGGTTTTACAATTCTTCATTTGCAATTTGAAGACTCACAAGTTTCAGTTTTGTCTGCTCTCTTTTATTTTTTGTGCAATGAGCCCAAAATGGTGACTGACACATTGCACAATTTAGAAAGACAGAGGCTATTCATGGGGCTCCCTACGAATAGCCTCAGATTCTATTCCTATCATATCCTGTCCCGTAACTCGGAGGTCGTAGGGGCACCACAGATGATAGTTTAACCAGCATACTCCATCTTTCTCTGTCCTCAGATTCTATTCACAGGGCATTATTATTATTATTATTATTATTATTATTATTTGTTATTTATTTACTTATTTCTATTAAACCCAGCGTTGTGATCATGCTTTTTTATGAGTTCTTAAATTTTCATTCATTTATTCATTTATTTTTCCCCAAATATGGCTGACTGGTTAATGTGAGCAATAGTGTTGTTTTTTTCAGACAGTAGTCAGTAAGCAACACATCATATCCTGCGTCTTTAAAAGTTTTATAAATATTGAAAGTGGAGGGGTTGGGGGGGGGCAATTTTAATTTGGTAATCTCCGCGTTTGAAGTTGTAGGATAGCAATTTAAGTTATGATCGCTGTGTTGCTGTTAGTAACTTCCTGTTTTCTCTTGAAGATCCCCTGTAACTTGAGATTATTGCTCCTATGCCGATTGGTCGGCAGAGGGCTTCATATGAGTATCGCGCGCGCTAATGCCTCAGTCGTAGACGCGTATGCAACAGGAGCTGGACAGAGATGCTATGTGTCTCTGTTGAGTGTAACCTATCGCCTGTACAAATCGGTATACTAGACTAACAAGTGGTTAGGACCGTTTTTAGACTGTTTGTTCTTTTGGATTTATTGCAAGTACAAGCTTCGAAATCGTAAGTAAATAACAATTTTTTACTTCTATAGGTGTTTCAAGGCAAAGGGTCCCCTGTGTAGGTTCATCTTTCATTGTACGCCGCTTGTGTCGGCATCACTGACTATAAGGCTTTGTATTGCTTGTCAGTTTGTGCGTGAAAGAGACCCGAGATTTGCCAGTCGCTCATAATGGAAGGGGAATCAGAGTCCGCAAAGCATTCTAACGAAGTGCCAAAGGTGGATGTGACCGAACTAATACAGCAACTTGATGCTAAGTGGCAAAAGAGATTTGATTTACTCGCAGAGAACATTGTAAAGTCCAACGATCGCAAGAGGGGAAAAAATTCCGAATCTGATTCTGACTCCGAACCGACACACTCAATAAAGAGAACCCGGCTCAGGTCCAATGCATCTAGTCATCCTGAGTTTGATGAGGATGATGATGTGTTAGTGGTGCATGAAGAAGGGAAACTTGATGACGATGAGGATAAGTTGTGTGCGGGGCAAAGTCAGATTGACACAGGAATCAAGGAAGTGGATGATTTACTACAACAAATAGAAAGCGATTTCAATGAAAAGGAACAGCTGGGAGAAAATATCAGGGAGGATTTGGCCAAATTGTGTAACGGTCGATTTCAAAGCAAACTAGGGGATGACAATTTGCAAAAGCGGCTTGACGCCCACAATCGACCGGCTAATTGTCCCGCGCTTATAGTCCCCACTGTGAACAAAGAGATTTGGCGTACTTTACCTGCACACGCCAGGAAGTGTGACCTAAAACACGCTCACACGCAGCGTGCTATTGTTAAAGCTGCTATTGCTGTTGCTGACATTGTCAGTAAGCTTTTGTCTATCTCTGGCCAAAACGACTGTGTACGTAAGGGTACAGATGCACTTGCGTTGCTTGGCCACGCCTCTCAAGAGTTTTCACAGCGCCGTCGTAATGCACTTAAGCCGTATGTAAACAAGACAATTGCACGTTTGTGTGACGATAATTCTGAGGTGCCTGTAACTGACAAATTGTTTGGTGACAATTTGGCAACCACTATTAAGGACCTGAAAGAATTGGACAAACTTGGTGCCAATATCTCGACTGAGAACGAGAGGCGTTCATTCACCCCAAAGGGCAAGAGTTCGGGTCCTTTTTTAGGGCTGACGAGCAAAGGTGGCCAACGCAATTTCCATGCATTCCAACCCCATTACCAAAGCCACCACAAGCACAACCAGATTTCTGGCAACTCTGGAAAGGGGACAAACAAACGCCACTTCAAGTTTGGCAACAAAAGCAACCGTCACAGCAATTAGCACCTGAGGTCACAAGGGTGAGTGAATATGTTGAGTGTCTACCTTCTATGTTACACACATTAGAGTTGGAAGCAAATATGTTTCTGGGGGGTAGATTGAAGCACTTTTGGAATGAATGGAGACAACTCACCTCTGATCCCGAAATACTTGAAATTGTAGCTGGGGTCAGAATTAACTTGGAATGCGATATGGACGCATTACCTTCATTATCAAGACCTCAGTGCAGAATGAATAAGTGTGAGACAGCTGTCATTGACTCAGAGGTGGTGAAACTCATCAAAAAAGGTGTAATTTCTCCTTGTGTGTATGACCCCACCCAGGTACTTTCGCCGGTGTTTACATTACCGAAGAAAGATGGGACAAACAGAATGATTCTTAATCTCTCGGGTTTGAATGAGGAGATCACTTATCAACATTTTAAAATGGATACCTTGACTTCGGCATTAGGTCTGATCACTCAAGATTGCTTCATGGCATCCATAGACTTGAAGGATGCCTACTATTCTGTGCCCCTTCATTCTGAACATAAAAAGTTTGTAAGATTCAAATGGAAGGGCGATTTATATGAATTCAATGCTCTTCCAAATGGTCTGTCATGTGCACCAAGGAAATTTACTAAACTTCTTAAACCCATTTTTGCCACCCTCCGTGGAAAAGGTTATACTTCCACAGCATTTCTTGATGACTCCCTGTTGTTGGGAGAAACAGAACAAGAATGTATTGATAATGTCAGAGAAACTTTGAATTTGTTCAGACGCTTGGGGTTTATTGTTCACCCATCTAAGTCGATTTTGAAACCCACCAAGAAGATACAATATTTGGGGGTCATTATTGACTCTGAGTCTATGACAGTCTCTCTCACTTCTAATAGAATGGAAAGCCTTATTGACTGTTGTGGGAGACTCCTCAAAGAGAAACAACCCTTGGTGAGAGAGGTTGCACAAGCCATTGGCAAGATTGTAGCCAGTTTCCCAGCTGTCAGATATGGGCCACTTCATTACCGTAGTTTGGAAGAAGATAAGAAAGAAGCCCTGAAAGCGAATGGAGGAGATTTTGATAAACCCATGTCGCTATCACACAGAAGCAAAACAGAGTTGCAATGGTGGTTGATCAATGCGCCGTTAGCGTTCAATGATGTCTTGATTAAAGATCCTGAGATTGTCATTACCTCTGATGCTAGCAAGATAGGATGGGGATGTGAATGTGAAGGTGTGACTGCAGGGGGTCAGTGGTTGCCAGTTGAAAGCCTTTTTCACATCAACTACTTGGAATTGTACGCAGCCTTTTTTGCGTTGAAATCTTTCCGATCCAAGTTACAGAACAAACATGTTCGCTTGATGTGCGACAATATGACAACAGTTGCATGTGTCAATAAAATGGGGACCAGCCACTCACCTTCTTGTAACACACTTACAAACGTCTTGTGGGATTGGTGTATTGCGCACAACATTTGGCTTAGTGCAGCACACATCCCAGGGATAGATAACACTGCTGCTGATCTGGAGTCTAGGAAGATTAATCTGGATGCAGAATGGAAACTGAACCCTGAGAGTTTGCAGCTGGCATTGAAAGCACTGCAAGTCTCGCCAACCATTGATTTATTTGCATCTAGGCTGAACACACAGATGGATAGATTTGTGGCATTCCGGCCAGACCCAGCAGCAGTAGCTATTGATGCTTTTTCTATTTCATGGAAAGCTGAAAAATTTTACGCTTTTCCCCCTTTCAGCATCCTTACAAAGGTCCTACAGAAAGTTCAACAGGATCAAGCCGAAGGGGTGTTGGTGGTGCCAGATTGGCCAACACAAGTCTGGTACCCGGTGATGAATCGACTTCTCGTAACAACACCAGTGAGGCTGAACTGCAGGCAGAATCTTCTGCAGTTGCCCAGCAATCCGGGACAAACGCACCGATTGGTGGCCAAAAGAAGACTACAACTTCTAGTTTGTCTGATTTGCGGGAGACGTTCCAAGAAGATGGACACTCGGAGGATGCGTGTGCATTGATTTTAGGCTCTTGGAGGCCGAACACTGTCAAATCATATGAACCATACATCAAACAGTGGAAGAGCTATGTAACCAGAGAAGAAATTACAATTCCAACTGAGTCAAATGTTACAAATTTCTTAGCGGAATTATATAAGAAAGATCTGAGTTATAGTACGTTAAACCTTGCAAGGAGTGCAGTGTCGGCCTATTTGATGAAGCATAGAATGTATGCTGTGGGTAGTAACCCACTGGTATGTAGACTTATAAAGGGTGTTTTTGAGAAGAAACCCGCCTTGCCTAAATATACAGAAACTTGGGATGTAGATACAGTGTTGGACTGTCTGGTGGAGTGGCCTTCACTTCAGAACATTCACCTGAAAGAATTAACCTTACGGACAGTAATGCTACTTGCATTGCTCTCAGGGCAAAGAGGACAGGCTATTCACTCATTATTAGTGGATGATATTAAGTTCAAGGCCACAAAATGTACTATTGTTTATTCATCTTTATTAAAGCAGTCTAAAGCCGGGGTTCATATAAACCCATTAGAGTTTGACAGCTTTGAGAATAGTAAACTGTGTATTGTTTCACATTTAAAAGCATATATTCACATGACTGCTAACCTTCGTCAGGATAATAAACTTTTCATTTCCTTTGTTAAGCCGCATAGCCATATCTCCAGGGATACATTGAGTAGGTGGCTAAAGACGGTGTTAGAACGTGCCGGAATTACCACATTTTCAGCTCATAGTACTCGTGCTGCTAGCACATCAGCTGCTTTCAATAGGGACGCAAATTTTGACAGCATTTTGAATGCGGCTGGCTGGTCTAAAGACAGCACCTTCAAGAGGTTTTATTTAAAACCTATACAGAAACAAAAGTGTTTGTCACAGGCTGTGCTTGAAAAATATGTACATCATGAATAAATATCTGTGTAAATTGATTATTCATGGTCTTACATTATGATAATTGTGGCTCGTGTTCCTCGTCGCTAAAATCTCATATGAAGCCCTCTGCCGACCAATCGGCATAGGAGCAATAATTAGTAAATTAAACGAGACTTACCTGAGGTGAAGTTTAATTAGAATTATTGTGAGTATGTTGATTGGGAGGCAAGGGTATCATATGCCCGCCCTTCTACTTCGTACTCAGAATGATTCTGATTCCCACCCAAAGTAAGTCTTGTTCAAGTTAGAGGAACACTCACAGCTAAATCCTGAGGCATTAGCGCGCGCGATACTCATATGATACCCTTGCCTCCCAATCAACATACTCACAATAATTCTAATTAAACTTCACCTCAGGTAAGTCTCGTTTAATTTACTAATTAAACAGTGATTATCCATACTGGTCCAGTGGTTAAGTGCTTTGGAGAGTGGATTTTGCAAGATGTGTTATGTAAGGGAAGTGGTTCAAATCTGCTCAGGGTTCTTTTTTTTTTCTTGGCTCCTTTTTATGTATTTTATCTTTCTCATTTTATTTTTTTCTAAGAAAATACTAAATGAGCATAAAAAAGAATAGGAAACTCCAAAATATTTAAAATGCATCAGTAATATCATTTTAAGCATTTTATAGCATTATACCATTTTGTACTGAAAAGAACCAGAGAGTATTTGAACTCTCGACCGTCATCTTTTTTTTTTTTATAGATCTATACCAATGATACAATACCATGCCATGGCAAAGAACTCATTTACTTTGTCAATTTACAGCACATTTCTGAAGTTACTCTTTTGGTCAGACTGACATCATATTCACACCTAATTGAGGTGTCGGGGTAAATTGTTGATAGTCGGCAACAGTAACAAGACTTACACACTACTTATGTTCTCATGTTGTGAGACTATCTTCAAGCAACAAACCAAAAATTAACTTCAGCAATAGCGGAAAGCTTGAGGAAAACATTGACACAAGTTAGACTGATGTTTGGCCAGGAATACAGGAGCTGTTTTTCATTAATTTGAGTGTACAGTATTTTACATACATTATTTAGAATACATAAATGTGTACAGTATACAGTACAGTATAATGTATTGTATTACACATGCAGTATTACTGTATTCTACAATCCTGTTTATCCATTTCGTCAATTTATTCTGAAAAGCGTGTTTGGCGGTATTGATTTGGGTTGTGATAAATTGAAAGCTATTGTGTTGTGCGGTCTCAGTCTTACCAAAGAGCTTATTTACACTGACTGATCGAAACAGTGAAACTGGAAGTGAAAGTCAAGGACATTGGCTGATTGGGACGTTCATAGACTTTTGTTTGGAAAGAGGGAAATTGATCATTGGAAAGAGCAAAAATTAGGAATCCAATGGTATATAATACTTTTTTGTAAGTCAGTTTTGAAGGAAGTGATAAGGAAGTTGAGAGATACCATCCACATGTCGAAGAAGACCCATCTGACTTGTCGTAATGTCGGTTTTCCTTTACCGATTTGATCCATTCTGGTTTGTAAGTGTAAAACGTCATAATTCATATCAACATTCACAACTGCAGGCAACTTGCTAATGGAGTTGAAAATGGGTCCTTACAAAAGCTTTTTCAAGCTTTCCCGATGCGCGAGTCAAAAAACTATGAATTATCACTAAACAGTAAACTAAAGTAAATCATGCCTTTGTCTGCACTGTGACCAACTTTGAACGAAACGCTTCGATTCGATCTTTACTGATCACTTCATACATTTTTAAGATAACCAAGCGTCTAATAATTCATCAATAGGCAAACAGAATCAATGCTAACATAAAATCACATTATTGATTAGATTAAAAATTGCAAACTTACCAATTTACTCCATTTCGAAAACATTGTCAGTCTATGCGTACGTGATCTCCATAGTCCAATCTCGATGAGTTGCGAGTAACGTCCCTTTGACAAGGCGTATATTTTTCACAAAGAGAAAGGGAGACATGGGTTTTTGGCTCTGAACATGTTTCTTCCTTGTAAATAAAATCGTTGATTTTGATCGATTATTTGGTGTTTCTTCAATAATTGTACATGATTTTAAAAGATATATTTACGAAATGAACAATATTTTCCAACTTTTTTCATGGTCACCTGATGTCCTAAATGTTATGTGGTCACCCCAAATACCACAACACAAACTACCCCCTAATAAGAATATTCATGACCACAAACCATTCGCTCTTTGAAATTGTGTTGCCCAATCAAAACAGAACCTTTCAGCGCCGAAATACAGTCTGTCACGTGTTTCATTCTCGCGGCAGAGGAAAAAACTTTTGGGCGACCGATTTTCGGTCACCCAAAGACCCAAATACAGTAAAAAGCACTTTTTGGGTGCCCAAAGGTCGCCTGAAGTACTGATTTGTACATATATATATATATATATATATATATATATATATATATATATATATATATATATATATATATATATATATAAGATAAACTAGTGGGCTTATCTCCCATGGAAATGTTTATATATATTTATATAATGTTATTACCATCTACACAGGCGGCGGAAGCTGCTCAGGCTTGGGGGGGGGGCACACTCACACACATTATATTCACTGACATCAGGGCCAGACCTGGGAAAAGTCAAGGGTGGGGGTGGGGATTACATATGCAGCGAAGGCGCGAAGCGCCGAGCATTCTAGGGGAGTCCGGGGGCATGCTCCCCCGGAATTTTTTTTTTCAAGGATGCAAAATGGTGCAATCTGGTGCAATCTGAACCTTGAAAAAGCCATCTGTGATGGTCTGGGACTTTGAGCTTTTTGAACAATTGAACTGACAAACTCTGGGGTACAAAAATTATCCTCTGCCCCTCCCTTAAAAAAAACAAAACACACACATTTATTTTTCAGCAGAGATGTTTTGTATACTATTATTATTCACTACTTTTTGTTCATCGTTAACGGTATAAAGCTTTACCTTGTAGTTTATGAATATCACCGCCCTGCTTTCACTTAATTCAGTCTTGTTGCACTAGGTTCCTCGGCATTACATAACATAACATTACATAATTGTTGCTTTAGGTCCAGCGGACTCTTTCGAGCCAAATCAAGACCGGACAACCCCCAATCCGCATAAAAGATCTGCTGAAACAACCCTAGTGGGAAAACTGAATGCCCTCCACCAGCCAGTCACTTTGCAATAAAGACATCCCACGCAGGTGACGGCTGAGGCTTCACCCCAACTAATCGAACCCCCGTTTACAAAAACAAAATAGAATACAAACATCATTATAAATTATCAACAAAACACATATATATAAAATGCCTACATTGCTAAATAATAACATCATATGAAGCCCTAGTGACCACCTGGCAGAAAGCGTCCAACATTCCCAAGCTGATCCAACAGACCCCATACACAAATAAGGAGTCTTGTCCCGGAAGAGTTTTCAAGAAAAAAGGTAGCTGACTGGTATAGCGAAGAAGACGATAGTATAGCAGATTGATAGAACAGAGCAGGAATGAGAAAGAGCAAATGAGAAAGACAGCGACAGTGGGAATTTAAAGCACTAAATTTCCAGAAAGTGGGGATACTATTTATACTAAAAAACCCGGCACCCCAACGGGGGTACTGTTGCCGCAGTGAATCGGTCATGCCTAAAAAGTCAAGACAGGTTTTCAACTGGGGCTTTTACTTTTCCCTTTATAGGTTAGAACAATCTTCAGTGGCAAGATTGCTCATGACCCCAAGGGGTCCTCGGCATTAGTACCATTTGTGAATTGTATCTTCTGGCAAAACAGTTCACTGCCTCTTTGAAGTCAATATCAACATCCCTGTGCACTTTCAGTAAAGCAAGTCCATTTAGTCTCTGTTGCCCCATTGTAGAGCGCAGGTAGTTTTTTCAGGTTGCGCAACTGACTGTTTGAACGCTCACACTCGGCAGTAGTGACAGGTAGGGTGCAAAAGTTCTAAAGCATGATGAACAGGTTGGGATAAAAAAAATCCCTGTCACAATGTTTCAGTGCTTCTGATGCCGTGGATGGGATGATAGCTGTCGCATTCTCAGCAGCACTTCGCCATTTGCAAACCCACCGTTGGTATTCTGCATCAAGGGTAGCGTTGTCTGGTAGGTCAGACTCCCACAACATTGCCAGCATCACTCCTTCTGGAACCTGCATGAAACCATCCTGGTTGTCTATTAAAGTGCTTGGCACCAGACATAGACCATCAACTGCTATACCAGCATTTTTGAACCTCGAGTCCAATTCGGTTGACAGGTGTTCCAAGAAAGGAATGGCAATGCTAATCTTGAAATATTCTTTTGGAGTGGCCGCAGGTTGGTTGTCACGGAGAGTCTGTCGGGGTGCTTGACGAGGAACAATAACACCAGTTGTCAAAGCATTTGCCATTTTGCTGACTTCTTCACTTGTAGTAGAGAAAATTGCTGATATTGAAAACGGTAGACTGTAAAAACTGACAGCAAATTAAAGTTTTCAAAACGCGACTGTGATGTGCACGATGTCGAAAACGGTCGGTCACTTTGATCTACGCTAAGGCTAACGATTATGACGCGTCGACAGGAAATGATGACGAAGGGACGAACTTCTCTCACTGATCAGAGGGTGATGATGATGATTATGATGATAAACACTTGTATTGCTTGATTCCATTTGAAGAAAAAAAAATCCTTTGATGCCCTGGCAAAAAAAAAACACTACTGTTGTTTGTAGATTATAGTCACACGACACTTTCGCATATAGGTGACTACTGGACCGACTTATACTGACACCAGCGGGCCAGTTGTTGGTAAAGGGGAAAATAATATGATCACACGTTGACCAATCCGGGATTCGAACCAGCGACCTTTCGGTTACTAGCAAGACGCTCTTTCCAACTGAGCTACCCGGCCCCTCAAACACTACTCATTATTGGAGGGGGCAATATATTAGGCTGCCCCCTCCAACATTTTTCTAGGGGGGGGGGGCATGGCCCCCCTGCCCCACCTGCTTCCGCCGCCTGTGATCTATAATTTTATTAAATTTAAGAGTTATTCTCAGTTTAGAGTCATGACACCCTTAAGAGTAGCAAGCAACTCCCTCTTAAATTGCATATTATTGTTATTTCATACCAGATAGGTCCGATATTGTTATATCAGTAGAAAGATCGTATTTCCGCGTTTAGGCTGATATATAATTTGTATATTATTCATTAGTCTTTCACGCATTATACTTAAAATAAAGATTAGCACAAAATTAGTCAGAGAGGCAAAATCACGTAGGCCTACGCAAGCAGCAGCGTAACAACGTTTTCGGTACGGCTGGCGGTCCGATATAAAAGCAGGATCGTGGTTAAAAATTAGGGCAATATCGTCCCTTATACGCTTATGTGTCCGGGGACGTTAATCTATTTTAACTAACTAAAATTAGGGTAATTTTAGGGCGAGGGGGCCGGGTAGCTCAGTTGGTAAGAGCGTCTTGCTAGTAACCAAAAGGTAGCTGGTTCGAATCCCGGATTGGTCAACGTGTGATCATATTATTTTCCCCTTTACCAACAACTGGCCCGCTGGTGTCAGTATAAATCGGTCCAGTAGTCACCTATATGCGAAAGTGTCGTGTGACTATATCTACAAACAACAACATTTTAGGGCACTCCCAACCACAATAGTCCCCTATGCGCATATGTGTCCGGGGACGTTAATCTATATTCAACTCATTTTAGGGATCGTGGTCAGTTTTACAGACCTAAGTCTCCTATACGCTATGTGTCCGGAGACGTTAGTCTACCTACGTAACGTAACGTTTTACAGATTTCGTCCCCTATATGCTAATGTGTTGGGGACGTTAACCTATCGTCGTTTTGCAGAGAGAAAGGGGGGGGGGGGGGGGGGGGTGGAGAGGGGAGAGATTCCAACGACGATACGATCGCTCGACCGCTGCTAAGCTGTTCTCTCCACGAGCACTGCCTTTGCTCACTGAATATGATGTTCTTCCAATAAAGACAGACTTTGAACGGTCTTCAACGGACTGGCGTTCGAGAGAGAGAGAGAGAGAGAGAGAGAGAGAGAGAGAGAGAGAGGGAGAGAGAATACGAATACGAGTGTTTATTCAGAAAGGGCCTAGACCCCTTAGAATGGGTGTGTGCAACATATTCACAAAAACCACAATACAATACAACAGTAGTGAAGTCAGAACATACATCAAAACAATATTGATTGATTGATTTATTGTTGCTTTAGGTCCAGCGGACTCTTCCGAGCCAAATCAGGACCGGACAACCCCCGATCCGCATAAAAGATCTGCCGAAACAACCCTAGTGGGAAAATTGAATGCCCTCCACCGGCCAGTCACCTTACAACAAAGAAATCCCACGCAGGGGACGGCTGAGGCCCTACCCCAACTACTCGAACCCCCGGTTACAAAAACAAAACAGAATACAAACATCATTACAAATTATCAACAAAACATATACATAATTATAAAATGCCTACATTGCCAAACAATAACATCATAGTGACCACCCGGCAGAAAGCGTCCAACACTCCCAAGCTGATCCAACAGACCTCCCACACAAACAAGGAGTCTGGTCCAGGAAGAGTTTTCAAGAAAAAAAGGTAGGTCATTGATCTAGCGAAGAAGAGCAATAGAGAATACTATTTATACTGAAACCCCCGGCACTCCAACGGGGGGGGGAACTGTTGCCGCAGTGAATCAATCTTGCCTATAAAGGAAAGACAGGTTTTCAACTGGGGCTTTCACTTTTCCCTTTATAGGTTAGAACAATCTACAGTGGCAAGATTTCTCATGACCCCAAGGGGTATCAAAACAATAAAATATCTCAAATCTTCAAAACATACATACATCAAAACAAAACAGTTTCTCTATCCTTGAATGCTCTGTACAAAAATACACAAAGTTTCTTTACAACATTTTCATTATTTGATGACAACAATAAAGACAACCTGAATGCTTTTGGGGTTCTATGGTATTTTGGGGCAATACATTCTCTAAGCAGATCATCAAAATAAGGACAACAGAGTAAAAAATGCAACTTATTTTCTTCGGTTTGATTACATAATTTGCTTTTTTTTCGAGTACGCAACTCCAATATCTATAAAAATGAATAGCCAAATCAGAAATACCAAATCTGAGCTTAGTCATTAACTACAGAGAGTGTCTATTCATATTCAATTTCAAATACAAAGGCACATCATGTGACATATTACAAAAGGATCTGTATAACTCAAACCGTTCCCTCGTGTTTACATGATCATTCCATTCTTGCCACCTACAGTCTATCAATCGTTCTTTAAAAACACGCATAAACCATTTCACATTACCCACTCCCTGATTCATCTATACATACCCAAATCCAAACTGAAACAAACATACTCGTACGTTCATCACCCACGTCTTTTCCCTCTATTATCCAATGCATACAACATGTTATAAGCTTTCTTAGGCAATCTGCAAGCAACCATTTGTAATAACTTAAACCAGTAACATATGCAACTTACAACAGAATTAATGGTAATAGGGTATCTATTTAACTCGTTATATACAAGATCATTTGGAGTACGCATGTCCACAACCAATTTTTTTTCAGGGCCAACAAATGTATTTTTCACAATGAACAGCTGCTTTTTCCAAACCCCAAATTTCATAACCATATTGCATAATTGGCTGGATCTGTGCACAAAAAGTTTCAAATAAACGTCTAACGAATGATTATTATACATACGAAGTCTCTGCATTATACACAAAAGTGCCTTTTTTGCTTTACTGGTAATATCTCTACATGCTGTAACAAAACGTTCGTAAAAAAATAAATACCTAAATATTTATATGCATTAACTATAGGCATAACACTACCATCGAGAAACCACTTTTCCCTAGCACCTAAATAACCCCCTTTTCTGAACTAAACAATATTAATTTTATCCATATTCACCTTTAAACTAAGAGAGGAAGCGGCTCTATGTAAACTATTCAATTCAATTCAGTTCAATTCCATACAACTTTATTTATCCACATAGGGCAATTGCAAGATTTAGAAGCAGCTCATATTATTAAAATAAATAAATAAATAAATAAAGAAGTTTAAAAAACAGTGAAATTTAAAAGTTTATCACACGATTTCATAAGCACATGTCCTACCATACAAACATAAACCAAACACACACACACACACACACACCCACACGCACACCCACACACACACACACAAACATACAAACACACCACGCACATCATGAACACTCACCGCCGACAGTTAAACAGTTAAATCAAATAAAAACATGAAGGTAAGAAAGTAAGGTAAGAATATCATCAATGAATCATCAAATCAATCGGTCGTTAAACAATCAATCAATCCCTTAATCGGGCCATCGTCGAGCGTTTATTTTTTTAAATAAATAAATAAATAGATAAAAAAAATTTGCATTAGAGCGACGGGGAAGGTGTTAAAGCGGAGATGATCGCATCAAGTTTAGCAGTCGAATTGCGCAAGGAAAAAAACTTTGGGAGCGGTCATTACCCTTACAGGCCGGTAAGGCAAAACGGCGCCCGGTTAGTAGCACTAGGAATTTGCCCGCCAGAACATGCTCTGGTCTACAAATAATTCCGTTTGCCTTCTTGACGATTTGCCGATCACAGAAATAACCCAGGTCTCTCTGCCTGACACTGATGATATTTGAACAGACATTGACAATGCTGGACAAGCTATTCCTATCCCTCACAGTCAGACTGTGGAACCAACAAACAAACGAAAAGGTCAGCAAGCTCTCAATGAAAGATTGATAAAACAAGCTGAGAATCTTAGAATCCACAGAGAAAGACTTCAGTTTCCGGAGAAGGTACAATCGCTGTTGGCCCCGTTTGACAATGCACTGTGTGTTCACATCCCATTTAAGCTTGCTGTCAAAAACTGTGCCCAAATACTTATATGTGTCAACAATCTCGACATCTTCATTATGAATAACACTTGACTGGACCACCTCTTTGACTCTCCTAAAGTCAAAAAGCATCTATTTCGTTTTAGTAACATTCATATCCAAAAAATTCTCATCGCACCAATCGACGAAGTCCGTGAGGGCAAAATCATGATCTCCGCCTGGTCCTTGAAATAAAGACAACAAAGCCGAGTTATTGGAAAATTTTATCAGAAAACTATTTTCAGCAGTGCTTCTAC
Source organism: Oncomelania hupensis (assembly GCA_036898135.1). Classification (NCBI taxonomy): domain Eukaryota; kingdom Metazoa; phylum Mollusca; class Gastropoda; order Littorinimorpha; family Pomatiopsidae; genus Oncomelania; species Oncomelania hupensis. Next base: position 47,265,213 of record CM072524.1, read on the forward strand.
AGCTGTCAGTGTACATAATAAAAAATAATGGCGACAGAACACAACCCTATGGAGAACCTGTGGAAGTAACCAGAGTATCTGACAAAGAACCATTGACACAGACTCTCTGTTGTCTATTAGTAAAAAAATTTAAAGTCCAGAGTACAAGTCGATGACTGAGTTTAAAATCAGAAACAAGTTTATCAACCAGAATATGAGGCTGCATAGTGTTAAACGCAGAGGAGAAATCTGCAAAAAGCAGTCTGGCATGCGCCTTAGGCTTCTCCAAAAGGGTATACAGAGTGTTCAAGATAAACAGCTTGGCATCCTCCACCCCCCTCCCAGCCCTATACGCAAAGTGAAGGGGATCAAGAGCGGCACCAGTTATGGGGCGCCATGTGTCCATTTATTCTATGTGACTATTCTATACATAGAATAAATTATATGCACATAGAAAGCATTCTATGCACACAAAAAGCATTCATTAGTTGAAATTCCATTTATAATTCTATGTATAGAATAACATTTTATAATAGAGAATAAGATTCTATGTATGTAATACAATTCTATATTATAGAATGCACTTGTATGCATAGAATTATATTCCATAACATAGAATGAATTCTATTACAAAGAATGAATTCTATTACAAAGAATGAATTCTATAACATAGAATTTATTCTATGTGCATACAATTCATTCTATAACATAGAATGAATTCTTTAACATAAAATAAATTACATGACATAAAATGAATTCTATGTGCATATAATAAATTGTATAACATAGAACGAATTCTATAATAAAGAATGAATTCTATATGCATAGAATGAATTTTATAGCATAGAATGAATTCTATAGGCATAGAATGAATAGTATAACATAGAATGAATAAGATGACATAGAATGAATTCTATGACATAGAATGAATTCTATAACATAGAATGAATTCTTTAACATAAAATAAATTACATGACATAAAATGAATTCTATGTGCATATAATAAATAGTATAACATAGAATGAATTCTATGACATAGAATTTATTCTATAGCATAGAATGAATTCTATAGCATAGAATGAATTCTATAGCATAGAATGAATTCTATGTTACAGAATGAATTCTATGTCATAGAATTCATTCTATGCTATAGAATTCATTCTATGCTATAGAATTCATTCTATGCTATAGAATAAATTCTATGTCATAGAATTCATTCTTTGCTATAGAATTCATTCTATGTTATAGAATTCATTCTATGTCATAGAATTCATTCTATGTTATACTATTTATTCTATGCTATAGAATTCATTTCTATGTCATAGAATTCATTCTATGTCATAAACTTCATTCTATGTTATAGAATGAAATCAATACATACACTTTTTTTTTTAAAATAGTAAAAACTGGGGCACTGTCGAGGTATAGAGAACATTTTTTATGGCATGGGACTGTATTGCAGAGAGATATACACATTGCCACATCCCATCACCACACCACATCATTCTACATCACACTGCACCACAAATGTGATGGGTTGGTGTGGTGGAGTGATTAGGTTATGTGATGATGTGGTCTGATTCACTCGCTTTTAAGGCATAATAGAACTGTATTGCAGATACATACATGCACATTACCACATCACATCACCACACTACATCACTCTAAATCACACCACACTACACCACAAATGTGATGGGGGGGAGGGGTAGGGTGATTAGATTATGTGATGTGATTCACTGATGCCATGATATGTGCTGTATGCTGCAATGTGAAGATGTGCTGCTGCTGTGATGTCGGCTGATGTGATGTGATGATTTGTTGATGTGATGTGATTTTATGTGGTGGTGCGTTTTCACGATGATGGTGATGAAGCAATGTGATGCAGTGATGTGATGTGATGATGTGATCGATGTGGTGATGATGCGATGTGGTGATGTGTCATACAATATCTTTTTTAAATTCTAAATTTCGTTACAATTTATTAGTTGTGTTTTTTAATTTTATGTGAGTGAAATGAATTATATGTATATAGAATTAGTTGTATAACACAGCAAGAATTGTATGACATAAAATACCTTTTTTTAACATAAAATTGATTTTATTCGCAACACTGAATACATTCTATTGTCATAGAATTATTTTTTAACATTTAGTGCACATAGAATGCATTCTATGTTATAGAATGTTCATTCTATAACATAGAATGTTCATTCTATAACATAGGATCCAATCTATAACATAGAATGTTCATTCTATAACATAGAATGGTCATTCTATAACGTAGAATTCATTCTATAACATAGAATGGTCATTCTATAACATAGAATCCATTCTATAACTTAGAATGTTCATTGTATAACATAGAATCCATTCTATAACATAGAATGTGCATTCTTTAACATAGAATGCATTCTATAATATAGAATGTTCATTCTGTAACATAGAATCCATTCTATAACATAGAATGTGCATTCTTTAACATAGAATGCATTCTATAATATAGAATGTTCATTCTATAACACAGAATCCATTCTATAACATAGAATGTGCATTCTTTAACATAGAATGCATTCTATAATATAGAATGTTCATTCTATGCGCAACTAGGTCATTCTTTGTGAAACGAGGCTTTGAGGAATAAAGGGACATGTGCACGCGCGCGAGAACTGAAGAAATGGCTGACGTGCCAAGCGTTCTGCGGGCTTTATCAGACATTAGAACAGGCTCAAATCGCACGATACCGAGTCGATTGCAAATCGGACCGCAGGCAAGCAGTAGTTCTGACGTCATCACGTAGCATTCGGGATCGGATCGCAAACAAAATCGTTGCACAATCGGCATGTGTGGCGGGGCCTTTAGGTTTCTTGATGTAGACGACTTCGAAGTAGTGAGTAGATCGTGTAGCAATAAAAATAATTGACGTCACACCCTCCCCTCCCCCCCTCCTCCGCCCCTGCGTGCTACCTTTTTCATTACAATGTGCTGAGGTTCTGTAAGGGTTTATAGTGACAAAATCTAATTAAATAATCAGCTCTTTTTGCTCAATACCGAAGAAATAACCGTACTGTACACTCATAAAAAGCAATAATTAATATAATTAAAGGTCGAATATTGCGATACAACTCTGAGACATAATAATTATTGCCAAAAAAACTATTTCACCCCAGGCGTCCCCCCATAACCTATTTTCAGCTAAATAGCTCTGTTGAGAATTTGGCCTCCCTTTGTAAGAACACCCACATTTATGTATAGTTTCTTCCGTTAATAAAATGGATAGCATAATAGCATTAGGAACGTACGTCAGCCATTGATGTAGAGTGATGTGGTGTGGTGATGGGATGTGGCAATGTGTATCTCTCTGCAATACAGTCCCATGCCATACAAAATGTTCTCTATACCTTGACAGTGCCCCAGTTTTTACTATTTAAAAAAAGGTTTTTATATTGATTTCATTCTATAACATAGAATGAATTCTATGACATAGAATGCATTCTATGACATAGAATGAATTCTATGACATAGAATGAATTCTATAGCATAGAATGAATAGTATAACATAGAATGAATAAGATGACATAGAATGAATTCTATGACATAGAATGAATTCTATAACATAGAATGAATTCTATGACATAGAATGAATTCTATTACATAGAATTTATTCTATAGCATAGAATGAATTCTATAACATAGAATAAATTCTATAGCATAGAATGAATTCTATGACATAAAATTCATTCTGTAACATAGAATTCATTCTATGCTATAGAATAAATTCTATGTCATAGAATTCATTCTATGCTATAGAATTCATTCTATGTTATAGAATTCATTCTATGTCATAGAATTCATTCTATGTAATCTTATTCATTCTATGTTATACTATTCATTCTTTGCCTATAGAATTCTTTCTATGTCATAGAATGAAATCTATGTCATAGAATTCATTCTATGCTATAAAATTCATTCTATGCATATAGAATTCATTATTTATTATAGAATTCATTCTATGTTATTCAATTTATTCTATGCACATAGAATTAATTCTATGTCATGCAATTTATTTTATGTTAAAGAATTCATTCTATGTTATAGAATTCATTCTTTGTAATAGAATTCTTTCTATGTTATAGAATATAGTTCTATGCATACAAGTGCATTCTATAATATAGAATTGTATTACATACATAGAATCTTATTCTCTATTATAAAATGTTATTCTATACATAGAATTTTATTATGGACATAGAATTTTACACTTTATTATAGAATGTTATTCTATACAAAGAATTTTATTCTATGACTTACAATATTGGTTTCTTTTTTTATAAATGGAATTTCAACTAATGAATGCTTTTTGTGTGCATAGAATGCTTTCTATGTGCATAGAATTTATTCTATGTATAGAATGGTCACATAGAATTAATGGACACATGGCGTTCCATACCAGTCGCAGTAAGAATGAGGGTTTTAATGATTTTCTCCAAGGTTTTCATAACAAGAGATGTGAGAGCGACAGGCTTAAAATCATTGGGTTGTTTGGGGGTGGGTTCCTTGGGTAGAGGCACGACATTAGAAATTTTCCAAATATCAGGAATCTGACCAGAATTTACAGACTGCTGGAAAAGGGGCTGAAAGACGCCTCCAAGTTGATCAGCACAATAACGCAGTGTTTTACCACAAATTCCATCAGGGCCAGGAGCTTTACTAACATTTATAGACTTAAACAGTCTAGTGGCACTCTCCTGAGAAATCTCAATATCATGCATTGGGTATAGGACAAGTGAGTGTCTAAAATCCGAAACATTAGCAGAAAAATCAAGCCTCTCAAAACGATTATAAAAAGCATTTAAAACATTGGGTACATCCCTGTCCCTCACGCCCTCAAGTTTGACAGTACTTTTTCTAAAAGAGTCCACTTTCTGATTGACAGACGACATAGTCTTAATCCCTTGCCAGGCAGCCCGAAGGTCACCTCCACTGTACTTCGCTTCTATTTTATCTTTATTTTATCTCTTATCCTTTCTAATGCAGTCACGAACTTCCCTATTAATTATCTTTTTCTCATGGCTAGTCCCTTCAAAAAATACACGCTTCACAGATTTTAACTCCTTCGTAATCCAAGGTTTATTATTAGGAAAAACAACAGTTTCAACTTTCTTTCACTGGGATGACAGAATCAACAGAAAAAGAGATGTAGGATGAAATGACGTCAGCTAATTCATTCATAGATTCACACGCATTCTGAAAAACAGTCCAATCCGTGCAATCAAAACAACCCTGCAGACACTCAGTACTATCGGCTGTCCAACGCTTCACAGACCTCACAACGCGAGTCATTCATTTCATTCATTTCATTATTTAAATTAACGTCCCCGGACACATTGCGTATAGGGGACAAGTCGCGAGTCAAGCGATGAAACACAGGCTTATACACAGGCGCCAGATAAACACTATTATGATAGGATTTCCCAAACGATGGCATAGGCTTAGATTTGTATGCACCAGGCACAGTCCCATAGCACAAGTCGATCATAGTGTTCTTCTGTGTTGTAGCACAAGTCACATACTGTACGTAGTTTTTCAGGGTCCTATTCAATTGACAGTGGTTCAAGTCACCAAGAATAAACTTTGGGGAGCCAGGAGTTGCGTTTGTAATCCTACAACTGTTTCAGATAACAGAACAATATCATCAGCGAGCAACATAATAAACAATTCGAAAGAATCCGGAAAAAATGTTACACCTTGTCTTCCATTTTTATCACTTCCAACTCCAGTTCATTAATGAAAATGAAAAAAGAATCGGACTACTTATGTCCCCTTGCTTCACTCCTAATGAACAATTTAAATAATCTGTAAGTCTGGCACCACATCTAATACGAGTTTTAACACTCACATACATACTTTTTACACAACGGAAAAGTTTTCCCTTAATTCCATTCTTCAATAAGACAGGCCATAGCAAGTTCATATTAATAGAATCAAAACATTTTTCAAAGTCAATGAAGGCTACATAAAGTTTACGATTATAACAAAACTGTTTCTGAACGCAAGCTAACAAAGTGAAAATGTGATCAATAGTGGAGTAACCTTTCTTAAAGCCTGCTTGATGTTCGCCAGTTATATTGTTTTCCTGTAGGCGTCTATTAATAATTGTACCAAAAACTTTACTGCTTACATCAGATAAACTGATACCACGGTAGTTATCAGGCTTGTTGACATCACCTTTCTTATAAAGAGGTAGTATGACAGATTCTGTCCAGTTTTCAGGATAAATACCTTTTTCAAAGAGCACATTAAAAAATCTGACGAAAAAGGAAACAATAAATTCAGAGGAATACTTTAACAGTTCAGCAATGATACTATCAGGCCCCGCAGCTTTCTTCACTTTTAACCTTCGCAGTGCTAACAGAACTTTTTATTTAGTAATAGGTTGGTTATAAAACATATCTTTTAACGCAGTATCACCAGCATCATCACCTACAGGTGGAAACACGTCATTAGTTTTTAATAACAGTTTAAAATGCTTTAACCAGTCTTCTATTGTAATTTGATTTCTAATTATCTTTCTTTTAGGAACAGCACTATGCAAATTTTCCCAAAACTCCTGCTGCCTATGAATAGAAGCTACAAGTTTATTTATCACATCAACATTGAACTGCTGTTTCTTACGAAACAAAAGATTCTTATGCTACCATCTTACCTTACAATAATTTGCTTTATCATCATGACGTAAAGTACGACGGAATTTCTTTAACAGTTTTTTTCACTAATCTTCTGGAAGTTTTACATTCATTATCAAACCAGTCGTAATTTCTTCTTCCGCCTAACACAACCCTTTTCTTCATACACATTGCTACATCTACCACACACTGGTTAAACCTGTCTAATGCCATAATGATATTTATGTCAACATCAAACAACTGTATAGCACTTTCTAACATCATACGTGCATTATCAGAATCTATAGCTTCTTTAAACTGTTCCACATTATCAGGCTTCCAAGTAAACTTTTCAATGACAACAACATTATCAGAAACCAAAACTTCAGCATTTTTATCTTGCATAAATTTAACAGAAAGATTTAGATTTTTTTTTTTAGATTTTAATGCTTTATTGTCCCTTTTTATCGAGAAATTCTGGGCCGCCTCCCCTGTGGAAGGCGTAGTCGCAGCCTGTGGCGCGCCCAAACCCAACCTACCTAACATTAGTTGTGATTTTTGAAATTTAGAAATTCTTTAAATTTTTGATTTTTTTTTTGGAAATTTTGCTGGGGGAGCAAACCGGAGTACCCGGAGAAAACCCCCGAGACGTTGCCCGAGTCGAAAGTAAATAATATTCGGAGAAACATAACGCCCCGATGCAGGATCGAACCCACACCTGTCAGGCGCCATTGGTTTCTGGCCTGTGGACAAGGCAAGTTAGTCCCGCCTTAGCCCACTTGGCCACAACGCTCGCTCGAAAGGGTAACAGGCATGTGATTAGGTTCAATACGATCCAAAACAGATAATACACAATCATCCCATAGAGAAACAAGAAGATCACTTGACATTAAAAAAAATAATCATTTACACTGCATCCAGAATCACAAAAGTACGTGTAGCAACCATCAAGGTCACCATGGCACATACCATTCAAATACACAAATTTAAAGCAGTACACATATTTAACAGTGACTTTCCAAATCCATTAAAAAATGTATCTTGAGAATGTCTAAGAGTGCTAACATTATCCCTTAAATGCATAGTATCAAAGAAATCATTATCAGCTGTAACAGTTTGTGACACGTTAGCAGTTCTACCGTTCAGATCACCAGGCAGAATAACAATATAATCATTATCTACTAAAGCATTATCAAACAAACAATTTGTGAAGCATAACAATACCACCCCCCTCAACCCCCACATGGGCATAGTATCTAGAACCTTCAGATGGTACATATGCACAAACATAAAATACATCTTTTGACAATCCAAACAAACTTTTATCAATAATAAACAACAAAAAATTGCCAAGAGTTTACATTCACTCGCGTGATATAAGGCATTATTTCATCTTTTATCAAACACACCACCCCACCCGACGGTCTACCAATATTTGACAACTTCTTGGAAGGTTGACAAAAAACATTAAAACCTGAAAAAATGCTAGAACTCAAAGTCTCAACAAATGTTTCCACCAAACACACAAAATCAAACGACGACACAAAAGAAAGAAAATCTTACATCTTGTTCATCAAACCATTGACATTTCAGTGCATAAACAAAAAAGGCTTTTTATTATTATCTGGCACAAATACATCAGAAACATTATCAACATTAATTTCATCATTAACTCCCTCATCCTTAGAATAATGTTCACTTTCATTATCACTAACATCCGACACAGGTGCACCAAAAGTGATTCACAAAAAGGAATGCTACTATTATTAACAAATATTGGCCTATCCTTGACCTCGTTTGAATTCATAAATGCATGCGATGTAAACAAATAATTAGTTTTACTAAAGCCGATACTACGAGGCGAGTTTTCAAAACCAGCACGTGCATAATTACTTTCTATGCCTTTACAACGCTCAAGGTCACAGTTACAAATGCCCTGGCTAGACACGTCATCCTTCTCTTTATCTGTCACAAATGATTCACAATGGGAACAAACGAAATTATCAGTACACACGCACTTACATTGCACCAAACCAGATCAGCCTAATTTGTTTATAAAACGATAATCCAAACCCAAAGGATGTACACTTTGATCATGATCAAAACCAGGGCGGCCACATCGTTATTGACCTTCAGTGACCAAGCTTTCCCCATTATCACACAGAAAAAATTTCTTCCCGTCATAAGAATATTATCATAGACCATTGACACTTTCTGATTTGGAACTTTCTTTGCTTTGATCCCTTTCATCAGTTTTGACAATTTCTTTCTTGTTTCTCTTACGCCCACAGAGAAGTCTTCCCCAATGAAAACATCACTTCCTATCAACTTTTTCTTTGCTTTCAAAATCTTCATTTTGTCCTTGTAGAAAGTGCATCTGGCAATCAATGGTGCATTAGGTTTATTGCAAAGCCTATGCACACGATCAAATTCCACATCTTCAGTTATCTCTAGTTTGTCCGTCAACAGTTCTTTCAAATTTGACTCACTATCGGCATTCGTCTCCCCCCTCCGTCTCTCCATGCCATAGAAAATCATATTGTTACGCTTTGATCGACCTTCCAGATCATCCGTCTTTTTTTTTCTTTTTTTTTTGAGATTGTTCAATTTATTGCACAAAGAGACATTCTCACCTTTCAGTGCCTGATTTTCTGTACGTAAGAGAGAGAGAGAGAGAGAAAGAGAGAGAGAGAGAGAGAGAGAGAGAGAGAGAGAGAGAGAGAGAGAGAGAGACTTCTTCACCCTACTTCCTCAATCACTTCGATTCTCTCCAACCACCACCACCCCACCACTACAAAATTATGTCTTTTTGTTTTGATTGGTTAGGAAATGGAGAGGTGATTCACCGGGCGGATGTACAGGGAGGGGGAAATGGAATCATCGGCAGGTTTGAGTTAGGGCACTGTCTATCCTGCAGTGGACAGCTGGTCAAGAAGGCCCAGGTCAAGCTCGACAGGTTTTGGGACGTGGTGGAGGACAGTTATGCCAAGAAGAACAACAGCAAAGACAAAAAATTCACGTATGTTTCAGTGATGATTATTTTGCATAAACATGTGCGTATATAATAATGACTTAATACTAATTTTAAAAAAATATAATAATAATAATAATAATAATAATAATAATAATAATAATAATAATAATAATAATAATAATAATAATATTATTATTATTATTATTATTATTATTATTATTATTATTATTATTATTATTATTATTATTATTATGAACACGTTAAAGCTCAATTCCAAACTAAACATTGTGCTCAAAGTGCTCACATGCATACTCTCACATAAGCACTCGCAGAATACAATAAAACATAGAGCAATAAAAATACAGGTACTACACTACATACATCTAACACATGCACGCACACAAACACACACAAAATCAGCTTAAGCAGTCACAACAGTAAGAGAAATTTGTACATGTACACACATGTACAGTACAATTAAACAAAAGTATAATGTTATCATATGAAGTCAAAGAAGTAAGAAAAATTAACACGCACACAAACATGGCTTAATAGAATAAAATACAGTATAGAATCACAGGCGCTTGTATCAGGACACGCGAGCGAGCGCCTATGCCTGTGACGCGTCTCCCTTTGGTTATCTATAATACATAACCAAAGGGAGACGCGTCACAGGCATAGGCGCTCGCTCGCGTGTCCTGATACAAGCGCCTGTGTATAGAGTAAACAAAATTAAAATACATTGACAGAAATTAACCCTGACACTCTGACTGACTGAGCCAGTAAAAGTAAACCAAACCAATAAGACCAATAATAATAATAATAATAATAATAATACTGGATGTTGTATAAAAGCTTGTCCCCAAATAGGGCTCAGAGCGCGGCGATCTGTAACACCGTACACTCTCACATGTTTCACCCACATTTACACACACAACAGACACATCTGTCACTCAAACATGGGGTGTAAAGGCAGGGGGATCACAGTTAGAAGACAGAGGAAATCCGATTTATATTTTTTTAAATTTTAGATTGACTGCCTCTGTTACACTCAAATCGATGTTGGTGGGTTTTTTTTTTTTTATCAGTATATGATTCAGCCCCAATGCTGAATTCCTGATAAGGTGTAACTCAGATTCGTTTATCCACGCAGCCTGCTCACTCAGTAACAAGACACGGAGTCGACGTATGATGTTTTCCACTTTTATTCAGCACACATCAACAACTGCATACAATCACCTTTTCACTCTCAACTTTTTACTTTCCAACTCACTATCAACTACCATCTAAAACAGTGCGGCATATAAAATATATAGTCTCTCTCTCTTCCCGAACAATTTAGAACACGGTAGACTAGAATGACGCACTACAGCCAATCAAAATAAAGATCGTCATCACTGACTTACGTCATACTTCTCTCTACACATACCCGGAACGTTCTCTTACTTCGACATTTATCGGGAAATTTCCATCGACAGTAAATAAGTAGATCTAGAGAATTCTCCAATAATATCGACTAACGAAAATTATCAACGTTATACAAAGCCTCTCCTAACAACAATGCAAACTCAAATCAAAGGTAAATAAACTCCATTATTGAATACTTTGCAAATCGAAACGATTAGATTTTTCAGACATACTACCATTCGCGTTTCAACGTAACATAACCCCCCACTCAAGAAGAAATTTACCCAATTTCTGTCAACAACGTTGAAACGTAATGCACAAAGTCTTAATTCTGGACTTTCTGAATACTGTCATTGAGCTCAGTCCATTCACACAGAGTCAATATTCTTCTATCCGCAAGTCTATCTGGATATTGTCAATGTTCACATTTCATCCACATAGTCAATGTTCTTTACTCACACACTCTGCTGAGGAAGTCCGCACCAACATTGTCTGATCCTTTAATAGATTCTACTCGCATGTTAAAGTTCTGCAAGTACATAGCCCATCTCATGATCCGACTTTTCACAAACTTGGCAGAGTTCAAGTAGGTTAGTGGCTTGTGATCAGTCTGTAGCACGAACTTCACTCCTTGTAGGTATAGTTCGAACTTCCGGATTCCCCAAATGATGGCGAGGCACTCTTTCTCCATGGTCGAATAATTCTTCTCGGCCCTCGACAGTTTTTTGCTGGCGTAACTGACCGGAAATAGTTTCCCTTCGTGTTCCTGTATCAGTATGGCGCCGATGCCTTCGTCCGCTGCGTTTGTCCTTAAGACGAATTCCTTGGAAGTATCGGGCAGTCGTAGCACCGGATCCTTCGAAAGGAGGTCGCGCACAGTCTGGCATGCCCTCTCCTGAGACGGTCCCCACTGCACTTGGTTTGGACAGCCTTTCCGCACCAGGTCCGACAAAGGTGCTGTGATGGCGGAGTAGTTTGGTACAAACTCCCTGTAATATCCAGCCAACCCCAGGAAAGATCGCACCTGCTTCTTGGTTTGGGGACGTGGAGCGTTCAGAATCTTGGTGACGTTTTCTAGTAGAAGCCCCTTTTGTCCTTCTTTCAGCGAATGGCCGATAAAGTCGACGTTCTCAGTTCCCAGAATGCACTTACTGGGTCTCACGGTCAGGTTAGCTTCTGTTAGACGGTTAAACAGCTCCCTCAAGGTCTGCAGATGCTCTTCCCAGGTGTGGGTGTGGACTAGCAGGTCGTCCCAGTAACACACGACGTTGTCCATCCCTTTGAGCATCTTCCTCATTCCTCTCTTCAGGGTAGCTCCGCTGTTGACCATGCCAAAGGGCATCCTTAGGCACTCGTACGTCCCATCAGAGTTATGAAAGCAGTCTTTGGTATGTCCTGTTGACGCACGGGGACTTGCCAATAACCCTTGCTGAGGTCAATCTTTGAGAAGATTCTACTCCCCGATAGTTGGCGGAAGAGGTCTGCTGCGGTAGGCATCGGCTCAGGGTCGAAGACGGTGATCTTATTAACCTTCCTGTAGTCGATGCATACTCTGTTGCTCCCGTCCTTCTTCTTCACGACCACGACAGGGGACGCGTAGGGGGAACTGGACTCCCTGATGATGCCCATCTTCAGCATCTCATCGATGTCTTTCTCCAAGGATTCGCGGGCCTTGAAAGGGATCGGGAACGGTTTCGATCGAACGGGAATATTTGAAGTGAGGTGGACTTCATGTTCGACCAAAGTCGTAGAGCCTGGGACATCACTGAAGCTATGGGGAAATTCGCCCATAAGGTCCTTGAGCTCCAACTTTTGACCTTCCGTCAAGCCTGGTTTAAGCTTAACATCATCGATGCCTTCTTTGCTGTGGAAGTCTCCAAGTTCCAACAGTTCCTCGCTGTTAAAGCTGTTATCGATCTCAGCTGCTGTTGCTGCATGCACAGTCTCTGATGGCCTTTCCACGTACAGCTTAAAGAGGTTGGCGTGGTATATCTTGGAATGCTGACCGACCTTCACCTTGTAGTCGTTGATCCCCACCACGGTCTCCACTTCGTACGGGCCTTTCCACTGCATCAGCAACTTATTATGATCAGTAGGTAGCAGCACCAGCACTTTGTTGCCAGGTTTGAACTTCCTGTTCACGGCCCTACGATCATAGTAGTGCTTTCCACAGTCATGGGACTTCTTCAGGTTTTCTCTGGCTATCTCGAGAGTCTGCTCCAGCTTCTCTCGTAGCTCAAACACGTACTGGTAACTGTTCTTCACCTCTGGGGTGTCCCCTTCCTTCGTCCACAGTTCTTTCAGGATGTGCATCGGCCCTCGGATGGTTCTTCCGTACAGCAGCTCGAACGGAGAAAAGCCGGTGGACTCCTGCGGTACTTCTCTGTAGGCGAAAAGTAAGGCGTTGATATAGCGATGCCATTGTCTGGACTGCTCGCTGCACAGTTTCTTCAGGGTGGACTTCAGCGTAGCATTGAACTTCTCGACAAGCCCGTTGCACATCGGATGGTAGGGTGTCGTAGTCAAATGCCGCATGCTCAGCAGTCTGTTGCCCTCTTTCATGCAGTCAGAGACGAACTGCGTCCCGAGGTCTGTCAGAATTTCTTCAGGCACTCCAAGTCTACTGAACATGTCCACCAGTGCCTCTGCTACAGTTTCAGTGTCAATCTTCTTCAGTGGCACTGCTTCTGGGTACCGAGTTGCATAGTCCACTAAAGTCAGTACCCATCGATGACCTTCTTCACTCGGAGGTCTTATTTCGCCGATTAAGTCTAAGGCCACCCTCTTGAAAGGTCGGTCGATCAAAGGCATCCTCTGCATAGGTACTTTCGGGACCCTTCCTCGAGGTATGGTCTTCTGGCAAATGTCACATGATCGGCAGAAACGGCTGACGTCCGCATGAAGTCCTGGCCAGTAGAATACCGCCTGGATTCTGTCTGACGTCTTCTTGATGCCCAGGTGACCTCCCATGATTGAGTCATGCGCTACTTCCATCACCTGGCGCCTTAGGGGTAACGGTACCAGTACTTGACGTAGTGTAACTGTGTACTGCTAGTGCTAGTGTAACTGTGTACTGCTCAGAGCTTTTCACACAACTGACCTAGACTTGGCTTGGACTGAATCAGCCAGAACTGGTTCTAAACCTCTACCTGTGTCCTGATTGGCTCAAACAATCTAAGTGGCTATAAAGTTCAAAACTCGATCGTAGGCCGCGATGATGTCACTAAACGGCTCGCGTCAGCTCGCAGTGTGTGTGTACACATCAGTTATACCTTAATCGTCTGCTATAGACTACAGTAACCTTCTAAGTTTTACTACTGCTAAACAAGCAAAAGTTCAAATAGTGAGGGGTAAACGGGTCTGTTTGTTACACCTTAGGCTCTGGATTTGGTGTCAAGCCTCTGTAGAAGCTGTTCAAGTTCTTGTTCCTCTCAAGCCAATCCATTAATGTCATCTGCAAAACGTAGCTTGGAGATTGCTCTACCCCCTATGCTGACTGTGCCTTGGTGATCTGCAAGGGCATCTGACATGATGCGCTCTAGAAAGATGTTAAAGAGTGTTGGAGAGAGTAGTCATCATTGACGCATACGGATTGTTGTTCTCGACCAGTTCCCGATGGCGCTGTTGCGGAGGACTGTACTGGTAGCCTTGTCAAACAGGCTTTTGATGACTTCAATAATTTTAGGGCTGATGTTGTACACTCTCATGGTTGCCCACAGAGCTGCATGCCAGACTCGATCAAAGGCTGTCTTGAAGTCTACAAACACATGATATAAATGTTGTTGATGCTGTAAGTATTTCTTGCAGATTATTCTGAGGTTGAAAATCTGTTCAGTGGTACTTCGCACTGCCATGAATCCTGCTGGTTCTTCAGCTATGATTTGTTGAGCTTGGTGTTTCAATCTGTTGAGTATATTTTCAGGAGGACCTTGCTGGGATGGTTGATGAGGCTGATGGTGCGGTAATTTTCACACTCCTGAAGGTTACTCATTTTGGGAAGAGTGATGACAAGCCCCTGGTTCCATGGTGTAGGCCACTCCCCACTCTGCCAGACCTTGTTTATGTTACAGTTAATGGTGATGGCGTCAATCATCGCTTCCGCTCCGGCTTGCAGCAATTCTGCGGGTATGTTGTCCACTCCCGCTGTCTTCCCCTTCTTTAGTGATTGCATTGCTGCCTCAACTTCTTCTCGGAGAATTGGGAAGGTTTCTTCCTCTTCTCTGATGGGGGCATGCTAGAACTGAAGGGTCTCCGTTTGGTATGTGGTTGTAAAGGGCAGAGCAGTACTCTGTCCATCTATCCGAGACTTCTTGTTCTCCTCTAAGGCATATGACAGGCATGCTTTGAATCGTGGAGACTTTGGGCTGTTTTACACTTGTCAGCCGCTTCACAGTCTGGTAGGCCTTCTTGCTGTTCTGCTTCTTCTTCTTTCATTTGGGGCTGCCAACCTCAACTTATTGAGGACGCTGCAGCCAACATTAGGGGAGATGGTACCTCGCGCTTATAAAACTACGGCACAAAAAAAAAAAGAAAAAAAAAGGGGGGGGGGGGTTAGGATTGGGGGTAGAGTGGCGGGTGGGGGAGGTAGGAGGAAGACCACATGGGCAGGGAGCTTGTTCCACTCGTTGATTGTTCGAGGGAAGAATGACTGTTGTCGGTAGAGGATGGGAGTTGGAAAGTCAGGGGGTGCTTCTGACGTGTGGTCCTGCGCTGAGGATTTGGGTTTGGTTTGTTGGTGGTGTTGATGATGTCAAGTCCGTTGACGTACTTGTACATCATCGTCAGGCGGGCTTTCCGGCGTCGCTCCTGGAGGGTGGGCCATTTGAGGTCTTCAAGCATGTCGTCCACACTGGAGGTCTGACGGTGTCGCTTCACTGTCCAGCGCGCAGCTCGTCGTTGGACGGCCTCCAGCTTGTGGGTTTCTTTAACTGTGTACGGGTCCCAGACTGTCCCTGCATGTTCAAGGATGGGACGTACCATGGCTTGGTAGGCTTGTTGCTTAGCTCGCTGGGAGCCAACCTTCAGGTTACGCCGCAGGAACCCAAGTGTCTTGTTGGCTTTGTTGGTGGTGTTTGTTATATGGTGGTCCCATCGTAGATCGTCAGTGATGGTAACGCCAAGGTATTTCGTTTCGCTGACTGCTTGGAGGGGGTGATCGCGCAGAGAGTAGATGTGAGTCATGGGTGACCTTTTCCTGGTGATGTGGAGCGTTTGACACTTTTCTGGATGGAAGGCCATCATCCACACTCTCTCCCACTCTGCAAGGTGGTTGAGGTCGTCTTGGAGGGTTTGTTGGTCTTTTGTAGAGGAAATGTTGTTCTTGCAGAAGGTGTCGTTCTTGTTCAGACTGTTCTCTATTTCCTGGCATTGCTCTTCTATCCAGTCCTCCTTTGCTATGCGCATGCCTTTTCGGATGCCATTGTTGATTTTTCGGTACGCATCACATGAAATCCAATCTTTTAGTTTTCAGCACAAAAGCAAGATTAAAATGTGTAGAAAAAGCTGTTATGAAATCAACAGTCTATGCTAAAAAAAAATCCAAACCTAACATTTTGAGTCGGAGAAAGAAATAAAACAATCAAAGACACAAGGATTTCGATGTCGCAGGTTCTAAAATGTGTATATAAAATATATATACCAAAATTGTGTATTTAAATAAAGAAAG
The DNA here is from genome assembly GCA_036898135.1 of Oncomelania hupensis. Classification (NCBI taxonomy): domain Eukaryota; kingdom Metazoa; phylum Mollusca; class Gastropoda; order Littorinimorpha; family Pomatiopsidae; genus Oncomelania; species Oncomelania hupensis. The sequence continues at coordinate 47,281,903 of CM072524.1, forward strand.
AAAGAAAGAAAGAAAGAAAGAAATCCAATCCTTTCTCTCTTCTATATATTAATCGACAAGCCGTTTTAGATCACGAGGGGCCGTTTTAGCCAACCAGCGGCTTTGTTGTGAAGCTCGAATTTGTGCAGATTACAGCTGAACTGTCCGTATAATTGCTTCCACGCAAGTTTTGCCATTCGCCGCTCGATCACGCGCTGCCGATACAACGAAACTTAACATTATTTTCGATCGCACAACGGCTTTAGTTTGCATTTTACTGCCTCGAAAAACACTGCAAAACACATGTGTGAGACGGTATTTTAAAAATAGACCAACCAATCAATTTTGTCCTTCGCCCCGCCATCATTTCCGGATACCATTTCTACCAAGGATTTCGTATTTTATTCCAAATCGCTTTTAATCGATCGGCGTTCGTTATATTGTTGTTTAATGCAGTTTCAAGTTTATTACACTAATAAAATCGATGGTTCAACATGTTTTACGATATGGGACCTAAAATAAGGCTTGAAAATTATAGCAGCCCGTGGATCAATGGATAAGGTGTTTGACCTTCAGTAAGGAAACCCGGGTTCGAATCCCGCTGGGATACTTTTTTTTAAAAATTTAAGAATACAGAGGGAGAGAGATAAAAAAGAGATATAGATAATAAAGAAAAAGAGAGGAGGAGAGGCAACTGAAAAACAAAACAGGGTGCTAGCAAAGAGCTTATTACGGAAAGAGGGGGAACTTCCATTATGTCATATACAAAAATGCGAGACGCTCTCACGGATTATTTCCCTTTGCTCGGGCTGGCTATATGTCATCATCTGCTATATGAATGATCTGTGCGTGGTAACTTATTGAGCCTATGCCATTGCAAAAGAACATTTTTATGGCAACGTTTGCAAAAACCAAACTTTTAACCATCATTATTATTATTAACATTCCGCTACTGCTGTCTTTTTCTTTTATGTTTACTTATTGATCAATAATGGTACAGGACGCAGTCAATATAAAAATTTCAAAAATAAAAATTCGATTTTCTTTCCGTCTTCTAATAGCGATCTCCCTGCCTTTACACCACCTGTTTGAGTGATGGATGTGTATTTGGTGTGTGTGTGTGTGTGTGTGTGTGAGGGTGGATGAGACAGGTGAGCGTGTATGTTGGTATAGATCGCCGCGCTTTGAGCCTGATTGATTTGGGGAAAGGCGCGTATATAGCATCCTGTATTATTATTATTATGTATTATTGACATTTATTAGGTGCTTTTATGCTGCTTATGTGTGTATGTCATAGGTTCGTTTTCTGCCCTGTAATTTATTATTTTTTAACCACGACAGATATTTTAAAATTAAAATATGAATGACAGACTGTTTCATTTATCCGAATCTGTGTAAATCCGTAATCGTGAGAGAGAGAGAGAGAGAGAGAGAGAGAGAGGGGGGGGGTAGGGGGAAGAGAGAGCTCTGTCATTCAATCAATTAATCACAATAAAGCACAATAACAAAATGTTTCACTAATAGTGTGAATTTAATTTATATCAGGTGTGCCCCTACCCCCCAACCCTCTCACCTTCCACATCACTGGCTTAATAACATCATTCACTTCATGGAAAATAATTAATTAATCAGACAGAACAATCAGAACCTAGACTACAACATTCCACGCAATATAGATCTAATGCGCAGAAATTCACAGATCAGAACAAGGACTGAGTTTCTACATTACAGTTTTTTTCCCCGTTTACACTCAAATGAAAAGGGATTACAACAGATCAAGGACCATTTTTGTGCCTAGGTAAGGGGTTATCTTGCACAGTATTTGATCACGAGGAGAAACAGACTTGGTCTAATTTAACTTGTTAACATAAGCAGTTTGACGAAGCCAAACTGCCAATCTGACATCTACTTTTGAAATATAAGCACAAATATAGTCAAACAACCTAGCAATAACGTAAACAGTGAGCGACCTGTTGAACATAAACTGTCAGCAAGCAAACTGTTTTGGATTTAGCACATAGGTATAACATGAATCATTCAAGCCGCTCTCCGATTGTTTTAACACTAACAACACTGCAGCTGTCTTAGTTTAGGCCTACATAAATACACAAAAATGAAGTTTTTCAATTGCAATTTACCTTTCTTTGTCTCTTGGAAATTTGAAAAATGACTTGCCAACACAACTTTTCTTGTATCTGGCATTATGGCAATTGATGGCTGTGCAAAAGTCACCGCCCTGTTTCACTCGGTCGCCTTTTGACTTTCTGCCACGAGCCATTTTTAGCATGTCGACAAGGGAGCATAACTCGTACCTTTCGTCTCGCGGTTCTGTACTAAGTTCCCCCTCTTTCTATCATTAAGCTCTTTGGTGCAAGTAACATGCCAAAAAAAAAAAAAAAATATATATATATATATATATATATATATATATAAAATCATAGCACGGGTATTAATAACTGCTTCATATTCTTTTTTTTTTTTCATTTATCCATGATGCATGTACTTCTTAGAACACTTAACATCTTATGCTTTTTTTTTTAAAATTAGGTATAGGTAGGTCTGTTTAAAAAACCATTTAGAAAATAACATTATAGTTTTATTGTAAATTTCATAGCATAATTAATTGTCATTCGATTCATCAGAAAAAATATTAAATTAACAGCAAACTTTACATTTAAAATAAATATTTAGAATCTAAATTAAAACTGAATTGTTCCAAAATAAATATCTGTAGGGACTAAAGGTCCATATTTAAATTTACATGGCTTGGTGCTTTTTTATGATTGCTTCAATTTGGTATTTCATTGGTATGTATTATAAGGAAAAAAGTTCTGTGCATGCAGTGATAACATTGCCTTATTGTTTTAATCACATGCATGTGCAATAAATCAGTAATGCTGTTCTCCTCAAATAAATTGTTATTGTGTTTTATTACAATTATAAGTTTATTTTTAATCTATGTCTCTTTTTAGTGATTTACCACTGACAGTGCACTTCAGCCTTCCACTTCCAGAATCATAAACACAACAAAGATTATTATATCAAATATACTTTTATACAATGTGAATTAATTTTCGAGCTAATGTTAATTAAAAGTATCTTTGATATACTGTATATCTTAGTTGTGTTTATTATTCAGCATTTCATTGGTATGTATTATAAGGAAAAAAGTTCTGTGCACTTCCAGAATCGGAAAATACGTGGTTTAAAATATTATTTGTAGTTTTGATTGGTTGAACTAGGAGGATATGGAAAATCCTATTGACTGATTTAGTTTATAATAATATAATACGTTTTCTGCATTTTTCATAATTGTACAGCAGAGATTTTTTTAATGAACATAATTCTGATTTTGGAAATATTATCAGAGAGGAAGTTGTAAGTCTTTTCGTAGCCTTAGTGCCCGCAGGGTCTCAGTTAGTCAGCCAGTCAGCGTTGTCAGCTTGTATGTATCATAGGATGTGATAGTGTTGAACTTATTTATTGCTACTTTTTCAAGTTTAAGTTTGTGTTTGTGAATGTGTTGGTTTCTTGGACCTGTTTCACACTGAATCTGTACGTTGAATATTTTCTTGTTTTTGAATATTGCATTGATTGTGAACTTTGCATTAATTTTCTGGTTTTATATTTATATAACCTTTGTAAATATATTTCTATAATATCTTTTGGCGAACTCGACTTGCTTCAAAATACATTTTCGGGAATAGGTAGTGATTTGAAGATAAAGGGATTTTTTATAAGTCATCATCATTCTAAATTGTAATGTAATAATTCTTTTTGTATAAGATTTATCATGTCTGATATTATCGAGAATTTATTATTGATAGATGATGATGATAATGATGATGATGATGATGATGATGATGATGATGATGATGATGATGATGATGATGATGATGATGACGTATTTTCATCATGTAGCATAACGTCGAGTTTATTCATTAAGCCATTATTTATTATAACCTTCAAAAGTTTAAACCATTTAATTATTTTTTTTGGTACATTTTACACATAATATAATTGTGAACTCTAATTTTGAGTCACCGGAAGTGAGTGACCCCGGAAGTTACTTTCCAGATGTTTTGGTTATCATATTACATAAACATCATATATGTTTATAGTTCTCATAATTATATTGTTTACAATTGATTATGTTGTTTAATATTTTGATTACTACTTTTATAAACATTTAAAGATTAGAGACCTATATTTATGACCACAAGTATATCAACTAACAAGTTAGTATCTCTCTTCTATGTCTCTATCGACGTGCGCGTACAACCGGTTGCTTCCCTTTACATGCTTTGAGCTCCATAAAGCGTCATCGGCCTGAAATAACTTTTTAGAAACTTAAAAACCCAGGGGAATTATGGGTAGAGAAATCCTTTTCTGAAATGACGTCGGCCAAATCCTTCTTTAGTTTCTTTGCTCGAGCAAAGGCAACCTCATAGGTATGAAGCACTTCGTCCATTATAACTCCATCGCTGATAATACTGCTGACAAGTTTCTGCCTTTGTTCACTACCAGAAATATGCAGTTCCTTTCCCAACTTTCGTTTCATTTCAGCGAGCACATCTTCGCGAGAACAGATTTCCCAGAATTCTCTATTCTATTTTTAGGTTTCGGATATCCCCGTTCCAGCTTGTGTCTAAACGGGACCACCGCACGTCGACTTGGGGCAATACGAGATACTAACTTGTTAGTTGATATACTTGTGTTATGACCCATTTTGGTTTTCAGGGTCACCTCTTTCCCTATCTCTTGCTCCATAAGAAGCAATAAAGTCCTTGACAGAACTTTACACCACCCGCCTCGTCTTCGTGGACATATGCAAACCACTTGTGTGTGTGCGAATGACTCTTATTTCTATCACCCCATACACACACCCATAGCCTCAGCGTCCCCTGCGTGTGATGTCTTTATTGTAAAGTGACTGGCTGGTGGAGTGCATTCAATGTTACCACTAGGGTTGTTTCGGCAGATCTTTTATGCGGATCAGGGGTGAGTCCTCTTTCTGCGAACTTGTGGTCTTGATTTTGTGGTCCTGATTCGGCTCTTTGCAGTCCGCTGGACCCTGTAAGCAATGAATAACTAACTAACTAGAACTACTGAAATATCAAGCCAAAATGGATGTGGAAACGTGAAGCTAGAGTAAAGTATTATATGTTAGTCAGCAGCTTATTCAGATTCAGTTTGTACTATATTAATTAATAACAAGCGTTGTGATGAGCAGCCGGAAACACAGGAGTCTGAAAACAAAGACCCTCAACAGGCATCAGGCCTTCAAAGAGGAACCACCAATGTAAACCTATATATGTACGTATGTATGTATACTTGCATGTAATTTTGGAGTGTATCAACTGTTTTCTTTAATCGTAGCTTTGTTACATCCTTCTGTTCTTGCAGGCCTCTCCCAAAAGAAAGGATCATCCAGAACGCCAAGGCCGAGCTGGGAAAGATCGGCTACAACGTCCTCTTTGCCAACTGCGAACACTTCGCCTCGTGGTGTCGCTATGGCAGCAACAAAAGCGACCAGGCCGATAGCTTTATGACGATTATCGCGCTTTGTATTACTTTTGTTGCTACATTGCTGTTTGGAATATCTAAGGGCACAATGGTGAAGTGAACAGAGAGAACGAAGCAATTGGTGAGGTATTGGGGAGTAGATTTTATCTCCTCCCTTGCTTCCCCTCTCCTGTTTTTGTGTGTGTGAACTTACTGTTTGTTCTGTACCATCTACAAGAGATAATACCATTGTTTTCAGTTTTGTTGATCTATTTTGTCTGCTTCATTGCTAAAAGTGTAAAGCACACACATGCTATTGGGTTCCATTTGCCTTGTGCTGCTACGTTTTAAAACCTTTTAATACGTGTTGTGTATTATTTTACATTTGTATTCCATCATTTTCTTTATTTCCTTTCCCTGTGATTTTTTTCCTAATTTGTGATAGACGTACATAATGTTGTCTTTTTTGTGTATGTGGTATTATGGATTTGAACAGCTATTCTGTTTTGATTCCTGTCTAGTATTGTTATGAGTTAGAGAAGTTGTAAGACGGGAGAACACGCAGATTTCACGCATGCATACACGTTTTCCTACTCCTTCGGATGAGAGTATAAACCGAGGTCTAGTCTGTGTCGCATACATTCCATCATAACGGACTTTAAAGATCCTGACGCTCATGTCCTAGACGGATGAGTGCCGGTGACAAGAACACACCCAGCATGCACCTAGGTCCTTCTCCCCCATCCCTGGCTGCCCAGGATTGTACGGGCGTCAGACCATGCGCCCAAAGGCTGCGGGTGGGCGTCTCGGGCGGCTTGAGTTAGATCCTGTATCGGCCAGCGCCTTGAGCAGCTCTTGAGCTGGTAAAGCGCTATATAAGAACGATTAAATAAATAAAATAAATATTAATAATTAATCAGCTATGAACTAAGTTTGGAGCAAGTTCTACGATGGGGTTAAGTTGCTCTGTGGTCAAAGTTGTGTAGTCTGAAATATTAATGAGATGTACTTTTGTAGTCCTTTTTTTACAGTTGCCATTATATAATGTTGACTTTACTCAGTCTTTATTTGGTAATGAGAATGATGACTAGGATGATGACGATGATAATGATGTTGATGATGGTGGTAATAAAACTTGATAGGCTTTTTAATCTCTATTGTTCATGAGAGGTGAGAGTTCAGGTGAGTGGTAAAATGATGATTTTTCTGCAATAGTATCAAATGTATTTCACTGTAACAAAGAGGGATATTTAAGAATTGAGTATATGCATGCGTGAAATCTGCGTGTTCTCCCGTCTTACAACTTCTATAACTCGTAACAATAAACTACGTTGCCACACCCTCTATTAAACCATAAACATAAATCCACAAAATAGCACAAGTACAGCAACAACAAGAATCAAAAGGGGATAAATACAATTGTTTCTATTCACGTCATCTCGATTTTGTTTACTTGGAGATTTTAATGCTAGGACAGGTTGTTTATTTGATTTTGATGTGAGTTGTGTGAGTGTTAAAGCTGATAAAAATAATGTAGATGATCATGGTAATGATGATGGCGATGTTGATGCTAATGATCATGGCAATGATGATTTTGATGTTGACGAGTTAAGCCAGATGAATGAGCTCATTTTTGATGCCAGTACTATTGTCTTGCCAGAACGTCTCTCTGATCTTAAATTTGAAAACGTAATGGGTCATAAATTAATTAATTTTTGCAAAATCATGAATGCCTGTATAGTTAATGGCCGAATAGGCCTTCCCGATAATAGTAAACAGTTCACTTGTAAAGATGCAAGTGTTGTAGATTATTGTATTATCTCAAATAACTTGTTTAAACGCATCTCAGACTTTTATATTCACGATTTCTGTTAATTGTATTCAGATGTACACAACGCAATAACATTAAAACTCTGGATCAAAAATGTCAATGACGAATTGGCTGAAGAAACAAATAACAGCAGACCTAAGTGTAAAACTGAAGCTATTAATAAACCAAAATGGTACCCAGATAGCAAACAAAAGTTTGTCAAAAACCTTAACATGGCGGAAGTTACCTCACTAAATTCTTCACTTGACAATATCTTAAATAATAATTCTGTTGTCCTTCATCAAAGTGATATTGATGATATTTGCAATAAAATATGTAACATCATGAGGCAATCAGCGGACATGAAAGGTTTATTTAAAATAAAGAATAAAACGCAGAAAACGAATCGAACAAATGAAAACCTTCCGTGGTTTGATAGTCAATGTGAAAAGAGAAGGAAAGAATTTCTTAAATCTAAAAATGCTTGTAGGAAAAATACAAACTCATTTCTTAAGGAAGTTAAGCACAATGCAAGCAATAATTATAAAAGGATAGGTAAGAATATCATTTAAAAAATATCAATCGAATTTAATTAAGAAAATTTGAAAATTGAAAAGTAATGATCTAAAATGCTTTTGGAAGCTTCTAAATGGTACACGCACTGTAAAAAGGGACACATATGGTAAAATAGCATGTGAAACCTGTTTTGAACATTTTAAGAAAATTTCTGATTCCGATGTTGAGAATGACACTCTTGACCAGAATACAAGCATGCACGACACCAGAACTCATTTTCTTCTTGATCAACCCTTCAAGGAGGAGGAGGTTAAAGAAGCTATACGTACTTTAAAAAATAACAAGGCTTGTGGTATAATTATATAACTAATGAATTTTTATTTTTTGTTGATCCAATTTACCTTTCTTTGTCCCTTGGAAATTTGAAAAAGGACTTGCCAACACAACTTTTCTTGTATCTGGCATTATGGCAATTGATGGCTGTGCAAAAGTCACCGCCCTGTTTCACTCGGTCGCCTTTTGACTTTCTGCCACGAGCCATTTTCAGCATGTCGACAAGGGAGCATAACTCGTACATTTCGTCTCGCAGTTCTGTTTTTCAATTGCAATTTACCTTTCTTTCTTTCTTATGTATGACGTAAGTCAGTGATGACGATCTTTTATTTGATTGGCTGTAGTGCGTCATTTTAGTCTACTGGGTTCGAAATTGTTCGGGAAGAGAGAGAGAGAGGTTATAAAATTGTGTGCCGCACTGTTGTTGAGATGGTTGTTGATAGTAAGTTGGAAGGTAAACTTGAGAGTGGAAAGGCGATTGAGCGATTGTATGCAGTTGTTGATGTATGCTGAATAAAAGTGGAAAACTTCATACGTCGACTTTGTGACTTGTATGCTGCTTGAGCAGGCTGCGTGAATAAACGAATCTGAGTTACACCTTATCAGGAATTCAGCATTGGGGCTGAATCGGATACTGATAAAGAAAAACACCAACATCGAATCGAGTGTAACAAGCTCAGTGTGACTATTTACAACTTTCGTTTTCTCTCTGGCGACGGTGACTGGAAATTGTGTGTTATTTGTGAATGGTGTATATATTTCTTCTCTCAACGGATTTATTCTGGCAAGGCAAGGTAAGGCAAGGTACATTTTATTCCAGAAAAAAAAACATTAAGGCACATGGACATGGTTAAAATAATATACACACACATGCAATATAATTAATTATATAACATTTTAGATTTAAAAAAAATAAAACTATTTATTTATATAGCGGGATAGCGTGGGGAAAGGGAAGGTGGCAGGGGGAGGTATTGAGTGGGGAACAGAAGAAAAAAAAACTTGATTGGGGATAACAACTATGAATCATAACTAACAATACAATTCAATCTAAACATATCAATGACAAACTACTGAAATTGTTTTTATTACACATAACCTGTCAACATCAGAACTATATTAATTTTTGACATGGGATAAAAACGTTACATTTGTTTAATTATTAATTTCATTAGACTTACAAGCTTTAATAATACCGACTTTTTGTTAGATGACAATAATTCTTGAAATTTGATGGCATTGGGATATCTATAATAATATGATTTTAATAATTCTCTTCTCGAGTTACAAAAATGTGAACACAAAAATAAATAATGAAACTCATCACCAAGATCGCCACTATTACATTTTGACATACACGTTCGTGTCTAGGGATGTGTTACAATATCTGCCTCTCTGCACTGACATTCTGTGGTTAAGTGTCCTAAGCTTTAGAACAGATATTGCAAGATTTGTTGGTAGAACATGCAAATATTGTTCAAATTCAAAATGTAGCTTAAACATTCGATAAGTATAGTAAAATTCATTATAGTTTATTTCCTCGAACCAGCCTTGAATAAACTGATCATGTACGTAGGCGTTGTTTAATTGTACACTTAAAAACTGAAGCAGAAGGCAAAACATTGGTTAGCCCCTGATTTAACCAAATATTACCAAGTCCTAGATTATTTAACTCTTTCCGCACAGAATCGAGGAATGAAGATTTATAACCTTTATGCAAATCAATGTGAAACAAAAAAGTGTACATAACGCTGGACAATTTATTACTGTTATCAGGGTGGACAAGCTTATACCAAAAATTTAACATTCTTTGCTTTGCCTGTAACTCCAGAGGAACCTGCCCTAATTCACCAAAACTCATTTGAGAAGGAGTAGACTTACCCAGCTTTAAAATTAGTTTATAAAAACGCAGTTGCAGTTTAGTGGCAAGGTCACTCATTTGAGGGCACCATATCTCTGAACCATAATAACAGAATAGGAACTATAGTTTTCTCAAACAGATCAATCTGAATTTCTAGTGGTAACATAAGCTTTCTAATTTTTCTTAAAAGAGAAAACATACTTTTAAAGGCACGATCATATAAATTTTTCTGAGCTGGTTTAAAGCTACCATTATAGTTAATTTTTATTCCGAGATACTGAAAATCATATACCACATCCAATTTAACACCATTGTAAAATACATTAGGTAGATTTCTGACTTTGCCTTTTGAAAAACAACGACCTTAGTTTTAGCAGCATTGACTTTTAATTTGTATTTAGTGCAATATTGATGCATAGCATCTAAAGAAGACTGTAATTCAGCAGGAGAGTCACAAAAAATTACGGTATCATCTGCATATAGCAAAATAAACATTTTATACAGAGTCTCAATATAGTCATCATCAAGCAAAATATCCGATGCTGCAAGCTTAACAGTTCTTAGACCAATTAGTTTTTCACCAAGAAAACTTTTTAAATCATTCAGAAATACAGCAAACAATAACGGAGACAGATTTTCACCTTGTCTGACACCTGTTTTACAAGAAAAATAATCAGAATGAGTATCATTCCACAGTACCTGTGATTTTGCTTTATTATACAAGTCTTTTATTATATGGAGTATATTTCCGTTTACATTAGAATTTAATAATTTCTGCCATAACAAAGAACGATTAACAAAATCAAATGCCTTTTCATAATCAATTAAAACACAGTACAGACGCTTTTTCATTGATAGGAAGAATTCTACAAGAGAGTTTAGAGTGAATATATGATCAGAAACAGAATATCCACCCCTAAATCCAGCCTGTTCTTCACCCAGAATATTATTAGACTCCAAGAAAGAACCTAGTCTTTTGTTAATTAAGCTTGTAAACAATTTACCAAAACAGCTCAAGATAGATATTCCACGATAATTATTTGCATTGTCTTTGTCCCCCTTCTGCTTATAAAGAGGTTTAATAATCCCTATAGTCCAATCCTCGGGCACTTTACCAGATTGTAGTACAATATTAAAGTATTTAGTTATCATACATATTTCTTCTCCTTCGGCCATACTTCGATATTTATCCCGAAACTTCGATCGATAGTAAACAAGCGGGTCCAGAGAATTCTACAACAATATCGACCAACAAAAATTATTAACGTTATACAAAGCCTCTCCTAACAACAATGCAAACTCAAATCAAAGGTAAATAAACTCCATCATTGAATACTTTGCAAAACGAAACGATTAGATCTATCGTGCGCGCTTCCGACGTACTACCATTCGCGTTTCAACGTAACAGAGCTATGTTCGATTCTCTAGTCTGTTCTCTGCCTACGCCATCTTCTGTCTCTGTTTCCTCAAATCGCGCTCGCATTCTCCTTCCACCTCTACGTCCCCCCCTCTTCTTCTCTGCTCACCCCCCCCCCGCCCCGACTCAGACTCCCCTCTCTCCTCCTCGTCCGCCCTTCCTTCGTCTTCTTCTCCTTCTGCGTTCTCTTCTTCTTACTTGTCTTCTGCTTCTTCTTTTTCTTTATTCTTCTTCGGTGTCCTCTTCTTCTTTCTTCCTCTTATTCTTTTCTTCTTCTTTTCCTTCTTCTTCTGTATTCTTCTTCGTCTACTTCCTCTTATGCTCTTATTATTTTCTTGTTCTTTTCCTTCTTCTTCTTCTTCTTCTTCTTCTTCTTCTTCTTCTTCTTCTTCTTCTTCTTCTTCTTCTTCTTCTTTATTCTTTTTCCTCTGCTTCTTCTTCTTCTTCTTTATTCTTCTTCGTCTGCTTCTTCTTCCTGTTGCTGCTGCTGTTTCCTCCTCCTCTTCTTCTTCTTCCTCGCTTCTTCTTCTTCTTCTTCTCTCTTCTGCTCCTGCTTCCTCTTCTTCTTCCTCCTCGTTTCTTCTTCTTCTTTCTTCTGCTTCTTCTTCTCCAAGAATAATACTAATTATTACTAATTAATACTAATTAATACTTAATACTAATTTAAGGAAGAATACATGCAAAAGAGTTGTAAACTTTGTGCAGGAGATATATCAGAACGAACTCAATAAATTAAATGTATTTATGATAGAAAATGGTCTCCAGTTATCTGTGGAAAAAAACTTGTCTAATTTTGTTTAATAATGGTGCAAATTCACAATATCTGTCTAAGTTAGAATTAAATGAAAAAGTTTTAAATTATCAGCAAAATGTAAAGTTTTTGGGTGTACATCTTACTCCAAAACTAAACTGGAACTATCGTATTCAATACTTAATATCAAAAGCCAGCAAAAGATTTAAAAAATTTAAACTACTTTGTGTACAGCCATGGAGTCAAAACACAAATACATTACTTCATTTGGCAATATCGTTAGTGAGATCTGTACTTAGTTATGGACAAGAAATATATTTTTCAGTATCAAATTCATTGTTGAATAAGTTGCAAAGCATTGACAGTAAAGCAGTAAAAATAGCTTTAGGTGTTCCAGCAAAGAGCTTAATGATAGAAAGAGGGGGAACTTGGTACAGAACTGCGAGACGAAATGTACGAGTTATGCTCCCTTGTCGACATGCTGAAAATGGCTCGTGGCAGAAAGTCAAAAGGCGACCGAGTGAAACAGGGCGGTGACTTTTGCACAGCCATCAATTGCCATAATGCCAGATACAAGAAAAGTTGTGTTGGCAAGTCCTTTTTCAAATTTCCAAGGGACAAAGAAAGGTAAATTGCAATTGAAAAACTTCATTTTTGTGTATTTATGTAGGCCTAAACTAAGACCGCTGCAGTGTTGTTAGTGTTAAAACAATCGGAGAGCGGCTTGAATGATTCATGTTATACCTATGTGCTAAATCCAAAACAGTTTGCTTGCTGACAGTTTACGTTCAACAGGTCGCTCACTGTTTACGTTATTGCTAGGTTGTTTGACTATATTTGTGCTTATATTTCAAATGTAGATGTCAGATTGGCAGTTAGGCTTCGTCAAACTGCTTATGTTAACAAGTTAAATTAGACTAAGTCTGTTTTCTTCTCGTGATCAAATACTGTGCAAGATAACCCCTTACTTAGGCACAAAAATGGTCCTTGATCTGTTGTAATCCCTTTTCGTTTGAGTGTAAACGGGGGAAAAAATGTAATGTAGATACTCAGTCCTTGTTCTGATCTGTGAATTTCTGCGCATTAGATCTATATTGCGTGGAATGTTGTAGTCTAGGTTCTGATTGTTCTGTCTGATTAATTAATTATTTTCCATGAAGTGACTGATGTTATTAAGCCAGTGATGTGGGAGGTGAGAGGGTTGGGGGGTAGGGGCACACCTGATATAAATTAAATTACTAATACATTTTGTTATTGTGCTTTATTGTGATTAATTGATTGAATGACAGAGCTCTCTCTTCCCCCAACCCCCCCCCCTCTCTCTCTCTCTCTGTCTCTCTCTCTGTCTCACGATTACGGAATTACACAGTTTCGGATAAATGAAACAGTCTTTCATGCATATTTTAATTTTAAAATATCTGTCGATTAAAAAAAATAATAAATTCCAGGGCAGAAAACAAACCTATGACATACACACATAAGCAGCATAAAAGCACCTAATAAATGTCAATAAGTAAACATAAACAAAAACAACACAAAAAAAGACAGCAGTAGCGGAATGTTAATAATAATTATGGTTAAAAGTTTGGTTTTTGCAAACGTTGCCATAAAAATGTTCTTTTGCAATGGCATTGGCTCAATAAGTTACCACGCACAGATCATTCATATAGCAGATGATGAACTATAGCCAGCCCGAGCAAAGGGAAATAATCCGTGAGAGCGTCTCGCGTTTTTTGTATAGGACATAATGGAAGTTCCCCCTCTTTCCGTAATAAGCTCTTTGGTTCCAGTGCATTCAAGTACAATAAAATCATATAAAGAAGCTTGCCTTTTATCTTTTCTTGAACAACAAAAATTATCAGTAGCAAAATGTGTTATTAGGAGTTTATCAGTTTCAAATTCTGTTTCAGAGGAAATATTTATTGATGCTAATGTAGAGTTTCCCAAACGAGCTAGACATATATCATATCTCCAACCAATACGAAGTTATACATACGATATTTAAAAAAAATTTAATATTGACATTAATTTCTTCTATTCCTATAGTACCAATTACACCTCAGATTCCGCAATGGGAGCATAAAAACGCAACGTTCCATATTGATTACTCAGATACCACGAAAAGTGAAAATGTACAGGTAATTGTTACTGAGGCTAGAGAACTGCTGGAGAAACAATATTCTAATCATTTAAAAATTTATACTGACGGCTCAGTTCTTGAAACATCACATGCTGGCGCTGGAATTGCAATTCCTGACTTAAAAATTCAAAAGTCATATTATATTGGTAAGAATGTCTCAATATTTACAGCCGAATTGTATGCAATCCTTATGGCTTTAAATATTATTTGTAATTCTTCATTGGCTTTATTTAATATTCTTTTATGTGTAGATTCAAAATCAGTTTTATATTCTTTGAAATATTTGTAATGTAAAACGAGGACAGATATTTTATTTGAAATTAAGTCTTTAATACATTATATTATATCTAAAGGTATTGGAGTCTCCTTTTGTTGGATTCCTTCTCATACCTGCATTTATTGGAATAATATAGTTGATAAATTTGCTAAACGAGGAGCAATGAAATTAGGCGATACTATTACATATAATAATATAAAGCCTTCAGTATTTGAATTAATATCTTTATTAGAAAATAATATATATTCTAATTTACCTAGCAATGGAAAGAATGAAAAATTTTATTGTCCAAGACATTTGTGTATAATAATTAATAAACTAAGAGTAAATTCATAGAACACCAAGTTTTTAAAAGATGTAGTTTGTACTTGCTTACAACCAATATCTGTTAAACATCTGTTATATGAATGTCCTATTTTGGTTATGTTATATAAAGAAAAGAATATCGATGTAAATAGTCAAGAATCAATTGACATTTTGTTGCATAGTCCAGCAATGATAGATATTGCCCGAATAATTTACAATTCTGCAGTTGGTAAACTTTTGTATTACTGTTATATATTTTGTATGATTATAGTTCAACTTTAAATTGTTATATTATATGTTTGTGTACATGCGTGAGAATGACTGTATGGTCTAAAATCACATATGTGAAAAGACGTTAAAATAAATTATTGAATTGGATTGAATCTTCTCCAAGAGACTAATGCAGACAAAGGAGCTAACCACAACTAAGTTTCTTGATACATAAACTTGCAGTTGAAGTTCGCATTCATTTATGTGAGAAATATTCCCTAAAATTAAAAGTATACACGGACGGATCTGTTTTAAAAACAGGGGAAACAGGAGCTGTTTTTGTTATCCCAGATTTGAAAATATCATAATCGTTTTATATAGGAAAAGGTTATTCTATCTTTACTGCGGAATTAATTGCTATATTAATGGCTCTAAATAAAATTTATAGTTTATGTCTGAATATATTTAGTATAGTTCTATGCGTAGATTCTCTATCTGTTTTAGATGCTCTAAAAGCTAATATTAAAAGAGATTATTTTTGAGATTAAGAACATTATTCATGGATTGATAATTAGTGGTACTGAAGTGACCTTTTGTTGGATTCCATCACATTGTGGATTTCTATTTAATGATTGGGCTGATCATGCTGCAAAAATAGGTGCATTAAATATTAATTCCTTATCAATTAAATTAAATCTTTCTTCCAAAGAAATTCAAAACAATATTGAAAATGATCTTGTAAAGAAACTTCAGTTCTATACAAACTATAAAAATCTTCGTGGAATTCTCAGATCAGTTTCATTTACGGCAAACAGAATATTATTAAATTCAATTCCTATCCTATCCTATCCTGTCCCGTAACCCGGCGGTCATAGAGGCACCACAGATGATCGTTTAACCAGCATACTCCATCTTTCTCTGTCCTCAGCAGCCCTGATGGCTTCGCTCAGTGTCAAACCAGTCCATTCTCGAATGTTGTCCTCCCACCTCTTTTTCGGTCTCCCTCTTCTTCTACCTTCTTGCACTGTGCCTTGCAGAATAGTCTTTGCAATGCCTGATGATCTGGTGACGTGGCCATACCATCGGAGTTTCCGTTTCTTCACCACTGTGAGCAGGTCATCGTGTTGTCCAATGGCTTGTGTGATGGTCTGTCGGACTTCGTCGTTGGTGATGTGTTGGGTATAAGAAATGCCCAGAAATCTTCTGTAGCACCTCATCTCCATGCTTTGTATTCTTCGTTGGAGATCTGCTGTGAGGGTCCATGCTTCGCAAGCATATATAAAGATGGAGATGACAAGGGAGCGCAGCAGTCTTACTTTGGAATGTAGACTGATGGTCCTGTCTTTCCAAATGGGCGAGCGTTGTGGCCAAGTGGGCCTTAGGCGGGACTAACTTGCCTTGTCCACAGGCCAGAAACCAATGGCGCCTGACAGGTGTGGGTTCGATCCTGCATCGGGGCGTTATGTTTCTCCGAATATTATTTAATTTCGACTCGGGCAACGTCTCGGGGGTTTTCTCCGGGTACTCCGGTTTGCTCCTCCAGCAAAATTTCAAAATATTTCAAAAATTTAAAGAATTTCTAAATTTCAAAAATCACAACTAATGTTAGGTAGGTTGGGTTTGGGCGCGCCACAGGCTGCGACTACGCCTTCCACATGGGGAGGCGGCCCAGAATTTCCCGATAAAAAGGGACAATAAAGCATTAAAATCTAAAAAAATCTAAAATCTAAAATCAACCTTGTCAGGGCAGCAGTTGTTTGTGCGATCCTGGAGAGGATTTCCTGTCGG
Source organism: Oncomelania hupensis (assembly GCA_036898135.1). NCBI lineage: Eukaryota > Metazoa > Mollusca > Gastropoda > Littorinimorpha > Pomatiopsidae > Oncomelania > Oncomelania hupensis. The sequence continues at coordinate 47,298,796 of CM072524.1, forward strand.
GACCCATCGTCTGATACAATGGTGTTACACTCCGTTTCAATCAGTAGTAGATTCAGCCCCAATGCGTGAATGCTCCTGATGAGTGTAATCTCGGATTCGATTATCCACGTAACCCGTTCAATCAGCATACAAGTCACTGAGTCTTCGTATGAAATTTTCCACTTTTATTCAGCACACATCAACATCTGCATACAATTCTCAACTCTTACTTTCCAGCTCACTATCAACAACAACAACACACAGGGCATCAATTTTATAGATTTTCTCTCGATCGAGACTACGTCAGAATGTTCCCGATAACGCTTTACCACCAATCAAAATAAAGTTCGTCATCACTGACTTACGTCATACATTTTTCTAAACATTCCAGGAACGTTCTCAAACTTTGACATTTATCAGGAAGTTTCTATCGACAGTAAACACGCGAATCTAGAGAATTCTCTAATAATATCGATTAACAAAAATTACCAACGTTATACAAAGCTTCTTCTAACAACAACGCAAACTCAAATCAAAGTTAAATACACTCTGTTATTGAATACTTTGCAAAGCGAAACGATTAGATCTATCGTGCGCGTTTCAGACATACTTTCGTTCGCGTTTCAAAGTAAAACATAACCCCCCACTCAAGAAGAAATTTACCTAATTTCTTTTAACAACGTTGAAACGTAATGCACAAGCAAAGTACAGAATTAAAACTTATTTCAGTCTGTCTGAACACTGTCAATGTGCCCAGTCCATCCACACAGAGTCAATGGTTTTCATCTTCAGGTCTGTCTGGATATTGCCAATGTTCTCAGTTCATCCACATAGTCAATGTTCTTTACTCACACACTCTGCTGAGAAAGTCCGCACCAACATTGTCTGATCCTTTAATAGATTATACTCGCATGTTAAAGTTCTGCAAGTACATAGCCCATCTCATGATGCGACTGTTCACAAACTTGGCAGAGTTCAAGTAGGTTAGTGGCTTGTGATCAGTCTGTATCACGAACTTCACTCCTTGAAGGTACAGTTCGAACTTCCGGATTCCCCATATGATGGCAAGACACTCTTTCTCCATGGTCAAGTAATTTTTCTCAGCCCTGGACAGCTTCTTGCTGGCGTAACTGACCGGAAATAGTTTCCCTTCGTGTTCTTGCATCAGTATGGCGCCGATGCCTTCGTCCGCTGCGTCTGTTCTTAAGACGAATTCCTTGGAAGTGTCAGGCAGTCATAGCACCGGATCCTTCGAAAGGAGGTCACGCACAGTCTGGTATGCCTTCTCCTGAGACGGTCCCCACTGCACTTGGTTTGGACAGCCTTTCCGCACCAGGTCCGACAAAGGTGCTGTGATGGCTGAGTAGTTCGGTACGAACTTCCTATAATACCCAGCCAATCCCAGGAAAGATCGCACCTGCTTCTTTGTTTGGGGACGTGGAGCGTTCAGAATCTTGGTGACGTTTTCTAGCAGAAGCCCCTTTTGTCCTTCTTTCAGCGAATGGCCGATAAAGTCTACGTTGTCAGTCCCCAGAATGCACTTACTGGGTCTCACGGTCAGGTTAGCTTCTGTTAGACGGTGAAACAGCTCCCTCAAGGTCTGCAGATGCTCTTCCCAGGTGTGGGTGTGGACTAGCAGGTCGCCCCAGTAACAAACGACATTGTCCATCCCTTTGAGCATCTTCTTCATCCCTCTCTTCAGGGTAGCTCCGCTGTTGACCATGCCAAAGGGCATCCTTAGGCACTCGTACGTCCCATCAGGAGTTATAAAAGCAGTCTTTGGTATGTCCTGTTGACGCACGGGGACTTGCCAATAACCCTTGCTGAGGTCAATCTTCGAGAATATTTTACTCCCCGATAGTTGGCGGAAGAGGTCTGCTGCAGTAGGCATCGGCTCGGGGTCGAAGACGGTGATCTTATTAACCTTCCTGTAGTCGATGCATACTCTGTTGCTCCCGTCTTTCTTCTTCACGACCACGACAGGGGACGCGTAGGGGGAACTGGACTCCCTGATGATGCTCATCGTAAGCATTTCATCGATGTCTTCCTTCAAGGATTCACGGGCCTTGAAAGGGATCGGGAAGGGTTTTGATCGAACGGGAATATTGGAAGTGAGGTGGACTTCATGTTCGACCAAAGTCGTAGAGCCTGGGACATCGCTGAAGCTATGGGGAAACTCGCCCATAAGATCCTTGAGCTCAATCTTTTGACCTTCCGTCAAGCCTGGTCCTAGCTTAACATCATCGATGCCTTCTTTGCTGTGGAAGTCTCCCAGTTCCAACAGTTCCTCGCTGTCAAAGCTGTCGTCGATCACAGCTGCTGTTGCTGCGCGTACAGTCTCTGACGGCCTTTCCACGTACAGCTTAAGGAGGTTGACGTGGTATATCTTAGAATGCTGGCCAACCTTCACCTTGTAGTCGTTGATCCCCACCACGATCTCCACTTCGTACGGGCCTTTCCACTGCATCAGCAACTTATTGTGGTCAGTAGGTAGCAGTATCAGTACTTTGTTGCCAGGTTTGAACTTCCTGTTCACAGCCCTACGATCATAGTAGTGTTTTCCACAGTCCTGGGACTTCTTCAGGTTTTCTCTGGCTATCTCGAGAGTCTGCTCCAGCTTCTCCCGTAGCTCAAACACGTACTGGTAGCTGTTCTTCACTTCTGGGGTCTCTACTTCTTTCGTCCACAGTTCTTTAAGGATGTGCATCGGCCCTCGGATGGTTCTTCCGTACAGCAGCTCGAACGGAGAAAAGCCGGTGGACTCCTGCGGCACTTCTCTATAGGCGAACAGTAAGGCGTTGATGTAGCGATGCTATTGTCTGGGCTGCTCGCTGCACAGTTTCTTCAGGGTTGACTTTAGCGTAGCATTGAACTTTTCGACAAGCCCGTTACACATCGGATGGTAAGGCGTCGTAGTCAAATGCCGGATGCTCAGCAGTCTGTTGACCTCCTTCATGCAGTCAGAGACGAACTGCGTCCCGAGGTCTGTCAGAATTTCTTCAGGCACTCCAAGTCTACTGAACATGTCCACCAGTGCCTCTGCTACAGTTTCAGTGTCAATCTTCTTCAGTGGCACTGCTTCTGGGTACCGAGTCGCATAGTCCACTAAAGTCAGTACCCACCGATGACCTTCTTCACTCGGAGGTCTTATTTCGCCGATTAAGTCTAAGGCCACCCTCTTGAAAGGTCGGTCGATCAGGGGCATCCTCTGCATAGGCACTTTCGGGACCCTTCCTCGAGGTATGGTCTTCTGGCAAATGTCACACGATCGGCAGAAACGGCTGACGTCCGCATGAAGTCTTGGCCAGTAGAACACCGCCTGGATTCTGTCTGACGTCTTCTTGATGCCTAGGTGACCTCCCATGATTGAGTCATGTGCTACTTCCATCACTTGGCGCCTTAGGGGTAACGGTACCAAGACTTGACGTAGTGGTTTCCCTCCGTTGACCCTCGGGTGCTGGAAGATTCGGTACAGGATCTTGGCCTTCACCTCAAAATAGACCGTGCCACTGCCTTTGGTCACGTGGTCTTGGCGGTTCCTGTACTTGTTTAAAGTGCTATCAGCTTCCTGGAGCTGGATCAGTTTATCTCTGTCCACGATGGCAGCTTCGGAGTTGTCGGCGACCTTCAGTGGCGTAGACGTCTTGTCTCTCTTGGCCTGGGCTCTGGTAGTGACAGCACCGACGATCTCTGGTCGGCAGGGCTGAGCCGGAGTAACCACATTGTCCCGTAGCAGCTCTGTAAGGTCTCCATCGGGAAATGGCAATGGATCCTCCTCCACAACTTCGACGTGTTGAGTTGAGGCAGGACTCCACTCTGGATCGGGGTCGTCGGGTCGTCTCGCGCCGTCGATGTTCCCGATCATCAAATCATATAGCGGCTTCTTCAGGCAAACCGCTTCGACTTCGCCTATGTAGAAAGGGGTGCTGACATGAACTTTCGAAACTGGCGCTTTCACACATTTGCTGTCGGCCATGAGTGTCCATTTTGAATCGCCAGTGAACTGTTCTTTAGCGATTAGGTCTTCTCTGACGATGACCCCACTGCAGCCAGAGTCTCTTAGAACAGTCACTTTATAATTTCCGACGCGTCCCTTGGAAACAGGCATGTTCTGGACGGTCATTGCTGCGCTGGCGACGACGGGGATGGATTTCCTGTTGGCAAGGAGAAGCTGGCCGTCAGTTATGCACTCTTGCACGTCCGCATGAGTAGCTGTGCGCTCGGTCTGACTCGGAAGAATGACGCTCCCGCCGCACACTTGATGGTCAGATCTACTGGTTTGCCGTTGATTGGAGAACCGCCTCTGCCGGTTGCCCGCTGCTGCATTGTCCGTACTGCTCCGCTGTCCGCTACTTTTGTTTTGAGGACAGTTAGCCGCTCTGTGGTCTGTAGCGTTGCAGGTGAAACAGCCTCTTGAATGCCCTTCCCTGGGAGTTGGCGTGGAGTCCATGTGTCTCTGGCTCGTCTGACTCCCCTGGATCTGGTTCCCATGGCTTGCAGTTTTCTGAAATGGCTTCGTCGCCTTGGATGGCCCCAGCGTTTTTCCGTGAGCGAGGAGATGTCTTTCAGCAACCTCGGTCACATCATTAAGCGTCTGCAGCTTCTGTAATTCTAAATGGGTCGCCAGGTCCTTGTGACAGGCATTGAGGAATTGCTCCTTCACGATCAGGTCATGGAGACTATCGTAAGACTTCCCTTTGCCTGATTGTTCCACCCACTTGTGTAAGTATGACGACAGGCGCTCCACAAATTGCTTTAGTGTCTCGTCTGACAAAGGCCGGCATTCACGGAAGCGTTTACGGTAGCCCTTCTCTGTGAAGCTGTAGCAATGCAGTAGGGCCTCTTTCAAGACGTCATAGTTTTTGGCATCATTGTTCGACAGTCTGGTGTAAACCTCGAGTGCTTGCCCCGTCAGAAGAGCACTGAGTCGAATCGCCCAGTCTTGAGGTTGCCAGTTAGAGCTTTCAGCGAATCTCTCAAATCTCGCCAGATAACTGTCGATCTGGTCCTTCCCGTCGACGAACGCTGGCAATTTTGGAGCCTTGTTGTCGCTGATAACTTGTGGCGCATGCTGATTGTTTTGGATACGCGCCAACTCTAGCTGGTACTGACGCTCGCCTTCAAGACGCTTCAGCTCGAACTCTCTTTCTTCTCGGCGTCGTTGCTCTTCTTTTTCTTGCCGCTGCTGTTCAATCTCTAGACGCTTCTGTTCAATTTCTCTTTCTTCACGCCGACGTTGTTCTTCTAATTCTCTTTCTTCACGCCGACGTTGTTCTTCTAATTCTCTTTCTTCGCGTCGTCGCTGTTCTTCTCTTTCTTCACGCAATATTCTCTCCTGGAATTTGACGTACTCCGTCAGCTGTTTGCCTTTTAGATTCAGTTCAACCCCTTTCTGCCAGAAGTCAGCCATCTTGATGCTTTTCTGGAAGATGCTTTTCTGGAAAGTTCTTTTCTGGAAAGTTCTTGACTATGCTGTACCTTTCTAGACTGTTCTAGAACAGCACGCTTTCTGCAGTAGCGCTGATGCTTGCCACTAGTCGCTTTCGCTGACGCAGGCCCCGCTGTCCTCGTCGTATGCGACGCTGCACCACGCTGGTGTTGATGTATACGCTCCTGTGCTGAAGTAGACGCGACGTCCGCTCGCCGCTCTCTGTAACACTGGCGATGTAGCTCCGAGACTGTCCCTCGACGTAGTCTTGCGGCAGCCACGTAGTCCCGGTCTGTTGTTCGCTCACGAAGCAACTCTTCAGCGACTACACGCCCTTGCAGTCAACCCGAATCTATCGTTGATGTAGTCCCAGTATGTTGGCCCCTCCCGACGCAACGTTGGCGGCTACCCTCGATGACTGCTTCTCGTAACGTTGACTCGCTTGTTGTAGCAGTTGAACCCTTGGCTATGACGTGGATCGACGACTTGGCCCCCAAAATGTTACACTCCGTTTGATGGTGGTGTTTTCAATCAGTAGTAGATTCAGCCCCAATGCGTGAATGCTCCTGATGAGTGTAATCTCAGATTCGATTATCCACGTAACCCGTTCAATCAGCATACAAGTCACTGAGTCTTCGTATGAAATTTTCCACTTTTATTCAGCACACATCAACATCTGCATACAATTCTCAACTCTTACTTTCCAACTCACTATCAACAACAACAACAACACACAGGGCATCCATTTTATAGATTTTCTCTCGATCGAGACTACGTCAGAATGTTCCCGATAACGCTTTACCACCAATCAAAATAAAGTTCGTCATCACTGACTTATGTCATACATTTTTCTAAACGTTCCAGGAACGTTCTCAAACTTCGACATTTATCAGGAAGTTTCTATCGACAGTAAACACGCGAATCTAGAGAATTCTCTAATAATATCGATTAACAAAAATTACCAACGTTATACAAAGCTTCTTCTAACAACAACGCAAACTCAAATCAAAGGTAAATACACTCTATTATTGAATACTTTGCAAAGCGAAACGATTAGATCTATCGTGCGCGTTTCAGACATACTTTCGTTCGCGTTTCAACGTAACAAATGGCTCCTAAATATTTGAATCTATGCACTGTGTTGAGGGATTGGCCTTGGACTTTGATGTCCCTGTTGATGCCATTGGTGTTGTTGGTCATCATTTTGGTCTTATCTGCACGTATTTCCATTCCATAGGCTCTGGAGGTGGTGTCAAGCCTCTGTACCAGCGGTTCAAGTTCTTGTTCTTCTCCAGCCAATCCATCAATGTCATCCGCAAAACGAAGATTGGAGATTGCTCTACCCCCTATGCTGACTGTGCCTTCATGATCTGCAAGAGCATCTGACATGATGCGCTTTAGGAAGATGTTGAAGATGTTGAAGAGTGTTGGAGAGAGTAGGCATCCTTGACGCACACCGATTGTTGTTCTGAACCAGTTCCCGATGGCGCTGTTGTGGAGGACTGCACTGGTAGCCTTGTCATACAGGCTTTTGATGACTTCAATAATTTTAGGGCTGATGTACACTTTCATTGTTGCCCATAGAGCTGCATGCCAGACTCGGTCAAACGCCTTCTTGAAGTCTATGAACACATGATATAGATGTTGTTGGTGCCGTAGGTATTTCTCACAGATTATTCTGAGGTTGAAAATCTGCTCAGTGGCACCTCGCCCTGCCCTGAATCCTGCTTGTTCTTCAGCTATGATTTGTTCAGCTTGGGGTTTCAACCTGTTGAGTATTATTTTCAGGAGGACCTTGCTGGGATGGCTGATGAGGCTGATGGTGCGGTAAGTTTTACACTCCTGAAGGTTACCTTTTTTGGGAAGAGTGATGACAAGCGACTGGGTCCATGGTATAGGCCACTCCCCACTCTGCCAGATCTTGTTACAGATAATGGAGAGGGCATCAATCATCGCTTCTCCTCCTGCTTGTAGCAGTTCCGCGGGTATGTTGTCTACTCCCGCTGACTTCCCTTTCTTTAGCGATTGCACTGCTGCCTCAACTTCTTCCCGGAGAATTGGAAGGATTTCTTCTTCTTCTCTGTTCTCGGGACATGCTAGAACTGATGGGTCTCCAATTGGTGTATGGTTGTAAAGGTCAGAGCAGTACTCTGTCCATCTGTCCAAGACTTCTTGTTCTTCTGTAAGACATATGCCAGACTTGCTTTGGATCGTGGAGACTTTGGGCTGTTTGACACTTGTCAGCCGCTTCACAATCTGGTAGGCCTTCTTGCTGTTGTTCTTGTTCAGACTGTTCTCTATTTCCTGGCATTGATCTTCTATCCAGTTCTACTGTGCTGTGCGCATGCCTTTTCGGATGCCATTGTTGATTTTTCGGTAGACGTCAGCTCCCTGTGAGGTGTTCTTTATCTTTTTCATCTCTCTTCGTTTATCACACAGATCCAAAAGTTCAGGTGTGATCCACGGCTTCTTCTTTGGTCGGTGCTTGCCAAGGATCTCAGTGGCGGCATCTGTCACAGCTGAGTTGAAGGTGGTGGTCATGGTGTTGACATCTACTTCACCAGCCCCCAAAATGAGCAGTGGTGCAAATATATATATATATATATATATATATATATAAAGAAAAATAATTATCCTGCTCTCAAAGGTGGACAAAAGTGAGACATAGTGACTTTCAATTCCATGTGCTTCTTAATGAGCTAAAAGAGCTCAAAAAGCAGTAGAATTGCATTCATAAAGCCTGGTTCTCCTGACGCGTTTCGATCTTTACCAAAGATCTCATCAAAGGAGGTTTGGCCCTGAATGCATAGACTACACTAAGTGCAGTCCAAATGTACTGCATGGGTAGTCACAAAGACACCCGTTAAGAAGTTCACATTAGGAAGAAGCCAGTCTCACTATGAAAATACCCCAGTTACTGGCTTCTTCCTAATGTGAACTTCTTAACGGGTGTCTTTGTGACTACCCATGCAGTACATTTGGACTGCACTTAGTGTAGTCTATGCATTCAGGGCCAAACCTCCTCTGATGAGATCTTTGGTAAAGATCGAAACGCGTCAGGACAACCAGGCTTTATGAATGCAATTCTACTGCTTTTTGAGCTCTTTTAGCTCATTAAGAAGCACATAGAATTGAAAGTCACTATGTCTCACTTTTGTCCACCTTTGAGAGCAGGATAATTATTTTTCTTGTTTAAATTAACTCGCCTCCCTTGGCTTGTTTTTATTCCTTGTTCCTTAATGGTTGCTGTACGGTGCTAGCCATTTGGAGAGAATTTATATTAAATTTTATATATATATATATATATATATATATATATATATATATATATATATATATATATATAAGTATAAATCGTCTTTTAGAGGGACTCTTGTAAAAATGGCTCTTAAGTAGACGACAGCTATATCTGGCATGTGTACTTATTTTTTCTGATATGTTATATCATGTGTTAGGTTTATAGTAGCCATCTATAATACATGTATCATTGTGTCATTATAATATTTATTCTGAGATATAGAAAAAATGGTCGGTCCCTTTAATGAAAATAAATCTTGACCGGTATTTAGAGGGACATTAGCATATTATGGCTCTTAGGAGGACAGCTATATCCCACAATCTTATTGGGCTCTTATGAGGACAGCTATATCCCACTATCATATTGAGCTCTTATGAGGACAGTTATATCCCACAATCATATTGGGCTCTTATGAGGACAGCTATATCCCACAATCTTATTGGGCTCTTATGGGGACAGCTATATCCCACAATCATATTGGGCTCTTATGAGGACAGCTATATCCCACAATCTTATTGGACTGTTAAAAAGACAGCTATATCCCACAATCATATTGGGCTCTTATGAAGACAGCTATATCCCACAATCATATTGGACTCTTATGAGGACAGCTATATAATATCCACAATCTTATTGGACTCTTATGAAGACAGCTATATTGGGCTCTTATGAGAACAATTATATCCCACAATCTTATTGGGATCTTATGAGGACAGCTATATCCCACAATCACATTGGACTCTTATGAGGACAGCTACATCTACAATCTTATTGGACTCTTATGAAGACAGCTATATTGAGCTCTTATGAGAACAATTATATCCCACAATCTTATTGGCTGTTGAACAGCTGGTACAGAGGCTTGACACCACCTCCAGAGCTTATGGAATGGAAATAAGTGCAGAGAAGACCAAAATGATGACCAACAACACCAATGGCATCAACACGGACATCAAAGTCCAAGGCCAATCCCTCAACACAGTGCATAGCTTCAAATATTTAGGAGCCATAGTATCAGACAATGGGTCCCGACAGGACGTCCTCTCCAGGATCGCACAAACAACTGCTGCCCTGACAAGGTTGAAGCCCATTTGGAAAGACAGGACCATCAGTCTACATTCCAAAGTAAGACTGCTGCGCTCCCTTGTCATCTCCATCTTCCTATATGCTTGCGAAGCATGGACCCTCACAGCAGATCTCCAACGAAGAATACAAAGCATGGAGATGAGGTGCTACAGAAGACTTCTGGGCATTTCCTATACCCAACACATCACCAACGACGAAGTCCGACAGACCATCACACAAGCCATTGGACAACACGATGACCTGCTCACAGTGGTGAAGAAACTGAAACTCCGATGGTATGGCCACGTCACCAGATCATCAGGCCTTGCAAAGACTATTCTGCAAGGTACAGTGCAAGGAGGTAGAAGATGAGGAAGACCGAAAAAGAGGTGGGAGGACAACATTCGAGAATGGACTGGTTTGACACTGAGCGAAGCCATCAGGGCTGCTGAAGACAGAGAAAGATGGAGTATGCTGGTTAAACGATCATCTGTGGCGCCCCTACGACCTCAGGGTTACGGGACAGGATAGGATAGGATAGGAATCTTATTGGGCTCTTATAAGGACACCTTTTTTTTTTGTTAATGCATATAGCATTAACTATAGCATTATTACTTATTATATGTCCGTAGTCAATGGAGGGAAAAAATTGAATGTTGATGTCACTGATATGAATGTAAATTGTGATATCGCTGAGTATGCTGATGATGATGATGGAGAGAGGGAGGGAGAGAGAGAGAGAGAGAGAGAGAGAGAGAGAGAGAGAGAGAGAGAGAGAGAATAGCATCTTAAATAAATTTGTGTAACAGTGAAACCACTTTGCATGTTTTTGAATCACTTGATGCATTCTTCCCTCCATAATTATTTATTATGAGTAAAGTAAAAGTCAGGAAGCATCAATTAAAACATTTTAATGGATCATTAAAACTGCATAACATTAAATCAAAACACGTTTTCTTTTTTTTTTTAACAAATCATCATTCTTTCTGCCGCTTTTTGTTCTCCTTTGTAGTGTCCATCTTAATCTATGTAATGACAACTTTGCTTAAGTAATTTGGATAATAGGCACAAACTGATATCTAAGCACTTTCAAATGATCATTTATTAGCTTGAAACCATACTTCCATAGTGAGAAAGAAAGTGTGAGCAAAAAAATAGAAGGGAAGAGAAGATAGCACTAGCAGGGGTGGGGAAAAAAGTTTAATTGTAAACAATATAATGATAAAGAAAAAAAGCTAAGACAGACCTGTGATCTTAAAAAAGGGGGGGGGTGTATACGTATATATACATATATATATGGTAGCATAAAAAATACATATATTATAAGGTAAGTAAAAAACAAGCCTTTAATCTTATAATAATAAACAACAAATCATTATCCGCTTAAGTAATTTGGACAATAGGCACAGACCGATCAAAAAAATAGCTTTCAAATGATCATTTATTAGCTTGAAACCACAATAATAAGAACGCAATAATAAGCAAATGTCAACAAATAAATAGTTCCATACTAGAACCAAATATTAATCATTTAAATGACTAAGAGGAGATCATGTCAACAAAAATTAAAAAATACACATGGATACACATGTTGACACAATGCTTACAATAATTACACACAGTTGTACACATTCAACTGTTTAAAACATCTGCAGATCTATAACCATATAACTAAGAAGAAAAGTAAAAACTGATGTGTACAGACATATGATGAAAAAAAAAGAAGAAGGAAAGAGAGAAGTAGAAAGAGGGAGAGAGAGAGAGAGAGAGAGAGAGAGAGAGAGAGAGAGAGAGAGAGAGAGAGAGAGAGAGAGAGAAATGAGAGAGAGAAAGAAAGAGAAAGGGAGAGAGAGAGAGAGAAAGAGAAAAGATCCAGATATTTATTTAGGAGGAAAGAAAAATCCAGTCAGATAGGTTGTATTAGGATAAATAAATGAACATTCAAACAATTAAACAATAGTAATAATGGCAATAATAAGCAACAAAAAATGAAAGTATATTAATAATAATAATAATAATAATAATAATAATAATAATAATAATAATAATAATAATGATAATAATAATAATGATAATAATAATAATAATAATAATAATAATAATAATAATAATAATAATAATAATAATAATAATAATAATATTAAATAAATAAACAAATAAAATGAAACAATAAAAAAATAACTTACAATCTTGGTCATAATGTTCCAAACTACACTAGGGCTAACCATGCATAATTAGAAAAAATAGGATAACGTAGGTCAATTGCCTAAAACAGACAGATTTTTTACACATTTCACACATTTATTTTCCAGCTGCTTAACAAGTCTCTTATGGCAAGCTGAACAATTTCTTTAGTTTTTGTTATGTCCCTATCATTATCTTTAGGCGGTAATGTACCGAAAACATCTCTCCATTTGGCGTTTTTTCTTGCTAGAAATTCAAGTTTTTCGCTTAGTTTGGGAAGACCAGTCGGAGTCAAAGAGTCAATGTCACGCTTTATATTTAAGTCCAGAAACTTGTTGATACGAACAACCTTGTTGAAAAGATTCTGTGCAAAAACCACACTTTCCTTAGTCCACACCTTGACCGACCCCGGATGCTGGGACGCTGCTTCTTATGATTGTGTTCTAATCCTCCGGTCACTGAAAAAGCCTTGGCAACCACTGCACATCACAATCTTACTTTCCCCTTGCTGTCTTTCTCTCAGTAGCTCTTCTCCATTTTTTAATAATGACATATTTTGCTGATAGATGCCTTGCTTTCTTAAGGCATCAAAGGCTTGCCTTTGCTCAGAGCAGCCACTACTTTTTCTTCTTTTGAATGCTTACTTTTGAGGTGCCGCGGTAGTTTCGTTTGGAAAACGCCACAGAAGCCAGGGGCAAGGCTTTGCAGGTCGGTCTCCCTTTCCAGCTGCAACAGTAAAATGAATTTTTGTCCTAAATTTAGTTTTACTAGTGAAGTGTCAGTAAAATGTACTATTTTGAATATTCTGTTTGATGCGTTAAAGAGCCCTATATAAAATAAAAATATCTAACCATTTCTTAGATGACTCCAGCCCTTAGCAATGGATTAAAGAAAACTTCTAAAACAGTGACTCCCCCTTGATATTCTTTATTGTTGGAGGTCTGAACTGGTTCGTTTTGCTCACCATTACTTCAGTTTATCTGTTTATTCCTTAATTACCGGTAGATAAAAGTGTGGAAGGCGAGAGGGAAATTGAAACGCATTTTGTACTGTTCACTAATAAAAATAGTTTTTGGAAAAAACAAACTTGTTACTAGCTCTTGTCAGAAAAATGCATAATTTGCGACATCTGAATAGAAAAAGGGTGGTCCTATCCTATCCTATCCTATCCTGTCCCGTAACCCGAAGGTCGTAGGGGCACCACAGATGATCGTTTAACCAGCATACTCCATCTTTCTCTGTCCTCAGCAGCCCTGATGGCTTCGCTCAGTGTCAAACCAGTCCATTCTCGAATGTTATCCTCCCACCTCTTTTTCGGTCTCCCTCTTCTTCTACCTCCTTGCACTGTACCTTGCAGAATAGTTTTTGCAAGGCCTGATGATCTGGTGACGTGGCCATACCATCGGAGTTTCAGTTTCTTCACCACTGTTAGCAGGTCATCATGTTGTCCAATGGCTTGTGTGATGGTCTGTCGGACTTCGTCGTTGGTGATGTGTTGGGTATAGGAAATGCCCAGAAGTCTTCTGTAGCACCTCATCTCCATGCTTTGTATTCTTCGTTGGAGATCTGCTGTGAGGGTCCATGCTTCACAAGCATATAGGAAGATGGAGATGACAAGGGAGCGCAGCAGCCTTACTTTGGAATGTAGACTGATGGTCCTGTCTTTCCAAATGGGCTTCAACCTTGTCAGGGCAGCAGTTGTTTGTGCGATCCTGGAGAGGACTTCCTGTCGGGACCCATTGTCTGATACGATGGCTCCTAAATATTTGAAGCTATGCACTGTGTTGAGGGATTGGCCTTGGACTTTGATGTCCGTATTGATGCCATTGGTGTTGTTGGTCATCATTTTGGTCTTCTCTGCACTTATTTCCATTCCATAGGCTCTGGAGGTGGTGTCAAGCCTCTGTACCAGCTGTTCAAGTTCTTGTTCCTCTCCAGCCAATCCATCAATGTCATCTGCAAAACGAAGATTGGAGATTGCTCTACCCCCTATGCTGACTGTGCCTTCATGGTCTGCAAGAGCATCTGACATGATGCGCTCTAGGAAGATGTTGAAGAGTGTTGGAGAGAGTAGGCATCCTTGACGCACACCGATTGTTGTTCTGAACCAGTTCCCGATTGCGCTGTTGTGGAGGACTGCACTGGTAGCCTTGTCATACAGGCTTTTGATGACTTCAATAATTTTAGGGCTGATGTTGTACACTTTCATTGTTGCCCATAGAGCTGCATGCCAGACTCGGTCAAACGCCTTCTTGAAGTCTATGAACACATGATATAGATGTTGTTGGTGCTGTAGGTATTTCTCACAGATTATTCTGAGGTTGAAAATCTGCTCAGTGGTACTTCGCCCTGCCCTAAATCCTGCTTGTTCTTCAGCTATGATCTGTTCAGCTTGGGGTTTCAACCTGTTGAGTATTATTTTCAGGAGGACCTTGCTGGGATGGCTGATGAGGCTGATGGTCCGGTAATTTTCACACTCCTGAAGGTTACCTTTTTTGGGAAGAGTGATGACAAGCGACTGGGTCCATGGTATAGGCCACCCCCCACTCTGCCAGATCTTGTTACAGATAATGGTGAGGGCATCAATCATCGCTTCTCCTCCTGCTTGTAGCAGTTCCGCGGGTATGTTGTCCACTCCCGCTGACTTCCCTTTCTTTAGCGCTTGCACTGCTGCCTCAACTTCTTCTCGGAGAATTGGGAGGATTTCTTCTTCTCTGTTCTCGGGACATGCTAGAACTGAAGGGTCTCCATTTGGTGTATGGTTGTAAAGGTCAGAGCAGTACTCTGTCCATCTGTCCAAGACTTCTTGTTCTTCTGTAAGGCATATGCCAGACTTGCTTTGGATCGTGGAGACTTTGGGCTGTTTGACACTTGTCAGCCGCTTCACTGTCTGGTAGGCCTTCTTGCTGTTGTTCTTGTTCAGACTGTTCTCTATTTCCTGGCATTGATCTTCTATCCAGTTCTCCTTTGCTGTGCGCATGCCTTTTCGGATGTCATTGTTGATTTTTCGGTAGTCTACCGAAAAAAGGGTGGTATCAGTAAATAAATCCAGAAAGAAGATTGTTGCACCTGTATGAAATTATTAAACACTTTCACAGAGTTAGTACACTTAGTATTTTAATGGAAACAGTTTTAAAGTTAAAAATAGCTACCATACAAACAAAAGACTGGTTTAAAAGAGCAAAACAGGCAGTCAATGTTAAGAGTTGTACAAATCATCATTATTTTATTATTATTATAAAAATATAATTATTATTATTATATTTCTTCACAAACACACAAAAAACAAAACAAACTTTAAAAAATCTTCATTCACATCTGCTTTTAAAACTCCTTTGTTTCAACAATTTTAATTATCTGGCAGATTCTGCACGATAACTTATGTTTGTCAGGCTAGTATGAACGTGAATGTCTTGTGTGATTTTTGTGCGCGAATGCGCCCTTAGATTTAATTTATTTTCAGATAAGCGCATTACAAATTCTGTTATTATTATTATTATTATTATTATTATTATTATTATTATTATTATTATTATTATTATTATTATTATTATAACACTTCTGTCTCATAACCTTAGAACTACTTATAGAACTACTTATCATGTGCAACTTACTTTCATCATGACTAGGTCTTGCCTGCCTTTCAGGCATGCCCGACCTTCTAGGTAGGTTTGCTGGCACCGGCAAGGTCAGGTCTTCATCGCTGCCTGCTGGAAAAGTTAAACTGTGGTGACAACCTACTACATTGACTAATGATTATGTATTTAACAGATTGTGTTATGCCTAAAGTGACAATTTTTTATGCCTAAAGTGACAATCAAAATAACCAGGGAAAGCTTAAACTGCAGGAAATGTGAACAAGGTATAATATTTGAGGAGTCCGAGGGAAGAAGGAGCTAAGTTGCAAAAAGTGAAATAGAAGATAATCAAATTTTAAAGTTTGAAGACTCATCATTTGCGTAGACTGCTTAGGTTCTTTTTCATTTGTTCTCTGTGACATAATTTTAGAAAAAGAATTTAAAAAAGATTGAATAAAATGTGGATTACAAAAAAAAGGTAGTTTATATATGCACAGACAAGTCATGTCCTTAATATGGCGCATGCATTACACACACACACAAACCAAAGTATCAACAAAATCTTACAAACTAAAATTAACAAATGCAGGCAAAGTTGGAAAAAAATAATAAATAAAAAATAAAATAATAATAGTTATCTTTTATATATAACACTTGTGGCCCATAAGCTTACAAAAAACAAAAGCCTTAGTATCACTTGCAACTCACTTTCATCATGACGAGGGCCTGCCTGCCTCTCAGGTATGCCAGACCTACGCAGGTTTGCAGGGACCGGGACGGACAGGTTCACGTCTTCATCACTGCCTGCTGGAAAAGGTAAACTGTAGTGACAACCTACAACACTGAATAATGATTATGTATTTACACTGAATAATGATTATGTATTTAACAGACATTTTATGCCTAAAGTGACAATCTCAATAACTAGGGTAAGCTTAAACTCTGGGAAATGTGAACAGGGTACAATGTAATTATAAAAAATGTGGATTATAAAAAAAGAAATTGTGTTTATATATGCACAGACAAGTTATGTTTTAAGAAGATGCATACTTTACACAAACACAAACCTAAGGAACAGAAAATAACAATAACAACACAAAATAAAGTAATAATATACTAATCTCCAATATAATATAACACTCCTGGCCGTTTCACCGGGCTAGCGCAGTTGGTTTGCGCGTCGGACTAGCAATCAGAATTCGAATCCAGCGGGCGGAAAAAAAAGTGGCCTTATTTCATCGTCTATTTTAATATTCCATTGTTGGGATGGTTCGATGATTTATTAATTAGGTTCCCAGTTTCCTAATTCCTAGGATGGTTATCACTGTCTTCATCTCTAAAAGGCTGATGGTCTCTGTCGACGTTCAGCAAAATAAATAAACAAACAAATTTCTGGCCCATAACTTTAGAAATATTTATCACTTGCAACTCACTTTCATCATGACTAGGGCGTGCCTGCCTCTCAGGTATGCCCGACCTTCTAGGTAGGTTAGCAGGAACCGGCAGGGTTAGGTCTTCATCAGTGCCTGCTGCAAAAGTTAAACTGTGGTGACAGTCTACAAAACTGAATAATGATTATGTATTTAACATATTTTTTATGCCTAAAGTGACAATCACAATAACTAAAGAAACTTAAGCAGTGGGATATGTGAACAAGCTATAATGTAATGATAATAAAATGTGGATTACAAAAAGAAAATAATGTTTATATATGCACAGACAAGCAAAGTTCTTAAAATGGCGAATGTGTTACACACACACAAACTTTAGTAACGAAATCTTACAAACAAAAAGTCCAAAATTAACAAATGCAGGCAAAGTTAGAACAAAACAAAAATAATAACAACAAAAATAAAATGTGGCCCATAAAACACACACAAAAAAACCTTAGTACATGTTATAACTTGCAACTTACTTTCATCATGACTAGGGCCTGCCTGCCTCTCAGGAAGGCCCGACCTTCCAGGTAGGTTTGCAAGCACCGGCAGGGTTATGTCTTCATCTCTGCGTGCTGTAAAAGTTAATGTGGAGAAAACTTACAACACTGAATACTGTTTTGTTTATGTGTTTAAAGAATTGTCTATGCTGATAAGTGACTATCACTCTAACTAGGGAAAGTATAAACTGTAGGAAGTGTGAAAAGAGTATAATGTAATTACCATAATCCTGAGCAAAGGCAGAAATTATTTATCTATAAGCTCAAAAAGGATTGATTCTGCTAAAAGATAGATTCTAAAGAAATGTTAACTTGTTAAAATGACTCTTTGGGCGGCTACTAAACACGATTTCGAAGTACTGTACTACTACAACTTAGGCTTACGCCATGTTGTCGGTAGATCTCAAACTATACCGGTCAACACATATATAATATACAATATTTTAGGTTAAATCCGAATACAGTGGGCTTTATTCTAGGAAGTGTTAAAAATACAATATTACTTATTATTTTTATGTTCTTAAAGATTGTCATCTAAAAGTAATTTAAAATTGATAGGCCAAAGTCCAAATTTCATTTAGTTTTCCAAACTCCTGAAAATAATACTCAACAGGTTGAAACCCCAAGCTAAACAAATCATAGCTGAAGAACAAGCAGGATTCAGGGCAGGGCGAAGTACCACTGAACAGATTTTCAACCTCAGAATAATCTGTGAGAAATACCTGCAGCACCAACAACATCTATATCATTTGTTCATAGACTTCAAGAAGGCGTTTGACCGAGTCTGGCATGCAGCTCTATGGGCAACAATGAAAGTGTACAACATCAGTCCTAAAATTATTGAAGTCATCAAAAGCCTGTATGACAAGGCTACCAGTGCAGTCCTCTACAACAGCGCCATCGGGAACTGGTTCAGAACAACAATCGGTGTGCGTCAAGGATGCCTACTCTCTCCAACACTCTTCAACATCTTCCTAGAGCGCATCATGTCAGATGCTCTTGCAGATCATGAAGGCACAGTCAGCATAGGGGGTAGAGCAATCTCCAATCTTCGTTTTGCGGATGACATTGATGGATTGGCTGGAGAGGAACAAGAACTTGAACAGCTGGTACAGAGGCTTGACACCACCTCCAGAGCTTATGGAATGGAAATAAGTGCAGAGAAGACGAAAATGATGACCAACACCAATGGCATCAACACGGACATCAAAGTCCAAGGCCAATCCCTCAACACAGTGCATAGCTTCAAATATTTAGGAGCCATTGTATCAGACAATGAGTCCCGACAGGAAGTCCTCTCCAGGATCGCACAAACAACTGCTGCCCTGACAAGGTTCAAGCCCATTTGGAAAGACAGGACCTTCAGTCTACATTCCAAAGCAAGACTGCTGCGCTCCCTTGTCATCTCCATCTTCATATATGCTTGCGAAGCATGGACCCTCACAGCAGATCTCCAACGAAGAATACAAAGCATGGAGATGAGGTGCTACAGAAGACTTCTGAGCATTTCCTATATACCCAACACATCACCAACGACGAAGTCCGACAGACCATCACACAAGCCATTGGACAACACGATGACCTGCTCACAGTGGTGAAGAAACGAAAACTCCGATGGTATGGCCACGTTACCAGATCATCAGGCCTTGCAAAGACTATTCTGCAAGGCACAGTGCAAGGAGGTAGAAGAAGAGGGAGACCGAAAAACTTCAAAAAGAGGTGGGAGGACAACATTCAAGAATGGACTGGTTTGACACTGAACGAAGCCATCAGGGCTGCTGAGGACAGCGAAAGATGGAGTATGCTGGTTAAACGATCATCTGTGGTGCCCCTACGACCTCCGGGTTACGGGACAGGATAGGATAGGATAGGAATAGGATTTGCAAACTGACCGCCATAATATTACTACTAATGGGCCTAATTGATATTCCCGAATCGGCAATGGTGAAACATTGAGATGAATTTACTGTGGTATAATCTTTGTATCAAAGCTAAGTATTTATACAAAACCCTCAAAATCTTAGGGAAGACAAAAATAATAATAACAAGTTATAAAATAAAAACTCACCTTTTTATCCAAACATGGCCACCAGTCCTACGAACACAGCGCGAAAAAGAACTTGGAATCACATCCGGGCTCTCTCTCCCTCTCTCTCTGTTCTTAAAATAGCCAACTTTTCTATATGTTGTACGATGTGCAGATTACCGATAAAAAGTGGATTATGTGATAATTTTTTAATTTGGTTTTAAAGAGTAATAGGTCAGAAGGTTCAGGTCAATTTTTTTTTAAAAATATAGCTTTACCTATATTAGATATGTCGAAGACAAGTATGGCATCATAAAGGCCAAAAATACAACAGTCCTCATAATGAACTATTTACTTCAAACAGCATAACTTTCAAACGGTTTACATTTGCAAACGGAAAATTTGTGAGATTAAGCCAAGGACTGATGAGTTCTTGGTAGCGCAGTGGTACCGCTCAATTCTTATTATTTAACCCTCCACAGCTGATTTCATTAAGGGGACGCGCTATATGACCCGGTAATGCACAAGTCTTGTAAAAATGGCCTTTAGAGGGACGTAATGTCCACATAATGCACCCTTAATACTTATATATATATATATATATATATATATATATATATATATATATATATATATATATATATATATATATATATATATATATATATATATATATATATATAAATTAAATTACTAATACATTTTGTTATTGTGCTTTATTGTGATTAATTGATTGAATGACAGAGCTCTCTCTTCCCCCAACCACCCCCCTCTCTCTCTCTCACGATTACGGAATTACACAGTTTCGGATAAATGAAACAGTCTGTCATGCATATTTTAATTTTAAAATATCTGTCGTTGATTAAAAAAATAATAAGTTCCAGGGCAGAAAACGAACCTATGACATACACACATAAGCAGCATAAAAGCACCTAATAAATGTCAATAGGTAAATATAAACAAAAACAACACAAAAAAAGACAGCAGTAGCGGAATGTTAATAATAATTATGGTTAAAAGTTTGTTTTTTTGCAAACGTTGCCATAAAAATGTTCTTTTGCAATGGCATAGGCTCAATAAGTTACCACGCACAGATCATTCATATAGCAGATGATGAAATATAGCCAGCCCGAGCAAAAGGAAATAATCCGTGAGAGCGTCTCACATTTTTGTATAGGACATAATGGAAGTTCCCCCTCTTTCCGTAATAAGCTCTTTGGTAGAACCTAAATTCTGTGCTTGATTCAAAATGGAATTGAAAAGAGCATCATATTCCTCAACAGAAGACATGATAAAATAATAATAATAATAATAATACAGGATGCTATGTACGCGCCTTTCCCCAAGGCTCAAAGCGCGGCGATCTATACCAACATACACTCTCACCTGTCTCATTTACCCTCACACACACCAAATACACCAACATCACTCAAACAGGTGGTGTAAAGGCAGAGAGATCGCTATTAGAAGACGGAAGAAAATCGTTTTTTTTATTTTTGAAATTTTTATATTGACTGCATCCTGTACCATTATTGAAGGGAGGGAGGAAACCGGAGTGCCCGGAGAAAACCCTCGGTGACCTCAATAGTCTCGTGCCTAAGTCACATACGTTCGCCCCTTGCGGGAATCGAACCCGCGACCTTCGGCATAGGAAACCTGGCGACTTATCCACTGCGCCACGAGGCCACCCCGTGGTCAGTTGATCAGTTGAACACAAGAAATATACTGAAAAGTAAGACTATGCTAGTGAACAATACAACAACTAACTTTATGTCATACAAGTCAACAATTATTTTCCAAGTTCCACAAGGACAAAATATTACGAAATCAAAAGCAAGTTCAAGTTTGACAAATAGCATAAAATAAAAGAAGAAAAAAAAAACTAAGTTTAGATTATATTCAGTTTAAGTACAACGAAGTATCAGGAAACCCCACTAAATGCAAACAATTACTAACTGTAACAACTAATGGCAAGGTAATAAACACACACAAATTTTAAAACCCAATTTATGTAAAAGTAAATTTATAAATAATTTGTTTTGAACAAAAGCAGTTGAAAGCAATACACTATGTAAACACCCAAAACGACAAATACAGTCACAACACATCAAAGAGAGAACTTAAACTCTAAACTAATATCGTTACAATAGAATACAAGAAACCAATACAAAAATAACTAAGTTCTACGACAGTTAAAGAAAATCAGGACATTTCAATAAAATGCAAAAATAAACCCTAAACACCTACAACAATTAAAATAAGGATTTGACAACTATAAATAATGAAACAGGATGGTAATAAAATACTAGACCAAAAATAGAGAAGAGCTTAACTAGAATGAGGCAATATATACAACAGGAACAAAAAAAATGAAACTAAGCCCTTTCTAATCCCAGAACTATACAAAGAATCAGACCCGCAAGGAAAGAGGCAGGGTACAATCTATACACACACTAACATTACACCAAGAGGAAAGAAAAAGAAGGGGGTAACAAGTCAACTACATTACCCACCTGTACTCTTAGCTCACCAAAATTAACTCCCCAAATCTATATTGTATAAAACAACCTTTTATTCTTCAACATATTCAATCAAATACTAATAATATCAACCCCAAATAATCTAATAGACAAATAAATAATCTAAACTCCCCCTATAACTAACTACGGGTCTCAGGGTCACCACTGTAACGAACAGGGGTATTTCAAGAATTGCGTGTATGCATGCGTGAAATCTGCGTGTTCTCCAGTCTCACAACTTCTCTGACTCGTAATAATAAACTACGTTGTCACACCCTCTATTAAACCGTAAACAAGAACCAACAAAATTGCACAAGTACAGAATCAACCAGAATCAAAAGGGAATAAAATTGGATGTCTCGGCGGGGCTATACCTGGGAAAGATCGGTTTGTCGGAGATGGTGTCAGAACTGATTTTATAAACCCTCTCTTGTGAGCCCTATAGCCTTCCTGACGACCGCGTGGTGTGCTGTTTTTTTGTTTTGTTTAGTTTTTTTTTTTTTTTTTTTTTTTTTTTGGGGGGGGGGGGGGGGGGGCAAGGGACGCGCATTATTATTTCCCTTTTCGTTTATAGTGGGGCCGAAGGGATTTGTCGTCGGGTTTTCTTGCCAAAGTTGAATAACCGTACACCCGGGGTGAAAGGGGCTTACAATATATGTGTGAATTTAGTATGTGGTGCTCGATGGGCGTGGATTGGTATGGGTATGTTCTGTGTTCTGTGTGTTTGTTATTATTATTATTTGTTATTATTATTATTAGTAGTAGTAGTTGTTATTATTATGTGAATTAATGATAATTATATTACTGCATGCACATTCTTACACTTCGTATTCATCGATTACTGCACTATATCTTTTTTATTTCATTTTATTTTGGAACTTCAACATGATCAACAAGTGTATTTAAACAAATTACTTATTTCTTCATTTACATGTCAGATTTTTATTATATAAAAAACCGATAATTATGGCAAGGTATAAGAATGTATCAAGATAGTCTACAACTTAAACCAAGATCACGAAAACACACATACAAACAGAGAGGGGAAGAGAGAAAGAAAGAGAGAGAGAAAAATCCTTGGTAGCTGGTACATCCTGATCACCTCCTGCATGGGTGCACTGCAATCTTATACATGGCTTGATATTTGAGCTGGCATTTCACTAATAACAAGTATAATAATAACAAAGAGCTTATATGTATTTATAGTCTTTGATAATAATAAATCGTAGATTCAAAAAATGAGCCACACGCCTTATACATGCAACAATACAGTACAAATGAAAGGGGCATAATCTATGCTGCTGTGCTGCTGAGTACACTTGCAATTTTACAAGAAAAAAAGAAGCAAAAACAACAACAACAACATATAACAGTTGACATTATTAAATATTTGATACGGAGTGGAAATTATCGGAAAAATATGCACGAGATACAACGAAATGTACATAATGATTTTTTACCGGGAAGTTACCCATTCTACATATATACTGTGTGTGCGTGTGTGTGTGTGTGTGTAAGGTTGTTATGTAGGCCTATAACGCATTTTAATTTTAACAGCAATGTAAACGATATTTTAAATTGATAAGCAGAGGTAAGAAATGAAACTTTACACACGCAAAAGATAAAAAATGTGTAATATATATAACAACATTTCAACAACTATGATATTACCTGAAAATGTTTATCAGAGTAAGACATAAAATTAGAAAAATATTTTTGTGTGTTTTTGTTTATTTTATGTTTTTTTTTTCCTTAAAGGAAAATAAAACAATCAAAGGTTTTAAGATTGGTATCACTGGTACGGTTCTGGATCAACTACACCCCCGGACAATCACCCCCTGGACAATTACCCACCAAGGACATCTACCCACCGGACAATCACTCCATCCACACATTCATTTTTGGCACTCCCACTCCCCACACGCACACACAAATACACGCACACACAATCTAATTGAAAAAAGCATTTGAAAAAGTGCTAATTTTCGTGAACCTGTTCTGTCTCGGGTTTATACTTACAGAAGCAAAAGGAAAACGTAGAGCCATTGACCACTCTCAAAATCATAGGCGAAAAACGTGTTTAGAAAAGGATTCAATGATGTTTGTATTTGGCCCATGCGCGAGAATGACGTGGTCTAAAATCACCTGTAGCCTACGTGGAAAGACATTACAACAATATGTGGGACTGAACTGAAAAAGGCCGTCTATATTACTTCTACACACTCTCAAAATATAGCAAACATATTTATATATAATTATATATATTGCATTGTGTGCCATTGTATACCATAGTGAGTGAATCACTGACAGATATTTTGAGCACAGCTTTTATATGATAGTAACAGTTTTTTTTAAACTGACGGCAAATTCCGGTACGAATTTCTCCTGTTGAGATGAAAAAGTTTCCTGATTCTGATTCTATTTGTCTTTAAAAACGATGAGGTACTCAGGGTACGCCTGTGCGTCCTTGAAGGCCACGAAGATCTTGGGGTTGTTGGTGTCGTCCACTGCGCTATCGTAGTCGTCTATCCCGCCAGGCAGAAAGCGCATCCCGTCCTGCCCAATCACAGTCTTGCCCACCAGGACCCGACAGTAGAAGATGTGACGCTGGCCAAAGGAGTCCCGCTTGGCGTAGGTCTCCTGACTGGAGTACTTGGCGGTCTTGGCGAAGTACACTGCATCTCCGTAGAGAGACCCTGTTGTGGGGAGAGGAGGGTAAAAAAGATGTCTACAGTGCTAATTTTCGGATGAGAGCATACACCGAGGTCTAATTTGTGCACGCCCGCGTTCCATCGCACGGGCTTTAAAGATCCTGACGCTCATGTGGTACACGGATGAATCCCGGACGCACTAATACACCCAGCAAGCGCTTCTCCACCATCTCCAGTCGCCCAGGATTGGGCTCAGTTTGTCTTGGCGTCAGACAGTGCGCCCAAGACAGCAGTGCGCAAGCGGGGGGGCCTCAGGGCGGCTTGAGTTGGATCCTGTATCGGCGGCGCCTTGAGAAACTCTTGAGCTGGAAAAGCGCTACATAAGAACGATTAAATTATAAAAATAATAAGTAATTCAATATATATTCATGCAATAGCCTACAGAAAATGTAGGCGTAAGGGTCTCCTGGATGTAAATCATAACTGAAAATAGCAAGGAGTATCACTATTCTTAATTATCATCTTACTAAGGAATGATTGCTCTTCTTTGCTTGTTTGTTTGTTAGTAATTTAATTCATTCATTCAATCTATTGTCTATCAACCCGCACACATTTAAGACTCTAAGCCGACCAGGATGTCTCAGTTGGCTGACAGTGCGCTGAACGCTGCAAGTTGACGTCAAGAGTGGATGTAGTTGGATTCTGATTTCAATCAACCTTGAGCATCTGTCTGAGCTGATAAGTGCGCTATAGAAGAGCAACGAATGTTCAAATTTGGCCATAAACTCACTTTGGCAGTAACTTCTGTTGAAGCCATGTTTGATGATGCTGTCCTTGACCTCTTCTTTGGTTCCGTGCCACAAAGGTCGTCGTTCGATGTTGACACCTTTGTCGAACTTCTGCTGCAGCAGCCGTTTCAGTGCCGAATACTGCTTGTGTACCGTCTCGTTTTGAACACGCTCGATCTGAATTTTAAAAGAAAGAAAATGAAGATCTACATTTAACCCTGGAACTGTCGATTGGTGTAGAAGATAGCTCTGATTCATTATTAAAAAAAACATTCATGCCAATCGTATACCTTTTGCTTCAACCCGCAAAGCTAACTAACATGAAGCAAAAAACTGCAAACAAGACTAGTTTGACGAACATTTTCTTTCTTTTCTTTAAACTGTTTTTGGTACTTTTCTTTCTGTTGTTTTATTTTTAACTTTTGACTTTCTTGTGCTTTTGCCACTTAGTTCTGTGGTTTTATTTCTTTTCTTTAAACTGTTTTTGGTACTTTTTTTTCTGTTGTTTTATTTTTAACTTCTGACTTTCGTGTGCTTTTGCCATTTAGTTTTTAATTTGGCACTTTGGTTCTCTCTTTCTACTTTAAACCGTGCTTGTCCCACTTTTTGCTTCCTTCCTTCTCCGTATTCTTCCTTTCCATCCACTCTTCCTTCCTTCCTTCTCCGTATTCTTCCTTTCCATCCACTCTTCCTTCCTTTCTTCTCCGTATTTTTCCTTTCCATCCACTCTTCCACCTTCCTTTCTTCTCCGTATTCTTCCTTTCCATCCACTCTTCCACCTTCCTTTCTTCTCCGTATTCTTCCTTTCTATCCACTCTTCCTTCCTTCCTTCTCCGTATTCTTCCTTTCCATCCGCTCTTTCACCTTCCTTCTCCGTATTCTTCCTTTCCATCCACTCTTTCACCTTCCTGTCTTCTCCGTATTCTTCCTTTCCATCCGCTCTTTCACCTTCCTTCCTTCTCCGTATTCTTCCTTTCCACCCACTCTTCCACCTTCCTTCCTTCTCCGTATTCTTCCTTTCCATCCACTCTTCCTTCCTTCCTTCTCCGTATTCTTCCTTTCCATCCACTCTTCCTTCCTTCCTTCTCCGTATTCTTCCTTTCCATCCACTCTTCCTTCCTTCTCCGTATTCTTCCTTTCCACCCACTCTTCCACCTTCCTTCCTTCTCCGTATTCTTCCTTTCCATCCACTCTTCCTTCCTTCCTTCTCCGTATTCTTCCTTTCCATCCACTCTTCCTTCCTTCCTTCCCCGTATTCTTCCTTTCCATCCACTCTTCCTTCCTTCCTTCTCCGTATTCTTCCTTTCCATCCACTCTTTCACCTTCCTTCTCCGTATTCTTCCTTTCCATCCACTCTTTCACCTTCCTTCCTTCTCCGTATTCTTCCTTTCCATCCACTCTTCCTTCCTTCTCCGTATTCTTCCTTTCCATCCGCTCTTTCACCTTCCTTCCTTCTCCGTATTCTTCCTTTCCATCCACTCTTTCACCTTCCATCCTTCTCCGTATTCTTCCTTTCCATCCAATCTTTCCCCTTCCTTCCTTCTCCGTATTCTTCCTTTCCATCCACTCTTCCTTCCTTCTCCGTATTCTTCCTTTCAATCCACTCTTCCTTCCTTCCTTCCTTCTCCGTATTCTTCCTTTCCATCCACTCTTCCTTCCTTCCTTCTCCGTATTCTTCCTATCCATCCGCTCTTTCACCTTCCTTCTCCATATTCTTCCTATCCATCCACTCTTCCACCTTCCTTCCTTCTCTGCATTCTTCCTTTCCATCCACTCTTCCACCTTCCTTCCTTCCGTCATTCCTTTCCATCTTCCCCACTTTAATTTCATCTTCATACCCTGACGATCTCCACCAGTTTCTCAGCTCGTTCGATGGTCGCAGGCGATGAGTCAGTGTCCTCTGTGCTGATGGTTGAAAGGAAGTCATGTTTCACCTGAAAAGACAAGGTTGACAACATTCTGAGAGATTTAGGCATTTAGACATTTAGCGTAAGAATGTTTTATTCAACGTCTGTTTATTTAATACAATGATTTTAGGCATCCTCTCATTCCTACAGACACACGCACACACGTACATACATAGATAAGATAAGATAAGATAAGACAACTTTATTATCTTTTACAAGAAATTACATTGTGGTGTACAATTACAATCAACAAGGAATAAACATCACAATAATAATAACAACAATCATAATGACAATGAGGATAAAAATGCACAGTCACATATGAATAGAATTACACTTATGCATGCTAACATTAAAAAAAAAAAAAAAAAGTGAAATGAGATTATTTTGGGCAAACAAAACACACACACACACACACACGTCATTTATTATACACATACACACAATTGCACGCACCATTCCATATATTTTTCAAAATGTTTTTTAGGTCAGTACTTCAAAATAATGCTGGCTATTTGTCCCATTACTATCTTGATATACACTAAATTAGTGCTGTCATCAGTGTTATTTAGCAATACAACTTAACACTTGTGTATTTTTGTAGCGACGATGTTCAATCCTTAAAATACATGGTTTATAGAAGCTGGTTATTGTATTACGTTGTACCAGATAACCCATCAAAGTTACTGTTATGGAGTACAGAATGCTTTGACTTGATGTTATTAATTAGTATCCCAGGGCTGCAATAGTCTTCTGGATGGATAGATAGATAGATAGATAGATAGATAGATAGATAGATAGATAGATAGATAGATAGATAGATAGATAGATAGATAGATAGATAGATTAGATTAGATTAGATTAGATTAGATTAGATTAGATTAGGTTACCGTTAGGTTAGATTAGATTAGATTAGATAGATAGATAGATAGATAGATAATGACGTCATCATAAATATAACAGCTAAATAGTTGTTCTTAATAGCATACTTATCAGCTCAAAGAGATGCTCAAGACGGTGGTTAGTTAAACAAGGGAACTTTCGATTCAATTAAATGATTTAAGTCAGTTAAAAAATTAAGTTTAGCCTAAAAAACTAAATCAGAAAACAATTAAACAATGCATCAGTTAAATTTCATCCGCCAAATATCACTCTTATGAATAAATAAATAAATAAATAAATAAATAAAAGAATTAGTGTCACCTGTTTATATTCCATATCGTCCACCTTCAAAGGCACTGAGTCAAACGTTCCTGCCATAGCTGTCCAGTTGTCCGGTCGTGGAGCGTCCAAAGCTACCTCTGCAAAGATCCCGTAACAGTTCAATTCAACAGTCTTTATTACATTTGACCTGGTACTATGACAGGCGTTTGCCACGTCGTTTTAAACAGTTTAAAAATAAATAGACTATTTAAAACTAAAAGTGCCTGTGTACGCATTCGTGTCCGAGACTAGCGTGTACTACAAACAGCAATACACCCAGCATCGGCTTTAGATCCTGTTCCCCCATGGCCTTGGCGGCGCTGCTCTTGCGACTGCTGCGCTGTCGCTGAGAAAGCGGCTGGAATTACACCTCGCCCGAACAGGTGAAGAATACACTTAAAAAAATCAAAACATCTTTTTTGATAAAACGATGTTTTAACTAAAAGGGCAAACCTTTATGACTCACAAGCTCCTTGAGGAACTTGCAATATCTAAAATGCAAATGACTGTCCACAAAAAAAAAAAAAGATGAAACAGTTGCATTAAAGTGCGAAGAAATACCGACTTTGATCTTTCTATGCTCTTAGCCTTCAGATGACCTTGACCTCCGGCTCCAAATACACTCATATCAAATAAACTACACAGCAAACGTTGTATTATGTCAAAAACAGTGACTATGAAATGACCTTGACCTTTAGTGACTTTTGACCTTGGGATGACCTTAAACTTCACGTGACCACTCATGCTCATGTATGATCAAACAATCCAATAATGTTGCATACATGGATTAAAAAGAGACATTCCGCTGTACGATGACCTATTTTTGTACGTTTTTGTAAGGCCTAAAATGACCTTGACCTTCAAGATCAACCCAAACACCGGAACAAATATGACAGATCAATCTATTATCTCTAAACAAAACAAGTGAGGGTGATCAAATGTACACAGGATGTGTGACTAATTGATATCTATTATGCCTCAAAAACTCGTAAGTTCAATATGAATAACTTATTTTTTTAAGTGCAATTTTGTGAGAAATTGTCAGTTTTTGACTAACATTTGTTGACTCACTCAATGACCTAGACCTTGCAGTGATGTCACTCATTCATTGATCATTTATTAGGTCTCATGGATATATACCATCTCACCAAGTTTGATTGTGGTAGTTGAAATAGGTTCTGAGATATTAATCCATAAGTTTTACACGTCCAGACGGCGGACTGCGGACAGACGGAGGGTCGGACGGACAAAATAATAATAATAATAATAATAATAATAATAATAATAATAATAATAATAATAATAATAATAAATATTTTTGGACTATTTAGGACTCATCTAGCACAAATTTGCAAAACATTTTGAAACTTTTTTTTTTTCGGGTGAGTACATAGACTCACATTGCTATGCATTGCTATGCATGTGAGTCAAAAACACACCAATCATCTTGTCTTGTCGAATAACCTGGATCTTGTCCTCGTCGCGGACTGTGACGTTGGGATCCAGTAGTTCTGGCACTTCCGTCATGGTGGCGAAATCGATCTGAAAAGGCGTTCTGTTCTTATCGAACACCATGGCAACCGCCTGCTTGTCCCTGAGACAATCAAAGTTTCAGTTCCAGATCATGAGTCGGATTGTCAGACAAATAAGAAAGAAATCATACGGCTCAGACGACGTAGCTGAGAATCGCGGAGGTTTACTGCA
>CM072524.1:47331561-47409061 GCA_036898135.1 Oncomelania hupensis
GTTTTAGTTTACAAGGTGAAATGAGTAGCGTTTCCCAAATAATTCCAATAGGCTAGTTTTCACTAGGAATTTTCGTATAATTGATTGACAACTTAACGTCTGTAAATATTTTTAATTAGTGTCATAAACGAAATTGTCTTATCTAATATTTGTCCAGGTCTTAACTTACAAATGCAACTGTGATAATTTCTTTTCAATCATGCCTTAATTTGGCCGCTTGTTATTTATATCATTGTGCATTGTGCACATTCTACTGTCTTAATAATTTGTTTTGCCCTAATTATTAATAGTGTTTGATTGCTGGAATGTTTGAGAATGTTTATGTGGATGAATGTTGGTGCTATACTTATCTGGTGTTTTATTCATTGATTGCCTTTGTTATGTTTCGTTCTTATGTTATGTTGCCCACGTGTCAAATGTCTTTGTGTGTAAACATGGGGACAATAACTCATCTTGTATCTTGTATTGTATCTTCTTGTATCTTGTATTGTAACCACTGAACGGGCGACCTTGACGCAACCAGAGTGTCATAGATCTATCAAGCATATAGTTGGCTGTTTGTAAGAGGCGTCTGCTCTCAACTGCTTGGTGTAAGGGTCTCATTTGGGCCACTGCCTCTATAAGCTTAAGAGCAATCCGCGCCAGCGGGAAAAAAGTTTTTTTTTTTTAAAAACTAGTTAGATTCACAAGCGACTTTCCCGATCTACAGTCTTACATAGGAGTTGTCCCAATGTTCCAGGAATTCACATCCTAACAGGGGGAACTCTCGGAGCTCCATAATGTAGTCCTTGAGCAGTTGATCAAACGCTTGTTCCACGTCTTCCTCGCAAAGGCCTGTCAGTGTGATCTTCACGCTGCCTCTGGTTTCTTCAAAGAACTTATCTATTTAAAAAAAGAGAAGAAGAAGAAATATGAAAAATGAATGAATGAATGAATGAATGAATGAATGAATGAATGAATGAACATTGACGTTTAACGTCTGCTTTCACCATTGGCGATATCGAAGACAAGTGGCTTAACCATCTCAGAGCAGACGAGGTATAGGAGCCTAACTCAACACTGAATAAACCAAACCAAAGCAAACTGCTAAGGTAGACAGTGAAATATGGACACTTTTATCTTGCTTTGCACCCTGGATCATCGCTGTGCTATGATAACACTCTACCATTGAGTTACAAAGTTGCTATTTTTAAACATTAAATGTTTCAGGCTTTGAAATATGAAAAACTGGAGGGTACCTAATCGTTGTTATTTATGATAACTTTGGTTATGTAAATAATTAAGGTTTTAGGTCTGCAACTTTGCTTGGCTGACTGATCGATGTGTGTTCAGTTTATACTCCATTATTGTCGGTGCTGAGTCATTTTTAGTAGAACAATGAAAGTAACGTTGTTTAAAAAAAAAAAGAACGAAAGAAAGAAAAGAAAAGCAGCCACCTTAAGTTTTCTTGCTTTAGGTCGAAGATAAACAAACGCGTTTGAAAGAGAGAGTGAGAGAGAGAGAGAGAGAGAGAGAGAGAGAGAGAGAGAGAGAGAGTGAGAGAGAGAGAGAGAGAGAGAGAGAGAGAGAGAACACGAAAGTACTAATTTTTACAAGAAATAGAAGAAGAAGAAGAAGAAGAAGAAGAAGAAGAAGAAGAAGAAGAAGAAGAAGAAGAAGAAGAAGTAAGAGGCAAACTCAAACATTGAGAAAAAAGACAACATAATAAATGAATGATTGAATAAATAAATAAATAAATAAATAAATAAATAAATAAATAAATAAATAAATAAATAAATAAATAAATAAATAAATACATAAATAAATAAATAATAAAATACCTCTAACAAAACTAAATTCAAAACGCTCAAAACAAAAGGTAGAGTACAAACGTGATTCAATTCCTGTGTGTAATGGCTTGGAATCATCGAAGTAGTTAGTGATTTCTGAAATAAAAGAGATCAGTTCTATTGTCAAGTTCTCTTTTAAAATTATTCTAACAAGCCTTGAACACTCTAACTAATCAATTGAACGACTAGCAGTTTATTTCCAACCATTCTCGAACTTCCTAATAACCGAAAAACTACTGTTGTTAACTGCATTCCATGTTTGGGCCTCAGTACAAAAATAAATAAATAAATTAATTAATTAATTAAATAAGCCTGACCTTGTCAAAGCCCTGATGAAGTCTTTCCACTGGTTACCTGTTAATCAATGCATTTCCTACAAGATGCATAAACGGTAACGCTTTGCATAAAGCTCTTCTAACTTATCTCAGCGCCAGCATGCCTTTCTTCATTCCAACCTGCTTACAGCGTTGTGCTGCTGACACCATGACGGTATTCTTCATCGCACCACTCACCCACTTTTCTTCTGCAGGCCAGCTTCTGATATAACAAGCTGAAAATGCCAGGATTTCCACCAAATCCCCATCCACACTCCCTTGCACTCATTTGTTAAAAAGTGTGCGATGTCTGTAGATATTTATTTGTAGGTGTTGATGGTTTATGCTTGAGTCAACACACTACTCCACCGCGCCTTAAATTTTTTTCATTTTTTTAAAAAGTGATAAGCGCGCTCTGCAAGTTTTCTGACTGATTGACTGATTCACTAACTAAACAAGTACGGCACAGTACATACCTTCTTTAGCTGAATCACCCCAAAGCTGCTGGTACTGCTTTTCTTCCTTTTCGAACACCTGCCATGGGGAAATGAACACTGTCAGTCAGACTTTCCTGAGACTGATCTTTGGCAGAAAGTAAGAGAGAGAACAACTGGTGCGTGATCACTCTGTAGGTAAAGCAATGGTTTTCACACCTATCAGAAAAAAGTTTATACTCCTTGGGATGAGAGTTTAACCCGAGGTCTCGTTTGTGCACGCACGCATTACATCGCACGAACGGTAAAGATCATGACGCTCATGTTGAGTGCCAGCTACAAACATACTGCCAGCAAGTACAGCCCGGTCGCCCAGGGTTACGCTCAGTGGTCCGTAGCGTCAGACCATGCGCGCAATGCAGTAAGTGAGCAACCTCGGGCGGTTTGAGTGAGTCCTGTATCGGCCAGCGCCTTGAGCACCTCTTGAGCTGGAAGTGCGCTATGTACAGTAAGAAAGATTTAATACATTAAAAGGGTTTTGGCAAGCGCATCGAAGGTAGAAAAATGAAATTGAAAACTTTGTTTTATCATCCTTAAGCAACACCGCACCAGGTCTTTCACCATGTTCAGTGTGGGCTTTCTAGCACAAAGGCATATAAGCCTATGGGTTTGTGGGATGTATCCATTGATGTTCCTTTTTTTTTATTTACGTTCGCAGCAGTCTAAAACTAGACGCACGCTGATTAAATGTAGTATAATAAACCTATACAGGACAGGAACGTGTAAAAATAATGGACAGACGGATGTGTTTTATAATCTATCAATATTTTAAGCATCCCGATCCTGTATCGATCAGCGCCTTGAGCAGTCATTGAGCTCGAAAGGCGCTATGTAAATACGATGAAATAAAGGAATCAATATCAAGTTGTCAGAATGTTTTGTTTGTGAAATAAGGAATACGTTGACTTTGACTTAAAAAATTTACAAACGCGCTGGTTGTGTTCGGGTCTATTGTTCTAAAGATACCTAATTATATATATGCTCTTCACCTCGTGATTCTTGTCGTCCTTCTTGTGCAGAATGAAGAAGACGTCAGAGACGAGAGAGTCAGGGTGCGCGTTGCCGTACTCCATGACCGTGTTGAACATGGTCTCTGCCACAAGCTGCGTCGGGTACCCTAGGTTCCCGCAGCCTAGAGCCGGGAAGCCGATAGCCCTTTGGTCCTTTCCTGGAATCTCCGTTTCTGCGAGAGCCATGCACTTTTCTACCGTTTCTTTCACCGCCTGCAGCAAAGAGCAGCGTCTCACAATGACGGTAAAATACCGTCTTACGAATACCCCACTCAATACTTTGCTAACCTCAGAAATACGAGGATTCGGCTACAGATGGCGCCAGCCTTTACTTTTAATTTGTTTATTTTTTTTAAATCCAGGAATCAGCTTCATGTAATGACTCTTTGAAAGAGATTCCACGTCCTCTCGACGGTGCCTCGAAAAAATGAGTCACGTCGAAAAAACTTTACTAACCCACAATGGAGAATTCATTCAGCACACTCAATTTCAGCATGAATACCACTTACAGTGTCTTTGAACCCTAGATGCAAAATGTGCCAATTAAAAGAAAAGAAAAAAAAGTCGAATTGACGCTATA
Source organism: Oncomelania hupensis (assembly GCA_036898135.1). Taxonomy (NCBI): domain Eukaryota; kingdom Metazoa; phylum Mollusca; class Gastropoda; order Littorinimorpha; family Pomatiopsidae; genus Oncomelania; species Oncomelania hupensis. The sequence goes on from CM072524.1 coordinate 47,335,789, forward strand.
CCGTATAGTACAAGAGACGACTATTTGTTTATTTAGTAATACATTTTCGTATTTCCCGATAACATCCGGAAATAGTTTTTGAAATAGTCGGGGGCAATCAGAACGAGCCAAATGTCGGTCGGTCGTGGATGTCTGTCTGTCTGTCGCGCGCTATATCTCAATAACCACTAGACGGGTTGTGACCACAAATCATAAAAGGCATTTTCTGAGGTTAGGAAATATTATGTCCCCTTTGGCTATATTTCCCCCCCCCAACCACCCCCACCCCCCCCAAAAAAAAAACAACAACAAAACAAACATGCGATGCCTGGATTTTATGTGAGTTGCGTTTTACTAAACAGCTTTCATCAAAAGTTCTCACCGTCCTGATCTTTTCTGTATCTTTGGTACCGGGGAGACAGCAATGGAAGAGACGTTTGCAGTGCAGCCGTGGTTTTTTGTCAGCTTGCATATCAGACTTTTTGGAAATAAGATATCATTAGATTTTATTTATTATGGACTGTTTAATGTAATTTTAACAAGACAAAAACAAAAAAGGTTCGAAAGCCTAATCTTACAATCTTTTTGGGGGGGGGGGGGGTAGAGAGACGTAAGACATTTAATTGAATAAACAATACATTGCTCATTTCAAGGCCACAGGCCACATTAAAACCCAATAATGAAACGCCTCATAAATGTACAAACACAAAAGTACGCGTCCCTAAACTCAGTCCATGATTTAAATATGATTAAGAGAAACCAGTTAAAAATAAAAATAAAAATAAAAACCCAAACATTTCTGACATTAAGTTAACACAAGATGTATACGACACACACACAAATGCCCTTATACCACATCTATCCTTTCTCATTTTCTCCCAGACGCATGTTTTTAATTCTCGCTGTTATTGAACTTTCTAGCATCATTTTTCTGTCAAATCTGTACTCAGTCGTTCCCTTATTCTTAAATGCAACTATCTTCTTTGCATCATTTTCTCACAAAAATATGCATCTTTACCCACAACTATCTGTCCATTCGCATCGTGTTCTCATACACACTGCTTTCTGACATCAATCTGTCCATCCGCAAACATTTTATTAAACACTTGCATTCTAACACACATCTGTCAATCTAGTATCATTTTCTCTCAAACACATGTTCTAGCATAACAGATCTTGCTATCTTACAACCATTTTCCAAGTAAACACATTCATTTTAACACGCATCTATATCTGTAAATCTTGCATCATTTTCTCTCGGACACCAGCATTCTTACACAACACACACAACTGTCTATTTTGCATTATTTTCTTTTAAGACATCCGGTTTCTAAATGTAAAAATAAATAAATAAATAAATAACAAAAACAACAACAACAACAACAATAATAATAATAATAATAATAATTATTAATAATAATAATAATAATAATAATAATAATAATAATAATAATAATAATAATAATAATAATAATACAGTGGAACCTCCGGTATACGACCGTTCAAAATCTGAGAAAAAATGGTCTTATAATAGAGGTGGTCTTATACCGGAAACAAGGGGTGGGGTGGGGGGGAGGGGGGTCAGGCTCGGAGGGGTATGTAGTCATAATTTTCACACTCACCAGCATGTATTCTCTGACAAAGGAAACTGTAAAACATGTTTCATTTTTAGATTTGTCTTTTATTCACAACTTCAAAAATAGAAAACAGTCGAACCACTGCCAGACGCGTTCATCCAAGTCTGTCAGTGCAGAAGCTCTCAGTTTCGATGTTTCCCTTTTCGCCACTTTCTCCACTCTCCCATCGTAGTTTCACAGATTCCTTATCCTTTATGATGAGCTGAATTTGGGTCTTCCCAACGTCTAAACTTCTTGCAATAGACAAACAACTCTCCCGATTTTCACTTCTTTCAATCACTTTCATTCTCTCTGCCAAACTTTCCTCTTGTTGCGACGCCATTTTGACAGCCAGTGTAGGCGAGTAATGTCCCTTATTTGCGAACCGGAAATAGCAGACAACAGCAGGCGTACACTAACATGAGAGAAAAAACGAAAGGTACAGACAGCAAATTGACTGATATCTCTTTTAAATTGCCCCAAGACGGTCGTATAAAGGGCTTAAGACACGGTCGGTGGTCGCATAAACGAGGTTGTCGCATACCAGAGGTCATTTATTATTGGAAGTGAATCCGTCAGAAGTTTTCAGGTCACATAACGGAGGGAGTCGTATACCAGAGAGCCGGATACCGGAGGTTCCACTGTAATAATAATAATAATAATAATAATAATAATAATAATAATAATAATAATAATAATAATAATAATAAACAAATAAATAAAATAAAGAAGAAGAAATAAACAACAAAGAACTATGTCATAAACCATTTCTGCCTATTAATTTTCTCTAGCATGCTCTTGTCGTTTCTGGAAAACCCTGTAAAGGTATTTTAACAGTTGCATAATAACTTGTTCTTCATCGTTTGCCATAATCAATTCTACAGAAACATTGTTGGGATTACCCACAGCATAATCCAAAAAAACAATACCCCGTCTTAATTCAGCATACCCTGTACAATCTAGTAAAACATGTTTTTCATCTTCATTTGCACTTTGACAGACTGGGCACAGAAGATGTCTTGGTATAACATCCTGACAATATCTTAGCTTATGTACACGAATTGGTGAAACTTGATATATTCTTGCCGAAAACAGCGAAGCTGGCTGAAATTAAAATAATTCTCAGATCCAAAAGTACGTTTAAAACTGGCATAAAACTCAAAACGATCAGAAAAAGTAATTTCAGCCATCCAGTCTTGTCTGTACTGATCAACAAATCGCTGTTTAAAAATTCCCAGAAATACCTTCATCCTTCCCACCCCCTGCTGCATCCATACATTTCCAAACCCATTCCGGAATAAAAGTTCTTTCACATAATGTGCCCAAGACCTCTTGCCCAGGCTCTCCAAGTGATATAACATCTTATAAGCCTTTCTAGGGAGTCTCTCATCCGGCAAAGCCAGCACTCTTAGCCAATATTTAACACATCTCACTGCAGCGGTGACAAACATGGGGTACCGGCCAAGATCTCCGTATATCATTTTGTTCGGTGTGTTGAGTCCAACATTCAAAAATCGCTTGCATGCAAACAAGTGAGTTTTCTCAATGTCTCCGTACTGTTGGAAACCCCAAAGCTCAGCACCGTACACCAATACTGGGGCAACCTGTGCGTCGAACATTTTGAAGAAGACATCTCTTTGGACGTTCCCCAGCTTCCACAGGCATCTCAAGATTTGAACAGTTCGTGCTTTTGCTTTTACTGCTAGTTCACTTACACTGCTTGTTAAACTTAATTTGGTAGTAAAATATAAACCCAAATATTTGTAATTGTTTACCACTTCAATTTTGTCTTTGCCATAGCACCACATCTCATTTTCAGCAAGGAAAGCTCCTTTACGGAACACAATCACTTTAGTTTTACTAAGATTAATTGTCATTGAAAAATTATCAGCAAATGATTTCAAACAATCAAGTTGTCTTTGTAGCCCCATTGCACAGAATGAAGTCAAGATTACGTCATCAGCAAATAGCAAAATTAAAATCTGTACAACATCTGGTGTCAGTTGTATACCATAGTCACAATTTTTTGCCATTTCCAAAGCCAGCTCATTCATAAGAAAAGAAAATAAAGTTGTTTTTTTTTCCATTTATTTTTGATCTTCAGCATGTGTAATACATTATCTTAAAATTTTTCAATCTGAATAAATTTACATGTCAAATCATTTTTTGATGATATAACGGAACACACATACAAATATGCATAAATTTCAAACATTCTGCAGATAAATCAAGACCACACATTCACACATCTACACACATTTAAACTAAGAGGGAGAGAGAGAGAGAAAGAGAGAGAGAGAGAGAGAGAGAGAGAGAGAGAGAGAGAGAGAGAGAGAGAGAGAGAGAGAGAAAGAACGAGAAAGGGAGGTTTTGATAGCTGGGGTACCCTGCAGCTTCACTTCACGCATGCAGCGTTGTGCGGCGTATGCAACGTCGTACATGATTTTACATTTGACATGTCCATTTCACAACGTAATAAACAGATACCTTTAAAGGCTTAAACTTACATACATATCTCAAATGTACAGCAGTACAAATGAGGAGAAAATAAAGTTGGTGATAAGACACACCCTTGCCTTACACCAACAGGACATGAAAACGGATCTGTGATACCATTAGACCCTCGCACACAGGCTTTTACATCACTGTACATGCTTTGTAACATTTGTAACATTTTTCCTCCAACACCTTTTTTTCTTAAAACGTTCCACAGGATGTTTCTATTTATGGTGTCGAATGCTTTTTTTGAAATCTACAAAACAAACATATACTTTTCCAGATTTTTTTAAAAAGTACTTTTGTACAATTGCATAAAGAACAAATATGTTGTCTATTGTTATATAACCTGCTCGAAACCCAGCCTGTTCTTCAACTATTTTGTTATTTTCATCAGCCCATTGTGTTAACCGCTTATTTAGAATGTGAGTAAACGCTTTTCCAAGAATGCTTAGTAGGGATATACCCCTGTAATCGTCAGGATTGTCCTTATCTCCACTCTTATGAATTGGGACAATAATGGCTCCAGTCCAAGCCTTGGGGTACTGCCCGGTGTTAAAAACATGATTAAACAATTTCAAAACAAATGGAAGAATGTGCTCAATGGAAGTCTTAAGTGCGTCAGTAAGAATTTTATCCAGCCCAGGAGCTTTACCCGATTTAAGATGTTTAACTGCCTTAAGGATTTCATCTGCAGTGATTTCTGTATCCAGATACTCAATGCCTAGTTGGTTGTCGCCCCCGTTGTCTTGGTCTACGATATTCTCCGACTGGTCACTTCCTCCAAGCACCGTCCTAAAATGGTTCATCCACTGGTCATTACTGATATCAGGTTGACGTTGACTAGTGCAGCGAATGGATCTCACTTCCTGCCAGAATAACTTGGAGTTACTGGCTTTTATTGCTAAATTTCGCAGTTTACAATCTTTGTACGTTTGCCGTTTCTCTTTTACCAGACTACGATATTTCCTGCGCCGTTCCACAAACTGGAGTCTGTATGCACACTTAATGTTTTGGGTTTTCACGCGCCTGAACTTTCGCCACCAGCGCCATGTGTCACGTTTGGCCTCCTTACACTCAGCGTCATACCATCTGCTGTGTCGTGGACCACAATAGACACGTCGTTTCATGCATGATGCTGCCTCTACTAAAGCCGCATTGAATGAATCCACTGCATTGTCCAGGTTTAGGGTTAAATGTTCGGTTGCATGTGCAAGTTTGTTTTGAAATGAATCTCCTTTCACTGCCTCAATAAACTGTTCTCGTCTGTCCTCCCTCCACTCCGTTTTCTCAACGAATAAAGTCTTTTCTACTGGGCGGGGGTGATTAGCATTAAAACAAAATTCTAAAGGGAGGTGCCTAGATTCAAACCTGTCAGCTACTATAAGCTCCATGTAATCATTTTCATTAGCTAGCTGTTGCATATAAAATAGTCAACTGTGCTAGACCCTGTCGTGCACACAAATGTAAAGTGACCTTCTTCATCACCTTTACAGCAACCATTTAAGATCTTAAGGCCGTACGCTAAACATAAATCAAGAAGACTCCGACCATTGACGTTCAACACTTTATCCTCTGACTGCCTGAACTGGGTCACATCTGACTGCGCTACATCATCAGTGTTATCCGTTTCATCAAATAGAACAGAGTTTAAGTTACCAGTCCTGGCGTTAAAATCCCCACATAAAAGATAACTGCAATCGTCACGTTTCTGCATAAGACTAAGAATACACTCTTCTACCAAAGTAATTGCTGACGCTACATAGACATGCTGCTGTTTATAGTATGGCGACCCGGGTGGACAAATATAAACTCCTCCCAAAATTACGTCCCTATCATGTGCAAACATTACCTTATCAAGCTTAAGCCAAATCATGTTGTCCTGTGCAATATCAATTTTGTCAACATACCTAGAGAGAGAACGCTTTACCATAACCATAACTCCGCCACTACTACGTCCATTGGTGTGACAACTTGGTGGAAGGGCTGAAGAACTGGGTGAATTCCGAAAAACAGTCCAGCGATTTGTTGAGCTCAAGGAATGTTTCAACCAAACAGACAATATCAAACCCTTGTATGTATTCAATAAACTCAACCTCGCTTAGTTTATTCAGCAGCCCTTCTATATTCCAGCTCAAGAGACGCACAGGTCTGCCTGCATCTAGTCAATGCCTACCACTACGTAACATGTTGTCAATATGACTCTGGCTTGTGTGTCTATCACCTGTCCGTGTGTTGATAGTTCGTCTGTTCCCTGCCTGCTCCGTCTGTCTCACGTGTTCGGTCTCTGCCTCCACATCAGTATCAGCGTCGTGCGGGTCACCTAAATTACTGACGTCACGTCGAGCACTTCGCCACGTGGTAATGTCGTGTCCGCATCCGCCACCGCCACCTTTGCCAAAACCACGACCTCCACGCCTGGTTCCATGCCGGTGATTAGTCTTGGCACAACGTTATTCTCTGTTCTGACGTCGTCGTCGTCGTTGACTTCGGTTACACTTCTTGAATGGAGCCTTTCGCTTTTGTCTTCGTCGCTGGGATCTTCATGTTCGCTAAATCTTCGCCCTCTTGATGTGGCTGCTTCTTCGGTGTGATCAGCCTGGCTCGACTCTTCTCGAATTTTGTCTCCGCTAGTACCATCATCTACGCCTTCGTTGTGTGGCGATTGCTGCCTGTTTTTCTTGTGCAGCCATGTTCCTCTGTAGAATGCAATGTGTCCATCATCTCTCAGTTGTTTTAATGTTGCCCTCTGTCTCTCTGTCAGATCATCATCAATCTTCATGTTGTTCTTCTTTAAAGACTTCCTCAGCAATCTACTGCCCACAACCGCCATCTTCACTCTGGGTTTTTTTTACAAATTTCGCAACAACTGGTCTCTTCTTCAGGGGGGAGGGGGGAGAGAGAGAGAGAGAGAGAGAGAGTGAGAGAGAGAGAGAGAGAGAGAGAGAGACAGACAGACTGACAGATTGACAGACATACAGACAGACAGAGATGGGCTTGAAGACAATGCGATCCTGCTCCTTCTCCACATATTCTCAAACACAGCAGCACACTCACAAATGCAGGCGTGCTTTGCTTAATTAAACAGATTTGTGTGTGCTTATGCGACCGTAGAAATCATCCCGGCAGCCGCGCAGTAACAGGCAAAAGCAGCTAGCCTTATTAAAGGGATGAAGCGCCCCTGTGCTGTACGCCTTTTCTGTCTAGGCACAGGCACACTCTTTATCACAGGCGCACTGTTGGTTAAGTATTAGGGCCCGGTTCTTGCAATTACCCACAGGGGCAATAACCAAGTAGAATGATGGGTCCTCGATAGCAAAGCGTTAGCGGATCCCCCATAGCATAGTAGTAACGCTGCAGCCCTATGTGTAAGTTAGATAGTAGGTTCTCTGGTTAGATACATATGGCCGGCAGCTATGCTATCGAGGATACACTCCACTACCACTTTGCTATTGCTATCGAGGAACCATTCTACTGGGTTCATGCCCATTTCTTGAAAATACCTTGGTACGTCCTGGCCCAGTCACAGCAATGTCCCCAAATCCAATGCCTTGGGGGGTACTTCTCCTGGCACTCCTTCTGTATCCCTTGTCCCCCTACAGCCAGCAGAGCTGATGACACCTGTCCTTGACTCAGGTCCAGGCTGGGGTTAGCTAAATTCACCAAGATGTGGTGCTGTAGGATAAAGTCAGTAACAATTCCATGTTTAACCTGTCAGAGAATAGGCAGCATAAAAGGAGGAGAAGCACTAGTTATCCTGTTGGTGTGTATTAGCTACTTAACCCCCTAACCCCCACAGGGGTCTAAACCTTGTCAGCTTCTAGTTCCTAGGTCAAGGCAATTACCTCCGTCAAAATGCTACACCATGTACATACAAAAATTAATTTAAAATATGCACCACCCAAAATTATGTTCCACTCATCATTATTAATAAATCAACCACATATTGCTCTTCAAAATAAAATGTTACACATACATTTTTACAATGTGTTGCAACTTGAAAAAAACACACGAATGTCAACATTGCATACTGCACAACATGCAGCAATACGATCACTGCCACAAATAATAAAGTACAGATTGTTCATCGTTGCTGTTATTCAAATCCGACGGAAACAGATCATCAAAGTCCAAATCACTTTTCTCTCCATCATTCACCTGCACCAAATCAGCCTACTAAAATCCTTCAAATGGGTCATTCAAATGACGCCATAATTCTTCGGCTATCAAACTTCAAACTTTTAACTTTTATCAAACTTTGAAAATTCACTAAAAAGTCAGTGAAAACTCTGCCGGAAACCGCAAGAAATAACGATCACCTGTGCGAGAGTCTCGCACGTTCGCTATAAATAGATTTCCACATGGCAGCCGCTGAGCAGAACACGTTATTACCAGTCGCAAAAATTTCGGTCTCTCTAGGTGCTCCGCGTGTAAGAGGTTTTAATCATAATAATAATAATAATAATAATAATAATAATAATAATAATAATAATAATAATAATAATAATAATGTATTTGTGGCGACTTCGGAGGTGCGTCGATCATCGACAGAAAGTGAAACAGGACCTGAAGACTCTTGTAGTTTTCCATAGCTTCGCCGTCGCAACGTTCACAAAACACGAAGTAGTTGACTATGTTAGGCGAGCGTTGTGGCCAAGTGGGCTAAGGCGGGACTAACTTGCCTTGTCCACAAGCCAGAAACCAGTGGCGCCTGACAGTTGTGGGTTCAAGCCAGCATCTGGGCGTTATGTTTTTCCGAATATTTTTCAAAAATTCACAAATAATGTTAGGTAGGTAGGGTTTAGGCGCGCCACTGGCGATAGAAAGGGATAATAAACTGCAGCCCCCCCCAAAAATATGTGAGGGTACGATACTGGTGGCCAGTGACACATTTTATTATTCTTGAATATTTGGAAATAACTCACTAAAACACGCGGAGAAAGAAACCGGAAGTATGTTTCATTGAGGGGATTCCCGTTGGTGCATAGGATAGCAGAAAAGTGTGAATAGCCAGCATCTTGGCGCATCCCTTTACATGTTGGTGTGCAACATATTGGTTATGAATATTTACATTGTTTGGTCCATGTGTGTTTATGCTGCCCTGTTTGTATTTAACGTTGATTATTTTGTATTGTAATGTATTTTATTTTCTTTAAGCCACCTATGCCATTGCCTATTTTCATATTGCCTTTTACATGTTATTCTATACTGTAACATCTAACCGTAACAACTATTGACGGCATACTTATATATGTTTTTTTAAAATTATGTTTCAGCGTGCTGTCAAGTGGTAATACAGTCTGAATAGAACTAATCTGTCCTGATATTCTTGTGACTGTGTGCGGTATGAGGCAACAACACCACCCCACTCATCCACGTCACTCCCACACTTATTTAGGTTAGAAGAATCTCTCAGCTATCATTACATAATTATATCTAGATGTTTTAATCGATAGTAAACAAGTAATTCTAGAAAATTCTTCAAAAATATCGACCAATGAAAATTATCAACATTATATAAAGCTTCTTTTAACAACAACGCAAAATCAAATCAAAGGTAAATACACTCTTTTTCTGTGTGCTTTGCAAAACAAAACGATCAGATTTATCGTGCGCGTCTCAAATGTAACATTACCCCCTACACAAGAAGAAATTTACTTAATTCCTTTCAACAACACTGAGACGCAATCACGCAATGCACAAATTCCAGAATTAAAACTTATTTCAGTCTATCTGAATGCTGTCAATGTTCTTTCATCCGCACGGAAATGACGCCCGGCCCTCGTCCGTTACAGTTGCCATCGGCCCAGGGTCAAAGACAGTGATCTCGTAGACTTTCCTGTAGTTAGTGCATCCTCCAATGGTTCCTCCTTCTGTCGAATGTCCGATGAAGTCGACATTGTCAATACCCAGAATACACTCGCTGAGTCTCACGGTTAAGTTAGCTTCTGTAAGACGGCGAAACAGCTCTGGACATCAAATGCTCCTTCCAGGTCTGGGTGTGGACTAGCAGGTCGTCCCAGTAACACACGACGTTGTCCATCCTTTTGAGCATCTTCCTCATTCTTCTCTTCAGGGAAGCACCTCTGTTGACTATTACGAAAGGCATCCTCAGTCCCTCGTACGTCCCATCAGGAATTATAAAAGCAGTCTTTGGTATGTCCTGTTGACGCACGGGAACTTGCTAATCATCTAACACATCAGCAATAATTACATCTAGACCCTTCTTACAACGTTTTCTCTGTTTCTCTTCCGATGTGTATGTCCCTTATAAAACTAATATTTAATTTAAGTATCTACTGAGAATGAACTAAGGCATCGGAAAATATCACACTTAAGGAGTTACAGTGTAGAATCTTTGTTACAGCATCATTCAAATTTATATTCTTATCATGTGCTAAAAGGCGGGAAGGTACGTTACGACCGGTCAATATCCGTTTAGGCTTAGCCTAGACAGCGCGGTGTCTTTATCAACGTGATGGCTGGTTGGTTGTTTTATTAATGTCTTCTTCATCGAGATGATAAGATGTACGCACGCATTCACACACATTTACACCAGATACAGACATACATCCATACATATAAAATACAAAATTATATAAACTGAGCAACTGGAGAATCAATCAAAGCTTTTGCCAATCTATGTTATCAATGGAATCGATAATAGAAACATCAGTTGGCAAAAATGGACGCATATTACTGCATTGAAGTAATACATGTTTCAGAGAAATAGATTCACCACATATACATTTTACATTTTTACAATATTTGGTTTTAATTGAGTTTAATATTATTCTATGTGCCATGCTTGAAAATGATCTAGCAATTCCACAAGGTTTATTATAGTTGCAATTAAGTTTAATGTCTTTTACAAATTTATTTTCTATACAGTTTTGAATTTCTTTAGAAGACAACTGTATTTTTATTGTTTGAGAATTAATATTTGAAGCACCAAGTTTTGCAGCCCGATCAGCCCAATCATTAGAAAGGAAACCACTATGTGAGGGAATCCAGACAAAATTCACCTGAGTGCCATTAGTTATCAAAATGTGAATAATATTTTTAATTTCCTAAATAATTTCTTTTCTTTCACCATTATTATCTGAATTCAATGCTTGTAAAACTGACATAGAATCTACGCATAAAACAATGCTGAATATACTCACAGAAAGATTAGAAATTGTATTTAGAGCCCTTAATATCGCTGCTTTATTGAGGGTAATAGTAGGGTCTTGAATAATTCCTGGTGCTTGGAAAAGTGAATACATTCAATTTTCGCTTCAGAAAATTTAAAACCATTTTGTAAAACCCAGTCTTCAACGGCCTTGACACATAACTGTAGCTGACGTTCTGCAGATGCCAAAGTTTTACCTTTGGCTACTAACGCGAAATCGTCAACAAACAAAGAATTGTCAATTCCCCGTTTAACGGAACGAACAATATTATTTATTTTAATATTAAACAGCAAGGGAGACAAGATGCTACCCTGAGGCACTCCCATCTCCTGTTCCCTCGTATCTGACAAAGATCCCCCAACCTAAACCTGAAAAATTCTGTCTGTTAGAAAATTGGATATAAACAGAGGTAAATGTCCCTTCTAACCCATTTCTTGTATGTGAAAGAATGCCATATTTCCATGTGGTATCATAGGCTTTTTCCAAATCAAACATGATGGCAACGACATGTTCACCCTGGACGAACGCGTTACGGATAAAAGCTTCCAGTCGCACCAGGTGGTCAACAGTACTTCGACCACTTTGAAAGCCACACTGAGTGTTGGATAAAATATTATTTGTTTCTAGATACCACAATAAACGAGAATAAACCATTCTTTCCAGCGTCTTGCATAAGCAAAGCAAGACGTTAAGGCTATTGGTCTATAGTTTGTTGGGTTAGTATGGTCTTTGCCAGGTTTAGGAATGGGTACAATAATGGCCTTTCTCCAAGAGGGAGGAAAGGTGCCAGTGATCCAAATCTGATTGAAGATGTCCAGCAGTTGAGACCGTGAGTACCTTGTTAAATGTCTGAGAAATTGATAATGTACATCATCCGGTCCAACTGCTGAATCTGCACTTTTGTTAATTGCATCGTCAAGCTCGACTAATGAGAACGTAATATTGTAATCTTCAGAATTATCAGAGGTAAAATGTAACCGTTGTTTTTCTTTACTGCTTTAATTGTTTGAAAAGAGACGGAATAATTTTCAGAAGAAGAATTTGCAGCAAAAGAAGAGGCCAAAAGATCAGCTACTAGTTTTTTTAATCTCCGATTACGTCCCCCTGCACAGTAAGGCATGGGCTGACCTGTTTGTTACTTTTATTTTTGAGTTTGCGGACCACTTTCCAAACCTTCGACAGTTTCGCTTTCGAATTTAGCGTGGAGCAGAAACCTCTCCACGATTTCTCTTCTCTTAAGTTTGAAGAGCTGTCGGCATTGGGCTCGCAAACGTTGGTGGTTCTGTTTATTTTCAGAACTTGGATGTGCAGATACATCATTCTTAAAGCTTTTTTTACGGGCTTGCTGAAGTTTTTTACATTCATCATCAAACCAGGGTTTTTTAATTGTATACGGTTTTGATGAAGTTTGCGGGATGGACTCCTTGGCACTGCTTGGCACTGTTTATAACTATGTCAGTGTAGAGCTGGATTGGATCTATGGTATTCGAAAAATCCCGTTCCTTAGCACGTAACTGAACCTCAGACAGGTTAGAAAACAGACTCCAGTTAGCTTGTTTCAGTTTCCACCTGCCATGAGCTTGCTCAAGGTTGTCTGAATCATGTTTTAATAAAACCGGAAAATGGTCGCTGCCATAGAGATCTTCTAAAACTGTCCATTTAAAATCCAAAAGTAAAGAGGGATCACAGATCGATATATCAATGTGGGACAAAGTAGCGGTTCTTGAACAGGAAAAAGTTGGAGCACCCTCGTTCAAAGTTACTAGGTTCAACGAGTCTAAAATGCCTTCAATTATTTTCCCCTGAGAATCGGTACGATCGCTGCCCCACAGGGGAGAGCGTCCATTAAAATCTCCCAACAACAAAAAAGGGGCAGGTAACTGTTGGATCAAATTCTCAAGTTCACTTTTTTTACATTTATTGATGGGGTCAAATATATAGAACAAACTGTGAGGGATTTAAAAAGAGATACTCTGGCTGCAACTGCTGGTAAACTTGTATTAAGTGAAATTGGTTTAAATGGGACGTTTCTATGAATAAAGAGTGAAACGCCTCTTGAAGATGTACAATCTAGAGACGAATAACCAGTAATATCTATAAGATGTTTTTTCTGACAGGAGAGCTTCCTGAATGGCTAACATGCTCCGTCAGCAGACAGCAGTGCTCCTCATAATTTGCCCTTATTCCTCGGATGTTCCATTGTAAAATGGCCATAAAAATGAAGTAAAAGAATGCTAAAATTTTCATCTCTGAGAGCACAATTACATCTCTTAAAGTTTTCGGACCCTCGTCCATCTCTTCATGGTCCATCAACCCCCCGAAACGGTTCTCAGTTTCGAGAGGCTGATGGTGCTTGGAAGAAAGGGGTCCGGGCCCTTGATTTTTTTGTCAAAGCCCCGGAACCCGAACTGCAAGCCGACTTCCTCCCCTTCTCCCCAGCACCGGACTTTATATCCTCCCTCTCCCCCTCACCCCTTCCAACCTTTCCCTCTCCTCCTCTGACGCTCTTCTGCTGAGCAACTAGAATTTTAGCCGCCTCAACAACTGCCCGATCGCTAAAACCGGTCGTTGCTGGTGCGGCGGCCTGAGGCCTAGCCTCCTTTGCAGCAGGTGTGACGGCTTTTGACACGGCCGTCTGCGTGTTGTGGGTGACGGTTGGGGAGGTGCCCGTCGGCACGTTCTCCAGTGTAATCGGTGGGGCTGGAGAACCCCCCTTTTGAGCTAACAACGTGCGCATTTTTTCTAGAGCATCCATCCGTCTGCACAAGGTTTCCAAGATCTGCGTCATTTTATTCATGGCAGTGTCCATTGATGGGTGTGCGCTAGGTTCCACATGAGATGTGGAACCCGCCACAGACGCAAAGGACCTCTCTTTAAGAACCGGCCTACTTTCAAGTACTTTTTTTCTTGCGTCTCCGACAGAGCACCTCTCAGTGGCCCGAACCTTTTGAATTTCCAGCTCCAACTGCCACTGAGAGCAATCTTTGGACCTGGAAGCATGCTGCCACGCGCAATTAACGCAGCAAATAGGATGTTTGCAATCACTTTCGTGCTTATCTTTTCCGCATTCACGACAAATTTCTGTATTTTTGCAGGTCTTGCTACTGTGGCCAAGCCTTTGGCAACGGTAGCAGCGCAACGGTGACGGTGTGAAGGGCGTCACCTTCACTCTAAGGTATCCCACCTTGAGTGACTCCGGCAACTTGGCCATGGCAAAGGTCACAAAAAGTGTGTTGGTAGGGATACGTTTGGGTCCTTTGGTGACGCATACCCTCTGCACCGCCGTGACCCCCTGGCTGGAGAGCTCATCCCGGATTTCCAACTCGGACATATCACACAGGTCCTGACATCGGATGACTCCCTTGGAGGAATTCAAAATAATAATAATAACGTAAATTTATATAGCGCAGTTTCCTGAACAATGCCCAGGCTCACTGTGCTTCACAATTAAAACTTAATTTAAGAAATATGTAACACATTATACGTAAAACTTCACACTTAAAAATGAAGTCATAACAATAATACAAATGACAGAGCCAATGCATAGCACAATAAAAACAATCAAAACATATCTGCGGCACACACTAAAACCATTGACTTAATTTAAAAAATATGTTACACATTATACGTAAAAACTTAATTTAAGAAATATGTTACACATTATACGTAAAAATTTCACACTTAAAAATGAAGTCATAACAATAATACAGGAGCAGTGACAAAGCCATGCATAGCACAATAAAAACAATCAGGACACATCTGCGGCATACACTAAAATCATTGACAATGACAATACATGTATACAAAACAATAATAAGTTAAAAAAAATCAGGCATGGATAGCACATATCGAACATCAGTCAAGACAGTCATTATCCCAGAGAGCCGCACAGGATCAGAAAATAAAATGTAATCAGTCAGAGTAGTATTGTCGGAACAGGTGTGTTTTAAGTGCTCGCTTGAAGGCTTGAGTGGTTGGAATAAGTCGAATATGTGCTGGTAAAGTGTTCCATTGTTTCGGTGCAGAATAAGCAAATGCTCTCGCTCCGTAGGATTTCGTGCGGATTCTAGGGATGCACAGGGTGCGCGAGTCAGCAGAGGAGCGCAACTGGCGGGAATTCAACCGTCCATGAACAGAAACTTTTATTTGCCTATCAACGAAGACGGCCAAATTCCTCTTTAGAAGACAGTCCGATGCCCTTTTGGTCGAGCACTCCACCAGGTAGGCACCAGATTAAGTTTTTTGACATCCTTGAAACCAGTTGTGCAAACGGACTGGAAACCCTTTTGGATGGCGAACGGAGACAGATTGCCTAGTGGCATAGCCGGATCCGCCCCCTCCACAACCAAAAAACGAGGCCAGGCCCCTTCCACCCCAGAAGCACAAGCTTTTTGTCGCATGTCCAAGTCACTGTCCGTATCCGTGTTAGAGTCGTCACCGTGAAGTCGTTTTTTTTTTTTTTTTTGTTGAAGCCATGTTATTAATTTATGAATTCATCCCCCCTGCTCCCCACCCACCACGGAGTCCAACAAGGGGATGCGTCCAAGCGGAAACTCCAGCAAGGGAGCGCACCAGGGCTACACCCAGACAATCCCGCACTGCCACTACGGTTTTGTTCAAGTTTGACCCATGAGCCGCAGCCTTCTAGCAGAGCTAGGGCAATACACGACCAGCCACTTGACTGACGCGGGCCACACCAGCCTCCCGTCTAGGAGAAGTCCGGGCCAAAAAGGTGTGTTAGTGTGAGGGACCGCAGTCTCTCAGTGACCTCAACCTCCAGGATCCCATTCTCCCCCGACATGGGTTGCCCTGCACGGCAAACGCAGGGGGCCAAGAGAAGGCCACAGAGAAAAAGAAGGGTAGAAAAAGAAGGAGTGATGGGAAAAAAGAAGACAGGGAAAGTCCGGTAAGGCAGAAGAAAGGGAGTCAAAACTGAATAGTATACTGGGAGAATTTAAGGGTGAAGAGAATATAGGTGAAAGGACCAATAAGACAGAAACAAGACAAAAGAGAAGAAAAAGGGGTAGGCAACTTATATTATCCATTGTTCAGAAGTGTCAAAAGAACGTAGCCAGTCACTGCTATTTTTGCCCGTACCTTTTGGATAATATATAGATACAATATTCACACTCAAATCTTGATTAACTTTTAATTTAACTGCGGCAGAAAAAACCGCCTATCAAGTCCTTTTGAACTGGCGATGATGTTATATAATAGTCCAAGTCATTCCTGATGTATACAGCAACTTGAACTTTGTTGCTATGTAAATCTGTCACTGATGGATAATAAAATCCTTTCAGTTTAGGTAACTTTCTGTTGTTTACATGTAATGATTGTAAACATAATGCATGATAATCTGTCTCTGTTAAATATTGCTGTAAATACTGTAAATTAGTAGAAATGGATCTGCAGTTCCATTGGAAAACAGATATTTTTTCTCTTTTCATATAGCAATGTACTAATGAAACTGTTTAATGAAAATAGTAATAGTATGAAAAGATAAAACAATTTATGTGATATTCAGTTCTTGTTGCCTACGCTAGATGAATAAGAAACAAACTGTCCCAGTGTTGCATGTTTGTTAATACTACTTACTTGGGAAGTGAATGGGAGAGTGATGATAGAAGTTGCCTTTCCAGTCATAATAACCAGGAAAGTGGTCTGCACGGTGAAGACGCCGAGCAGGTCTTCGTGGCTTCTCCCACACAATCTGATGGATATGGCGGCCGCTGTTGCCAGCAAGGATACTGAAGCCCCGCTTATTTGGGTGAAAATTGTCTCTCAGGGCATGTTGTCATTGTTGATGAAGGATACTTGCGGTTCTTCCACCAGCTCGGAAAATACTATGGATTAAAAAAAAGTATTTCTTTTGTTGAAGCTTGGGGTAGCATTCCTTTCCTTTTACGTCATCGGATGTTTCGTCATGCGATGATGACGCAGATGGTTTTGCGTCATGTCTTGGAATGCGAAGATCTGGATCTGGATCTGGATAGCCCGCCTGTGGATGTTGATTGGCGGGTGCGCCACAGAAGCCGATGACGACTATCAACGTGACGTTTTAGGGTGTGCGCATCTAAGAAAAATCTTTAACAGTAATATTTACACTTCAGCTGGTCTTCTTGCTGCTGTACCTAGCGATTTTAACAGTCCGTTTGCCCAGATGTAGGCAATGGGTACACTATCTGTTTAAAAGGTTATAATCCAAACAGATAAAAACTTGATAAAAACACAGGGTTGTTCACACTGGTTTCTGCCGCCCTAACGCTGCTGAGAAGGCGTTGGGCGTGGGCATGGTGACGGTGATATCGTCGAGGTTGATCCACTCGATCAATGTCTTTACAAAGAACGAGCCTCTGTACTGCTCTGTCTTGCAGGGAGGAGCCTTGAAACAGCGGCTATTGTTGGTTGCCTGTCTCTGTATAATATTCTGGCTCACGTACCCCTCGTACGCTGTGGGTTTGACCCTACGTCGAGTGCCGCTCACAGGAGTGAGGAAGGAATCAGGGGGTAGGGCGGGGACAAAACCATTGGCGATCTTGTAGAGCATCGTCAGTCGGAGTTGCTGGCGACGTTCCTGGAGTGTGGGAAGTTTAATAATTAATAATAATTAATAATTACTGTATTTATAATGCGCTTATCTTATAATAATTATAACTCTAAGCGCGCACTCACAACTCACGCACGCATGTGCACGCTTTAGACAATGACACATGTAACAATTACGCAAAAAATACATTCACTCAAATATACTCATACCACAAACAGACCAGACACTATATGCAAGAGACAGCTGGCGATGGGGTGCGTAGTGAGGTCATAGTGTTAGAACTGCTTGAAAAGGTAAGTTTTGAGGGCAGACTGGAAGGAGGTGGGAGAGGGTTTCTGACGGAGAGAGAGTGGAAGAGTATTCCAGATGGATGGGCCGTAGACAGAGAAGGAGCGGGACCCGAACGTGCTGAGTTTGGAGCGAGGAATGCGGAGGCGGAGAGGGTCGGAGGCAGAGCGAAGAGAGCGAGAGGGAATGTATGGGTGAAGTAAGTCAGAGAGATAGAGAGGAGCGGAGTTGTTGAGGGACTTGTAGCAGAGAGACAAGGTCTTGTATTGAATGCGTTGGGAGATGGGAAGCCAGTGTAGGGCTTTGAGCAAGGGAGTGACGTGGTCAGATTTCTTCTTTCTGAGGACGAGGCGGGCAGTATTGTTTTGAACGCGTTGGAGAGGGAGAGTGGTGGAGCGGGGAAGGCCGGAAAGAAGGGAGTTGCAATAGTCGATGCGAGACAGTATGAGGGAGACAGCAAGTTTGGTGGCAGCTTCAGTGGTGAGGTATTTTCTGATCTGAGCTGAAGTTTGAGGTACTCAAGCATCCTGCCAATGCATCCTGGGTCCCTGGATTTTGCTTCGATCTTGATTTTTTCATAGTCGGAAGCGGTTTTCGGAGTTGGCATCGCAGGTTTTGAAGACGGTTTGAGCAATTTTGTGCAAGTACCAACCGACGGCGACTTCAGAATTTCAGCATAAGTCGGATTGCTTTGATTGCCCGGTACCGCATGCGTCGTCTGCTTCGACTCCGCCAACAACTTATCTATTTCTCCGTCTTGCTCGCGGATGATGTTTTCCAACACGGATATTCGAGAGCAAAGCGATGTTACGAGATGCTTTATCTCCAAAATCGCACTCACTGTGGTGGTAGTAGCGAATGTTGTGCTGTCGGATGTGGGTGCATCTCTTGCCCTTGACTCCATTTTGGTACCGTCGTCCTGATTTTCAACGGTTGCCAATCTCTCCTCAGATGGTATTAAAATGGAGGTCGCGTCAGTTCTCTCGTCTTTTTTCTTGATCATTTTCATCTTCTTGTGTCCACCTCTTGTCTTGGCCATCTACTCTGTAAGAAGTTCAAGCTCCACCAGGAAAATAAATTATCTGACTAGAGTTGGTTGCTTGTTTCAGCCTCCATATTGGCGTAGGAATCTCTATCAACGTGATATCCATCACGTTATTCTAAACATTGCGCTCTCCTTCAAAACTGCTACATAAATCAAAAATAAGGTTTATACATTCTAATAGAGAATTTAATGCTACGTCTAAGAGTTAAGTGCTTTAAGGGGTCTATGTGTATCTCAAGTAATTGCACAATTAAACATAACAGAGACAGAGTATAAAGCCTACGTGTCGTATGGTCAGAAATAGGCTACTTGTAGCCAGCACGGCTACATTTCACCCCGACTCTTTCAAAACTCAGCGTCCGCGCTGTGAGAACCATCGTTTCTTAAGACAACCGCACATGGATTTACCACTAGTCGCTTCGTACATAACAACCGAACATCACAGAAAGAGCGATTCTCATACGAGAAACAATTTGTTTGAAACGCACATTTAAGTACGAATCCGACCAAAACGAAAACAAGTTCTATCGCCCACCCGGCATTACCTTTGCAAGATAGTTAGTGATGTATTTAACAGTGAACCAACATCATACAACAAAGTCCATGGTACAACATGGCCAAACAATATCACATGTCATTTAAAAACACTATTCAACACACCTGATATATCTATCTATCTATCTATCTATCTATCTATCTATCTATCTATCTATCTATCTATCTATCTATCTATCTATCTATCTATCTATCTATCTATCTATCTATCTATCTATCTATCTATCTATCTATCTATCTATCTATCTATCTATGTATCTATCTATCTATGTATCTATCTATCTATGTATCTATCTATCTATGTATCTATCTATCTATGTATCTATCTATCTTTATCTATATATATCTATATCTATATATATATATAGATATAGATATAGATATTCAGTCACATACCTGATTGGCAACATTAAACATTTTGTTTAAAATTCCAATCACATAAAAAGCCTATCAAATATCAGCAATATCATAATAAACATCGACTAGAGGGATGGATTAAGATGAAGGGAGTTGAAACACGAATAATATTAAAAGAAAATGGCATGTAAGAGCAACATTCATAATTTCAGAAAACATGAGCATTAAAAAATACCATGAAACACATCAAAACATTATTACATTTGAAAACAAGGCATGAACGTTAACATAATTAATTACAGAATCATTAACTTACATCACATTGAATATCATAGCAAAGCAAATATACATAGGTACTTTAAAATTAAATCATGACATATATTACATAGACGTTAATCGAAAACGCATGAGCATGAAAAACAAAATCCTAACCCAAATTATTTATACAAACATAATTTGTTTGCTACCAATAGAATGTAAACGTGTTTCAATTCAAGACTACATTGTATTATAGTGCACACGATCTTGTGACACTCATACCGTAACATCAACTAGAACTCCTTTATTAAATCAACACAAGCACATCATATCTTTCCAACTGTTCTTGATACTGGCACAACGAAAACTTCATTTCTAAAACTAAATGTCTATCTAAATCTCTAGGCGCAAACTATAAAGCTGTATCTTGGACTACACATTTAAAACAAATGTGGCCTACCTTTACTTGGTTGTCCGTTGTGCCAATCGTGCCGAACGCCTAAGATCAATCGTTGGAGTTCTTGCTGGGGTGGCCATCTGCGCTGGGGGTGCCTGCACCAAAGGCACTGGCTCACATGCAGAGGCTGGCCCGTTATAGTTGGTGGTGACCACGGTAGGAGGGAGAGAGTCAGAGAAGGTTTCCACCCAGGTCTCAGGCTCTCCTTCGTTGTCGCTCTCGCTAGAAGACATGGTCTTGGGTGGGTCAGTAGGTTGGATGAGCAGATTGAAATGCTGACCCACGGGATGGAGGTCTCTTCTGTTCACCACCCGCTCTGGGCCACCTGCTACTGGATGGATGGTGTAGACGTGCAGGCGGGGATCCCGGCGGGCGGTGACGCGATGCAGCTGAGATCGCCAGACGTTCTGGATTTTGTTTCGACCCATCACTCGGTTCTTGGTGTAGACGTAGTCTCCGACGGCTAAGAGATGGTCAGCAGCTCTTTGGTCGGTGAATCTAGTCCTAGTCTCGGCGGCTCTCACCAGTTATTGGTACGCCCATCTGTGAGCATCAAGGAGTCGCTGCCGATGCTGTTGGACCCAGTCCACGGCTCCAGTTGCTGCCGGTTCTTGTCGTCCAAGCAAGTCATGCACAGGCAGTCGAGGTTCCCGCCTAAAGAGCAGAAAGTGGGTAGAAGCCTGTGGACGCGTGTGGAGTGTTGTTGTAGGCTTGGACGACTTCTGCAATGTGCTGGGGATGCCCCTGGGTCTCATCTCGGCCCCCGCCACTTTCTACCGGCATATGCAGGCGACGATGTCCGACTTTATTTTCAGTTTTCAGCTCGTGTACTCAAAAACATTCGACGAACAACTGCATCACATTGATCGCCTTCTACAACGGAACGTCAACACCGGCCTAAAGCCGCGAGTTAAAAAGTGCAAGTCCTTCAGACGAGAGGTCATTTACCTGGGCCACACGATCTCTGCCGATGGCGTCAGCTGCGAAGCGAGGAAGGTCGAGGTCATCCAGCAGTGGCCCGTACCCAGAACAACGACCGAGCTGCGCAGTTTTCTCGGCTTCGCCAGCTACTACAGGCGTTTCATCAAGGGATTTGCCCGTATTGATGGTCCACTACACGACGTAGCAGCTGAAGGAACGAAGCTCCAACGGAAGAAGACAGCAGACCTCACACACCTGTGGACCTCTAAACATCAAGAGGCGTTCAGCGCGATGAAGACGGCTCTTACCAAGGCGCTAGTCCTCGGTTATTCCGACTTCACCCAGCCGTTCCTGTTGGAGATTGACGCCAGTCATGACGGTCTCAGTGCCATACTGTCCCAAGAACAGAACGGCAAGCGACGGGTTCTCGCCTACGCCAGCAGAAGACTGCGACCGACTAAGAAGAACCAGGCAGTGTACAGCAGCATGAAGCTCGAGTTTCTCGCTATGAAGTGGGCCATCACCGAGAAGTTCCTCGGGGCAACCTTCACCATCCTCGCCGACAACAACCTGCTGGTCCACTTCAGAACAGCCAAACTTGGAGCCATCGAACAGCGGTGGGCCTCACAGCTGTCACAGTTCAATTTTGACGTCAAGTATCGGCCCGGTGTCACCAATCCTGCTGATGCGCTGTCTCGCCTGCCACTTCACGCAACGTCGACTCCGGTGCCTGAAGAAGTGGGACATGCTTGCGAGATGTCAGCTATCTGCAAGCAGCAGCATGTACAGATTAATGATCTCCAACCACTTCCTGAACTGAACCGTATGGCGCATTGCGACACGGCTGACCCAGATTTCATCATCCCGAAAATGTCACCCGAGAACTTAAGTCAGAAGCAGCTCGAGGACCCTGGGATTCCGCCAGTATTGGCAACCTGGCCTAACAAGCCTCCACCTGGGGACAGCCGTCCACTGCGACTGCTGTTCAAGCAACATCCACGGCTGACCTGCAAAGATGGCGTGCTGTATTGCCAGGTGACAGATCCAATCCAGGGCAGATGGGACGTACTGGTGCTACCAAGTTCCTTGCGGCCAGATGTCCTTGCAGCAATCCACAACAAGATTGGACATCAGGGTTTCGAGCGCAACATGACACTCCTGCGACCAAGAGTCTACTGGACGGACATGCATAGTGATGTCAAGCAGTACGAGGCCAACTGCAACACCTGTATCATCAGTCGACGTCCTGTACCCCTCAAGACCACGTCGACTCCTGTCCTGGCGAGCCGCCCTCTACAGATATTGGCCATCGACTTCACCAGACTGGAACCTGCAACCGACGGCCGAGAGAACGTTCTCATCCTTACGGACGTTTTCTCCAAGTTCACACAGGCTGTTCCACCTCGCAACCAGGAAGCACAGACGGTGGCCAAAGTCCTAGTCAGCGACTGGTTCCAGAAATACGGCGTTCCAGGGAGAATGCACAGCGACCAGAGTCGAGACTTCGAGTTCAAGTTGGTCAAGAAGTTGTGTGCATCCTATGGCATCAGCAAATCGCACACCACTCCTTACCATCCTGAAGGAAATGGACAGTGCGAACGTTTCAACCGTAAGCTTCACGACCTGCTGCGCACCCTCCCTGCGGACTAAAAACGACGATGGCCCCAGCACACTGCAGAAGTCGTCCAAGCCTACAACAACACTCCACACGCGTCCATAGGCTTCTCACCACACTTTCCGCTCTTCGGGCAGGAACCTCGACTGCCTGTGGATGACTTGCTTGGACGACAAGAACCGGCAGCAACTGAAGCCGTGGACTTGGTCTAACAGCATTGGCAGCGACTCCTTGATGCTCACAGACGAGCGTACCAACAACTAGTGAGAGCCGCCGAGACCAGGACTAGACTCACCGACCAAAGAGCCGCTGACCATCCCTTGGCCGTCGGAGACTACATCTACACCAGGAACCGAGTGATGGGTCGAAACAAAATCCAGAACTTCTGGCGATCTTAGCTGCATCGCGTCACCGCCCGTTGGGACCCCCGCAGGCACGTCTACACCATCCATCCAGTAGCAGGTGGCCCAGAGCGGGTGGTGAACAGAAGAGACCTCCATCCCGTGGGTCAGAATTTCAATCTGCTCATCCAACTTACTGACCCACCCGACACCATGTCTTCTAGCGAGAGCGACAACAAAGGAGAGCCTGAGATTTGGATGGGAACCTTCCCTGACTCTCTCCCTCCTACCGTGGTCACCACCAGCTACAACGGGCCAGCCTATGCATGAGAGCCAGCGCCTTTGGTGCAGGCACCCCCAGCGCAGATGGCCACCCCAGCAAGAACTCCAACGATTGATCTTAGGCGTTCGGCATGACTGGCACAACGGACAACCAAGTAAAGGTAGGCCACATTTGTTTTAAATGTGTAGTCCAAGATACAGCTTTATAGTTTGTGCCTAGAGATTTAGATAGACATTTAGTTTTAGAAATGAAGTTTTCGTTGTGCCAATATAAAGACCAGTTGGAAAGATAGGTTGTGCCAATATATTTGTGTAAGAGACATAATAGAAGATGCAAACGTTTTCACAAACTTTGTGCCAAGACAGAGAAGACATTTGTGTTTTGGATGTGTGTACTGTGTATTAATAGATTGGTGATTGTTGTGTAACTAAATAATGAAGTCTTCGTTGTGCCACATCGTTGTGTTAGTACCAAGAACTGCTGGAGAGATAGATTGTGACGAGATATCTGTGGAAGAGATATATATGACTGAAGAAACTTTTGTGCCAATACTGAAAAGTACATTCTGTTGATGAGTAATATCGAAGTGTGCTATCATCGTTTTTAATATACTTATTCGTTATTGTGGTTTAGTTTAAATTTTTTTATCAGTATAATTTTGTTTGTGTTGATTTAATAAAGGAGTTCTAGTTGATGTTGTGGTATGAGTGTCACAAGATCGTGTGCGCTATAATACAATGTAGTCTTGCATTAAAACACGTTTAAACTCTATTGGTAGCAAACAAATTATGTTTGTATAAATAATTTGGGTTAGGATTTTGTTTTTCATGCTCATGCGTTTTCGATGAACGTCTATGTAATATATGTAATATATGTCATGTTTTAATTTTAATGTAACTGTATATTTGCTTTGATATGATATTCAATGTGATGTAAATGATTCTGTAGTTAATTATGTCAACGTTCATGCCTTGTTTTAAAATGTAATAATGTTTTGATGTGTTTCATGTTTTTTTATGTTCATGTTTCCTGTAATTATGAATGTTGATTTTACATGCCATTTTCTTTTAATTTTATTCTTGTTTCAAATCCCTTCATCTTAATCCATCCCTCTAGTCGATGTTTATTAGGATATTGCTGATATTTGATACGCTTTTTATATTATTGGAAGTTTAAACAAAATGTTTAATTTTGCCTATCAGGTATGTGACTGATTATATATATCAGGTGTGTTGAATAGTGTGTTTAAATGACATGTGGTATTGTTTGGCTATGTTGGACCATGGACTTTGTTGTATGATGTTGGTTCACTGTTAAATACATCACTACCTATCTTGCAAAGGTAATGCCGGGTCCGCGATAGAACTTGTTTTCGTTTTGGTCGGATTCGTACTTAAATGTGCGTTTCAAACAAACTGTTTCTGTATGAGAATCGCTCTTTCTGTGTTGTTCGGTTCTTATGTACGAAGCGATTAGTGGTAAATCCATGTGCGGTTGTCTTAAGATACGATGGTTCTCTCAGCGCGGACGCTGAGTTTTGAAAGAGTTGAAGTGAAATGTAGCCGTGCTGGCTACAAGTATTTCTAACCATGCGATACGTAGGCTTTATACTCTGTCTCTGTTATGTTTAAACTACCTGTGTGCAATAACTTGAGATATACTTTTCAGATCATTTAAAGCACATAACTGTTAGACGTAGCATTAAATTCTCTATTAGAATATTTAACTTTTTTTTGGATTTATGTAGCAGTTTTGAAGGAGAGTGCGATGTTTAGAATACCGCGATGGATTTTACTTTAATAAAGACACCGCGCTGTTATAGGCGGATAAACGGATATTGACTGGTCGTAACGCACCTTCCCGCCTTTTAAAGCATGATAAGAATATAATTTTGAATGATGCTATAACAAAGATTCTACACTGTAACTCCTTAAGTGTGATATTTTCCGAGGCCTTAATTCATTCTCTAACAGTAGACATTTAAATTAAATATTAGTTTTATAGGGACATACAGTGATACACATCGGAAGAGAAACAGAAAAAAAGTTGTAAGAAGGATCTAGATGTAACTATTGCTGATGTGTTTGGTGATTTCTAATTTTGTCCGTCATAGTTGGAACCCATAATAGTAACCATGCCATATTAAATATCGTTGGGAAGAGGAGACGTTGTTCTGTCTGTCATTATTATTGTTATTTATAATTTTATTAAATTAAAGAGTTATTCTAGTTTAGAGTCGTGACACCCTTAAGAGTAGTAATCAACTCCCTCTTAAATTGCATATTATTTTTATTTCCTAGCAGATAGGTCCGATATTATTATATTAGTAGAAAGGTAGTATTTCCGCGTTTACGCTGATATAATTTGTATATTATTCGTTAGCCATTCACGCAAAATAAACATTAGTAACTAGCACAAACTTAGCCAGCGAGCCCAGATTTTGTAGCGCTCGCGGCACGCGTAAGCATCGTTTTCGCTACGGCGGGCGGGCCCAGATAAAAGCACGACCGTGCTCAGTTTCGGGGAACAAGTCTCCTCTCTGAAAATCCTTACCGGGAAGAAAAGGGACTATAAACTGATTAAAAAAAAAAAAAAAAAAAAGTTTCGGGGGCATCCCCTATACGCATCTGTGTCCGGGGACGGTAATCTACCCACTGACTTTCGGGGGCAGAACACAGCACAGAAGAGCACAGGAGAAAACACGCTATCTCCACGAGCACTGCCTTTGCTCTCAGAGTATGATGTACCTCGAATAAAAGACAACATAAACGGTCATCAACGGACTGGGTTCGAGAGAGAAAGACTGGGTTCGAGAGAGAAAGAGAGAGAGAGAGAGAGAGAGAGAGAGAGAGAGAGAGAGAGAGAGAGAGACAGAGAATGTATGCATGAGAATTCTTCACTCTACATGCCTCCATCACTTCACTTCGCTTCTCTCCAAACACCACCAGCACCACTACAATTATTATAAACTGTCTTCTTCTCTAATGCATTCTTGTGAATGTAAAAGAAAGTAAATACAAATTAATTGCTGTATATTGATGGAGAGATAATGGATAAAACCAAAAGATTAAGGATATTGTTTCAAACTTTATTTCCATCTATGGGATGAGGTTACAGTGACCATACTTTACTTCCCATCCAGGGTTTCTACTCGGATCCCATATGGAGTGATAATTGTCACCATCAGCATCTGGGAGATTCTGAAGTCATTGTCGTCATCTGGGAGATGATGTTGTTTTCAAGGACAGCGCGATGGCTGGTATTTTCGCCCCCTGCTAATCGGTGTTAGCCACGTCACAAAGACTATGAATCAACCTCAAGGGTGGAGGTTGTTGTCTCCTCAGTTGGAATAGCCGACTGGAGTTTTTGGATTTTGGGACTGGGCTCTGCTTGTTCGACCCAGTCATCAAGTCACCGGGAAATGTAGTTAGTTGTCATCTCGGGGAGATGTTCAACGCACTAAGATCAACTGAAGTAGCTTACCATTAACGACTTCAAGCGATCGAGAGAGTTAATAGACGAAATACTCATTTACATCAGAAACATTGTGACTCAATAGATACTGTTTTCTGTTTTAGGCGGGACGCCGCCTCATTATATCTTCTTTGAACAAAAACACTCTGGATCAGTACATTTAGTGTGTTTTTTTTCTTTCAAACTTATTATTATTCAAAAAGACCTTCATAAAATTTAATATTTCTTTATTGTAATATTTCACTGTTTAATATTTATTTATTTACGTCTTGTTTTCGTTCTTCTTTGAAATGTAATAGAAATGGTTAATTATTTACAAAGTTGTTTCCGATGGTGTTTGGTAGGAGAATGTTGAAAGAGTGAATATATGTTTCATTTCTTCAAATACTATATTGAGCACATCATTTTAATAGTCTATTTTTTTATATTTCTCATAATGAGTCAGAGTTAACAGCACAGTGAGGTATAACCCATAATTTATTAAAATAAGACTTACACGAAGAATACATTTCGTTACAATATTTACTTATATTAAGTGTTCTCGCGTTCTGATCTATTGTTCACACTCATAGTAACTCTTTTTTTTTTCAAGAAAGTGTTAATTCTAATGATCACAATTAGTTACCTTTTTTATCGATTGATTTAGAAAATGTTAGAAGTATTGATATTTATACCTGGAAATGTTAGAAGTATTGTTAATTCAAGTTCAAGTTCAAGAATACTTTATTAGCTCAACAGAGAAATTATGACATACAATTATACCTGGATGCACTTCCTTTCAATAACCTCCAAAAAGAACTGATAGGTTATCCCTTCTTTTAAAAAAAAAACAAGTACCATGATTTGTTAGCTCTCATTTTACAATGGCTATAATTGGCTACATTTTCTTCAAAAGTGATACAACGGTTATGATTGGTTACCTGTTCTTCAGTGAAGTTAGTCGTTTTCATCACGAAGATGCGAATGTTCTTTGGTACTTTGACTGTTGTGGTGGATGTTGCAGCTGTTGCACCTTTGGCTAAAACAAATCAAGAACAAATGTTCTACAGGTTTAACTATACATGTAAGCAAACATAAATTGGGTAGAGTTTCATCGGCACACTTCTACAGGTGTAATCACACACACACACACGCCTTCACACACCCACCCACACACACACACACCCACACACACAGAGCGCGCACATATGGGTTCGCAGATGGCTGACAAGGCCGATCTGAGCCAGGAAATGTCTCTGGCACTATGGGCAGATCCGATGAGCTGCAATGCTCTCTCTGCCATGTGGCTGCTGTATACAAACACATAGCCTACATCTATCTCCCCCCCCCCGTATCTCTTCGCTTATCCCCTCCTTTCATCACCACCTCCTTCCACCAACCAACCCCACAACCTTCATACAAAAGCAACAGAACTCAAGAAAACTAGCCTGAGTCGTCGCCATCGTCGAACTCTCTGACAAGGATAGCGGGCTGAGCTGGAGACTGTTGTGCTCCGGCTGCATGGGAGGTAGAAGGGGGTTGATTGGATGACTGGTGGTAGTCCAGCGGGACCATCATCAGCGTCGCCTGATCTTCCACGCTGTCCACCAGACAAGTAGTTTTGATGTTCTCAAGCGCCCTTTTCCCTCGCGTTGATTTAATGAAGTAGGAGAACGATGGCTCGGTAAAGTCTCTGCTCTTGGTCACTGCTCTCAGACGGAAGTCATCCAGGAGCTCCTTAGTTTTTTTCAAATCCGCTTCCATCATGCTGACCATCACGGTGGGTCTTGTGGAATCGAAAACGGCGCTAGATAGGTCGACCCCGAGACCGGGTCCTTTTTGCACAAAGGTCTTGAACAGCTGATGGTGCTTGTTCTCTAGGTAAAGAACCTCTTGGCGGATCCGGTGCTGATCAAGGAATTCCTCGATCTGCCTGACATCGTCATGGAATGTGCTGTTGGTGCCCAAGATGACTATGCGGTCCTGCTCCTTCCCGATGACCAGAGTGCCATTGTTGCGTGCCATTACTGTAGCGACGATTGTGTCAAACCTCTTGCTCTGCACGGCTTTGTCATGCTCCGACCCTATCATGATGTCTTTCCTCTGAATTGTGGCCAGACCAGCTGTCTTCATGCGTTCAGCTTTCTGCTGGTTTAGAGACCAAATGTAGAACTTTTCTCCCTCGGCTTTGATAATACCCTTGTCATCTTCTTTTTGGATGGCATCCATTATTTGTTTCCGCACGGCTGGAGTACCCAGCAGCTTCTTTTCTAGAGGCGACTCGAGCGCGATGTGATCCGAGACGATCAGTTTTTGTTTTTCAATAATCATTTGTTCCGCGCCTTGGAGTTCATCCTCCAGACTCTTCATGGTGATTAGTCCGTTGTCAACATCCTCCTCAAAGATGAGATGTGGGTATTTATCAAGAATCTCATATTGGACGTTGGTGGTCAACAGCAGCTGCACTTCTTGCGGACTGAGTGTGATGGTCTTCTTCTTAGTGTTCTTAGCTCGCTGAATGCGCTGTTTGGTGTCGGTCATCACTGCCTTCATGTCATTCACTACATCTTGACTCGTTTCACGAAAAACAATGACAGCTTTCGACTGTGGTTGTTGAAAGAAAAATTCGACGCTTTGGTTTGCCATATCAGCTTTCTTTTTCAGCTCAGCTTCTGCTACAGCTCCTTGTTCCCAGGTCTGGATCAGCTGGCGACCATCTTGTGTATCTTTCGTGACGAGGCAGGTCAGAACCAGTTCTCCAGAAACGTCTTGGTCTAACGAAGCATGGCGGTCCTCCAAGGCCGAGTTCATCCTCTGGTTCATCATGGACATCTGTCGAATGAGGAGAACGGTGTCTGTAAGGTCTGGAGGCACAGGAGCAGGACGTGGAATCTGTATGGACCGTTCAAGACGACCGCCGTTTGGCCCCAAGATATCGTGATATAGAGATACGATCACGGGTTTCCTTTCTACCTTGTGGTCATTTCTTTTCACCACTCGGCTGGCCACTGGAATGAAACACAAATATAAGAAAAGTAAGTTTGAGTTTATTTCGACATTAGTGGATTCAATATTGTCATAACTTTCACAAGTCTACAATACAGGTAACAATTACTTAATGTGAACCAGCGGTTTATATAATAAAAATTAAAAAAACCGCCACTCAAAATAAAACCATTTGCATATGCCACGCGTTATTAATAAGACAATTTATTAAGTTATTATACCTACAATTAATTTTAAATCGCGTGTGAATGGTTTGCACAGAGACCCTATGTAGCATAATATTAGCATCTCAGATCGGAGCGCAAAAATTCTATAAAACTAAAGGAAAAAGCGAGTTGGTAAAATATTGTGGCAACTGAAGTAAGACAAAACTTACCTTCAGCAGAAGCGAATGTGACGAATGCCAGACGTTCCCGCTCACGAACATTCGTTGCAGTGACTTCATCTCCTCCGCTCTTCCTGTTTTCAAAATACAACTCCAGGTGATCTTCTTCCAGACGCTCGGGAATGGTTTTCACCAGTATAGTATCTGATGCAGTAACTCTCTCTACAGTGATCTCCATATAATATTTGCCTTTCGACAGGCCGGAGGTCAACTTCTCCAAATCTGCAAATCAAATTATGAAGGCGCCCATGAGCTTCAGCTTACCTTACCTTACGTGATAAGGTGACGGCTTAATGTGGCACTGACACACAAGCAAAACCGCAACTCACTGGCCGAAATCCGTAAATCGTTAAAATTCGAAGGCTTTGTTTACTTTTGTCAAAATCGGGATTACCCTAAAATTCGCATTTTTTCAACAGTAAACGATGATAATTTGAGCTTTAGTTGCTCAATCTAAGTTCGCAGATGGCTGATAAGGCCGATCTGAGCCAGGAAATGTCTCTGGCACTATGGGCAGATCAGATGAGCTGCAGTGCTCTCTGCCATGTGGCTGCTGTATACAAACACATAGCCTACATCCACCTCTTCCCCCGTATCTATTCGCGCATCCCCTCCTCCCATTACCACCTCCTTCCGCCAACCACCCCACAACCTTTATACAAAAGCAACAGAACTGAAGAAAACTAGCCTGAGTCGTCGCCATCGTCGAACTCTCTGACAAGGATAGCGGGCTGAGCTGGAGACTGTTGTGCTCCGGCTGCATGGGAGGAAGAAGGGGGTTGATTGGATGATTGGTGGTAGTCCAGCGGGACCATCATCAGCGTCGCCTGATCTTCCACGCTGTCCACCAGACAAGTGGTTCTGATGTTCTCCAGCGCCCTTTTCCCTTGCGTTGATTTAATGAAGTAGGAGAACGATGGCTCGTTGAAGTCTCTGCTCTTGGTCACTGCTCTCAGACGAAAGTCATCCAGGAGCCCCTTAGTTTTTTCCAAATCCGCTTCCATCATGCTGACCATCACGGTGGGTCTTGTGGAATCGAAAACGGCGCTAGATAGGTCGACCCCGAGACCGGGTCCTTTTTGCACAAAGGTCTGGAACAGCTGATGGCGCTTGTTCTCTAGGTAAAGAACCTCTTGGCGGATCCGGTGCTGATCAAGGAATTCCTCGATCTGCCTGACATCGTCATGGAATGTGCTGTTGGTGCCCAAGATGACTATGCGGTCCTGCTCCTTCCCGATGACCAGAGTGCCATTGTTGCGTGCCATTACTGTAGCGACGATTGTGTCAAACCTCTTGCTCTGCACGGCTTTGTCATGCTCCGACCCTATCATGACGTCTTTCCTCTGAATTGTGGCCAGACCAGCTGTCTTCATGCGTTCAGCTTTCTGCTGGTTTAGAGACCAGATGTAGAACTTTTCTCCCTCGGCCTTGATGAGACTCTTGTCATCTTCTTTTTGGATGGCATCCATTATTTGTTTTCGCACGGCTGCAGAACCTAGCAGCTTCTTTTCTAGAGGCGACTCGAGCGCGATGTGATCCGAGACGATCAGTTTTTGTTTTTCAATAATCATTTGTTCCGCGCCTCGGAGTTCATCCTCCAGACCCTTCATGGTGATCAATCCGCTGTCATCATCCACCTCAATGCTGAGTTGTGGGTATTTATCAAGAATCTCATATTGGACGTTGGTGGTCAACAGCAGCTGCACTTCTTGCGGACTGAGTGTAATGGTCTGCTTCTTAGTGTTCTTAGCTCGCTGAATGCGCTGTTTGGTGTCAGTCATCACTGCCTTCAAGTCATTCACTACATCTTGACTCGCTCTATTGAAAACAATGACAACTTTCGACCGTGGTTGTTGAAAGAAAAATTCGATGCTTTGGTTTGCCATTTCAGCTTTCTTTTTCAGCTCAGCTTCTGCTGCAGAAAACTCTTCTTCATTCATGGTGACCTCAGTGACGAAGACATCCTTCTCGAGAAACTCCTTCAAGTGTGCTACAGCTCCTTGCTCCCAGGTCTCGATCAGATGGCGGCCAGCTTGTGTATCTTTCGTGACGAGACAGATCAGAACCAGTTCTCCAGAAACGTCTTGGTCTAACGAAGCATGGCTGTCCTCCAAGGCCGAGTTCATCCTCTGGTTCATCATGGACGTCTGTCGAATGAGGAGAACGGTATCTGTAAGGTCTGGAGGCACAGGAACAGGACGTGGAATCTGTATGGACCGTTCAAGACGACCGCCGTTTGGCCCCAGGATATCATGATATAGAGATACGATCAGGGGTTTCCTTTTTACTTTGTGGTCAGTTCTTTTCGCCACTCGGCTGGCCACTGGAATGAAACACAAATATAATAAAAATAAGTTTAAGTTTATTTTGACCTTAGTGGATTCAATATTGTCATAACTTTCACAAGTCTACAATACTGGTAACAATCACTTAATGTAAACCAGCGGTTATATAATCAAGATTTAAAAAAACGCCAATCAAAATAAAACCATTTGCATATGCCACGCGTTATTAATAAGACAATTTATTAAGTTATTATACCTGCTATCAATGAACTGTCAGGGCCTGGCTGATGCCAGAAAACGCCGAGATGTGTTTCATTACTTAAGAAATAAAGGGTTCTGCATATATTTGTTACAGGATACTCATTTTCATGCAAAACTGGAAAACTATATTCGTGCTGAATGGGGCTATGATTGTTACTTTGCTTCTTACAATTCTTCGTCAAGGGGGGTAACTGTCCTTTTTAATAATAACTTTGAATTTGATGTCAAGAAAGTGTATAAGGATAACGGTGGAAATTACATTTTGATTTTGGTGAAAATATTTGGTAAAGAATTTCTTATATGTAATGTGTACGGACCAAACAGAGATGACCCAGACTTTTATGTGACGTTATGTAACAAGATTAAACAAATTGCGCCAGATAATATTATTATGGGAGGAGATTGGAATTTAGTTTTAAACTTTGAACTTGACTGTAATAATTATAAACATCATAACAATATCAAAGCCCAGGAACAGGTAGAACAAATGATGATTAATCTAGACTTGACTGAT
Source organism: Oncomelania hupensis (assembly GCA_036898135.1). NCBI lineage: Eukaryota > Metazoa > Mollusca > Gastropoda > Littorinimorpha > Pomatiopsidae > Oncomelania > Oncomelania hupensis. The sequence goes on from CM072524.1 coordinate 47,369,626, forward strand.
ACATGGCGAGACTTAAACCCGGAATTGAGAAGATATACATGGCGAAGAAATAGCCCCATTCAGCAAAGTAGACTTGACTTTTTCTTGGTATCTGATTTGATGTCAGCTGATGTTTATGACGCCGACATTCTGCCTGGCTACAGAACGGATCACTCGCTTATTTTATTGTCTTTAGGAAAAGTTAAAGAAGGAAAACGATTGTCATTATGGAAATTTAACGCTTCTTTGTTAAAAGATAAGGAATATTTAGATGACATTAATTCAGTTATAGAAGAAGTAAAGAAAGAATACGCAGCATGTCCATATAATCAGGATACTATTAGTCAAATAAGTAATAAGGAAATACAGTTTGTAATTAATGACCAACTCTTTCTCGACACACTGTTAATGAAAATTAGAGATAGAACAATTTCCTATGCTACCAAGAAGAGAAAGAAAAGTAAAGAAACTGAGCAACTACTAGAGAAAAAAATTATTTTATTAGAACAAAAGTTAAAATTAGATGAGTCAGAAAGAGAGGAATTGCAGAAAGCTAATACTGAACTGATTTCTTTAAGGGAACGGAAGATGGAGGGTGTTTTGCTCCGTTCTCGGGCCAGGTGGATTGTTGACGGGGAAAAGGTTACGAAATATTTCTGTGCGCTAGAGAAACGTAATTATACTAATAAACAAATCCTTAAGTTGCATAAACAAAATGGTACAATTACTACAGATCCCGGGGAAATATTAGTTGAAGTTAATGGTTTTTATGAAAGGTTGTATGATTATAGGGTAGTAGAACCCTGTGAAATAGGTGAACTTATTGACAGTACTCCCAGACTGACCGAGTTGGAGGCGAATTCACTTGAGGGTCTTATCACTTTAGAAGAGGCATCTTTGGTATTAAAAAATACAAAAAATGGGAAAAGCCCAGGTAGTGATGGCTTTTCTGTAGAGTTCTTTAAAGTTTTTTGGACTAGGGTAGGTGATTTTGTTGTACGCTCTTTAAATGAAGGTTTCTTAAAAGGGGAATTATCATCTACTCAAAAGGAGGGGGTAATTGTTTGTATTCCAAAGGGGGATAAACCCAGAGAGTATATTAAGAACTGGCGACCCATCTCTCTTCTAAATCTAGTTTATAAGATAGGATCAGGGTGTATCGCAAATAGACTTAAGAATGTACTACCTTCTCTGATACATGAAGACCAAACAGGATTTATTCGTAATAGATATCTAGGAGATAATGTTAGATTAATTTATGATTTAATTGACTACTTGAATATGAACGACCAACCGGGGTTGTTACTATGTTTAGATTTTGAGAAGGCCTTTGACTCGGTCAGCTGGGATTTCATGTTTAAGGTGTTGGGGGCGTTTGGCTGTGGCACTGACTTTTGTCGATGGATCCATACTTTCTACAATGGAATTAAATCATCGGTCCTTGTGAATGGTACACTTGGGTCCTGGTTCCATGTGCGGAGGGGATGTAGGCAAGGAGACCCGATCTCTCCCTATCTGTTTGTCATGTGTGTGGAAATTTTAGGTATAATGATAAGAGAAAATCATCATATAAAAGGTATAAAGGTTAATGAAATAGAAAATAAAGTAGCTCAATATGCTGATGACACAGAGTTAATGATGGAAGGGGATAGAAATTCTTTTGAAGAAGCAATTAATACTATTCAAATTTTTGGTAAAAAATCTGGTCTTATCTTGAACACTGATAAAAGCAGTGCTATTTGGTTAGGTAGTATGCACAATTCGGAAATACGCTTTATGCCCCACCTGCACATGGAGTGGAACCCTGAAAGATTCAAAATACTGGGTGTATGGTTCACACTTGACCTTAAGAAATGTGTAGAGATTAATTTTCGAGAACAGTTTTTAGAAATTAAGAATATGTTTAAAGTCTGGTTAAAACGTCAGATTACGCCTTTGGGGCGTGTGGCTGTTCTAAAGTCACTTATTTTGTCGAAACTTGTTCATCTTTGGTTGCTGTTGCCAAATCCACCAGATGATATTGTGAATGAATTACAAAAATGTGTTTATTGCTTTGTTTGGGGAAGAAAAAATGATAAAATAAGTAGAAAAGTTTCTGTAAAACGTATTGATTATGGGGGAGTTGGAATTCCAGATGTGAGGAGGTTTATGAGTGCTCTTAAGGTAACATGGCTAAGGAAATTACAATCGAGTAATCATAAATGGACAAACATTGTTAAAAAAACATCAAATAAATTTGAACTCCTTGATAAACTGGGTACTATAATAGATATGGATAGAAAGGTAAATCAGTACTGGTTAGATGTAGCGAAAGCGTATAAAGAGTTAGGAACAAATATAAAAATTAAGACAAATGAGGAACTTAGAGGAGAACCTATCTTTTGTAACATTAATATTTTGATTGGAGGGGAGACTATTTTTTTTTCAAAATTGGATAGAGAAAGGGGTTTACAATATTGGTCATTTCCTAAAGGAGAATGGGTTGTTTCTAGATTTACAAACATTTAGTGAGAAATATAGAATTGCGGTAAATTTTCTCACTTACTCTGGGTGTATAAACGCTATTAAAAAATACATACGTACAACAGATATCGATGTGGCCGGTGAGCATTTGCAAGGGTATGAACATAGCAAAGTACTCAGACTTGTTTTGTCAGTGCCCAAAGGGGCAGGAAAGTTCTATGACATTTTGGTACAAAATGAACATGAGCCAAATTGTTGCAAAAATTGGGAGCAACGAGTAAATATACAGATGTCATGGAAAAAAATATTTAAAAGGATAAAGCAAATAAAAGACACTAAACTCAAATGGTTTCAAATCAGGGTAGTTCATAGAATATTAGGTACAAATACAATTTTACATAGTATGGGATTAGAAAATAGTAATAACTGTACCTTTTGTGGGATGGCAAAAGAAAATATCCAGCATCTTCTTTGGTCATGTAATTCGGTGCAACAATTTTGGAATAGTTTCCAAAATGCATTAGTTAACAAATGCTCACATGTCACATCACTTAGGTTCAATGAACATTTAATTATTTTTGGTTGCGACAAGGCGACAGTAACCGATGATGTGATAGATTTGATGATTTTGTTAGCAAAAACATACATTTACAGGTGTAAAATGAATAAAGAAATGCCTGTCTATGAAGCTTTTTTATTCACTCTGAGAAACAGATATGAAACGGAAAGGTACATTGCTAGTACACAGATGAGTCTAAATGTTTTCCGTACAATGTGGCAGCTGTACTTGCCCCTTTTTGATAATCTGTAATAATATTTTTGTACACTTTTTCTTATCCTGTGTACATGTACTCATGTATATTTTTGTTTAGGCTTTGCTTGCGGATGCTCGTGTACATGTAATATAAAACCCTGTGCATTTTCTCTCTCATTTCCTCTCTTTTATTTTTTCTTCTTTCTTATAAATATTTATTTTAGTATTCTTCTAAAGTATATTTCTTGTATGTCTATCTATATATATAAAAAAGCCTTATATTTGCTTGTATGATAACATAAGTATGAATATCTATGGAAATACTGTAGTTGTTATACATGCATGTATTTGGTGAATAAAAATTTCTGTTAAAAAAAAAAAAAAGTTATTATACCTACAATTAATTTTAAATCGCGTGTGAATAGTTTGCACAGAGACCCTATGTAGCCTAATATTAGCATCTCAGATCAGAGCGCAAACATTCTATAAAACTATAGAGAAAAGCGAGTTGGTAAAATAGTGCGGCCACTGAAGTAAGACGAAACTTACCTTCAGCAGAAGCGAATGTGACGAATGCCAGACGCTCCCGCTCACGAACATTCGTTGCAGTGACTTCATCTCCTCCGCTCTTCCTGTTTTCAAAATACAACTCCAGGTGATCTTCTTCCAGATGCTCGGGAATGTTTTCCACCAGTATAGTATCTGATGCAGTAACTCTCTCTACAGTGATCTCCTTATAATATTTGCCTTTCGACAGGCGGGAGGTCAACTTCTCCAAATCTGCAAATAGAATTAAGAAGACGTCCTTGAGCTTCAGCTTACCTTACCTTACGTGATAAGGTGACGGCTTAATGTGGCACTGACACACAAGCAAAACTGCAACTCACTAGCCGAAATCTGTAAATCGTTAAAATTCGAAGGCTTTGTTTACTTTTGTCAAAATCGGGATTACCCTAAAATTCGCAATTTTTCAACAGTAAACGATGATAATTTGAGCTTTAGTTGCTCAATCTAACTGCTAAAGTTTGAATTTTTTATTTCGGTTCTAGTTATGTCCCCTGTTTTTAACGGTACTGCCGTATGACCTTTGACCCTATTACTGAGTGAACCACGTGACTGGAAGTGTTCGTCTTTGGTGTCTGGAGTCTGTTTTATCAACCTAAAAGGAAAAAAACTTGCGAGCAAATGATTTTTACAGGTTCTTTCTCTTACCGCCTTTTGTAGCTGCTATTTCTAGCTACGGAATGTTGGCTGGCTCGATAACGGCTGGTGTTATTAATAGGCACAACAACTACGCAATTTATTCATTTAAAAAAAAATTATATATATGTAGCGGAATGTTTACTACGAACCACGCATCACCGCCTTGCACGGCAAATATCTTTATGTCCCTCTTTTGAGGAATAAAATGAAACTAACAGCTCGGGTCGGGCTGTGTTCTCAAGGTGGTTGCCAAGAGATGGGAATCAAATACTCCGCTCGGCTACATATACTTTCTAAAGAGTTATTTTTTATTGTAAGCTTCCTTTTTCAGCGGGGCAACGCTCACTGTGAATGCTAAAAGGATCTGTCGAGGGGATGTAGTTAAAGTGGATCCCTATACACGAAAACTTTTTAGCGTACTCTACCAGTCCCTGAGGTTTAGTGCTTAACAGATTTTCATCGTTTATAAGCTAAGAAGTAAATAATTACATTCATTCATTCTTTATTACTCTAAAACTGACTCACCGACGTTTTCATCAAACACCACCACAGCCAGCTCCTCGCCAAGACCCTCGTCGCTGAAGCGGATGCTCGTGACATCACATCCGGCTTTGTTCTCTAGTAACAGTTTCAGTTTTTCCTCTTCTAGGTCGGCTGGTAGGTTTCGCAGTACCACGCGATCCTTCATCTCAGAGGGTGGACCCCCCAAGCTTACCTGAAGTAATGCTTGTCCTAGTTTGTGGTCCTTCTTTGCTAACACGTTCAGTGCATCTGGTATCAAAAAAAGGCATCACAAATTATCGTTCAGGAAAATGTTGTTTTGCTTACTATATAGGCTACTTAGAAAGGAAAAAAAATCCAAGTATAGTTTCTGGAGGGAAAAAAACAACAAGTATAGTTTCTGTCTTGTAATGGAAAGAAAAAGCAAGATTGTTTTGCTTTGCTTTGATTGGATGAGAGAACAGCCTTTTTTGAAACTAATTTGTTTAGCTCAGCGCATACACAAACAAAAAACGAACGACTACAAAGGGTTTTCATTGCTAACATTATGAACTTTAAAAAGAAAACTTAAAGTTTTGTGCGGGATAACAGCAAAATAAAAAAGTGACCAAATGACCTATAAAAATGGAGAAAATCCGAGTAGTCTTTACGTGCTAAATTAACATTGTTATGTCTTGTATTTGGTACCAGGAGAAACAAAAGGAAGAAAAAAAAAGGGGGGGGGAAGAGGAGAAGGAGGACGAGAAGAAGAAGAAGAAGAAGAACAACAACAACAACAACAACAACAACAACAACAACAACAATACAGTGATCGTCCTAGGGATTTGCAAAACCGGTACGACGTCACAGTAAACAAACCCACTCGAACGCAAACCGGTAGGCCAGTCATGGAAACCGGTATGACCCATAGCAAAGCTTAATAATGCGTCACTATTTTATATAGTTTAGTTTAGTTTGGTTGGGAGGGACTTGTATAAGCCTCGCGGCTTTTTGAATGTCCCTTTTATTATAGGCATTTTTACTTGTCCGGTTCCATTTGCGGTTTTTCGGGGAATACTAAAGATAGTATGCTAATTAGTCATCATACTAAATTTTTGATTTCTGTATGAAAATTACCTTTTCCAGAAGATTTTTAAAAGTGTTCAGGTTGTTAGCTCTTTTAGTATCAACTGGCAATTTATTCCATACGGGCGCAACTCTGTAGGAGAATGAGTATTTTCTTTTGTTTGTGCGGCAATGTCTTATAAGAATATTGTCCTGTGAATTTCTTGTTCTAGAGTTAGTATTCAACTGAAACAAAGTGTTAACATCAATGTTGTCAATCCCATTAAAAATCTTGTAAGTTTGGATCAGGTCACCTCTCAATCTTCTAAATTTCAGAGAGGGCAAATCCAAAACTCTCAATCTCTCTGAGTATGGCAATTGTCTCAGCGATTTAATCATCCGAGTCGCTCTTCTTTGTACTCTCTCCAAGGCAGATGACTGCTTCTTAAGATACGGAAACCAGATCGCATACGCATATTCAAGATGTGGCCTTACATGCGATTTATACAGGAGGGTTAAGGTATCACTATCCAAGTAAGTAAAAGATCGGCGTATAATACCAAGCATTTTATTAGCCTTGGAAATTGTATTGTTTTTGTGCTTATCAAAGTAGATGGCGACTCTGTTAATGCACTTTCTGTTTCATTAGAAACATCTTCGTCTTCACATAAACTTCTTTTATCGCCCCTCTCCCCCCTAGCAAAAAATGAAAAAAGAGATTTTTGCTTCTTCATTAATACTAGCCTATCTGCCACTGTAGCAATACATACTGACGAGCACGAGGGAAGAAAAAATCGAAAAGTGCGCGAGTTTAATTTATCCGTATTCACGATAGCCTTGCGCCCGCCAATGTTATATCATTCTGTATTAATTACCTCAAAGAATATGGCAAGGCTACTTAACGCATTCGCATTCGCAGGCCTCTCGTCTACACTCCCTAAACACATAATCAGGCTGGCTGGCTGGCTGGCTGTCTCTCTCTCTCTCTCTCTCTCTCTCTCTCTCTCTCTCTCTCTCTCTCTCTCTGTCTCTCTCTCTATCTCTCTTCATTTCTCTTGTTTTTCTTTCTCTTTTTCTTTATTTTTGAAACCAGTCAAACAAAATAAGAACCGGTAGGCTCTACCGGCTACTGATTTTTCAACCGGTGTTTGTATTATTAAACCGGTAAAATACCGGTAATTTCCGGTTAAATCCATCCCTGCAACAGCATCAGAAGAACAACAACATCAACAACAACAACATCAAGAAACAAAGAATGGTAATGAAGAAGGAAGACGAGGAAAAGTATAACAAAATTAATATGAGAGAAAAATGCCTTTCACCTTCACGCCGTTCAAAGGTCACGTATGCCAGTCCTTTCTTGGTGTCAGACGTGACGTTTTCCACAGGACCTCCGCCGGAAAGCTTGGTGCTTTCAAAGTACATCTCCAGGGTGACGCAAAACTCATCCCACATGGGCTTGTTCACAACGCGAACAGTTATGGTCCTCTGTTCTTTGACTGTTCTGTCTGAAGCAAAATCTGCAAAACCTGACGCAGGATCAGAAACTTTCTCAGCATCCGCGTGCTTGGTGATAACTGTGAAGCCAACGTTAAAAGAAAGTAATATTCGCTTCAGATACGCTGTCATAATATATAATTATAAAATAGAGAAAAAAGGTACGGTCCAAATGCGCATTTGAGAAGATATTAAAAGTGAGTTATAAACGTTACTCATATTTATTTTTAATGCGGTATATAACGTATGTATATTTGGATGGGTGCCTGTGTTACGTTGAAACGCCAATGGTAGTGTGTCTGAAGCGCGCACGATGGATCTGATCGTTTCGTTTTGCAAAGTTTGTTTGCCTTTGATTTGAGTTTGCATTGTTGTTGGGAGAGGCTTTGTATAACGTTGATGGTTTTCGTTAGTCGATATTGTTGGAGAATTTTCTGGATCCGTTTGGTTACTATCGATCGAAGTTTCTTGATGGACGTAGATAATGGAGAACATTCTTTTGACATGTATGACGTAAGTCAGTGATGACGATCTTTAATTCTGATTGGTTGGTTGTAATGCGTCATTTCTAGAACGACCTGTCGTCATCTCGAAAGAGAAAAAAATTATATATTCGATGCTCCGTGTGTTGTGAAAAAGTTGCTGTTGAAAGTTGTTGAGTTGAGTTGAGAATTGTATGCAGTTGTTGATGTGCGCTGAATAAAAAGTGGAAAACTTCATACGTCGACTTTGTGACTTGTATGCTGAGTGAGCAGGCTGCGTGGATAAACGAATCTGAGTTACACCTTATCAGGACTTCAGCATTGGGGCTGAATCAGATACTGATAAAGAAAACACCATCATCAAACGGAGTGTAAAATTTTGGGGGTCAAGCCGCGATTCACGCCATAGCCAAGGGTTCAACTGCTACAACAAGCGAGTCAACGTTACGAGAGGCAGTCATCGAGGGTAGCCGCCAACGAGTTGCGTCGAGAGGGGCCAACATACTGGGACTACATCACCGATAGGTTCGGGTTGACTGCAAGGGCGTGTAGTCGCTGAAGAGTTGCTTCGTGAGCGAACAACAGATCGGGACTACGTGGCTGCCGTAAGACTACGTCGAGGGACAGTCTCGGAGCTACATCGCCAGTGTTACAGAGAGCGGCGAGCGGACGTCGCGTCTACTTCAGCACAGGAGCGTGTACATCAACACCAGCGTGGTGCAGCGTCGCATACGACGAGGACAGCGGGGCCTGCGTCAGCGAAGGCGACTAGTGGCAAGCATCAGCGCTACTGCAGAAAGCGTGCTGTTCTAGAACAGTCTAGAAGGGTACAGCACAGTCAAGAACTTTCCAGTCAAGAACTTTCCAGAAAAGAACTTTCCAGAAAAGCATCAAGATGGCTGACTTCTGGCAGAAAGGGATTGCACTGAATCTGAAAGGCAAACAGCTGACGGAGTACGTCAAGTCTCAGGAGAGAATACAAGAAAGAGAAGAACAACGTCAGCGTGAAGAAAGAGAAGATGAGCGACGGCGTGAAGAAAGAGAATTTGAACTGAAGCGTCTGGAAATTGAACAGCAGCGGCAAGAAAGAGATCGTCAGTACCAGCTAGAGTTGGCACGTATCCAAAACAATCAGCATGCGCCACAAGTCACCAACGACCATACGGCTCCAAAATTGCCAGCTTTCGTCGACGGGAAGGACCAGATCGACAGCTATCTGGCGAGATTCGAAAGGTTCGCCGAAAGCTTCAACTGGCAACCTCGAGACTGGGCGATTCGACTAAGTGCACTTCTGACAGGGCAAGCGCTCGAAGTTTACACCAGACTGTCGAACGATGACGCCAAAAACTACGACGTCTTGAAAGAGGCCCTGTTGCAGTGCTACAACTTTACAGAGAAGGGCTACCGTAAACGCTTCCGTGAATGCCGGCCTAAGTCAGACGAGACGCCAAAGCAGTTTGTGGAGCGCCTGTCGTCATATCTACACAAGTGGGTGGAGTTATCAGGCAAAAGGAAGTCTTACGACAGTCTCCATGACCTGATCGTGAAGGAACAATTTCTCAATGCCTGTCACAAGGACCTAGCGACCCACTTAGAAGAACAAAAGCTGCAGACGCTTAAAGATGTGACTGAGGCTGCTGAAAGATATCTCATCGCTCATGGGAAAACCCTGGGGCCACCCAGCGCGACGAAACATTTTCAGAAGACTGGAAACCATGTGAACCAGATCCAGGGGAGCCAGACGAACCAGAAACAGACGGACTCCACGCCTCCTCCCAGGGAAGGGCATTCAAGAGGCTGTTTCACCTGCAACGCTACAGACCACAGAGCGGCTAACTGTCCTCAAAACAAAAGTAGCGGACAGCGGAGCAGTACGGACAATTCAGCGGCGGGCAACCGGCAGAGGCGGTTCTCCATTCAACGGCAAAACAGTAGATCTGACCATCAAGTGTGCGGCGGGAGCGTCATTCTTCCGAGTGAGACCAAGCGCACAGCTACTCCTGCGGACGTGCAAGAGTGCATGACTGATGGCCAACTCCTCCTTGCCAACGGGAAATCCATCCCCGTCGTCGCCAGCGCAGCTGTGACCGTCCAGAACATGCCTGTTTCCAAGGGACGCGTCGGAAATCATGAAGTGACTGTTTTAAGAGACTCTGGCTGCAGTGGGGTCATCGTCAGAGAAGACCTAATCGCTAAAGAACAGTTCACTGACGATTCAAAATGGACACTTATCGCCGACAGCTCCAAAGCTGCCATCGTGGACAGAGATAAACTGATCCAGCTCCAGGAAGCTGATAGCACTTTAAACAAGTACAGGAACCGCCAAGACCCCGTGACCAAAGGCAGTGGCACGGTCTATTTTGAGGTGAAAGCCAAGATCCTGTATCGAATCTTCCAGCACCCGAGGGTCAACGGAGGTAAACCACTACGTCAAGTCTTGGTACCGTTACCCCTAAGGCGCGAGGTGATGGAAGTAGCGCATGACTCAATCATGGGAGGTCACCTGGGTATCAAGAAGACGTCGGATAGAATCCAGGCGGTGTTCTACTGGCCATGACTTCATGCGGACGTCAGCCGTTTCTGCCGATCATGTGACATTTGCCAGAAGACCATACCTCGAGGAAGGGTCCCAAAAGTGCCTATGCAGAGGATGCCTCTGATCGACCGACCTTTCAAGAGGGTGGCCTTAGACTTAATCGGCGAAATAAGACCTCCGAGTGAAGAAGGTCATCGGTGGGTACTGACTTTAGTGGACTATGCAACTCGGTACCCAGAAGCAGTGCCACTGAAGAAGATTGACACTGAGACTGTGGCAGAGGAACTGGTGGGCATGTTCAGTAGACTTGGAGTGCCTGAAGAAATTCTGACAGACCTCGGGACACAGTTCGTCTCTGACTGTATGAAGGAGGTCAACAGACTGCTGAGCATCCAGCATTTGACTACGACACCCTACCATCCAATGTGCAACGGGCTTGTCAAGAAGTTCAATGCTACGCTGAAGTCCACCCTGAAGAAACTGTGCAGCGAGCAGCCCAGACAATGGGATCGCTATATCAACGCCTTACTTTTTGCCTACAGAGAAGTACCGCAGGAGTCCACCGGCTTTTCTCCGTTCGAGCTGCTGTACGGAAGAACCATCCGAGGGCCGATGCACATCCTGAAAGAACTGTGGACGAAGGAAGTGGACACCCCAGAGGTGAAGAACAGTTACCAGTACGTGTTTGAGCTACGGGAGAAGCTGGAGCAGACTCTCTAGATAGCCAGAGAACACCTGAAGAAGTCCCAGGACTGTGGAAAGCACTACTATTATCGTAGGGCTGTGAACAGGAAGTTTAAACCTGGCAACAAAGTGCTGGTGCTGCTACCTACTGATCATAATAAGTTGCTGATGCAGTGGAAAGGCCCGTACGAAGTGGAGACCGTGGTGGGAATCAACGACTACAAGGTGAAGGTCGGCCAGCATTCCAAGATATACCACGCCAACCTCCTTAAGCTGTACGTGGAAAGGCCATCAGAGACTGTGCACGCAGCCACAGCAGCTGTGACCGACGACAGCTTTGACAGCGAAGAACTGTTGGAACTGGGAGACTTCCACAGCAAAGAAGGCATCGATGATGTTAAGCTAGGACCAAGCTTGACGGAAGGTCAAAAGATGGAGCTCAAGGATCTTATGGGCGAGTTTCCCCACAACTTCAGCGATGTCCCTGGCTCTACAACTTTGGTCGAACACGAAGTCCACCTCACTTCGAATATCCCTGTTCGATCCAAGCCCTTCCCGATCCCTTTCAAGGCCCGTGAATCATTGAAGAAAGACATCGATGAGATGCTGAAGATGGGCATCATCAGGGAGTCCAGTTCCCCCTACGCGTCCCCTGTCGTGGTCGTGAAGAAGAAGGACGGGAGCAACAGAGTATGCATCGACTACAGGAAGGTTAATAAGATCACCGTCTTCGACCCTGAGCCGATGCCTACCGCAGCAGACCTCTTCCGCCAATTATCGGGGAGTAAAAACTTCTCGAAGATTGACCTCAGCAAAGGTTATTGGCAAGTCCCCGTGCGTCAACAGGACATACCAAAGACTGCTTTTATAACCCCTGATGGGACGTACGAGTGCCTAAGGATGCCCTTTGGCATGGTCAACAGCGGAGCTACCCTGAAGAGAGGGATGAAGAAGATGCTCAAAGGGATGGTCAATGTCGTGTGTTACTGGGACGACCTGCTAGTCCACACTCGCACCTGGGGAGAGCATCTGCAGACCTTGAGGGAGCTGTTTCACCGTCTCACAGAAGCCAACCTGACCGTGAGACCCAGTAAGTGCATCCTGGGAGCTGACAACATCGACTGCGTCGGACATCCGACGGAAGAAGGAGACAACGGAGGATGCACTGACTCCAGGAAAGCCCACGTGATCATCGTCTTTGACCCTGGGCCGATGACAACCGCAACTGACGAGGGCGTCGTTTCCTTGTGGGTGAAAAAACATTGACTCTATGTAGATAAAGTGTGAACATTGACAGTATCCAGACAGTCTTGCGGATGAAAAACATGGACTCTGTGTATATAAACTGAGAACATTGACAGTGAATGAGACAGTCTGAAATGAGTTTTAATTCTGTACTTTGTTTGTGCATTACGTTTCAACGCCGTTGAAAGAAATTAGGTAAATTTCTTCTTGAGTGGGGGGTTATGTTACGTTGAAACACGAATGGTAGTATGTCTGAAACGCGCACGATAGATCTAATCGTTTCGTTTTGCAAAGTATTCAATAATGGAGTTTATTTACCTTTGATTTGAGTTTGCATTGTTGTTAGGAGAGGCTTTGTGTAACGTTGATAATTTTAGTTGGTCGATATTGTTGGAGAATTCTCTAGATTTTGAGTATTTACTATCGATGGAAACTTCCCGATGGATATCGAAGTATGAGAATGTTCCCGGAAGGAGAAGAAATAGGTATGACGTAAAACAGTAATGACGAAGTTAGAAGCGATTGGTTAAATTGCGTCATACGAGATTGATCCAGGGTGTTCGGGAGTATCAAGGGACTATTTAAGTGCCGCAATGTTTCAAAAGTGTAGTGAAAGTTGTTGATAGTGAGTTGGAAAGTAAAAGTTGAAAGTGGAAAGCGATTGTATGCAGTTGTTGATGTGTGCTGAATAAAAGTGGAAAACTTCATACGTCGACTTTGTGACTTGTATGCTGATTGAGCGGGTTGCGTGAATAAACGAATCTGAGCTACACTCATCAGTACTTCAGCATTGGGGCTGAATCCACTACTGATAGAAAACACCAACATCATATCGAGTGTAACAATCTTCTATCCAGTTCTCCTTTGCTGTGCGCATGCCTTTTCGGATGTCATTGTTGATTGTTCGGTAGACATCAGCTTCCTGTGAGGTGTTCTTTTTTTTTTAATCTCTCTTCGTTTATCACACAGATCCAAAAGTTCAGGTGTGATCCACGACTTCTTCTTTGGTCGGTGCTTGCCAAGGATCTCAATGGCGGCATCCGTCACAGCTGAGTTGAAGGTGGTGGTCATGGTGTTGACATCTACTTCACCAGCCCCCAAAATGAGCAGTGGTGCAAATTTCCCTCCAATTGTGGCCTGAAATAGTTCTGCCACCTCCGGGTCTTGCAGTTTGTCCAGGTCGAACTTCAGTCTAGTGCAGTATTTACTCTCTTCAAGTGGAGCCGGAAAGACATCATCAAGAGATTGTGGTCACTTCCGATGTCTGCTCCTGGAAAAGTGCGTGTCCTGCCAATGTTGATGCTTGATCTGAAGCGTTTCTTGACCATGATGTAGTCTATTTGGTTGTGATGCCCCCCCCCCTCCCCCTGGGACTGTGCCATGTCCATCGTCTGGAGTTTTTGTGGAGACCAAGCGTGTTTGCCAGTACCAGATTGTTGTATCTGGCAAACTCCAAGAATTTCAGACCCCTGTCATTTGTCTCGTTGTTGCAGTGGGGTCCACATGTGTCTCCCCAGTTGTGGTGCGCATCTTGGCCAACCTTGGCATTCCAGTCGCCTTGCACTATGACTATGTCCTTCTTCGGCACTTGGTCAAGGACCGCCTGTAGATTTTCATAAAAATCCTCCAGTTCGCTGTCGTCATAATCTGATGTTGGGGCATAGGTCTGGATGATGGTGATGTTGAAAGGGGCTGCTCTCAGGCGGATGGTAATGAGTCTACTTGGCGGCAACCCATGACAGTGGCTAGAATGTTCTTGTGGACCAAGAATCCAACGCCGTGTTCGTGCCTGTCATCTCTACCGCGGAAATAGTGGCCTTTGTCTGTCGTTGTTTCACCTAGGCCTTTCCAGCGCAGTTCGCTAATGCCTAGAACGTTCCATCGATAGCGGTCCAACTCGTGGGCCAGTTCGTCTAATTTTCCTTCCGCAGTTAGGGTCCTGACATTCCAGGTTCCTATGACGATGTTGTTTCTCGTGCGGATCTTGCTAAATTGTCCATCAGTAGCATACTTAACACCTCCGTCCTGGTGGCCAACGGAAGGCGCGGTCCTTGAGCCGGGCGACGACCTATCCGGTATGGAATTAGTGGATAGTGTCATCATGCATGTAGTGTGTCTTGGGCAAAAAAGGACCTGGCGGTGCCCAATCCTCTCCAGGCTGTTGGGCACAGCCGAAATCCACGAATACAGTGTGGCTCGCCTTGGCCCCGAGCACGTGGTCGTTGAACCTGTAGCAACGTGAGGTTCCTCGCCCTGGCCGGTGACTTCTGTGTAGAAGACTTTCGCCCAGTGATGCCGTGCTAACATCACCCCTGTAAGTCGCCTCTTACGACACGCCGGGAAACGTTAGGCCTATTCTATTCAGTGCCCGAACCCATAAACAAACAGCAACCAATATATTACAGACACACAACAAGGGCAACAAAATACAAGACATACACGTGGTGTAAAGGCAGGAAGATCGCTACAATAGGAAACTGAAAGGAAAATAGTTTTGTATTTTAAAAATTAAATTGGCTGCATCTAATATTATTTTGAAGATAGAGCAAAAAAAAAAAACCATGACTCCTGCATACCAACCCAGGAATATTAAGTGAAGAATGGCTAAAAACAATAAACAGGCACACATAATATACACTCACTGTAACTGCCGCACCCACATCTTACAAAACCCAACTTATGTGACTCATCTCGTCAGACTTTTTAACAAAGAAACGAAACGGCCTATGGGACTTACTTGGTTTGGTGAATTTTGAAAACAAGGATTTACTTAATAATAAACTGACAAAACCAAGCGGATTTGACTTACTTGGTTTTGTGAATTTTTTTTAACAAGGATTTAATTCAATAATAAACTGACAAAACCAAGCGGGTGACTTGCTTGGTTTTGTCATGTTCTCAACCAAGATCTATCACAAGAATAATCTGACAAAACAAAGCAAGTCCACAAATAGTCTTAAAACATCAAATCTATCAAACATTTCTTTAACATTCAAGGTATGCACTCTTAAATCGAGGAATTGCATTATAATATGCCCTTAAACTTCCAGAAACGATCGCGTAATATAGCGCAACACAAAACGTCGATTTTCTCGAAAGTAGGTTTTGTGGACTTGCTCGGTTTTGTCAGTTCACGGCAGATTGGCACTACCATGTCCTCCATGCTGATGAATAACACTGGGGCTCCTCAGGGATGCGTGCTATCCCCAGTCCTGTTCACCACCTACACTGCCGACTGTCGCTCAACAGACCCCAGCAACATCCAGGTCAAGTTTGCTGACGACACATCCCTTTCATGATTGGTGAACACCGACGAGACGGCATACAGGTTGGGTGTGGAAGGGTTGGTGGAGTGGTGCGACAGGAACTACCTGGAGCTCAACGTTGCCAAGACGGAGGAGATGGTGATTGATTTCCGCCTCAAGTCCAGTACCACCAAGCCACTCACCATCAATGGCGAAGCAGTCCGGATAGTTGACAGATACAAGTACCTTGGCACGGTGATTGACAACAAGCTAAACTGGTCTGCAAACGTGGACGCCTGCTGCAAGAAGGCAAACCAGAGTCTCTTTTTCCTCCGCAAGCTCAGACAGTTCAGGGTCAATAGCACAATCCTGCAACTATTCTATCAGTCAGTGGTGGAGAGCATACTGTTTTTCAATCAACTATGCTACTACAACTCCACCAAGCTGGCAGATAGAGAGAGGATGGACAGAGTCACTTCAGCAGCAGCTAAAGTGACAGGGAAGGAAGTTAGACCCCTGGCGGAGACCTACAGCAGGGTGGCGCTGAGGAAGATCAGCAAGATTCAAGCAGATGTGTCTCACCCGCTGCATGAAACTGTTGCTGGGTGTGTGTCGAGGCGCAACACAGGGCGCTTAATCTCCCTGCGGGCCCGAACGTCTCGATTCAGTGACTCCTTCCTCCCCATGGCTATCCACCTGGCCAACAGTGCCCCACGACAAGGAGGCTGGAGATTGGCTCATAGGCTGTGACTTGCTCAGTAGGTCAGCAGACTGTTCATCTAAACCAAGTCTTTCATCAACAAAGACAGTGGGCAAGAAATCAGGCTATGTACATGTGTGCGTGTGTGTGTGTGTGTGCGTGTGTGTGGGTGTGTGCCTGAGGAGTTGTAATAACTCGGGGGGATGGAGGTGACAATAATACATATATATACCTATGGCTATGCATTGTGAACTATTTATGGGTTGCTTTAACAAAGTGGCACTCACACACTTCTGAAATGTTATTGTTTACTTTTAAGAGTGTTATTATGGTTTTATCTATTATGGTATCAGTGTAGAAACTCAGCATAATTTATATAATAATAAATAATTTATAATTATGTATAATATTTGATAATAATAATAATGGTAATAATGGTAATAATAATATTAGTAATAATAGTGGTGGTAGTAATAATAATAATAATAATAATAATAATAATAATAATAATAATAATAATAATAATAATAATAATAATAATAATAATAATACAATCATGTATGTGCCAGTGTTATTAAATGATATATATTCGTACATTTATTATTATTGTAGAATAATATTTTGTCCTCATTGAAATGGGAAATGTTAGCAATGCAAACTAAAAATATGAGACAATTGATTCACAGAGCGACCGTCGAACTAGCAAGACGTGTTTTCATCGCTCTCCCGTTTATAAAATTAGGGTGAGCGACTTTGCTAGTAGTTACTATGTAATTGACTGAGTGTTCACTGGCTGAGAGAGGCGATGTTTCTATTATAGGGTAGAGAGGAAAATGAAGTTGTACTCTTAGTAATTGATGTTTGAATTACGAAGAAGATTGTACGCAAGAGGATTGTTTTACACGAATGTCTAGAAAAATAACAAACTTCTTCAACAGTACCCCTACAAGTAAAAAAGAAGGACAGGAGGAGGAGATAGATAGAGGAGAGAAGAGAAAGATTCTGTTATCATCGTCAAGGTAGTAGTGAGAGCGAAGTTAGTCCAGTTGTCCGTCAGGAGAGGAAGAAAAAAAACGTAACCTTGGACCTGTCTGATTCAGTGGATTCTACCATCAGCGACGCATGCAACATGGACGCACAGGAATTTATGGCACTCTTGGATAAAAAACTAAGTGTGGTGGCTACAGCAGAAGACATACACAATCTTGGCAAGAGGTTTGAAGAAAAACTAGATAAACTAGAAAGCCAGCTGTTCGACATGGCGAAAGTGACGGACAGTATGAAGACAGAAATGAAGCGGCTGAAGGCGGAGAACCAGAGTCTGAGGGAGAAGCTGACGGCGGTGGAGAGCAGCCAGAACGACCTGGAACAATACGATAGGCGCTGGAATGTCAGGGTCTTCAACGTCTCAGAGATGAAGAACGAAACGAGCGACGACTGCGCCAAGCAATGCTGCCAAATCTTCACAGAGCTGCTGGGCGTGAAGACGGATGAGCGAGACCTGGAAGCGGCGCACCGTGTGGGAAGGCCAGCAGCAGTAGCGGGCAGTCAGAAGCGTGCCAAACCCATCATTGTACGCTTTAACAACCGCAAACTGAGGGACCAAGTACTGGCGAGCAGGAAGAAGCTGAAGGGGAAGGGCATCTCTGTGGGCGAGGACCTAACGGCGGCGAACTACAGGTTGGAGCGACAGGTCTACAAACATTCCGCTACCTTGGCTACATGGTCTGCCAATGGAAAAATCTTTGCAAAACTCAAAAACAACGTAAAAGTCAGAGTTAACTTCGGTGATGATATTGACGCTGTTTTGTCTAGAGCGATGAAATCAGCTGACAGAAACGAAGAGAACAAGTAACTTTCTGTGGTGGTGGTCTGTTTTTTATGTGTGGTTACTTTAATCCATGTTTCTGTAAACTACAGTCTGTAAGTAAAATTTACATTTTTTCTAAGTTAATCTCCTCTTTCTATGTTTGTGCGATCGAGCGGCTCCTGACATGATAATTGTCTGCATACTTACTTAATAGTGGAATAACGGAATTATTTTTTATTTTATTTTATTTTATTCATATATTTATGTATTTATTTATTTATTCACTAATAATACTTATTTATTTTATTCCCTTTTTTCTTCTTCTTTTTCTGTTTTCTTATTCTTCTTTGGGGTCATTCCTCATGGAAGCGTTACCAGAAATTAAAACTCCTATTTTAAGGTTATATAAGCTGCTATGGTTTTCAAATAGAGCTAAACTATTTTTATTCACTCAAAAACAAACGTATTTAAGTGCATGGTTGCTTGAATGTATGCAGTTGATGAGGCGGCGAACCCAGCCCATTTTTCTCTTGATGCCATAGAAAGGTAATCGTTATCAAATCAATTTTTGGAATACAACGTGTTTGGTTTATTGCTTGTTGGAAAAAATTGTTTTTTGTTCTTTCTTTTTTTTTTTTTTTTTTAAATTTGCTGAGTTCGTGTTTGTGGCAAGAACTAGCCACTCAATGGTACAATTATTTTTATTTCAATATGATTTTTAATACATACATATGTTTTAATGAAGATTGACAATGCTGGTGGTTTGTTGTTGGTGTGGTTGTTTCTTCCTTATTTTTTAAGATGCATTATTAGGGCCTGCTTCCTTTTGCTTTGAGGTCTGGAGCAGGGGTGGATCTCCTTTTTTTCATGTTTTCTCTTGTCATAAGGGTACTTGTTGCCATACGTTGGTAAATTTTTGCCACCATATTATTACAGACAGCAGCAGTAGGCGAAATATGTCGCGTTTACTATGACTCTATGATTACTATGTGGCACCAGGAACAAAATCTCTCAATGTGGTGGTATTTATTTGTAATTTAAAATATGCTAATTTGTTCACTTAATAATCGTATTTTATATCTGATAGAGTTGAGACTGATAAACATTAGCTCCTAAGTACTGATGACGTTGATGGAGAATGTTAGGATGATGATGAAGGGAGCGGTGGCGATGAAGGGTGATGGATGGTGATGATGTCGATGATGATGGTGATGGTGATGACAATGATGAGATGGCACAGGTATTGTCAAGGCAGGTTCATAGAGCTCAAAAGAGGAAGAAAACAATTATGACAGGGAGAAGTAGGAGAGACAAGACGTGTGTAAAATTGTGCATTTATATAAAAACATTTTTTCTTTGTAAAGAATTGGAAGGTTTGCTGGTTTGGATTTTAGTGGCGGTCTGTTTTTTCTTATGTAACAAAAGAAATGTTGTTGTTGTTGTTTTTAAATCTGACTTTTGTCTGAAATGATTTTGTTCACGTGCCTGTGTTCATGATAATGACTTCTAAATAAGCTCTTCTTTATGTTTGCTGGTGTTGCCTTTTAACCTTTAAGTCACCGTGTTTGTAATCGTGACAAAAAGAAGCCATGCAGCTTTGTTTTTTCTTTCTTTCTTTTTAATTAATTAATTTTTTTAATTTATTTATTTCATTACTTTAAAATGATTATCTTTAACAGCCGGTTGTTTGTTCGTTGTTTTCCCAGATGTGTTTAGTTACACTTTTTCAGATATTTGAAAAGCATAATTTTATTTTATTTTTTATTTTTTTTTTAATTTATTTTTTTTCCAGGTAAATTTGTTTTGTCAGAATCTGCAGAAATCACTACAAGTAATAGTAGTCATGCAGAGGTTGCCTGTTTGTTGATTTTATGATTGTAAACTACGTTGTTTATGTTAATGAATGTATTGGAAAACTTTATCCTTCCCTCCCCCTCCTATCCCCCATTCTCCCTTCCCTTTCCCTTCCCTCCCTCCTCTATGTGGATGTATTCATTATTACCATCGCTTTTTTCTCATCTTGTGAGCTCAGTTCAGCTCGGTTTATTTATATTTTTTTGCTGATGAATCTCTCCCTGCTAGTCGGATATTACTGGCCGATAAAAATAACCATGACATGTTTTGTTTTGATTGCGGTCTGTGACCTCTATGCAACTGCAGCGGTAATAAGTTCACTAGTACTCACCTGTTTGATTTATGAATAACTCTGAGTCAGACATTAACATAATATCAGTTAATTGCCGGGGTCTTGCCAATTCAATTAAAAGACGGGATGTTTTTCATTATTTACGACAAAAATCTGCTTCCATTTATTTTCTACAGGACACGCACTTTGACCCCAAATTAGAAGAGTACATTAGAGCTGAATGGGGGTACCAAGCTTTTTTCGCATCATATACTACAAATTCAAGAGGTGTTGCTATTTTATTTAACAATAATTTTGAGTTCGAAGTCAAAAGGGTATGTAGGGATGTAGAAGGCAATTTCCTTTTATGTCACATCAAAGCTATGGATAAAGATTTGCTATTAGTAAATGTTTATGGTCCAAATTTAGATGATCCAGACTTTTACGTTAATCTGGAAAGCCATGTTACAGAAATAAATGTAGATAATATTATTTTTGGTGGAGATTGGAATTTGGTAATGGATTTTGAAATGGACTGCGACAATTACAGACACAAAAATAACCCACGGGCTCAAGATCAAGTTTTTGATATGATGGATAACTTAGACTTATTAGATATATGGAGGGAACTAAATGTAGATACAAAACGCTACACTTGGAGAAGAAGTAATCCCATTCAGCAGAGCAGGTTAGATTTTTTTCTCATCTCTGACTTCATGTCTACTTTTGTTATAGACGCTGATATCACCCCTGGTTACAGGACAGACCATTCAGTTATAACTCTCAGGCTAAGTTTCGGCCCCTCACCTCAAAGAAAGATGTTGTGGAAGTTCAACTCATCCCATCTTAAAGATAAGGCATATGTAGATCTGATTAATGAAAATATAAATTCAGTGATAGAGGAATATGCAGCTACGCCATATCACAGAGTCGAACTTCAAAGCATTCCTACTAATGAAATACTTTTTACTATCTCGGATCAATTGTTTCTTGACGTTCTCTTAATGAAAATAAGACAAAAAACTATTTCATATGCAGCCTATAAAAAACGTCAAAATACAGAAGTACAGAAAGCTTTGGAAGAAAGTATCAGTAGATTAGAAAAAAATAGATTATAGGACAGATGAAGAAAACAGGCAGTTAAGTGAAGGTAGAGAAGAGTTAGAGAAACATAGGGAGAAGATAATGGAAGGGGTATTAATTAGGTCAAGGGCAAGGTGGGTGGCAGAAGGGGAAAAGGTAACTAAGTATTTTTGTGGACTGGAAAAGCGTAATTTTGTTAGTAAATGCATGAAGAAGATTATAAAGAACGATGGATCCGAGGTTAGTGAGCCACGCGAGATTGTTAACGAAGTTAAGACTTTCTACCAACATTTATATGAAAAGAAAACATTAGAGGATATAAATATTTCTGACTTTGTAACTAATATAAAATCTTTAACAGCAGAAGAAAGGCATGCACTTGAAGGAGAAATAACACTAGACGAAGCAAGTTCTGCTCTGAAAAACATGAAAAACTATAAAAGTCCAGGCTCTGACGGTTTCACTGCTGAATTTTTTAAATTTTTCTGGCTAAAATTGGGTCCTTTAGTTATTCGTTCTCTTAATGAAGGCTTTAGAGTAGGTAGTCTTTCTACAACACAAAAAGAGGGCGTCATAATCTGTATACCGAAAGGAGATAAGGATAAGGAATATATTAAGAACTGGAGGCCTATATCTCTTTTAAATGTTGTATATAAAATTGGTTCCTCATGTATTGCAAACCGTTTTAAACTAGTTCTATCATCGTTAATCAACGAAGATCAAACGGGCTTTATTAAAGGACGTTTTATAGGGGACAATATTCGATTAATATATGATATTATCAGTTATCTGAATAACAACGACAAGCCAGGATTACTTTTATGCCTAGATTTTGAAAAGGCTTTTGATTCCATAGATTGGATATTTATGAATAAAGTGTTGCTTGCCTTTGGCTTCGGCAATGATTTCTGTAGATGGATAAAAACCTTTTATAATGATACTAAAGCGTCCGTTTCTGTTAATGGTCAAATGTCAAGCTGGTTTAGTATTGAACGTGGCTGCAGACAAGGAGACCCAATCTCACCGTATATTTTTGTTTTATGTGTCGAGATCTTAGCAATAATGATCCGTGAAAATAAGGAAATCGAAGGCATAAAAATTAACGAAGTAGAACATAAAATTACACAATACGCAGATGACACCGAAATGTTATTAAATGGCACTAGAACTTCTTTTGAAGAAACTATTAAAACCATTGACAATTTTTGTAATCTGTCAGGGCTCTCTTTGAACGCAACAAAAACTAACGCAATATGGCTGGGCAGCCAGCGTAACTCATCAACAAAATGTATGCAACATCTTCGTATAACCTGGAACCCTGAAAAGTTTCAAGTGTTGGGTATTTGGCTGACAAGTGACTTAGAAAATTGTATTGGTATCAACATAAAAGATAAATTGTTAGAAATAAAATTATTGTATAAAATATGGCTCAAAAGACAAATAACCCCCCTGGGAAGAGTAGCGGTGTTGAAATCACTTATTTTGTCAAAATTAGTTCATTTGTGGATGCTACTGCCAAACCCTCCAGATGATGTAATAAATATGATTCAGACATCAGTTTTTGAATTTGTCTGGAAAAACAAAAGAGATAGAATTAGTCGAAAAAGTGCAGTAAAAAATATAACAAACGGAGGTCTTGGTATTCCAGACATTAAAATGTTTATTAAAGCCTTAAAAATATCATGGTTAAAAAAACTTAAATATGGAAATCAGAAATGGAGATCTATACTTTTGACGGAATTTTCATGTTTTGAAAACGTTGAGAAACTAGGTGCGGATTTTCCTATGCTAAACAACTGTAATAATTTTTGGAAAGAAGTTTTGCATTCGTACAAAGATTTATCAAATCATATTATTTTGGAAAAACCGGAAGAGATTATCTCTGAAAGGATTTTTTACAACCAGAATATACTCGTCAACAACAGACCCATTTTCTATAAAACTTGGTATGAGAAAGAAGTGTTTTGTATTGGACACTTATTAAAGGAAAATGGGTCTTGTTTATCTTTTCAAGAGTTTGTACATAGATATAATGTTCAAACCGATTTTGTTACGTACACTGGTTGTGTGCAGGCTGTAAAAAAGTATATTAACTCTTTTGAGATACCGATCGTTAATAATAACTTTTTAGAATTCAATAAACTATGGACTATTCTGAATTCAGTTAAAAAAGGTGCACGAGTTTACTACGATCTTCTGACATCAAACGAAATACAACCTAACTGTTGTAAGACATGGGAACAGAAATATGGTAAAGATTGTAATTGGAAAATAGTTTTTAAGAAAATCCAAAATATACCTGATGTTAAACTTAAATGGTTCCAGCTACGAATAGTGCATAGGATTATCGCCACAAACACTATTCTGTCAAGTATGGGTGTTCGAACGGATTCATTATGTTCTTTTTGTACAAGCGAGCGAGAAAGTATACATTTGTTCTGGCAGTGTGCACACATCCAGGCATTCTGGAATCAGTTTGAACATGCAGTAAGAAATAGTTGTCAGAATGTTATTAATATGCATTTAAACGAAAACATTGTACTATTTGGTTGTGGTGATCATTTTATGTCAGACGTGATTTTCGATAGGATAATTGTTCTTGCCAAGTTTTTTATCTATAAGTGCAAGTTGAACAACTGTATTCCAACGTTTGCTGTGTTTAAGTCTTATTTGAAAACTCGGTATGAAATAGAGAGACAAGCATCATACTTATTAATGAATACACACAAAGTGTACAATGAATGGCATCCATATACACCTTTGTTTATGTAATCTTGTTGCATACTAGAAGTGGTTTGTAGAAGTTAGAGAAAAAAGAAAAGAAAAGAATAAACCGTTTTATTTTCTCTCGTTGTATATCGAACGCTGCAGTGCATCTTTACGAAAGTGGTTGTTATTACCTTTTGTTGTAAATGCATTAAGTCAACGCCAGTCTATCCCTCTACTAACTTTTTTTCCCTCCCCCCCTTTTTTTTTTTAAAAAACTTTAATTCATGTAATTATTTTTTTGATTGGTTGTTTTGTACTGTGCTTTCAAAAAGTTTTTATGATTTTTTTTTTAAACTTTCATTTTAAGTTTATCCCACTTACAGTAAATGAGAGACTAAGTGTACGCGGATTGATTTTATTTTGTTTCACACGAATGTGATGTTTGCAATTTGTTTTCTGTGCTAAACACTTGAAGTGAACAATGGTAATGTGGGGCTTCTTTTTCTTTTCAATTCCATTATTATTAATTATTGTAACCTAGTTAGCTAATCTGTATTGTAATGTTATATTTATATATGTATGTTTATATAAAATACTTTGACATACATAGCGGATTGACATTGGAAATGAACATTGTATACAACTGTATTGATGTCAAAGAAAAAATAAATCAAAGAGAAAAAAAAATATGAGACAATTGATTTTATTGTACTATGCTGGAAGTCAATTTGTATTTTATTTTATTATGTAAATGTGTCCATTATAATGCAAAATAATTTATTGGTTGCTTTTTAATGTAATTGGTTTGTATATGTATGTAAATATGTGTATGTGTATGTAGAGATATATGTAGATGTGTGAAAGTGTGTGTGTGTGTGATAGTGCGCGTGTGTGTGTGTGTTGGTGTGTGGGTGTGTGATAACGTTATGATCTTAATCACTGTAGATATCATCATCATCATAATTATTTATTTTCAGTTTAGTGTGTGGTTTTAATTGTTTGAGATTTTATATGCAGATGGACACTGCAATAAGAATTTCCTTGCAAGTATTTGTGGGGACAATAAAGAGTCTGTATTCTGTATTAAATAATAACGTCATTATTATGAAAATCTCCACTAGATTTACACTTACGGCAAGTCTTTGGCCTTCCTGCACAAAGCACCGTTCATAAGAACAAAGTTTTATCCTCGTCGCCAGTTTGTTGTGTCCTGATTGCGGCATATATACAATAAACAGTCAGACACTGCATAACCAGTTGTGCACGCCAGCCATGTTTATTCCTCCCAAAGCAAGGGCATCACTCTTACCGTAAACGAATTGTCTTCCTTAGACTGATACATAACAATTATTATCACCATCATCAAAATCATCATCATCTTATCATCATTATCATCGTCATGATCAGTCATCATCATCGCCATCGCCGTTGTTAGGCCCCTATCATCGTATTCAGTGCCCTACCTGGTAGTCTTTGTTTTGTGGGTGTGCTGATGTTACCAGCAAGGGGTCTGAAGTCACCGGAAAACGGTGCACAAGGGAAACCCCGGTAAAATACGGTAAAACATGGTATTCTCCTTTTCTTTTCGTGACGTAACGAGAACAATGGCAAACGGCAAAGATGGAAGGAAAAACTGAACTGATCCACAGGCTGTGAAGTCTCGTCTTTCGTAGGCCTCAATTACATACTATACATACGTATGTGTGAGGCCTACGAGTTTACACAGACGAAAGAAAAGACTTTAGAGCCTATGCCTGATCAAACAACACTCAGGTGACTTGTTCAGCAAGCTCAACAACAAAAATGACGGCAAAAACAAAGCAACCCCTCTAAACGCACATGAAAGACCACAGAGAACTCCCCAAATGAAGAAAAATAAAATCGGGTCTGCTTTGCTGAGGGCTACGAAGCACCTTCAGATCAAAATCAAAACCTTCCGACAGCTGGATGACCTCCTCCCTCGATATCATGGTGGTATTCTGTGAGACGAAATATGCCTTTTGTAAAGAATTAATGGTTTGCTCTCTCTCTCTCTCTCTCTCTCTCTCTCTCTCTCTCTCTCTCTCTCTCTCTCTCTCTCTCTCTCTCTCTCTCTCGGGGACACATCTCTCTCTCTCTCTCTCTCTCTCTCTCTCTCGGGGACACAATGGACACGCACTAGCATTAGAAAAAACAAAGTGGATCCTCGATGGAATAGCGGTAGCAGTAGTATCATACAACCCATGTATCATAATACAAATTGGCTGCCTTTGCGGAATCTATAATCCACTATCTTTTTGCTATCGCGGAACCACTGTACTTGGTTGATTTCCCGTCCCCCACCCCTCTACCGTTCCCCACCTTCCTTTGGTCCGACCGAGAGGGGGTGGAGGGTGGAGAGTGTAAGGGGGTAGCATTACACGATTTGGGTTCATGTGGAGCGCAGTGGTTTGCAGTTGGTTCTTTATAGCACAGAGGTACGTAAAAACACAAGATGGCGCCGGCATATGGCGACACGGTGTTGCGACAGCTGATTGTTGCTGTGTTTGTTTGGGCTGTGTTGTGTGTAGGGACTGCAAGTGTTGTTGTATATAGCCGTAATGACCTACTAAACATCCTTGCCACATCCAACTATGAGTACATGCCACATTTTTTCAACACATAGGAGGATTTTGTTGCCTCCGAGTCGAACAGTTCAAAATGGCGTACCGGCGAAGCAAAGCACATGCGCACGACACGAAAACGGGGTAGCCGCGGTGGTGTCTTGGTTCGCTTTCGTCGACGCGCCCCCGCCCTTCTCTCCCTGCGGTCGTTCTTGCCAACGTACGATCCCTCAACAACAAGACTGATGAACTTTTTAATCTGCTTACTTTTAATCGGGAATTTAGGGACTCTTCTGTTGTGTGTTTGACTGAGACATGGCTGAAACAAGACAAGCCTGACGCTGTGTTTACTCCCCCTGGTTTCACGATATGCAGAGCGGACCTTGTGCCTGTGCAGTCAGAGAAGGAGGATGGTGGTGGTGTTTGTTTCATGGTAAACAACCGCTGGTGCACGGACACAAAAGTATTTTCTCAATCGTGATCTCCCTTCCTCGAACATCTGACTATCAACTGTAGACCATTTCTCCTGTATTCTAATCGCTGTGTATATACCATCCGGCGCCAACGCTACTGCTGCAATCAGTTAACTGACTAGGCACGTTGTTGCTGCCGAGTCTGCCTTTCCTGATAGTTCTATCATCATAATCGGCGACTTCAACCAAACGAACCTGCATACGACTTTGCCTCGGTACTATCAGCATGTGCACTGCCCACTAGAGGAGAGAACACTCTTGATCACTGCTACACTACGCTGAAGTCTGCCTATCGCGCTACTACAAGGGCTCCCTTGGGGGAGTCAAACCATACTATGGTTCTGCTCACTCCGACCTATCGCCAGAGACTGAAGGCTGTGAAGCCTGTCACCAAGAGGGTCAGAATGTGGACCAGGGAGTCGACGGAGGTGCTGCAAGGGTGTCTAGAGGTGACGGACTGGAGTGTTTTCAGAGAGACCAGCAATAGCCTGGACGAGTACGCAGATGCAGTGACTTCGTACATAGGCTTCTGTAAGGAGGCCTGTGTTCCTACCAAGACCGTCCGGATCTTTAGCAACAGCAAGCCGTGGTTCAGCCGCTCAGTCAAAGTAAAACTTGACTGTAAGAACGAGGCCTTCAAGAGCGGCGACCGGAAGCAGTACAGGAAAGCCAAGGCTGCGCTACGTCGCGAGATCAGCAGAGCGAAGGCGACCTACAGGAAGAAGATCGAGGACCAGTTCTCCTCCAACAACACACGAGAGGTGTGGCGGGGCCTGCAGCGGGCCACTAGCTACAAGCAGAGGGCATCAACCCACGACGACCCAGACCCGGAGCTCCCGGATAGGTTAAACCTGTTTTATAGCAGGTTTGACCAGAAGAACCCCTCTCCTGGCTACCGTCTTCTGCTTCCTGAAGACGCGGCGGCTGTAACGCCGCCCTTCAGCGTTCAGGAGGCGGAGGTAAAGCGTCTCTTCCAGAGGCAGAATCCCAGGAAAGCTTCTGGTCCCGACCACGTGTCTACGGCTGCCTTGAGGTCCTGTGCTGACCAGCTCGCTCCTGTCTTCACCGACATCTTCAATAGCTCCCTACAGCAGATGTCGGTGCCGCGGTGCTTCAAGTCGTCCGTTATCGTCCCTGTTCCTAAGAAATCCAAGATCACCCAGCTGAACGACTACCGCCCCGTGGCGCTGACGTCTTTTGTCATGAAGGTTTTGGAGCAGCTTGTTTTTCGCTACCTTAAGGCCTCCACTGGTCACTTGCTTGACCCATTCCAGTTTGCCTACCAAGCGAACAGGTCAGTTGATGATGCAGTCGCTCTTGGCCTGCACTTCATCTTGAAGCATTTGGAGACCCCACGTACCTATGCCAGAGTTTTGTTTACTGACTACTCCAGTGCTTTCAACACGATCATCCCTCACAAGCTTTTTGACAAACTCTCTCAACTCAAGGTTCACTCCTTTACCTGTAACTGGATTCTTGACTTTCTTCTAGACCGTCCTCAGGTCGTCAGACTCGACAACTGATTCTCTGCCTTTATATGACTGATGAGTGATGTATGTTTAACACTGTGTTTACCTATCCTTTAGTGCTGTATACATGTTGTATGCCAATGAAACGTATGACACGATGAATGCATGTGTGACTGTGCAAGAAAGGATGTATTTCATTGTCGCCATGCCACACCAAAATCCTTGTAACGTTTTTACTTGGTGAATAAATGTTCTTATCATATCTTCTATATATATAAATTGCTTAGCCGGAAGTCCTTCTTCGCCACTACTATAAAGTTTGTCTCCTATGGACGCTGATCTGGGCACGTGCTGAGAGCTGCTGATCGGCCTGCTGTGTGCTCAAAACCAACCAAATCGTTATAGCCGACATTTCCTTACCGAACGTTTAACCGTTTCTGAGATAAATAAATAAACAAAATGTCCACAAACTGCAATAGCCTCATTCCGCGCGCTTCCATTAAAAATCAAATTGAGGTTTCAGCATGTTTTCCCATATAGAACAAAAAATTCATGGTTTTTCTATGAAGCCTTCGTAGCTTAGTGGTTTAATCTTTCGCCTACGGTTTCGGGCGACCCAAGATCGATACTCACGCAAGCCATATTTTTTTTTAAAGTTTTTTTTTTTTACACTACAATATGGATATTTTTTTTTAAATTTAGACTTTTTACATTTAATTTATTATTATTATTATTATTATTGTTATTATTGTTATTATTAATAAACTAATAATAATAATACTAATAATAATAATAATAATAATAATAATAATATATTATTATTATTATTATTATTATTATTATTATTATTATTATTATTATCATTATTATTATATCAAATTTTCTTTTAAAACCTTATTGTTTTTTTATGATTTCTATTTGTATTATTCTATATTCAATATTATTATTAGTAGTAGTAGTATTAGTAGTAGTAGTAGTAGTAGTAGTAGTAGTAGTAGTAGTAGTAGTAGTAGTAGTAGTAGTAGTAGGCCTGCTGTGTGCTCAAAAACCAGCGAAATCGTTTTAGCCGACATTTCCTTACCGATGGTTTAACCGTTTCTGAGATAAATAAATAAACAAAATGTCCACAAACTGTAATAGCCTCATTCCGCGCGCTTCCATTAAAATGGTATGGGGAGGTATCAAGTGGGTTCGGGGAGGTATCAAGGGGGTATGATGAGGCATTATGGGGGAAGGGGACGGGGAGATATCAGGGGGGGGGGGTATGGTGAGGTATCAAGGGGGATATGGGGAGGTATCATCGTCCAAACGAAACTCGCAGACAAAAGTTCTCTCTGTCTACATTTTAAACAGCATCATGTGTACCCTGGCTTGCCAGGGTACAAAAACCACTAGTATCTTATATTATCTTACGTAGACATCATTAAGTCTGATGCATTTATATCCTATCGAAGAAACCATACTCTTGTTCGTAATACCATGGGTACCGAAAATTATTGGTAGAAAAACAAGGTTCGTTATTATAATTAGTAGTAGTAGTAGTAGTAGTAGTAGTAGTAGTAGTAGTACTATTTTTATTATTATTATTATTATTATTATTATTATTATTATTATTATTATTATTATTATTATTATTATTATTATTGTTGTTGTTGTTGTTGTTGGTATTATTATTATTATTATTATTATTATTATTATTATTATTATTATTATTATTATTATTATTATGAAGAAAGTCGAGAGAATTACTAGCAATTAATAGCAAATTGGGTAAATTCTCCGGATAACTGGCTGTCTACTCCTGATGGAAACGATGTAGCAAAAATAAAGTAGCAATCCTACCACACGTTACTGACACTATTGGTGAAACCCTATGCACGAAATTAGGTTGTGGGATCAGGCTGAGTTGGGTGTGAGGGAAGGATGGAGAAGAGTCAATTACAACGGTTTTTTTAACGGTTGTGTCAAACACAGCATTAAAACTGTGTTAATGCTCTTTTGAAACTACAGTGTTAAAACCTGGTTTCTTTGGACAAGAAATTCTGAACGTAGACATAAAAGATAATTATCTGGACCCATGCATTCTCTATGACCAGTACGGTTATAGTTTCTGGGTCCAACGAAATTTAAGCTCAAACTTTGGTAAACCTACCTCTAGCAGACCAAATTGGAAATCTGTAATACATAGGAGAATATAGTTACTAACAAAATGGAAAGTTTGCTCTTTATATAATAAATTTTTAAAAGTTACCAGCGCAAAAGAATAATAATGCATCAAAACTCAGTACCGAATTGTCTCCCTTGACTACGTGGAGGAGAATAACGAAGAGGTGGCTCTGAGTCTGGTATTCCATATCTTGAAGATGGAAATCTTGAATATCCTGACTGGTGAGTCAAGTATCCTGGCGGTTGAGCGCCAAGTCTTTGCTGAGGAGGTCCATAATATCTTGCATGAGTATTATAAGTTCTCATTCCTGGGGAGCCAAGGACTCCACATCCTGACTGTGAAGGAAATCCGAATCCTAAATGAAAAATTAAATTAAGAAGGCTTTGTTTTCACAACAACTACTTAGGTAGAAGTATTATTTATTAAAACAATATGTCACAAACATTTAATCAAAATAATTAACTGATGCTTCTCATCCCTTTCATCAAAGAGGGTTTCCTTGCGTGCAGATAAGACCTCGGTCTATGCTCCCATCCGAAGGAGCTGGGGAGGGGGGGGGGGGGCAGTGTATCAGTGTCATGTGTGTGCAGGCTTGAGGTTTCCTTTTTTTCCTTTTTTAATTTATCCTATTCTATCCTATCTTATTCCGTAACTCGAAAGTCGTTGGGTCACCACAGATGATCGTTTAACCAGCGTATATATTCCATCTTTCTCTGTCCTCAGCAACCCTCATGGCTTCGCTCAGAGTCAAACCAGTTCATTCTCGAATGCTGTCCTCCCACCTCTTTTCCTGTCTCCATCTTTTTCTGCCTCTTTGCACCGTGCCTTGCAGAATGGTCTTTGCAAGGCCTGATGATCTGTTGACGTGGCCATCCAATCGGAGTTTCCGTTTCTTCACCACTGTGAGCATTTCATCGTGTTGTCCAATGGCTTGTGTGATGGTCTGTCGGACTTGGTCGTTGGTGATGTGCTGGGTAAAAGAAATGCCCGGAAGTCTTCTGTAGCACCTCATCTCCATGCTTTGTATTCTTCCTTGTAGATCTGCTGTGAGGGTCCATGTTTCGCATGCGTATAGGAAGATGGAGATGACAAGGGAGCGCAGCAACCTTAGCTTGGAATGTAGACTGAGAGCTGTGGTTGTACATGCTCATGGTTGCAAACAGAGCTGCATGCCAGATTCAATTAAACGCTTTCTTCAAATCTATATAGATGCTGTTGGTTGGTGCTGTAGGTGTTTATCGCAGATTATTTTGAGGTTGAAAATCTGCTCAGTGGTACTTCGTACTGTCCTGAATCCTGCTTGTTCTTCAGCTATGATTTATTCAATTTGGGGTTTCAACCTGTTGAGAATTATTTCAGGAGGACCTTGCTGGGATGGCTGATGGGGCTAATGGTGCGGTAATTTTCACACTCCTGAAGGTTACCCTTTTTTGGAAGAGTGATGACAAGCGACTGTGTCTATGATCTAGGCCACTCCCCACTCTGCCAGATCTTGTTACAGATAATGGTGAGGGCGTCAATCATCGCTTCTCCTCCTGCTTGAAGCAATTCTGCAGATATGTTGTCCGCTTCCGCTGAATTTCCCCTCTTCAGCGATTGCACTGCTGCCTCAATTTTCTTTCGGAGAATTGGGAGGATTTCTTCTTCTTCTCTGTTCTGAAGATATGATAGAACTCATTGGTCGCCGTTTGGTGTGTGGTTGTAAAGGTCAGAGAAGCGCTCTATCCATATATCCAAGACTTCTTGTCCTTCTGTAAGGCACAAGTCAGACTTGCTTTGAATCGTGGAGACCTTGGGTTGTTTAACACTTGTCAACCCCTTCACAGTCAGGTAGGTCTTCTTGCTGTTGTTCTTGTTCAGAATGTTCTCTATTTCCTGGCATTGATCTTCTATCCAGTTCTCCTTTGCTGTGTGCATGCCTTTTCGGATGTCACTGTTGATTTTTTGGAAGGCATCAGCTCCCTGTTAGGTGTTCTTTTTCTTCTCTCTTCGTTTTTTGTTTTACATTATTTTCATTTATTTTCTTAAACCAAGCCGTAAACGGGCTTTGAACCACTGCCTGTCAGACTGCAATGTTATCCCTTCAATGAAAAGGTTTGACTAATCAAAAAAAAAAAAGAGAAAGATTGTAAAAATAATAATAATAATAATAATAATAATAATAATAATAATAATAATAATAATAATAATAATAATAATAATAATAATAATAATAATAATAATAAAACTAATAAATTATAATAATAACAATACAAATATAAAATAAATGTATAACAAAACAATAACAAAAAAAGTCTAGGGAGGAGAGGGTGGGGGAGCGAGGAGTGAGGGAAGGGGGGGGGGGTAAGGTCAGAGACTCACTTTGATTGCCATACTGTGGACAAGAAGGTGGTGGGCTCTGGGTACCGGCAGCTGAGCGAGGATGTGCTGGTGGAGGTTCTGAAGATCTGGAACCGCGGTACACCTTCTTGCCCTTATTATCCATTGCAGGCTTTTAGTGCAGACCTATCATATAGGCTACCGAGGCCTCAGCTGAAACATAATGAGAAATCACTAGGTCCATTAACGAAAAACAATGAGTCCTCGATAGCAATGGGTGTGATAAGAGGACCAGTATTACACAGCACTATGGCTTATCGCCTTACAATTATCAGCCTGTAACCATTGTAAATTAACGTTGCTGTACAGCAGAAGACACAAGCCTACTGTGGGCTAAATATATGTTCGCTGACGCTGGCTCAGTAGGCAGTGACCTCATTCAGCTTCCGTATAGCCGGTACCACCCCCACCCACGCCAGAGTAAGCCTCTTGTGGTTTAGATTTCCCGGGCTTCCGGCTGACCACAGGGATAGGTAGTCATTCTTTGTTCGAACTGCATCGAGGAAGGAGCTAAGCTCTGAAGTTCTCTCTACTTGAAAACTAAAAGCAGGAACTGGTGAAATTCTATTCAACCTATTTAGCCACAGCCTGACATTGTCAAAAAGTTAAATGATCTATCTTTTGTTTCTTCGTGATGTATTGATATTATTGCTGTATTATGTTTAGAATTGTGAATGTTAGTCAAACTTTGCGTGACCACATGGTGGTCACACGACCGGTTTCGACGCCATGAAGTACCCCCTACGGACCCACTGTTGTTTAGTTTAGCCTATATGTATTCTTGCAGACCAGTGGCTGTACCGGAGAATGTGTATAGCATTAATTATATATCTATATATCTATATCTATATCTATATATCTATATATCTATATCTATATCTATATCTATATCTATCTATCTATCTATCTATCTATATATATATATATATATATATATATATATATATATATATATATATATATATATATATATATATATATATATATATATATATATATATATATATATATATATATATATATAACACATTTCCTTTAAACTTTGTATTTAATGAGAGTGTGCAGATGCGTTGAGCCTTAGTCAAAACTTATGTATATCGAATGACGTCAACTGAGGGAACTCTGTACCTGGTACGGTCCATCATTTTTTTTTTTTAAAATACAACATGACCCTTTGCAGGGCTGGGTAGTCCAACTCATCCTTTTAACGCTCATGCAATATAACGATAACCTCACACAACGCATTCTTTTGTCTAGTCACCGTTGCGTTTCTGTCAATGTGGCAGTGTTGAGACGAATTTCGCATTGCTTTTAATTAATATCAACAACAGGGACAGAAAACCACTCACACACACACTCACGCACACACACACACACACACACACACACACACACACGTGCGCACACACACTATAGGCCTATTACAATAATTATCAATACTAGCAAATTATAATATTGAGACTGGCTTTGCTAATGCTTGTTGCGATTTTAAACTTGAAAACAAATTAAATGAAATAACCCTGTTTAAAAGCCATGTAAGTTAGTTTGTCATCTTGTTTTTCGGCTAATATCCGAGATCGACAGAAAGGTATTATGCTGTGGGCCTACTGTGAAAAGCGTCGGCATAGACGCAGATAGGACTATCCAAGATGGCGGACACTTTCTACCACTGCCGTAACGATTAGCGCACTCCAGTTAGTATTCAGCTCAGTGTGAAAAAGGGGGAACCATTTAATTCAACATTAATCAGTTTCAGTGGAGTCCGTCTCTGAGGTCTTAGGATCTACGAATAGTGTAAACTAGCCCAGTAATTTAAATAGATCAACAGAAAGAAGTTGGCTTAAATATCTTTAAAGGCAAGTGAAACCAAATGTAACTTAATTATGAGCAAGAAATTAAAGGTAGACATACTTTTAATCAGCAGAAAAGCCTACATGCGCAGGTAAAATCTATTGAGGATTTTTGTTAACACATCTAATTTTAAATTCTAGAGCAAAAAGAAGTTCGCTGATCCGTTTTCGCTAATAAAATAGTTCCTTCTCTCCCAATAATTAACAGTTATGCATTGTAATCCGTATCATAGCTTACATTTGCTTGTTAGATCTACTGTATAAATCTTTGCTGACATGTTTAACTGCAAGTTCTGAAACATGGAACAACAGTTACATGTCTGTGTTAATACTAGTTTCTTCAGGGTAATAGATACCCAATAATTAACAATTATGCACTTGTAACGGAAACGCATCGTAATGCGTATCATATCCTACCTGTGCTGGTGAAACATCTTTGTTGACATCAAGTCTAAATGCAAGCTCTGAAACATCAAACAAAAGTTATAAGATTTTTTTAACAGTATATACATTCCTTCTTAAGTTAAAGGTAAGTGACACCAATTATGAAATAATTATGCACAAGTAACGCATTTAATTAAATGCATCGTAGTCCGTATCATGAACAACCGTTGCTGTTTGGAAAATCGTCGTCGACATGATTCTAACTGCAAGTTCTGTAACAAACAAAAAGAAGTTACAGATTGTTGCTATTAATAGGGCCTTTTTAATTGAAGGTAAGTGAATCCAAATAATTAATAATTATTATGCACTAGTAACACATTTAAATGCTTCGTAATCCGTATCATAAACTGTGCTGGTGGACAATCTGTTTTTGACATAGTATCTAACTGCAAGTTCTGATACAACAATTAAACAAGCTATACAGCAGACCAATAGTGCATTCGTGAACTCGAAGGTGAGCAAGACCAAATGTGTGCTAATGGTGCAATGTACCTGCAAATCAAAGATCCACACAAGATATTTTACTGACCTGTCTAACCGTTATGAAGCTAGAAAAATAATGAGCTAACACGTTTTTACTACTTATAGTGCTTCTTAAAGATAAGTGGAAGCTATTAATTACTTAATTTATAATTAAATGCACCTGTATTATGTCACAGGCTAGACCTACTTGTGTAGGTAGGATGTGCGAATAAGCTTTGTTGGCTTGTCTATTTGAAAGTTGTAAACTAAACAAGATTATTTAAAACTCGTGTGTGCTTATGTTGTTTTGTTGCTGCTGTTGTTGTCGTCGTTTCTGCTGCGGTTGTTGTTGTTGTCGTCGTTATTGCTGTTCTGGTCGTCATTGTTGTTGTCGTCATTGTTGTTGCTGCTGTTGTCGTTGTTGCTGCTGTTGTTGTCATTGTTGTTGTGGTCATCATTGTTGTTGTTGTTGTTGTTATTGTTGTTTCTGTTGCTAACTTAAATGTACAACTTTAAATGAATGCTCTCAGCTCAGGGCAAAAAGGTGGATGGAAGGATGGTGGTGGGTTTTCTTTAGCCAAAAGGGGAGAGTGGTGGGGGACGGAGAAGAATTATAATATATAATTTACAATAAATGTAGCCTAAATGTTACTCATTGTTAATAGTGTTGTTGAAGAGTGTCATGTAAGATGCTCTTGCAGATTATGAAGGCACAGTCAGCATAGGGGGTAGAGCAATCTCCAATCTTCGTTTTGCGGATGACATTGATGGATTGGCTGGAGAGGAACAAGAACTTGAACAGCGGGTACAGAGGCTTGACACCACCTCCAGAGCTTATGGAATGGAAATAAGTGCAGAGAAGACCAAATTGATGACCAACAACACCAATGGCATCAACACGGACATCAAAGTCCAAGGCCAATCCCTCAACACAGAGCATAGCTTCAAATATACTACTCAAAATAATTGAAGGGCCACTCTCATATTTCATTTAGTTTGATTATTTTTTGCTGCTATCAATAATATCGCTTATATTGCTGATTTCAAAACTTATCCTGTACAGTAACATTCAAGACAATCTTATTCTGACAAGTAATCACGTGTGTGAGTTTTGAACTTTCTGCACTGAGTTGAAAAACAAACCCAATTTTTACAAAAAAACGACCCTAATTTACTGTTGTCTTGCTAATAAAGCAAAATTTTCAACATTAAAAAGTGATTTGCACGCGAAAGGCTTGCATTTTCTGAGTTCAGTTCAACAATCGGCGCTTTTTTCTGGGTATAAATGGCAGCGCTTTTGCTGCTTTTCTAACCCATGCCCCCAAGGCTACGATTGACTGATGCGGATAGACTAGAGGCAGAGCTATTGCATGGCTTCAGGAAGAGGTGGGGGTGAGTGAAGTTGGCAGGCGGCTGTCAGTGTCCCACTTCGTTGTACAAAGGCTGCCGGAGCGCTTTAACAACACTGGAAGCGTCCAAGAACCAAGAAGGTCCGGACGCCCCCGCGTTACCACTGCAAGACAAGACCATTTCATCACCCTGTCAGCTTTGAGGATGAGGTCCGCTACAGCAAACACCATCATAAGACAGCTTCACGCAGCCAGCAAAATTTTCAACATTAAAAAGTGATTTGCACGCGAAAGGCTTGCATTTTCTGATTTCAGTTCAACAATCGGCGCTTCTTTCTGGGTATAAATGGCAGCGCTTTTGCTGCTTTTCTAACCATGCCCCAAGTTAAATTGAATTTACTCGAATTTTAAGCGACTGATGTCTAAAATCTTTTTTGTTATTAATGCAGAAATGATTGCAATAAAATGTGATGAACTAATAAATTGAATTCGCGTTTCTGATTTAAAGAGAGACCCACATGTCCAAGTGGCCCTTGTATTATTTTGAGTAGTATATTTAGGATCCATTGTATCAGACAATGGGTCCCGACAGGAAGTCCTCTCCAGGATCGCACAAACAACTGCTGCCCTGACAAGGTTGAAACCCATTTGGAAAGACAGGACCATCAGTCTACATTCCAAAGTAAGACTGCTGCGCTCTCTTGTCATCTCCATCTTCCTATATGCTTGCGAAGCATGGACCCTCACAGCAGATCTCTAACGAAGAATACAAAGCATGGAGATGAGGTGCTACAGAAGACTTCTGGGCATTTCCTATACCCAACACATCACCAACGACGAAGTCCGACAGACCATCACACAAGCCATTGGACAACACGATGACCTGCTCACAGTGGTGAAGAAACGGAAACTCCGATGGTATGGCCACGTTACCAGATCATAAGGCCTTGCAAAGAATATTCTAAAAGGCACAGTGCAAGGAGGTAGAAGAAGAGGGAGACCGAAAAAGAGGTGTGAGGACAACAATCGAGAATGGACTGGTTTGACACTGAGCGAAGCCATCAGGGCTGCTGAGGACAGAGAAAGATGGAGTATGCTGGTTAAACGATCATCTGTGGTGCCCTTACGACCTTCGGGTTACGGGACAGGACAGGATAGGATAGGATAATAGTGTTGTAGCTGCAGTTGTTGGTGCTTCTGCTTCTGTCATTGTTGTTGATGATATTCATGCTGTTTTTGTAAAGTTCTCTATAATGTTTCATCATGTCAACACGCTGTGTGTGTGTGTGTGTGTGCGTGTGTGCGTGTGTGGGTGTGTGTTTGAGTGGGTGTGTTTGTGTGTGTGGTGTTCTGTTCCTGTTGTTCATATTAATTAGAAGCAACGCGACATTCGTCTCAACACTACTACATTGACAGAAACGCAACGGTGACTAGTGCAGAAGAATGCGTTGTAGGACATTACCGTTGTATTACATGAGCGTTAAAATGGTGAGTTGAACTACCCAGCCCTGCATATGGTCGTGTTGTATTTTTTTTAAATAAAGTAAAATAACACAAAAGCTGAACCTTAACAGGTACAGAGTTCCCTCACGTGATGTCACTCGATATATATACGTTTTGACTAAGGCTCAATGCACACTCTCATTAAATACAAAGTTTAAAAGAAATGTAAAAACAAAATATTAACAATTTAATAGGTGACGTTTTCATGATTACTTTATTCGATTTGCATAACTTTTGGTTTTTACATTGGAGACGTAGGGAAAGTCTGTGTGTATACACCAAACTGAAAGAAATCCCTCCAGTAATTTGGGAGAAAATAGGATTAGAACGAAACCAACAACACATTATAACGTCACCATGATGTCGCCGTCACAAGATGACACTGGACGGACGGACAAAACCAAAAATAATAGCTTCCGGGCTAAGCTTAAAGCTCGGGAACTAAAAAAAAAAAAAAAAAAGAAAACTGACGCAGGTTAATATGCAATCGTCTTCCTTGTTGATAGTTTGTAACGTTGGTCTATTGATTATTTTGTATGCCTACGTGAGGGCAGACCTCCTGTGTGGACTACTTATAGTTTTCACTTTAGCGAATGAGTGCAAAGTACAGCGGTTATATAGGACATGTATTAGGGTTGCTAGTTGTTAACTGTGTACTATATAGCGATCCAGAGTATTGCAGTTATCTTACTGATAGT
>CM072524.1:47414061-47466561 GCA_036898135.1 Oncomelania hupensis
GCTCAGTGCACTTCTGACGGGGCAAGCACTGGAAGTTTACACCAGACTGTCGAACGATGTCGCCAAAAACTACGACGTCTTGCTACAGCTTCACAGAAAAGGGCTACCGTAAACGCTTCCGCGAATGTCGACCTCTGTCAGACGAGACTCCAAAGCAATTTGTGGAGCGCCTGTCGTCATACTTACACAAGTGGGTGGAACTATCAGGCAAAGGGAAGTCTTACGATAGTCTCCATGACCTGATCGTGAAGGAGCAATTCCTCAATGCCTGTCAAAAGGACCTGGCGACCCACTTGTAATTACAGAAGCTGCAGACGCTTAATGATGTGACCGAGGTTGCTGAAAGATATCTCCTCGCTCACGGAAAAACGCTGGGGCCACCCAAGGTGACGAAACCATTTCAGAAGACTGGAAACCATGGGAACCAGATCCAGGGGAGCCAGACGAGCCAGAGACAGACGGACTCCACGCCACCTCCAAGGGAAGGGCATTCAAGAGGCTGTTTCACCTGCAACGCTACAGACCACAGAGCGGCTAACTGTCCTCAAAACAAAAGTAGCGGACAGCGGGGCAGTACGGACAATGCAGCGGCGGGCAACCGGCAGAGGCGGTTCTCTAATCTACTGCAAACCGGTAGATCTGACCATCAAGTGTGCGGCGGGAGCGTCATTCTTCCGAGTGAGACCGAGCGCACAGCTACTCCTGCGGACGTGCAAGAGTGCATGACTGATGGCCAACTTCTCCTTGCCAACGGGAAATCCATCCCCGTCGTCGCCAGCGCAGCTGTGACCGTCCAGAACATGCCTGTTTCCAAGGGACGCGTCGGAAATCATGAAGTGACTGTTCTAAGAGACTCTGGCTGCAGTGGGGTCATCGTCAGAGAAGATCTAATCGCTAAAGAACAGTTCACTGGCGATTCTAAATGGACACTTATGGCCGACAGCAAATGTGTGAGAGCGCCAGTTGCGAAGATTCAAGTCAGCACTCCTTTCTACATAGGCGAAGTAGAAGCGGTTTGCCAGAAGAAGCCGCTATACGATTTGATGATCGGGAACATCGACGGCGCGAGACGACCCGACGACCCCGATCCAGAGTGGAGTCCAGCCTCAACCCAACGCGTCGAAGTTGTGGAGGAGGATCCATTGCCATTTCCCGATGGAGACCTCACAGAGCTGCTACGGGACAATGTGGCTACTCCGGCTCAGCCCTGCCGACCTTAGATCGTCGGTGCCGCTACTACTAGGGCCCAGGCCAAGAGAGACAAGACGTCTACGCCACTGAAGGTCGCCGACAGCTCCAAAGCTGCCATCGTTGACAGAGATAAGCTGATCCAGCTCCAGGAAGCTGATAGCACTTTAAACAAGTACAGGAACCGCCAAGATCACGTGAACAAGGGCAGTGGCATGGTCTATTTCGAGGTGAAGGCCAAGATCCTGTACCGAATCTTTCAGCACCCGAGGGTCAACGGAGGTAAACCACTACGACAAGTCTTGGTACCGTTACCCATAAGGCGCCAAGTGATGGAAGTAGCACATGACTCAATCATGGGAGGTCACCTAGGCATCAAGAAGACGTCAGACAGAATCCAGGCGGTGTTCTACTGGCCAGGACTTCATGCGGACGTCAGCCGTTTCTGCCGATCATGTGACATTTGCCAGAAGACCATACCTCGAGGAAGGGTTCCTAAAGTGCCTATGTAGAGGATGCCTCTGATCGACCGACCTTTCAAGACGGTGGCCTTAGACTTAATCGGCGAAATAAGACCTCCGAGTGAAGAAGGTCATCGATGGGTACTGACCTTAGTGGACTATGCGACTCGGTACCCAGAAGCAGTGCCACTGAAGAAGATTGACACTGAAACTGTTGCAGAGGCACTGGTGGACATGTTCAGCAGACTCGGAGTGCCTGAAGAGATTCTGACAGACCTCGGGACGCAGTTCGTCTCTGACTGCATGAAAGAGGTCAACAGACTGCTGAGCATCCAGCATTTAACTACGACACCCTACCATCCAATGTGCAACGGGCTTGTCGAAAAGTTCAATGCTACGCTGAAGTCCACCCTGAAGAAACTGTGCAGCGAGCAGCCCAGACAATGGCATCGCTACATCAACGCCTTACTTTTCGCCTACAGAGAAGTACCGCAGGAGTCCACCGGCTTTTCTCCGTTCGAGCTGTTGTACGGAAGAACCATCCGAGGGCCGATGCACATCCTAAAAGAACTGTGGACGAAAGAAGTAGAGACCCCAGAGGTGAAGAACAGCTACCAGTACGTGTTTGAGCTAAGGGAGAAGCTGGAGCAAACTCTCGAGATAGCCAGAGAAAACCTGAGGAAGTTCCAGGACTGTGGAAAGCACTACTATGATCGCAGGGCTGTGAACAGGAAGTTCAAACCTGGCAACAAAGTGCTGGTGCTGCTACCTACCGACCACAATAAGTTGCTGATGCAGTGGAAAGGCCCGTACGAAGTGGAGACCGTGGTGGGGATCAACGACTATAAGGTGAAGGTCGGCCAGCATTCCAAGATATACCACGCCAACCTCCTTAAGTTGTACGTGGAGAGGCCTCCAGAGACTGTGCAGGTAGCAACAGCAGCTGAGATCGACGACAGCTTCAACAGCGAGGAACTGTTGGAACTGGGAGACTTCCACAGCAAAGAAGGCATCGATGATGTTAAGCTAGGACCGAGCTTGACGGAAGGTCAAAAGTTGGAGCTCAAGGACCTTATGGGCGAGTTTCCCCATAGCTTCAGTGATGTCCCAGGCTCTACGACTTTGGTCGAACATGAAGTCCACCTCACTTCAAATATCCCTGTTCGATCCAAACCCTTCCAGATCCCTTTCAAGGCCCGTGAATCCTTGAAGAAAGATATCGATGAGATGCTGAAAATGGGCATCATCAGGGAGTCCAATTCCCCCTACGCGTCCCCTGTCGTGGTCGTGAAAAAGAAGGACGGCAGCAACAGAGTATGCATCGACTACAGGAAGGTTAATAAGATCACCGTCTTCGACCCTGAGCCGATGCCTACCGCAGCAGACCTCTTCCGCCAATTATTGGGGAATAGAATCTTCTCAAAGATTGACCTCAGCAAGGGTTATTGGCAAGTCCCCGTGCGTCAACAGGACATACCAAAGACTGCGTTTATAACTCCTGATGGGACGTACGAGTGCCTAAGGATGCCCTTTGGCATGGTCAACAGCGGAGCTACCCGGAAGAGAGGAATGAGGAAGATGCTCAATGGGATGGACAACGTCTTGTGTTACTGGGACGACCTGCTAGTCCACACTCGCACCTGGGAAGAGCATCTGCAGACATTGAGAGAGCTGTTTTACCGTCTCACAGAAGCCAACCGGTCCGTGAGACCCAGCAAGTGCATTCTGGGGGCTGAAAACGTCGATTTCATCGGACGTTCGATGGAGGAAGGAGACAACGGAGGATGCACTGACTCCAGGAAAGCCCACGAGATCACTGTTTTTGACCCTGGGCCGATGACGACGGTAACGGACGAGGGCATCGTTTCCTTACAGATGAAAAAACATTGGCTGTGTGTGAATGAACTGAGAACATTGGCAATATCCTGACAGACTTGATGATGAAAAACATGGACTCTGTGTATATAAACTGAGCGCAATGACACTATTCAGAAAGTCTGAAATAAGTTTTAATTCTGGACTTTGTTTGTGCATTACGTTTCAACGTTGTTAAAAGAAATTGGGTAAATTTCTTCTTGAGTGGGGGGTTATGTTACGTTGAAACGCGAAGGATAGTATGTCTGAAACGCGCACGATGGGTCTAATCGTTTCGCTTTGCAAAGTATTCAATAATAGAGTGTATTTACCTTTGATTTGAGTTTGCATTGGTGTTAGGAGAGGCTTTGTATAACGTTGATAATTTTCGTTAGTCGATATTATTGGATAATTATCTAGATTTGCGTGTTTACGGTCGATCGAAGATTCCCGATAAATGCAAATATTTGAGAACATTCTTGGAATGTATAGAAAGATGTATGACGTAAGTCAGTGATGACGAACTTTATTTTGATTGGTGGTAAAGCGTCATCGGGAACATTCTGACGTTATCTCGATCGAGAGAAAAATTATAAAATGGATGCTCTGTGTGTGGGTTCAGGAGGAGGTAAAAGGAGATTGTATGCAGTTGTTGATGTGTGCTGAATAAAAGTGGAAAACTTCATACGAAGACTTTGACTTGTTGCTGAGTGAGCAGGCTGCGTGGATAAACGAATCAGAGTTACACCTATCAGGATTTCAAGCATCGGGGCTGAGTCAAATACTGATAGAAAAACACCAACATCAATCGAGTGTAACATAATAAAATTTTCAAATCCATTTATTTATTTCTTTCTTTTTGGTTGGTCAAACCTTTTCATTGAAGCGATAACATAGCAGTCTGACAGGCAGTGGTTCAAAGCCCGCTTACGGCTTGGTTTAAGAAAATAATTGTAAATAATGTAAAACAAAAACAGAAGAGAGATAAAAAATAAAAAGAACACCTAACAGGGAGCTGATTCCGAAAATTTAACAGTGACATCCGAAAAGGCATGCACACAGCAAAGGAGAACTGGATAGAAGATCAATGCCAGGAAATACAGAACAGTCTGAACAAGAACGACAGCAAGAAGGCTTACCAGACTGTGAAGCGGCTGAAAAGTGTTAAACAGTCCAAGGTCTCCACGCTTCAAAGCAAGTCTGGCTTGTGCCGTACAGAGGAATAAAAAGTCTTGGATAGATGAATAGAGTACTGCTCTGACCTTTACAACCACACACCAAACGGAGACCAATCAGAACAGAGAAGAATCAGAAATCCTCCCAATTGACCGAATAAAAAGGTGAGGCAGCAGTACAATCGCTAAAGAGGGAAAAGTCAGAGGAAGTAGACAACATACCCGCAGAATTGCTTCAAGCAGGAGGAGAAGCGATGATTGACCCCTTTACCATTATCTGTAACAAGATCTGGTAGAGTGGGGAGTGGCCTACATCATGGACAAAGTCAATTGTCATCACTTTTCCCAAAAATGGAAACCTTCAGGAGTGTAAAAATTACAGTACCATCAGCCTCATCAGCAATCCCAGCAAAATCCTCCTGAAAATAATACTCAACAGGTTGAAACCCCAAGCTGAACAAATCATAGCTGAAGAACAAGCAGGATTCAGTGCAGGGCGAAATACCACTGAGCAGATTTTAAACTTCAGAATAATCTGCGAGAAATACTACAGAACAGCATCTATATAAATTTCAACAAAGCCTTTGACCGAGTCTGGCATGC
The DNA here is from genome assembly GCA_036898135.1 of Oncomelania hupensis. NCBI lineage: Eukaryota > Metazoa > Mollusca > Gastropoda > Littorinimorpha > Pomatiopsidae > Oncomelania > Oncomelania hupensis. The sequence goes on from CM072524.1 coordinate 47,419,343, forward strand.
AGCTCTGTGAGCAACCATGAGAGTGTACAACAATAGCCCTAAAATAACTGAAGTCATCAAAAGTCTGTATGACAAGGCTACCAATGCAGTCCTCCACAACAGCGCGGTCGGGAACTGGTTCAGAACCACAATCGGCGTGCGTCAAGGATGCCTACTCTCTCCAACACTCTTCAACATCTTCCTGGAGCGCGTCATGTCAAATACACTTGTAGACCACGAAGGCACAATCAGCATAAGGTGTAGAGCAATCTCCATCCTCCGTTTTCCGGATAACATTTATAGATTGGCTGGAGAGGAACAAGAACTTGAACAGCTTGTACAGAGGCTTGTCACTACCTCCAAAGCCTTTGGGATGGAATCAATCAATCAATTTATTTAAAGTGTGTTCACAAATTATGTAAATTTGAATTATAAAACAAAGAAACAAAATAATATGAATGATAAGGTGGAAAAAAGAAATACTAATAAATAAATAAATAAATCATAAATAAAAATGATAAAAAGAAAACAAAATTGAAGAAAAAGAATACAGCAGCTACAACAAACCCATAAGAACTTATACTGATTAAACAATGTAACCTAACATTGAAGCACCATCATCTTAACATCTAAAATACATCGAATAAAATAATTATAACCCTTTTTCTTTCTGTATATACGATATAATAGATGCGATTGTCAACATCAATTCATTATCAGCTCTTTTTTTTACATTATTGTACTGTGCAATAACAGTGTTAATATTATTTTCTATAAATAATTTGTTCAGACATGTGCAATGTAATTTCAAATGTTCTACAGTCGGAGCATTTGAGCATACACATTTAATGTCTTTAGAAAATTTAGTTTTCCATAAATTTAATTTTAACTTGGACTTTAAATTTGGAATGGAAATAAGTGCAGAGGAGACCAAAATCGATGACCAACAACACCAATGGCATCAACAGAGACATCAAAGATAAAGGCCATTTCTTCAAAGCTGTTCATAGCTTCAAACATTTAGGAGCTATCGTATCAGACGATGGGACCCGACAGTAAGTCCTCTCCAGGATCGCACAAACAACTGCTGCCATGACAGGTTTGAAGCCCATTTGGAAAGATAGGATCTTCATTCTTTATGTACATTCCAAGAATGATGTGCTCCCTTGTTATATCCATGTTCTTATACGCTTGCGAAACATGGACCCTCACAGCAGACCTACAACGAAGAATTCAAAGCATGGAGATGAGGTGCTACAGAAGACATCTGGGCATTTCCTATACCCAGCACATCACCAACGACGACGTCCGACAGACCACCACACAAGCCATGGGAGAACACGATGACATGCTCACAGTGGTAAAAAAACGGAAACTTCGATGGTATGGCCACGTCACCAGAGCATCAGACCTTGCAAAAACCACCCGGCAAAGCACGGTGCAAGGAGGCAGAAGAAGAGGGAGACAGAAAAAAGTAGGAGGAAGACATTCGAAAATGGACTGTCTTGACACTGAGCGAAGCCATGAGGGTTGCTGAGGACAGAGAAAAATGGAATACGCTGGTTAAACGATCATGTGTGGTGCCTCAACGACTTTCGAGTTACGGGATAGGATAGGATAATATAGGATAGTAGGAAATAGCCACTCAAACAAACACGCACATGACATTAAGACACTGCGCCCCTACTCCTTTGCATGGGAACATAGACCGAGGTCTAGTCTGCACGCAAAGAAACCCTCTTATATTTTGATAACATGTTTATGACATCTTGTTTTAATGAATAATACTTCTACCTAAGTAGTTGTCGTGAAAACAAATCCTTTTTAATTTCATTTTTCATACAGGACTCGGATTTCCTTCACTGTCAGGATGTGGAGTCCATGGCTCCCCAGAAATGAGAACTCCTAATATTCAGGCAGAATATTATGGACCTCCTCAGCCAAGAATTGGCGCTCAACCGCCAGGATACGGGACTCCCCAGTCAGGATATTCAAGATTTCCATCTTCAAGATATGAAATACCAGTATCAGAGCCACCTCCTCCTTATTCTCTTCCACATAGACAAGAGAGACAACTCGGTACTGAGTTTTAAAGTATTATTATTCTTTTGCGCTGGTAACTTTTTAAAAATTATTATATAAATAGCAAACTTTCCATTTTGTTAGTAACTATATTCTCCTATGTATTACAGATTTCGACTTTGGTCTGCCAGAGGTAGGTCTACCAAAGATTAAGCTCAAATTTCGCTGGACCGGGGTAGCAATGGCCTTACTGGTCATAGAGAATGCATGGGTCCAGATAATTATCTTTTATGTCTACGTTCAGAATTTCTTGCCCAAAGAAACCAGGTTGTAGTTTCAAAAGAGCATTAACACAGTTTTAATGCTGTGTATGACACAACCGTTAATAAAACATGTTGTTATTGACTCCCTCCCTCACACCGAACCTGGCCCGATCCACAACCTAATTTAATGCATAGGGTTTCACCAATAGTGTCGTATCCATCAGGAGTAGACAGCCCGTTCTCCAGAGAATTTACCCAGCAATTAACACGCCGACGGGTAATTCTCTCGACTTTCTTCGTTATAATAATAATAATAATAATAATAATAATAATAATAATAATAATAATAATAATAATAATAATAATAATAATAATAATAATAATAATAATGAACCTTGTTTTCTACCAATAATTTTCGGTACCCAGGGTAAGTCTGACTTGTGCTGTACAGAGGAATAAAAAGTCTTGGATAGATGTATATATTACTGCTCTGACCTTTACAACCACACACCAAACGGAGACCAATCAGAACAGAGAAAAATCAGAAATCCTCCCAATTCTCCGAAAAAAAATAGTTGAGGCAGCAGTGCAATCGCAAGAGAGGAAAGTCAGCGGTAGTGGACAACATACCTGCAGAATTGCTTCAAGCAGGAGGAGAAGCGATGATTGACCCCTTTACCATTATCTGTAACAAGATCTGGTAGAGTGGGGAGTGGCCTACATCATGGACAAAGTCAATTGTCATCACTTTTCCCAAAAATGGAAACCTTCAGGAGTGTACAAATTACAGTACCATCAGCCTCATCAGCAATCCCAGCAAGATCCTCCTGAAAATAATACTCAACAGGTTGAAACCCCAAGCTGAACAAATCATAGCTGAAGAACAAGTAGGATTCAGTGCAGGGCGAAATACCACTGAGCAGATGTTAAACTTCAGAATAATCTGCGAGAAATACTACAGAACCAACAGCATCTATATAAATTTCAACAAAGCCTTTGACCGAGTCTGGCATGCAGCTCTGTGAGCAACCATGAGAGTGTACAACAATAGCCCTAAAATAACTGAAGTCATCAAAAGTCTGTATGACAAGGCTACCAATGCAGTCCTCCACAACAGCGCGGTCGGGAAATGGTTCAGAACCACAATCGGCGTGCGTCAAGGATGCCTACTCTCTCCAACACTCTTCAACATCTTCCTGGAGCGCATCATGACAAATACCCTTGTAGACCACGAAGGCACAATCAGCATAAGGTGCAGAGCAATCTCCATCCTCCGTTTTCCGGATGACATTGATGGATTGGCTGGAGAGGAACAAGAACTTGAACAGCTTGTACAGAGGCTTGTCACTACCTCCAAAGCCTTTGGGATGGAATCAATCAATCAATTTATTTAAAGTGTGTTCACAAATTATGTAAATTTAAATTATAAAACAAAGAAACAAATAATATATGAATGATAAGGTGGAAAAAAGAAATACTAATAAATAAATAAATAAATCAAAAATAAAAATGATAAAAAGAAAACAAAATTGAAGAAAAAGAATACAGCAGCTACAACAAACCCATAAGAACTTATACTGATTAAACAATGTAACCTAACATTGAAGCACCATCATCTTAACATCTAAAATACATCGAATAAAATAATTATAACCCTTTTTCTTTCTGTATATACGATATAATAGATGCGATTGTCAACATCAATTCATTATCAGCTCTTTTTTTTAACATTATTGTACTGTGCAATAACAGTATTAATATTATTTTCTATAAATAATTTGTTCAGACATGGGCAATGTAATATCAAATGTTCTACAGTCAGAGCATTTGAGCATACACATTTAATGTCTTTAGAAAATCTAGTTTTCCATAAATTTAATTTTAACTTGGACTTTAAATTTGGAATGGAAATAAGTGCAGAGGAGACCAAAATCGATGGCCAACAACACCAATGGCATCAACAGAGACATCAAAGATAAAGTCCATTTCTTCAAAGCTGTTCATAGCTTCAAACATTTAGGAGCTATCGTATCAGACAATGGGACCCGACAGTAAGTCCTCTCCAGGATCGCACAAACAACTGCTGCCATGACAGGTTTGAAGCCCATTTGGAAAGATAGGATCTTCATTCTTTATGTACATTCCAAGAATGATGTGCTCCCTTGTTATATCCATGTTCTTATACGCTTGCGAAACATGGACCCTCACAGCAGACCTACAACGAAGAATTCAAAGCATGGAGATGAGGTGCTACAGAAGACATCTGGGCATTTCCTATACCCAGCACATCACCAACGACGACGTCCGACAGACCACCACACAAGCCATGGGAGAACACGATGACATGCTCACAGTGGTAAAAAAACGGAAACTTCGATGGTATGGCCACGTCACCAGAGCATCAGACCTTGCAAAAACCACCCGGCAAAGCACGGTGCAAGGAGGCAGAAGAAGAGGGAGACAGAAAAAAGTAGGAGGAAGACATTCGAAAATGGACTGTCTTGACACTGAGCGAAGCCATGAGGGTTGCTGAGGACAGAGAAAAATGGAATACGCTGGTTAAACGATCATGTGTGGTGCCTCAACGACTTTCGAGTTACGGGATAGGATAGGATAATATAGGATAGTAGGAAATAGCCACTCAAACAAACACGCACATGACATTAAGACACTGCGCCCCTACTCCTTTGCATGGGAACATAGACCGAGGTCTAGTCTGCACGCAAAGAAACCCTCTTATATTTTGATAACATGTTTATGACATCTTGTTTTAATGAATAATACTTCTACCTAAGTAGTTGTCGTGAAAACAAATCCTTTTTAATTTCATTTTTCATACAGGACTCGGATTTCCTTCACTGTCAGGATGTGGAGTCCATGGCTCCCCAGAAATGAGAACTCCTAATATTCAGGCAGAATATTATGGACCTCCTCAGCCAAGAATTGGCGCTCAACCGCCAAGATACGGGACTCCCCAGTCCGGATATTCAAGATTTCCATCTTCAAGATATGAAATACCAGTATCAGAGCCACCTCCTCCTTATTCTCTTCCACATAGGCAAGAGAGACAACTCGGTACTAAGTCTTGAAGTAGTATTATTTTTTTGAGCTGGTAACTTTTAAAAAATTATTATATAAATAGCAAACTTTCCATTTTGTTAGTAACTATATTCTCCTATGTATTACAGATTTCGACTTTGGTCTGCCAGAGGTAGGTCTACCAAAGATTAAGCTCAAATTTCGCTGGACCGGGGTAGCAACGGCCTTATTGGTCATAGAGAATGCATGGGTCCAGATAATTATCTTTTATGTCTACGTTCAGAATTTCTTGCCCAAAGAAACCAGGTTGTAGTTTCAAAAGAGCATTAACACAGTTTTAATGCTGTGTATGACACAACCGTTAATAAAACATGTTGTTATTGACTCCCTCCCTCACACCGAACCTGGCCCGATCCACAACCTAATTTAATGCATAGGGTTTCACCAATAGTGTCGTATCCATCAGGAGTAGACAGCCCGTTCTCCAGAGAATTTACCCAGCAATTAACACGCCGACGAGTGATTCTCTCGACTTTCTTCGTTATAATAATAATAATAATAATAATAATAATAATAATAATAATAATAATAATAATAATAATAATAATAATAATAATAATAATGAACCTTGTTTTCTACCAATAATTTTCGGTACCCAGGGTAAGTCTGGCTTGTGCTGTACAGAGGAATAAAAAGTCTTGGATAGATGTATATATTACTGCTCTGACCTTTACAACCACACACCAAACGGAGACCAATCAGAACAGAGAAGAATCAGAAATCCTCCCAATTCTCCGAAAAAAAAAAGTTGAGGCAGCAGTGCAATCGCAAGAGAGGAAAGTCAGCGGTAGTGGACAACATACCTGCAGAATTGCTTCAAGCAGGAGGAGAAGCGATGATTGACCCCTTTACCATTATCTGTAACAAGATCTGGTAGAGTGGGGAGTGGCCTACATCATGGACAAAGTCAATTGTCATCACTTTTCCCAAAAATGGAAACCTTCAGGAGTGTGAAAATTACGGCACCATCAGCCTCATCAACCATCCCAGCAAGATTCTCCTGAAAAAAATATTCATCAGTTTGAAACTCTCACAAGAGGTTAGTTTGGACTCTGCAGTAAGGCTTCACGCCTCTAAAAGTTCATCCTTCTTTGGCCTTTGTAAATTAAATTCAAGGCCTAGAAGACGACAAAAGTTAGGTTTGTTCTAAGTATGTGTAGGGAAAATTTTCCCTAGGAATGCCGTGACATAATCCAGTTGACCTATATCCGTCAGCCCAAGCGAGGTCGCTCCGGCTTATGGGATATCGCGGGCTTTAGCTTACCACACCGTTAAGGTACGTCAGTCTTTGTCTAAACCGCACCCGAAAGGGACGGTCGCGCTAAAAGTTCTCTCTCAGAAGACTACGCAGGTGACGGGTGAAATCTATTCTTCGCAGTATAGCCATTGTCAAAAAGGTAAATGATCGCTCTTTTGTTTCACCGTGATTTATTGATATTATTATTGAATTATGCTTGTGAAGTCTGGCCATGTTTTTATTATTGTGAATGTTGGCAAAACTTTGCTTGACCACGTAATTGACCTACGCGACCGGTTTTCAAGACTAAGAGGTAGCCCCTACTGACCAACTGTTGTTTCTCCTATTGGTATTATTGCAGACCAGTGGATGTACCTGAGAAAGTGTATATTATTAATTACATCTCTCTGTGTTTAGCCATGATGTATATATATGAATTATGTTGGAGATTCCAGTGGACCACGGACTTAAAAGATTGTTCGTCTATAATCTGTATAAGTGGAGACGAGGGCTGTTTCTGCCAACAGTGAGATGCTCTGTACTCCCTTCGTAAGCAAGGCGTTGCAAAAACTCGTCTTATGTTTTGCAGACGAGCAGGCTTGGTCCGTGGCAGAAGATAGACCCCATGGAGAGCCATCCCAGACACACGGCCTGCAATTGAGCAGAGAGCACTGAGCTCCGGTAGCTCAGTAATAATAATAATAATAATAATAATAATAATAATAATAATAATAATAATAATAATAATAATAACGGATTTTTATATAGCGGGTACTCCAGCCTATGACCATACTCACCATGCTTTACATAGTCATTACATATAAATACATGCACTCGATAAAACGTCACTTTTGCTACAATACACCAAAGACGGAACAGTAAAGGTACAGACTATTTACAACTATGTATATAAATTACACAAAAAAAGACCGAAATAGACTATTTACAACTATGTGCACAAATGACAAAAAAGACAGAAATAGAATAGCAAAAAACCTATTCACAGCTATTTATATGCCCGGTTAGGCCCAGGAAGAAAAACAGTATAAATATTTACAGCCGTGTATACAATTACGGATCAGACATAGACAAAAGATGAGAGAATGGCAGCGGGATACAAATCAATCTGAGTAATGCAGTTTGAAGAGGTGGGTTTTTAGGGCCTTTTTGAATGCTTGTGTTGATTGTATGTTGCGGATATGGGAGGGAAGGGAATTCCACTGCTTAGGTGCGGAGTAAGCGAACGCACGTTGGCCGTATGTCTTAGTGCGGGTGACGGGAACCTTGAGTGTGCAGTGTCAGCAGAAGATCTTAAAGTGCGTGAAGGGGAGTAGACAGACAGTTGATCAGCGAGGTAGGAAGAACAAGAATCTGTGAAGAAATTGTGACAGAGAACAGAGAGTTTGTACTCTATGCGTGCTTGCACAGGAAGCCAGTGAAGGGAATGTAGTAGAGGTGTGATGTGATCGCGTTTCTTCGCTCGGAATACTAGTCTAGCTGCTGAGTTCTGAACCTTTTGTAATTTGTCAATGATGTGTTTTGGGGAGCCAGCAAGGAGAGAGTTGCAATAGCCAAGACGAGAAAGGACGAGAGCGCAGACTAGAGTTTTGGTGGCAGGGACTGTAAGATAGTGGCGAAAGGAGCTGATTTGGCGTATGGCCGTGTATGCAGAGCGACATACGTTGGAGATGTGGTTGTTGAGGGACAGGTCATCAGAGAGAATGTAGCCGAGATTTCTTGCTGAGGGTGAGAACTGAATGTTTGTTGTCCCTACTGTAAGCGATGTTGGGAGAGGCGAGAGTGAAGAGGAGGTGTTGTGCTTGTGAATGAGGAGGGCTTCGGTTTTATCGTCGTTAAGCTTAAGCTTGTTGAGTGTCATCCATGACTTAATGTCTGTGATGCAGTTCTCTTCTCCAAAGTCTGAACAGTGGAATTAATGAGAGAGGGGGCGGTGGATTTATACAGTTGTGTGTCGTCTGCAAATGACTGACTCTCAACAGCATGCTTTCTAAGTAGGAGAAGCAGTGGCTTGGTGTACAGAGTGAATAACACCGGCCCTAAAACGGAACCCTGAGGCACGCCGCACACCAAGTCTGCTGTGCTGGAGAAACAGCCATCGACGGTGACTGCTTGTGATCTGTCAGAAAGATATTGTGGAACCAAGCCAGGGCCGAGCCAGAGATTCCAAAGTAGTGTTGAAGAATGTTAAAGAGAATGTGGTGGTCGACTGTGTCAAAGGCGGCTGAGAGGTCTAATAAGGTGAGAACGGAGACGTTACCATTATCTAAGGCAAGCAACAGATCATTGGTTACCTTTATGAGGGCTGTCTCAGTGCTGTGGAAGGGTCGGTAGGCAGACTGGTTGGGGCAAAGTAGAGCGTTATCATTTCGGTAGGCAAACAGTTGTTTGAGAACATTTTTTTCTATGGCTTTGGACAGGAAGGAGAGGTTTGAAACAGGTCTATAGTTCTTTAGATTATTTTTGTCTAAACTTGGCTTTTTAAGGAGGGGTTTGATGACAGCCGCTTTGAGCACAGATGGAACAACACCAGAGGACAGACTGTCGTTGATAATGTGGGTAATGGTCGGGAGTAGAGGGTAAAGATTCTCTATCAACATGGGGGTAGGAATGGGGTCGAGAGAGCAAGATGTTGGTTTTGAGCTTAAGGTGACTTTCTTGACTTCTTGCTCTGTTATTGGTTGAAAAACTTCCATCTTTGCGGTGGTGAGGGAAGGTGAGAATGGGTTAATGAGTGGGATCTCATGGCTATCAAGAGCGGCCCTTATGTCAGCCATTTTCTATGTGAAATAATTACAAAATACATCTGGGAGCTGTAGTCAGTAGTCAACAAACGAGACAGAGAGAAAGCAGCACCACACCTCGACATTTCAGTTAAGTGCTATAGAACAAGTGCACGAACACTGATTTATAGCGACTGTGCGCTAGTCCACTGTTCTAGAAAAAAGGAACATTAGGCCAAAAAGAACAAAAAGACCAAGGATGACACAGTAGCAAGTATTGCAAACAGTAGCAGAATAGATCCATCAAAGATCAAACTACTCGAAGTGAATTTTGGACTATTAAGTTAATCCTAGTTATATCACATTTTGGACATTTAAGTTATTGTAGTGCTTAGAAAATTGAGTATAGAGTAGAGGAAATAAATGTGTGATATTTACTGTTAACAAGTGGCTGGACTACCTACATTGAATGTTTCATAGACATGCGAGAGCTAGTGTGTCAGTGAATCTTTTACACTTTCTTCCTTATTTCTGAAACCCCATCCTCACACAGATCGGCCCAGAAACATACAAGTATTAAGATTAGTCATAGGGCGATCTAAGTAGCCGATCCCCGCTGACGAACGACGAGTGGGTAATAGCGTTCCATTGTACAGAGCTCAGCAACAATAGACCCCACCGTCACATCTTAATTGGCGAGCCTGCCAGGATCTGTGTATAATAGGATAGATAAAAATAATAGTTGTATATTATAATTTAGAATAGTTGTTAGTACTGTATTTGTAAATGTAGTAAGGAGACAGTGGTGGTGCAAAATATTTTATAAAAACTTTTTCTTTTTGTGCTTGTTATTGGTTGTATGTTGCATGGTTCCTTTCCAGGTTTGCTTAAGTAACTATTGTATGCTAGTTGAGGTCTTGGTTTATTCTATTATTGATTACGAATTTTGTTGTCTTTGCATTATTTTTATTGAATTGCCATATTGCTAGTTTTTTTGTATTCCGCGTGATTCAGAGGTTGGTCATAGACTCTTTTGACCATGACAGGCCCCATAGCCTTGAGATTGAGCTTCAAGGAACTAGGAGAATCATTACACTTAGCAGGAGCGGATTTAATTGCGTATATCAATGCGGAAGTAGCGATTAGAAGCAGAGAGAGAAGCAAAAGTTAGGCGATTAGAAGCAGAGCGAGAAGCAGAAGGCGATTGGAATTTGAGCGGGAAGATAAAGAACGAGACAGACAACACAAACTGGAATTGAAGAGATTAGGCTATGGCCCCTCAAGTTCCGCCACAACCCATCCCCACTCAGATCAACTAGATGTAGCCCCACACCCCGTAATAGGTATGTCGTTTTCACTTGGGCCATTCAATGACAGAGAAGAAGGTCTATATCTCTATCTGACTAGGTTTGAGCACCTAGCAACAGAGTACAAGTTGGAACACACCCATTGGGCTTTTAAGCTTAGTCAAGGGCTGAGAGGAAATGCATATGACATCTACAGTAAGCTACCAACTGACAGAGCGACTGACTATGACAGAGTGAAAGAGGCACTCCTAACGGGATTCGAACTCACAGGAGAATGCTACCGGCCAAAATTCCGCACCAATCGGAGAATGAAAGGAGAGAGTTACGCGCAGTTCTCAGATCTTCTGTCCACACTGCTGGATAAGTGGGTTAGACAGTGCTAGGACGTATGACGGACTGACCGAACTATTAGTGTGGGAACAGCTACGGGAGACCATGTCCCCTGAGCTGAAAAATTTCTCAGTAGAGCTGGGCGCAGAAAGGCTGGATGATCTTGTCAAGGTCGCAGATATGTATGTGGCCGCCCACGGCGAAGCCAAGAGCTTCAGGCAGGGCCAAAAGCCTAACGGGAAAGAGGTTCTTAAACGAAGCCGTCACCGGGACGAGCGCACCGCGAACCGTCCTACCCACCCCAAACCTGTGCCAAATAGAGGACCCATGGGAAAATTCGAGAAGAGAGGTCCCGCAGATCAGAGAGACGATTTTGCTCGTTCTGCAACAAAAAGAATCACACCACCGTGGAATGTTTCAAATTGGCAGCCCAACGAAGAGACGAGCGCGAGAGCCGGCCAGCTCATAGAGTATTAACTCAGAGCAGCGGTACAAATCCACACCCCATCGGAGATCACCCATCGGTGACGGACACGGTCACGGTCAACGGTAAAGCAGCGAAAAGTCTTTATGACACAGGTCTGTCATAGGACGCAATATTACGCGAGTTGCTTATATTGACAAGACTTTCGAACTACAAGGAGCGGACTTGACGAAACCGACGACCACTTGCCCGATTGCGTGGATAGAAGTAGATAGCAGATACGTCACAGGACGGTCCCAAGCAGCAGTTTTACAGAAACCCTTGTATGATCTAGTGCTAGGATGTAGGTATGTGTTTTTAGGCACGCCCCCTAAAACTGTAAGAATAGCTGCAGTGCAAACCAGGGCCCAAGCTGAAACCCAACCAGGCCAGCCCGAGTTAGCCCCGAATCCAGGACTCGCAGAGATTAAAACTGCACAGAAAGCGGATGCCTCGATAGCCATGTGCTTTCAGAAGTTACCGAAGGCGCACACACACCCTCACAAAGGAGACTTCTACATGGAAGATGGAGTGCTACATCAGCAGGGAGATGGAGATCACACTCGGTTAGTACTGGTCACCACCCTTAGAACCCAAGTAATAGAGTTAGGCCAGACATGCCACTCAGTGGACACATGGGAATTGGTGCCACAGTACAGAGGATCAGCGCACACTACTATTGGCCAGGAATCACGGAGGATGTCAAGCGGTTGGTGAAATCTTGTCAACGATGTCAACGATATTCCCGGCGCCATCACACCGTACCAGTTACCTTAGGACCATCAGTAGTAGTCGGCGTGCCATTCCAGCAAATCTCAGTAGACATAGTAGGACCATTACCCATGACTAAGAAGCGGAATAGATTTCTCCTCACACTCGTCGACGCCTGTTCGATGTGGTGCGAAGCAGTTCCTTTGCCAGCGATCGACACCAGGAAGATTGCAGATGCACTCATCGACATCTTTACCAGAGTAGGATTCCCTGACAGCATTAGGACGGACAACGGATCTCAGTTCACCGGCCGCCTGATGCACGAAGTGTTTGAGTTGCTACAAGTGCATCATATTCGCACGCCACCTTACCACCCAGCCAGCAACGGTCAGGTAGAAAGACTGAATGGTACCCTTCTCACCGTTATCAGGAAAGTCGCCAACGACAACCCAGAAGCGTGGGACACCTACAGGAATGCGGCACTGTTCACATACCGAGAAACACCCCATGCCGCCACACCCCGTCAACATTGCTTTTTGGTAGACCACTAGCAGGACCGTTAGAAGCACTACGCAGAAGTTGGACGGAAGCTAAAGTGGACGACACACCTAAAGGTGCAACCAAGTATGTCGCAGACCTTCAGGAAACACTCAGAGCCACATGGAAGAAAGCTGGTGAAGCACTGAAGAAGGCAAGAGCCCGTCAGGCGAAGTACTACAACCGCCACGCGAAGGTCCGAGAACTGCAAACCGGCGATCAAGTGCTACTATTACTCACAAGTGGCACCAACAAACTTGACATCGCTTGGATAGGACCGTACCCGGTGACTGCCAAGAAATCCAAGACAGTCTACCAATTGGAGGTAAACGGGAGAGCCTGATTCCAACATATCAACCTACTCAAGAAATATACAGACCGACCCACGACCCCCAGCACTCACAACTTGCTGGCCATCGCCATCGCTGAGGAAGGTGAAAGTATGGAGACAAATGCCGTAGAGTACCCCCTGCAGGCCAAAGAGACCCACAAGGAAGTGATACCCAGTAGAAATCTCTCCGCCAAGCAACAACAGCAAGTACTACAGGTCATTAGGCAACATCAGAATGTGCTCACAGACAGACCGGGGAGAACAGACCTCGTCGAAGTAACCCTAACGGTGACCGACACAACCCCAGTCCGCCAGAAGCTCTACCCGATGCCACTGTCACAGCAGCGAGCCCTCAAGGAAGAGATAGACACCTTACTGGCAGCTGGAATCATATCCGCGTCTACTCCACCCTACAGCGCAGGCACTGTATTGTTGTGAAAGCCAAATGGAGAGCATCGACTGTGCATCGACTTTAGACTCCTGAATGCCGTAACGCAGTTTCAGCCAGAAACACTCCCAGACCCGACCGATCTATTTGCCAAGCTACAGGCAGCGAAGTACTTCTCTCGCATCGACCCCAGCAAAGGGTACTATCAAATACCAGTACAACCGCAGGTACCAAAGTACTTAGCGTTTAGCACCATGGAGGGACATTTTGAGTTCAACGTACTCCCCTTCGGGCTACACAACGCACCTATCATTTTTAGCGCTATGATGCGGAAACTCCTGGCACCCCTGAGCAGCGACATCCTCATAGCAACACCTAGGTGGAACGAACATATCGCACTGCTACAAGGACTACTCGCCCGCCTCAGAGACACTGGATTGACCAACCAAGTGCCAGATTGGGTTCACAGAATTGGAATTCCTGGGACACACCTTCAGGCAAGGAAGCCTGCAGTTGTTAGAAAAGACCATGAAACGCCTGCAGGGGCGGACGAGGGGGGGGGTTTCCGGGGTTTCCGGAACCCCCCCCCCCCCCCCCCAGCCCAAAAAAAAAAAAGGAAAAGAAAGAAGAAGAAGAAGGAGAGAAAGAGAGAGAGAGAGAATACAATTATAAAAATAAACATAAAATAAATACTATATACATATCAGGGATGTTGTTAGGAAATTTTTTCTTCGGCGATTTGGCCGAAACAGACGTGAAACTTACGGCTTTTTACAGAAAGTTTCGGCTCTCTTCTAAAGCAGTCTCACATGGTGTGTTTTTTTTTTTAATAGATTCACTACGTTAACGTGCACCCTCCCCTCCATATATTAAAGGTGTTCTGTGGATGCATATCTTTGTAATAAAACATTATTTTAAGAGTAGAATAAGAACATTGAAAAGAAATTTTATTTTCTTAAATTTTAGACACACAAAAACAATAAAAAGTTTAGACTGTCCCTTGACAGACCACAATACTGTCAGAGTTTCTGGGTTTAACCTTAGTAATTATCGAGTCCTCACCTAAACTGCAAGCGTACAGCACAGGAATATCACAAAAATGGACAAAATTGAGCCGATTCACCCGTGAAAACTTCGGCTCGGCGAGCCGACATGACGAACAGTTTATCGGCTTTTTTATAAAAATTTCGGCTAAAAGCCGAAGATCCGACCCAAACGACATCCCTGCACACACACATATATATATATATATATATATATATATATATATATATATATATATATATATATATATATATATATATATATATATATATATATATATATATATATATATATATATATATATATATATATATATATATATATATATATATATATATATATATTTTATTTATTTATTTATTTTTTTATACGAATTTTGGAAACCCCCCCCCCCAAAAACTAACTGATCCGCCCCTGGCCTGCTCGACGCTCCAAGGCCCAAGACCTAAAAGGAAGTGCAGTCTTTTCTGGGGCTCTACGGTTTTTACCAGAAATGTATCCCCAACTAAAACAGCATCGCCATGCCACTGACCAATGGGACCCGGAAAACTGCCCCGGACAAAGTCGTTTGGACCGCCGAATGCGAGGCAGCATTCCAAACCCTCAAGGACAAAATGAAATCGGCGCCAGTACTCCATCTATCAGATTTGACTCAGCCCTTCGTTCTTCGCACCGACGCCAGTGACTTAGGCCTCGGAGCACTACTGTTACAGCGCAACCCAAAGAATCTTACGACGCTATTCCCTGTCGCGTACGCCAGCAAAAAACTGAGACCCGCCGAGACACACTACGCCACGTCGGAAAATGAATGTCTTGGACTGGTCTGGGTCATACAGAAATTCCAATTCTACCGGTATGGGACCCACATCACAGTTCAGGTGGACCATCAACCGCTATCGTTCCTGGCAGCCTCCAAGTCCTTGAACTCTCGTCGGGTGCGATGGGCATCCTTCAGGCATACTCCTTTCAAGTCGAGTACATCCCCGGCAAAGAGAACCACGGAGCCGACTACCTAAATCGTCATCTCGTGGAGGACACATCAGCTGTCGCCCACCCATCCCAACTAAGGGTCACAGCACCAGAATTTGTCCCTGGCCAATAACCCTGTTACGTTGAAACGCGCACGATAGTTCGTGTGTGACGCGCACGATAGATGCGATCGCTTTGTTTTGCTAAGCATGTAATAACGGAGTGTATTTATCCTTGATTTGATTTTGCGTTTATATCAGAAGAAGATTTGTATAACGATGGTAATTTTAGTTGGTCGATATTATTTGAGAATTTTCTAGAGTTGGTTGTTTACTATCGATGGAAGGGTATGGATAATTCTAGTGGTAACTAAAGACGCTTCCATCCTAAATATGGTTGTATGACGAAATGTGTTTCGATTGGTTATAATTATGTCTTGCCCGAACGTTCTTTATTTCTCTGGAGTTAGAGAGACTATATAAGTGCCACACTGTTTCAAAGGAAAGAATTGTATTGTAAGGTTGATAGTTGAGAATTGTAGAGTGGAAAAAGCGATTGGGCGATTGTATGCATTTGTTGATGTATGCTGAATAAAGCTGGAAAATTTCATACGACGACTCCAGCTTTGTTGATGATTGAACGGGTTGCGTGGATAAACAAATCTGAGTTACACTTATCAGGAGGATTCAAGCATTGGGGCTGAATCAACTACTGATAAAGATAAAACTAACATCAAGTGTAACAAACCCTTTGTCAGTCGTGTCCATAGCTACCTGGCATAGCATTGCAGCTCAGGTAGGACCACTTTATTAGTTTGTAAATAGGACCCTATTATAGTGCAGTGTTAAACTCGGCTCTGTGGTAAAAAAAAGTTCGAATCTAGTAGTCATCACCTTTTTTCCAGTTCAGGGAGCCTGTCACAAGAGGCTAGTTTGGACACTGCAGTAAGGCTTCACGACTGTTCATCCTTCTTTGGCCTTTGTAACTTAAATTCGAGGCCTAGCAGACGACAAAATTTAGGTTTGTTCTAAGTATGTATAGGGAAAATTTTCGCTAGGAATGCCGTACATAATCCAGCTGATCTATATGCGTCAGCCCACGCGAGGGCGCTACGGTTTATGGGATATTGCGGGCTTTAGCTTACCACACCGTTAAGGTAGTCAGTCTTTGTCTAAACCGCACCCGAGAGGGACGGACGCGCTGAAAGTTCTCTCTCAGAAAACTACGCAGGTGAGGGGTGAAATCTATTCAGCCATAGCCTGACATTTTCAAAAAGGTAAATAATCGATCCTTTGTTTTACCTCGATTTATTGATATTATTATTGGATTATGCTTGTGAAGTCTGGCCATGTTTTATAATTGAGAATGTTGGTAAAACTTTGCTTGACCATGTGGCTGACCCAAGCGACCGGTTTTCGAGACCAGGAGGTAGCCCCTACTGACCAACTGTTGTTTCTCCTATTGGTATTATTGAAGACCAGTGGATGTACACAAGAAGGTGTATATTACTAATTACTTCTCCCTGTGTTTATTTTAGCCATGATATATATATACGAATTATGTTGGAGATTCCAGTGGACCACGGACTTAAAAGATTGTTCGTCTCCTATCTGTATAAGTGGAGACAATCTTGCTGAGGCCTGTTTCTGCCAACAGTGAGACGCTCTGCACTCGAGCAGAAAGCACTGAGCTCCGATAGCTCAGTAATCAACAAACGAGATGAGGAGAAAGCAGCACCGCACCTCGACGTTTCAGTTAAGTGCTATAGAACAAGTGCACGAACACTGATTTATAGCGACTGTGCGCTAGTCCACTGTTCTGGAAAAAAGGAGCATTAGGCCAAAAAGAACAAAAAGACCAAGGATGACACAGTATCAAATATTGCGAACAGTATCAGAATAGATCCATCTAAGATCGAACTACTCGAAGTGATTTTTGGACTGTTAAGTTAATCCTAGTTATATTATATTTTGACATTTAAGTTACTGTAGTGCTTAGATAATTGAGTGTAGAGTAGAGGGAATAAATGTGTGATATTTACTGTTAACAAGTGGCTGGACTACTCATGAGAGCTAGTGTGTCAGTAAATCTTTTACACTTTTCTCCCTATTTCTGTAACCCAATCCTCACACAGGCCGGCGAAAAAACATTCAAGTACATGTATTAATTAAGATTAGTCATAGAGCGATCTAACTAGCCAAGCTGAACAAATCATAGCTGAAGAACAAGCAGAATTCAGGGCAGGGCGAAATACCACTGAGCAGATTTTCAACCTCAGAATAATCTGTGACAAATACCTACAGCACCAACAGCATCTATATAAATTTCAACAAATCCTTTGACCGAGTCTGGCATGCAGCTCTGTGAGCAATCATGAGAGTGTCCAACATTAGCCCTAACATAACTGAAGTCATCAAAAGCCTGTATGACAAGGCTACCAGTGCAGTCCTCCACAACAGTGCCGTCGAAAACTGGTTCAGAACAACAATCAGCGTGCGTCAAGGATGCCTACTCTCTCTAACACTCTTCAACATCTTCCTGGAGCATATCATGTCAAATGCCCTTGCAGTAAATGGAGGCACAATCAGCATAGGGCGTAGGGCAATCTCATTCCTCCGTTTTTCGGATAACATTGATGGTTTGGTTGGAGAGGAACAAGTAATTGAACAGCTGGTACAGAGGCTTGATACCACCTCCAAAGCCTTTGGAATGGAATCAATCAATTAATTTATTTAAAGTGTGTTCACAAATTAAGTGATTTTAGACTATAAAAAAAGAAACAACATGATATAAATGAAAAGGTTGAAAAAGGAAATACTAATAAATAAATAAATAAATAAATAAATAAATAATGATAAAACGAAAAAAAATTGAAGAAAAAGAATACAGCAGCTACAACAAACCCAAAAGAACGTCTAATGATTAAACAATGTAACCT
This sequence comes from Oncomelania hupensis, assembly GCA_036898135.1. Lineage (NCBI taxonomy): Eukaryota > Metazoa > Mollusca > Gastropoda > Littorinimorpha > Pomatiopsidae > Oncomelania > Oncomelania hupensis. The sequence goes on from CM072524.1 coordinate 47,437,702, forward strand.
TACGTTGAAGCACCGTCATCTTAACATCTAAAATACATCAAATAAAATAATTATCACACTTTTTCTATCTGTGTACACAATATAACAGATGCGATGGTCAGCATCAATTCATTATAAGCTACTTTTTTTAAAACCTTATTGTACTGTGCGATAACAGTATTAATATTGTTTTCTATAAATAATTGGTTCAGACATGAGCAATGTAATATCAAATATCCTACAGTTAAAGCATTTGAGCATACACATTTAATGTCTTTAGAAAATTTAGTTTTCCATGAATTTAATTTTAACTTGGAATTTAAATTTGGAATGGAAATAAGTGCACAGAAGACCAAGAAAGATGACCAACAACACCAATGACATCATCAGGGACATCCAAGATAAAGGCCATTCCTTCAACACCGTCATAGCATCAAATATTTAGGAGCTATCGTATCAGACAATGAGACCCGACAGTAAGTCCTCTCCAGGATTGCGCAAACAACTGCTGCCATGACAAGGTTGAAACCCATTTGGAAAGACAGGATCATCATTTTACATGTACATTCCAAGACTGATGCGCTCCCTTGTTATATCCATGTTCTTATACTGTACGCTTGCGAAAAATGGACCCTCACAGCAGACCTACAACGAAGAATTCGAAGCATGGAGATGAGGTGCTACAGAAGACATCTGGGCATTTCCTATACCCAACACATCTCCAACGACGACGTCCGACAGACCACCACACAAGCCATGGGAGAACACGATGACATGCTCACAGTGGTGGAAAACACGGAAACTTCGATGGTATGGCCATGTCACCATAGCATCAGACCTTGTAGAAACCATCCCGCAAAGCACGGTGCAAGGAGGCAGAAGAAGAGGGAGACAGAAAAAAAGTAGGAGGACGACATTCAAGAATGGACTGTCTTGACACTGAGCGAAGCCATGAGGGTTGCTGAGGACAGAGAAAAATGGAATACGCTGGTTAAATGATCATGTGTGGTGCCTCAACGACTTTCGAGTTATGGTATAGGATAGGATAATATAGGATAGTAACAAGAACCAACAAAAAACACTCAAACAAACACGCACATGACATTAAGACACTGCGCCCCTACTCCTTTGGATGGGAGCATAGACCGAGGTCTAGTCTGCACGCAAACAAACCCTCTTTGATTAAAGGGATGAGAAGCATCAGTTCATTATTTTGATAACATGTTTATGACATCTTCTTTTAATGACCTACCTTAGTAGTTGTTGTGAAAACAAATCCTTTTTAATTTTATTTTTCATACAGGACTCGGATTTCCTTCACAGTCAGGATTTGGAGTCCATGGCTCCCCAGAAATGAGAACTCCTAATATTCAGGCAGAATATTATGGACCTCCTCAGCCAAGAATTGGCGCTCAACCGCCAGGATACGGGACTCCCCAGTCCGGATATTCAAGATTTCCATCTTCAAGATATGAAATACCAGTATCAGAGCCACCTCCTCCTTATTCTCTTCCACATAGGCAAGAGAGACAACTCGGTACTGAGTTTTAAAGTAGTATTATTCTTTTGCGCTGGTAACTTTTAAAAAATATTATATAAATAGCAAACTTTCCATTTTGTTAGTAACTATATTCTCCTATGTATTACAGATTTCCACTGCTTTGGTCTGCCAGAGGTAGGTCTACCAAAGATTAAGCTCAAATTTCGCTGGACCGGGTAGCAATGGCCTTACTGGTCATAGAGAATGCATGGGTCCAGATAATTATCTTTTATATCTACGTTCAAAATTTCTTGCCCAAAGAAACCAGGTTGTAGTTTCAAAAGAGCATTAACACAGTTTTAATGCTGTGTATGACACAACCGTTAATAAAACATGTTGTTATTGACTCCCTCCCTCACACCCAACCTGGCCCGATCCACAACCTAATTTAATGCATAGGGTTTCACCAATAGTGTCGATATTATATGGTACGATTGCTACTTTATTTCTGCAACATCGTTTCCATCAGGAGTAGACAGCCCGTTCTCCAGAGAATTTACCAGCAATTAACACGCCGACGGGTAATTCTCTCGACTTTCTTCGTTATTATAATAATAATAATAATAATAATAATAATAATAATAATAATAATAATAATAATAATAATAATAATAATAATAATGAACCTTGTTTTCTACCAATAATTTTCGGTACCCAGGGTAAGTCTGGCTTGTGCTGTACAGAGGAATAAAAAGTCTTGGATAGATGTATATATTACTGCTCTGACCTTTACAACCACACACCAAACGGAGACCAATCAGAACAGAGAAGAATCAGAAATCCTCCCAATTCTCCGAAAAAAAATAGTTGAGGCAGCAGTGCAATCGCAAGAGAGGAAAGTCAGCGGTAGTGGACAACATACCTGCAGAATTGCTTCAAGCAGGAGGAGAAGCGATGATTGACCCCTTTACCATTATCTGTAACAAGATCTGGTAGAGTGGGGAGTGGCCTATACCATGGACAAAGTCAATTGTCATCACTTTTCCCAAAAATGGAAACCTTCAGGAGTGTGAAAATTACAGCACCATCAGCCTCATCAACCATCCCAGCAAGATCCTACTGAAATAAATATTCATCAGTTTGAAACTCTCACAAGAGGTTAGTTTGGACTCTGCAATAAGGCTTCACGCTTCTAAAAGTTCATCCTTCTTTGGCCTTGGTAACTTAAATTCGAGCCATAGAAGACGACGAAAGTTAGGTTTGTTCTAAGTATGTGTAGAAAAATTTTCGCTAGGAATGCCGTGACATAATCCAGCTGACCTATATCCGTCAGCCCAAGCGAGGTCGCTCCGGTTTATGGGATATCGCGGGCTTTAGCTTACCACACCGTTAAGGTACGTCAGTCTTTGTCTAAACCGCACCCGAAAGGGACGGTCGCGCTGAAAGTTCTCTCTCAGAAGATTACGCAGGTGACGGGTGAAATCTATTCTTCGCAGTATAGCCATTGTCCAAAAGGTAAATGATCGCTCATTTGTTTCACTGCGATTTATTGATATTATTATTGGATTATGCTTGTGAAGTCTGGCCATGTTTTATAATTGTGAATGTTGGCAAAACTTTGCTTGACCACGTTATTGACCTAGGCGACCAGTTTTCGAGACCAGGAGGTAGCCCCTACTGACCAACTGTTGTTTCTCCTATTGGTATTATTGCAGACTAGTGGATGTACCCGAGAAAATGTATATTAATAATTACTTCTCTCTGTGTTTAGCCATGATGTATATATATTTAGGAATTATGTTGTAGATTCCAGTGGACCACGGACTTAGAAGCTTGTTCGTCTCTAATCTGTATAAGTGGAGACGATCTTGCTGAGGGCTGTTTTTGCCAAAAGTGAGATGCTCTGTACTCCCTTCGTAAGCAAGGCGTTGCAGAAACTCGTCTTATGTTTTGCAGACGAGCAGGCTTGGTCCGTGGCAGGAGATAGACCTCATGGAGAGTCATCCCAGACACTCGGCCTGCAATTGAGCAGAGAGCACTGAGCTCCGGGAGCTCAGTAGTCAACAAACGAGACAGAGAGAAAGTAGCACCGCGCCTCGACGTTTCAGTTAAGTGCCATAGAACAAGTGCATGAACACTGATCTATAGGGACTGTGCAGTAGTCCACTGTTCCGGAAAAAAGAACATTATGCCAAAAAGAACAAAAAGCCCAAGAATGACACAGTAGCAAGTATTGCGAACAGTAGCAGAATAGATCCATCAAAGATCAAACTACTCGAAGTGAATTTTGGACTGTTAAGTTAATCCTAGTTATATTACATTTTGGACATTTAAGTTATTGTAGTGCTTTGAAAATTGAATATAGAGTAGAGGAATTAAATGTGTGATATTTACTGTTAACAAGTGGCTGGGCTACCTACATTGTATGTTTCATAGACATGCGAGAGCTAGTGTGTCAGTGAATATTTTACGATTTTTTCCCTATTTCTGAAACCCCATCCTCACACAGATCGGCCCAAAAACATACCAGCATTAAAATTGGTCATAGGGCAATCTAAGTAGCTGATCCCCACCGACGAACGACGAGTGGGTAATAGCGTTCCATTGTACAAAGCTCAGCAACCATAGACCCCACCGTCACATCTTAATTGGCGAGCCTGCCAGGATCTGTGTATAATAGGATAGATAAAAATAATAGTTGTATATTATAATTTAGAATAGTTGTTAGTACTGTATTTGTAAGTGTAGTAAGGAGACAGTGGTGGTGCAAAATATGTTATAAAAACTTGTTGTTTACTTCAATTCTTTTTGTGCTTGTGATTGGTTGTATGTTGCATGGTTCCTTTGCAGGTTTGCTTAAGTAACTATTGTATGCTAGTTGAGGTATTGGTTTATTCCATTATTGAATACGAATTTTGTTGTCTTTGCATTATTTTTATTGAATTGCAATATTGCTAGTTTTTTTGTATTCCGCGTGATTCAGATGTTGGTCATAGACTCTTTTGACCATGTCAGGCCCCATAGCCTTGAGATTGCGCTTCAAGGAATTAGGAGAATCATTACACTTAGCAGGAGCGGATTTAATTGCGTATATCAATGCGGAAGTAGCGAAGCAGGAAGCTAAGGCAGAGAGAGCAGCAGAGAGAGAGAACAGAAGAAAATAGAAGCAGAGAGAGAGAACAGAAGAATATACAAGCAGAGAAGAGAGGCAGAATTTAGGCGATTAAAAGCAGAGAGAGAGAACAGAAGAAAATAGAAGCACAGAGAGAACAGAAGAAAATAGAAGCAGAGAGATAAGCAGAAGTTAGGCGATTAGAAGCAGAGAGAGAGAAGCAGAAGTTAGGCGATTGGAATTTGAGCGGGAAGAAAAAGAACGAGACAGACAACACGAACTGGAATTGAAGAGATTACGCTATGGCCCCTCAAGTTCCGCCACAACCCGTCCCCACTCAGATCAACTAGATGTAGCCCCACAGCCCGTACTAGGTATGTCGTTTCCACTTGGGCTATTCAATGGCAGAGAAGAAGGACTAGGTTTGAGCGCCTAGCAACAGAGTACAAGTTGGAACACACCCATTGGGCATTTAAGCTTAGTCAAGAGCTGAGAGGAAAGGCATATGACATCTACAATAAGCTACCAACTGACAGAGCGACTGACTATGACAGAGTGAAAGAGGCACTCCTAACGGGATTCGAACTCACAGGAGAATGCTACCGGCCAAAATTCCGCACCAATCGGAGAATGAAAGGAGAGAGTTACGCGCAGTTCTCAGATCTTCTGTCCACACTGCTGGATAAGTGGATTAGCCATTCAGCCACTGCTAGGACGTATGACGGACTGACCGAACTATTAGTATGGGAACAGCTACGGGAGACCATGTCCCCTGAGCTGAAAACATTCTCAGTAGAGCAGGGCGCGGAAAGGCTGGATGATCTGGTCAAGGTCGCAGATATGTATGTGGCCTACCACGGCGAAGCCAAGAGCTTCAGGCAGGGCCAAAAGCCTAACGGGAAAGAGGTTCTTAAACGAAGCCGTCACCGGGACGAGCGCACCGCGAACCGTCCTACCCACCCCAAACCTGTGCCAAATAGAGGACCCATGGCAGAATTCGAGAAAAGAGGTCCCGCAGACACACTGACTCAACCAAAGCTTTTAGGTTTTGATCACCCATCGGTGACGGACACGGTCACGGTCAACGGTAAAGCAGCGAAAAGTCTTTATGACACAGGTCTGTCATAGGACGCAATATTACGCGAGTTGCTTATATTGACAAGACTTTCGAACTACAAGGAGCGGACTTCACGAAACCGACGACCACTTGCCCGATTGCGTGGATAGAAGTAGATAGCAGATACTTCACAGGACGGATCCAAGCAGCAGTTTTACAAAAACCCTTGTATGATGTAGTGCTAGGATGTAGGTATGTGTTTTTAGGCACGCCCCCTAAAACTGTAGGAATAGCTGCAGTGCAAACCAGGGCCCAAGCTAAAACCCAACAACGACAGCTCGAGTTAGCCCCGAATCCAGGACTCGCAGAGATTAAAACTGCACAGAAAGCGGACGCCTCGATAGCCATGTGCTTTCAGAAGTTACCGAAGGCGCACACACACCCTCACAAAGGAGACTTCTACATGGAAGATGGAGTGCTACATCGGCAGGGAGATGGAGATCACACTCAGTTAGTACTGGCCGCCACCCTTAGAACCCAAGTACTAGAGTTAGGCCACGACATGCCACTCAGTGGACACATGGGAATTGGTGCCACAGTACAGAGGATCAGCGCACACTACTATTGGCCAGGAATCACGGAGGATGTCAAGCGGTCCGTGAAATCTTGTCAACGATGTCAACGATATTCCCGGCGCCATCACACCGTACCAGTTACCTTAGGACCATCAGTAGTAGTCGGCGGGCCATTCCAGAAAGTCTCAGTAGACATAGTAAGACCATTGCCTATGACTAAGAAGCGGAATAGATTTCTCCTCACACTCGTCGACGCCTGTTCGATGTGGTGCGAAGCAGTTCCTTTGCCAGCGATCGACACCAGGAAGATTGCAAATGCACTCATCTCCATCTTTACCAGAGTAGGATTCCCTGACAGCATTAGGACGGACAACGGATCTCAGTTCACCGGCCGCCTGATGCGCGAAGTGTTTGAGTTGCTACAAGTGCATCATATTCGCACGCCACCTTACCACCCAGCCAGCAACGGTCAGGCAGAAAGACTGAATGGTACCCTTCTCACCATTCTCAGGAAAGTCGCCGACGACAACCCAGAAGCGTGGGACACCTACGTGAATGCGGCATACCGAGACCTACTCAAGAAATATACAGACCGACCCACGACCCCCCAGAACTCACAACTTGCTGGCCATCGCCATCGCTGAAGAAGGTGAAAGTATGGAGACAAATGCCGTAGAGTACCCCCTGCAGGCCAAAAGAGACCCACAAGGAAGTGATACCCAGTAGAAATCTCTCCGCCCAGCAACAACAGCAAGTACTACAGGTCATTAGGCAACATCAGAATGTGCTTACAGACAGACCGGGGAGAACAGACCTCGTCGAAGTAACCCTAACGGTGACCGACACAACCCCCGTCCGCCAGAAGCTCTACCCGATGCCACTGTCACAGCAGCGAGCCCTCAAGGAAGAGATAGACACCTTACTGGCAGCTGGAATCATATCCGCGTCTACTCCACCCTACAGCGCAGGCACTGTATTGTTGTGAAAGCCAAATGGAGAGCATCGACAGTGCATCGACTTTAGACTCCTGAATGCCGTAACGCAGTTTCAGCCAGAACCACTCCCGGACCCGACCGATCTATTTGCAAAGCTACAGGCAGCGAAGTACTTCTCTCGCATCGACCCCAGCAAAAGAACATATCGCACTCCTACAAGGACTACTCGACCACATCAGAGACATCGAATTGACGGCCAGACCAACCACGTGCCAGATTGGGTTCACGGAATTGGAATTCCTGGGACACACCTTCAGGCAAGGAAGCCTGCAGCTGTTAGAAAAGACCATGAAACGCTTGCTCGACGCTCCAAGGCCCCAGACCAAAAAGGAAGTGCAGTCGTTTCTGGGGCTCTGCGGTTTCTACCAGAAATATATCTCCAACTAAAACCTCATCGCCATGCCACTGACCAATGGGACCCGGAAAACCGCCCCGGACGCAAACTTGTTTTTTCCAACCTAGTTCCAGTCATTCGCCGAAAAAGGCAATTACCGAAGTCGAACGAAGCTCTCCGAGTCGAGCGAAGCTATCCGATGTTTTACGGACGAATGCTGGCAGGACTACGTGAAACCACAGGCTGGGGAAGTCTCGTCTTTCGTAGGCCTCAATTACATACTATACTACGTGCGTATGTAGGAGGCCCACACGTTTACAAAGACAAAAGAAAAGACTTCAGAGCCTGTGGTGAAACATCCGTGCATAAAAATAGCCGCTGTTGCTTCTAGATCTACTTATGTTTCGATCTGCACAGCTTCGAGCTGTAAGTCAAGTCGAGATTCGCATTTTGAAGCAGTTAGTATTATTATTACTTTATGAGGATTAATATACTGACACAATTAGTATTAAAGAGTAAAAGTAATACATAACACATAATGCACACATACAACGATTTGACATCTATATCAACAATAACACCATGACAAAACTTCAAAGCGCTATGGATACGGTGATGTCCCTTCAGCACAACAAGGCAAAGCAAGTTTATAATGGTCTCAAAACACATTGACATTTTTATTGCAAGCACCAAAGCAATTATTTATTTAACTAATATTATTCTTTTTAACTGATACAGTAAATTTGTTATATGTATTTCAATGATATGTATTTTAATGAGAAACACGTATTAAAGAAATGTTGCGTGGCAGGCGGAAATTTCCATAAATCATCTGAAAACTTTGGTAAATCTATAAGAAAACAATAACCAGTAACACCATCTGAATATTTCGGTTTACATCCAACTTCAGCAAAAACAAACAAAACGTCACTGACCATATTTACACCATTGAGCACGCACAGCAGCACACTATTCCTTTCTTTTCTTTTTTTAAAATTAGGAATAATAATAGTAATAATAATAATAATAATAATAATAATAATAATAATAATAATAATAATAATAATAATAATAATAACAAACAACAACAACAACAACAAATAATAATAATAATAATAATAATAATAATAATAATAATAATAATAATAATAATAATAATAATAACAAACAAACAAAACAAATAAATAAATTAAAGATTTAACTAAATAACTATACTACTACTACTACTACTACTACTACTACTACTACTACTACTACTACTACTAGCGAAGTTGTGGTCTTGATTTTGTGGTCCTGATTCGGCTCTTTGCAGTCCGCTGGACCCTGTAAGCATTGAATAACTAATTAGCTATTTAATTCTGATCTCGACTTGTCTTGATTTTGTGACCCTGTAAGCAATGAATAACTAACTATTAATTTAACTCAGATCTCGAGTTATTTAAAAAAAATCGCTTAGCCTACTCGTCCTTCTCCGGAAATTTAAAGATTCGAATATTATAATGTATAGGCTTAAATATTATTAATTCGAATAGATATAGTTTATACATTTATTTACGTATAAAACAAACAATACAGGTCTAATAATTATATTCAGCTAGTGAGCTTCTTCGCTGCGCGGAGACTGACTTTTATAATGTAGATTAAGCCTATGTATACTGTATAACAGTGTCTACTTGGTTCTAGGCAGGAAATGGGGAATGATGTTATTAGCCTACTGCTGAGAACTAACAAAATGCAAATCAAGGAACGCAACTATTAAATATGGTCGATAATAATTATGCTCATATTAACAAAGTATACCGTTGCGAAATGCTAATCTGTGTAAATCGAACAGAATTAGAAGCAACAGCGATCATTTTTAATGTCAACTAGTCGTAGTCATGCAAGCATCATTTCGTAACACATCGGAGAGCTTCGTTCGACTTCGGTGATTGCCTTTTTGGGCGAATGACTGGAACTAGGTTGGAAAAAACAAGTTTGCGCCCCGGACAAAGTCGTTTGGACCGCCGAATGCGAGGCAGCATTCCAAACCCTCAAGGATAAAATGACATCGACGCCAGTACTCCATCTATCAGATTTGACTCAGCCCTTCGTTCTTCGTACCGACGCCATTGACTTAGGCCTCGGAGCACTACTGTTACAGCGCGACCCAAAGAATCCAGCGACGCTATTCCCTGTCGCGTATGCCAGCAAAAAACTGAGACCCGCCGAGACACACTACGCCACGTCGGAAAATGAATGTCTTGGACTGGTCTGGGTCATACAGAAATTCCAATTCTACCTGTATGGGACCCACATCACAGTTCAGGTGGACCATCAACCGCTATCGTTCCTGGCAGCCTCCAAGTCCTTGAACTCTCGTCGGATGCGATGGGCATCCTTCAGGCATACTCCTTTCAAGTCGAGTCCATCCCCGGAAAAGAGAACCACGGAGCCGACTACCTAAATCGTCATCTCAAGGAGGACACATCAGCTGTCGCCCACCCATCCCAACTAAGGGTCACAGCACCAGAATTTGTTCCTGGCCAATAACCCTGTTACGTTGAAACGCGCACGATAGTTCGTGTGTGACGCGCACGATAGATGCGATCGTTTTGTTTTGCTAAGCATGCAATAACGGAGTGTATTTATCCTTGATTTGATTTTGCGTTGATATCAGAAGATTTGTATAACGTTGGTAATTTTAGTTGGTCGATATTATTTGAAAATTTTCTAGAGTTGGTTGTTTACTATCGATCGAAGCGTATGGATAATTCTAGTGGTAACTAAAGACGCTTCCATCCTAAATATGGTTGTATGACGTGAGACAGTGATGACGAAATGTGTTTTGATTGGTTATAATTATGTCTTGCCCGAACGTTCTTTATTTCTCTGGAGTTAGAGAGACTATATAAGTGCCGCACTGTTTTCTGAAAATCCTTAACGGGAAGAGAGGGGACTATAAACTGATTAAAAAAAAAAAAAAGGAAAGAATTGTATTGTAAGGTTGATAGTTGAGAATTGTAGAGTGGAAAAAGCGATTGAGCGATTGTATGCAGTTGTTGATGTATGCTGAATAAAGTTGGAAAATTTCATACGACGACTCCAGCTTTGTTGATGATTGAACGGGTTGCGTGGATAAACAAATCTGAGTTACACTTATCAGGAGGATTCAAGCATTGGGGCTGAATCAACTACTGATAAAGATAAAACTAACATCAAGTGTAACAAACCCTTTGTCAGTCGTGTCCATAGCTACCTGGCATAGCATTGCAGCTCAGGTAGGACCACTTTATTAGTTTGTAAATAGGACCCTATGATAGTGCAGTGTTAAACTCGGCTCTGTGGTAGAAAAAGGTCGAATCTAGTAGTCATCACCTTTTTCCAGTTGAGGGAGCCTGTCACAAGAGGCTAGTTTGGACACTGCAGTAAGGCTTCATGACTGTTCATCCTTCTTTGGCCTTTGTAACTTAAATTCGAGGCCTAGCAGACGACAAAATTTAGGTTTGATCTAAGTACGTGTAGGGAAAATTTTCGCTAGGAATGCCGTAACATAATCCAGCTGACCTATATACCCGTCAGCCCACGCGAGGGCGCTACAGTTTATGGGATATTGCGGATTTAGCTTACCACACCGTTAAGGTAGTCAGTCTTTGTCTAAACCGCACTCGAGAAGGACGGACGCGCTGATAGTTCTCTCTCAGAAGACTACGCAGGTGAGGGGTGAAATCAATTCAGCCATAGCCTGACATTGTCAAAAAAATAAATGATCACTCCTTTGTTTGACATCGATTTATTGATATTATAATTGGATTATGCTTGTGAAGTCTGGCCATGTTTTATAATTGTGAATGTTGGTAAAACTTTGCTTGACCACGTGACTGACCCACGCGACAGGTTTTCGAGACCCGGAGGTAGCCCCTACTGACCAACTGTTGTTTCTCCTATTGGTATTATTGCAGACCAGTGGATGTACCCAAGAAGGTGTATATTATTAATTACTTCTCCCTGTGTTTATTTTAGCCATGATGTATATATAAATATATGAATTATGTTGGAGATTCCAGTGGACCACGGACTTAAAAGATTGTTCATCTCTTATCTGTATAAGTGGAGACAATCTTGCTGAGGGCTGTTTCTGCCAACAGTGAGATGCTCTGTACTCCCTTTGTAAGCAAGGCGTTGCAGAAACTCGTCTTATGTTTTGCAGACGAGCAGGTTTGGTCTGTGGCAGGAGATAGACCCCACGGAGAGTCATCCCAGACACGCGGCCTGCAACTGAGCATAGAGCACTGAGCTCCGATAGCTCAGTAATCAACAAACGAGATGAGGAGAAAGCCGCACGGCACCTCGACGTTTCAGTTAAGTGCCATAGAACAAGTGCACGAACACTGATTTATAGGGACTGTGCGCTAGTCCACTGTTTTGGAAAAAAAAGGAACTTTAGGCCAAAAAGAACAAAAAGCCCAAGGATGACACAGTATCAAATATTGCGAACAGCAGCAGTATAGATCCATCAAAGATCGAACTACTCGAAGTGAATTTTGGATTGTTAAGTTAATCCTATTTATATTACAGTTTGACATTTAAGTTATTGTAGTGCTTAGATAATTGAGTATAGAGTAGAGGAAATAAATGTGTGATATTTACTGTTAACAACTGGCTGAACTACCTATGTTTCAAAGCCATGCGAGAGCTAGTGTGTCAGTAAGTCTTTTACACTTTTCTCCCTATTTCTGTAACCCAATCCTCACACAGGCCGACCCCAAAACATGCAAGTACATGTATTAATTAAGATTAGTCATAAGGCGATCTAACTAGCCGATTCCCGCCGACGAACTACGAGTGGGTAATTGCGCTCCATTGTGCAGAGCCCAGCAACAATAGACCCCACCGTCACAGAAATCCCAAGCTGAACAAATCATAGCTGAAGAACAAGCAGAATTCAGGGCAGGACGAAATACCACTGAGCAGATTTTCAACCTCAGAATAATCTGTGACAAATACCTACAGCACCAACAGCATCTATATAAATTTCAACAAATCCTTTGACCGAGTCTGGCATGCAGCTCTGTGAGCAACCATGAGAGTGTACAACATTAGCCCTAACATAACTGAAGTCATCAAAAGCCTGTATGACAAGGCTAGCAGTGCAGTCCTCCACAACAGTGCCGTCGTGAACTGGTTCAGAACAACAATCGGCGTGCGTCAAGGATGCCTACTCTCTCTAACACTCTTCAACATCTTCCTGGAGCACATCATGTCAAATGCCCTTGCAGATAATGGATTCACAATCAGCATAGGGCGTCGGGCAATCTCAATCCTCCGTTTTTAGGATAACATTGATGGTTTGGTTGGAGAGGAACAAGTAATTGAACAGCTGGTACAGAGGCTTGACACCACCTCCAAAGCCTTTGGAATGGAATCAATCAATCAATTTATTTAAAGTGTTTTCACAAATTAAGTGATTTTAGACTATAAAAGAAATAAACAAAATAATATAAATGATAAGGTGGAAAAAGGAAATACTAATAAATAAATAAATAAATAAATAAATAAATAATGATAAAAAGAAAAACATTGAACAAAAAGAATACAGCAGCTACAACAAACCCAAAAGAACGTATAATGATGAAACAATGTAACCTTACGTTGAAGCACCATCATCTTAACATCTAAAATACATCGAATAAAATAATTATAACACTTTTTCTATCTGTGTACACAATATAATAGATGCGATTGTCAGCATCAATTCATTATCAGCAACATTTTTTTTACCTTATTGTACTGTGCGATAACAGTATTAATATTATTTTCTATAAATAATTTGTTCAGACATGAGCAATGTAATATCAAATGTCCTACAGTCAGAGCATTTGAGCATACACATTTAATGTCTTTAGAAAATTTAGTTTTCCATGAAATTAATTTTATCTTGGAATTTAAATTTGGAATGGAAATAAGTGCAGAGAAGACCAAGAAAGATGACCAACAACACCAATGACATCGACAGGGACATAAAGATAAAGGCCATTCCTTCAACACCGTTCATAGTTTCAAATATTTAGGAGCTATCGTATGAGACAATGGGACCCGACAGTAAGTCCTCTCCAGGATTGGGCAAACAACTGCTGCCATGACAAGGTTGAAACCCATTTGGAAAGACAGGATCATCATTCTACATGTACATTCCAAGACTGATGCCTATCCTATCCTATCCTATCCCATAACCCGAAGGTCGTAGGGGCACCACAGATGATCGCTTAACCAGCATACTCCATCTTTCTCTGTCCTCAGCAGCCCTCATGGCTTCGCTCAGTGTCAAACCAGTCCATTCTCGAATGTTGTCCTCCCACCTCTTTTTCGGTCTTCCCCTTCTTCTACCTCCTTGCACTGTGCCTTGCAGAATGGTCTTTGCAAGGCCTGATGATCTGGTGACGTGGCCATACCATCGGAGTTTCCGTTTCTTCACCACTGTGAGCAGGTCATCGTGTTGTCCAATGGCTTGTGTGATGGTCTGTCGGACTTCAACGTTGGTGATGTGTTGGGTATAGGAAATGCACAGAAGTCTTCTGTAGCACCTCATCTCCATGCTTTGTATTCTTCGTTGGAGATCTGCTGTGAGGGTCCATGCTTCGCAAGCATATAGGAAGATGGAGATGACCAGAGAGCGCAGCAGTCTTACTTTGGAATGTAGACTGATGGTTCTGTCTTTCCAAATGGGCTTCAACCTTGTCAGGGCAGCAGTTGTTTGTGCGATCCTGGAGAGGACTTCCTGTCGAGACCCATTGTCTGACACAATGGCTCCTAAATATTTGAAGCTGTGCACTGTGTTGAGGGATTGGCCTTGTACTTTGATGTCCGTGTTGATGCCATTGGTGTTGTTGGTCATCATTTTGGTCTTCTCTGCACTTATTTCCATTCCATAAGCTCTGGAGGTGGTGTCAAGCCTCTGTACAAGCTGTTCAAGTTCTTGTTCCTCTCCAGCCAATCCATCAATATCATCCGCAAAACGAAGATTGGAGATTGCTCTGCCCCCTATGCTGACTGTGCCTTCGTGATCTGCAAGAGCATCTGACATGATGCGCTCTAGGAAGATGTTGAAGAGTGTTGGAGAGAGTAGGCATCCTTGACGCACACCGATTGTTGTTCTGAACCAGTTCCCGATGACGCTGTTATGGAGGACTGCACTGGTAGCCTTGTCATACAGGCTTTTGATGACTTTTATAATTTTAGGGCTGATGTTGTACACTTTCATGGTTGCCCATAGAGCTGCATGCCAGACTCGGTCAAATGCCTTCTTGAAGTCTATGAACACATGATATAGATGTTGTTGGTGCTGTAAGTATTTCTCACCGATTATTCTGAGGTTGAAAATCTGTTCAGTGGTACTTCGCCCTGCCATGAATCCTGCTTGTTCTTCAGCTATGATTTGTTCAGCTTGTGGTTTCAACCTGTTGAGTATTATTTTCAGGAGGACCTTGCTGGGATGGCTGATGAGGCTGATGGTGCGGTAATTTTCACACTCCTGAAGGTTACCTTTTTTGGGAAGAGTGATGACAAGCGACTGGGTCCATGGTGTAGGCCATTCCCCACTCTGCCAGATCTTGTTACAGATAATGGTGAGAGCATCAGTCATCGCTTCTCCTCCTGCTTGTAGCAGTTCCGCTGGTATGTTGTCCACTCCCGCTGACTTCCCTTTCTTCAGCGATTGCACTGCTGCCTCAACTTCTTCCCGGAGAATTGGGAGGATTTCTTCTTCTTCTCTGCTCTCGGTACATGCTAGAACTGATGGGTCTCCATTTGGTGTATGGTTGTAAAGGTCAGAGCAGTACTCTGTCCATCTGTCCAAGACTTCTTGTTCTTCTGTAAGGCAAATGCCAGACTTGCTTTGGATAGTGGAGACTTTGGGCTGTTTAACACTTGTCAGCCGCTTCACAGTCTGGTAGGCCTTCTTGCTGTTGTTCTTGTTCAGATTGTTCTCTATTTCCTGGCATTGATCTTCTATCCAGTTCTCCTTTGCTGTGCGCATGCCTTTTCGGATGTCATTGTTGATTTTTCGGTAGACATCAGCTCCCTGTGAGGCGTTCTTTTTCTTTTTTAACTCTCTTCGTTTATCACACAGATCCAAAAGTTCAGGTGTGATCCACGGCTTCTTCTTTGGTCGGTGCTTGCCAAGGATCTCAGTGGCGGCATCTGTTACAGCTGAGTTGAAGGTATTGGTCATGGTGTTGACATCTACTTCGCCTGCCCCCAAAATAAGCAGTGGTGCAAATTTCCCTCCAATTGTGGCCTGAAATATTTTTGCCACCTCCGGGTCTTGCAGTTTGTCCAGGTCGAACTTCAGCCTAGTGCACTTTGCTGTATTTACTCTCTTCAAATGGAGCCGGAAAGACATCATCACGAGATCGTGGTCACTTCCAATGTCTGCTCCTGGAAAAGTGCGTGTCCTGCCAATGTTGATGCTTGATCTGAAGCGTTTCTTGACCATGATGTAGTCGATCTGGTTGTGATGTTCCCCGCCGGGACTGTGCCATGTCCATCGTCTGGATTTTTTGTGGAGACCAAGCGTGTTTGCCAGTACCAGATTGTTGTATCTGGCAAACTCCAATAGCCTCAGACCCCTGTCATTTGTCTCGTTGTTGCAGTGGGGTCCGCATGAGTCTCCCCAGTTGTGGTGCGCATCTTGGCCAACCTTGGCATTCCAGTCGCCTTGCACTATGACTATGTCCTTCTTCGGCACTTGGTCAAGGACCGCCTGTATATTTTCATAAAAATCCTCCACTTCGCTGTCTTCATAGTCTGATGTTGGGGCATAGGCCTGGATGATGGTAATGTTGAAAGGGGTTGCTCTCAGACGGATGGTAATGAGTCTACTGGAGACTGGGCGGCAACCCATGACAGTGGCTAGAATGTTCTTGTGGACCAAGAATCCAACGCCGTGTTCGTGCCTGTCATCTCTACCGCTGAAATAGAGCTTGTGGCCTTTGTCAGTCGTTGTTTCACCTAGGCCTTTCCAGCGCAGTTCGCTGATACCTAGAACGTTCCATCGATAGTGGTCCAGCTCGTGGGCCAGTTCTTCTAATTTTCCTTCCGCAGTTAGGGTCCTGACATTCCAGGTTCCTATGACGATGTTGTTTCTCGTGCGGATCTTGCTAATTTGTCCATCAGTAGCATACTTTTCACCTCCGTCCTGGTGGCCAACGGAAGGCGCGGTCCTTGTGTAGCCGGGCGACGACCGATCCGGCATGGAATTAGTGGATAGCCTCATCATGTGTTGTGTCTTGGGCAAAAAAAGACCTGGCAGGGCCCAATCCTCTCCAGGCTGTTGGCCACAGCCGAAATCCACAAATACAGTGTGGCTCGCCTTGGCCCTGAGCACGTGGTCGTTGAACCTGTAATAACGTGAGGTTCCTCCGCCCTGGCCGGTGACTTCTGTGTAGAAGACTTTCGCCCAGTGATGCCGTGCTAACATCACCCCTGTTAGTCGCAACTTACGACACGCCGGGAAACGTTGGGTCTATTCTATTTGCCCGAACCCACAGACTGATGCGCTCCCTTGTTATATCCATGTTCTTATACTGTACGCTTGCGAAAAATGGACCCTCACAGCAGACCTACAACGAAGAATTCAAAGCATGGAGATGAGGTGCTACAGAAGACATCTGGGCATTTACTATACCCAGCACATCACCAACGACGACGTCCGACAGACCACCACACAAGCCATGGGAGAACACGATGACATGCTCACAGTGGTGGAAGAAACGGAAACTCCGATGTTATGGCCATGTCACCATAGCATCAGACCTTGCAAAAACCATCCCGCAAAGCACGGTGCAAGGAGGCAGAAGAAGAGAGAGACAGAAAAAAAGTAGGAGGACGACATTCGAGAATGGACTGTCTTGACACTGAGCGAAGCCATGAGGGTTGTTGAGGACAGAGAAACATGGAATACGCTGGTTAAACGATCATGTGTGGTGCTCCAACGACTTTTGAGTTACGGTATAGGAAAGGATAATATAAGATAGTAAAGAAAAAAAAAACCACTCAAACAAACATGCACATGATATTGCGACACTGTGCCCCTACTCCTTTGGATGGGAGCATAGACCGAGGTCTAGTCTGCATGCAAAGAAACCCTCTTTGATTAAAGGGATGAGAAGCATCAGTTCATTATTTTGATAACATGTTTATGACATCTTGTTTTAATGACCTACCTTAGTAGTAGTTGTAAAAACAAATCCTTTTTAATTTCATTTTTCATACAGGACTCGGATTTCCTTCACAGTCAGGATTTGGAGTCCATGGCTCCCCAGAAATGCGAACTCCTAATACTCAGGCAGAATATTATGGACCTCCTCAGCCAAGAATTGGCGCTCAACCGCCAGGATACGGGACTCCCCAGTCAGGATATTCAAGATTTCCACCTTCAAGATATGAAATACCAGGATCAGAGCCACCTCCTCCTTATTCTCTTCCACATAGGCAAGAGAGACAACTCGGTACTAAGTTTTGAAGTAGTATTATTCTTTTGCGCTGGTAACGTTTTAAAAAATATTATATAAATAGCAAACTTTCCATTTTGTTAGTAACTATATTCTTTTATGTATTACAGATTTCCACTCCTTTGGGTCTGCCAGAGGTAGGTTTACCAAAGATTAAGCTCAAATTTCGCTGGACCGGGAAGCAATGGCCTTACTGGTCATAGAGATTGCATGGGTCCAGATAATTATCTTGGATGTCTACGTTCAGAATTTCTTGCCCAAAGAAACAAGCTTTTCACATTGTAGTTTCAAAAGAGCATTAACACAGTTTTAATGCTGTGTTTGGAACAACCGTTAAAAAGAACCGTTGTCATTGACTCCCTCCCTCACACCCAACCCGGCCCGATCCACACCCTAATTTCATGCATAGGATTTCACCAGTAGTGTCAATATTGTATGGCATGATTGCTACTTTATTTGTGCTACATCATTTCCATCAGCAGTAGACAGCCCGTTCTCCGGAGAATTCACCCAGTTTGCTATTAACACGCCGACGGGTAATTCTCTCGTCTATCTTCGTTATAATAATAATAATAATAATAATAATAATAATAATAATAATAATAATAATAATGAACCTTGTTTTCTACCAATAATTGTCGGTACCTGTCACGTGGGGTTTATGGGCTCTGCACAATGGAATTATGGACCCTCACGTTTATTCGGTGGGAACTGCTAGTAAGTCACCCTATGAATTACTTTAATAAATTTATTTGTTTAGCTCGTTCTGTGTTAAGGTTGGGGTACAGAAATAGATAGAAAAATGGTAAAAGATTACTGTCACACTAGCTTTCACACGGCTATGAATCATATGTAGTCCAGCCACTTGATAACAGTTAAAATCACACATTTATTTCTTCTACTCTATACAAGATTCTCTAAGTACTAATCTAACTTAAAAAGTCTCAGTTACTGCTAATAGTTCGATCGCTGATAGTCTAGGCAGCTGTTATATCTTCCTCGGGCACTTGCTATAATATTTCATGTAGATTTGGACTACTGTGGTCCGTTTTACAGTTTCTGAAGAGTTGGACTACTGTGGTCCTGTTATGATCAGTTTAAGTGCACCTTTGTCGATTACACTTAACTTTCTGATGGTGCGGTCGAAGTCCTTCTGTGAGGTAGCTTCTGGTACACTTTTGTCGTTGTGTAGTTGGGTTCCCTTGCCACGCTGTGGGGTCTGACAGGGTGTTTCTCAAGGCAGCTCTTTCCGTCTTGTGCGGTAGAGGATCCTCAACCAACTAGTCGTTTCTGTGGAGTGGGGTGCACAGGATAGCTCGGGATAGCTCGGGATAGCTCGCCTGCTCGTCTGTAATATAAGAGACGAAATTCTGCACAACCCTGAATAATCGGTTTGTGCAGAGCGTCTCACTGAAAGCCAAGTAGCCCTCAGTGATAGCTCCACATCTCTATACATAAGACACGAACATTCTGCTACTTCCGGGTTCCACTGGAATCTCACTCTAAATTCCTATACATACATAAATATAAATTGTGTCTAACTATACACATACAGAATTAATAATAATATAAACATTCAGTGGTACAGCCACTGGTCTGCAAACATACATGTAAGTTAAACAACAGTGGTTCCGTACGGGATACAACATGGCGGCGCAACCGGTCGTGTTTCGCCTCGTGCTCGGCTCTTCCACGTGGTCCCGCAAATTCGGATTAACAATTCACATTTATGCATAGCAAATTCCACAAACATAATTTCAACAATAATATAAGTATATCACGATGAAACAGAAGGGTGTTCATTTACCTGTTTGACAAGTTCAGGCCCGTGATGACTGAATAGAATGCTAAGATTTCAAAGTCCTGCTTCCTGGTCTATGAGTGTAGAGATTTCTCTAGCTGTGGAGATGTTGACTCTACCTCGTCTCACACACGACTGATTCAAACTGTGTTAGGCTCTGACACAGTCAAAACTGCTCTACCCACTGAGCCTGCTCTGATTGGTTAAAACGGTCCGATTCAAAGCTCAAGTGCTGACTCACTGCGATGTGGGTGGCTCGCGGTGTGTGGTCTGCTGCGTAATTTAATTGCTGCTGTGTTATAGTCTAACTTCTAAAGTTACCCTTACTACACATGGCTAAATAGTCAATGGGCAGGGTAAACTGCTCGGTTCATGACAGTACCCAGTGTATTACGTACAAGAGTATGGGGTTTTTTTGTTGTATTTTTTGTTTCCCCAGCAAGCTGGGTTATATTTCACTCCAACATATAAAACATCCCCATATTACATTTCGTACATTTCTGAATTAACATACTATATATTGCATTTTGTAATCCAACAATACAGTACATTTTGTGCTTTACAAGTCAAAGTATTTTGTTTATTAATTTGCTTACTACATTTTAGAATTTTATGTTTTATACATAGAGATAAAATAAATAAAGGAAAGATAGAAAAATAAAGTAGGCAAATAAAAAGGAATAAACAAATTAAAAAAAATATTGATGGTAGGTATCCATATTCTATATCAATACAAAGTTGCACGCTAACTTTCTCAGCCTCAAAAGAATGCAGCAATACATATTTTCCAATAATACATATATTTTCAAACAACGTTTTCGTTCAATGCCGAAGTATCTTTACTAAAATACAACATTTCAAGTAATAAAAATAAAATGAAATAAAATGAACTGCCTCTACAGGAAAAACAAAACAAAAACAAATTGGCTACCGTTTTTAGTTCAACAGCAAATCGTTAGTTCTGTATAGCAAAGGTATGTACGGAATCCACTCTATATTAAACCTGTGAACATCCATTCTCAAGTCCGAGGCATGTTTTTCAATATCGTAGCGTATTTTTAAATAGTTACGGAAAGCTTGAATAGTAGGAATTGTGCCAGCTACCTTACATTTGTAAGTGAAGAACTTTGCAAGCAACAAAATCATATCAAATGTTATATCAGATCTGAAATGTTCATCATGTCCAAACAGAACAATGGATTCATTTAAGTTAATATTAGTACAATTTTGACAGCGTTCCCTGACAAGCTGTTGATATTGGTTCCTAAAACCTTGTACGTGTTCACAACGCCAAAACAAATGTTCAATGCTTTCTCGTTCGGTCCCGCAGAAGGAGCACGACACACTGGCCACTATCTTCATACTTGAAAGTACAATATTTGTTGCTATTATCCTATGCACTATACGAAGTTGAAACCACTTTAGTTTTATATTTCGTATACTTTTAATTTTCTTAAAGACTAGATTCCACTTTATTTCTTTGCATAGCTTTTTCTCCCACTTACTACAGCAGTTGGTCTGTGCTTTGCATGACATAAAAATATCGTAATACGTGCGTGCTCCCCTGCTGACCGAGCCGAGAATTTTCCACACTTTATCAACTGCGTAAAAATCAAAATTTTGTATTTCAAAATTAGATTTCTTGACAAATTGTTTAACAGCTTCGATACAACCAGCGTAAGTCAAGAAATCTGTACGAATCTTATATTTCTGACAGAAGTCAAAATATGACAAAAACTGCCCTGAATCATTTACCAAATGACCCACACAGAATATACCTTTACATATCCACTGTCTATAAAAAATCGGTCTTCTGTGAAATTGAATATTACCGTTGTAAAATATACGTTCAGACAATAATTCTTCAGGATTTTTAGCACAAACATGCAAAAAAATAATCTATAAACAGTAAGAACATCAATCCAAAAATCGTTACACTTGATACTAGAAATAGGTATATTTGGACCAATCTTGTCAACATCCGTCAATAATGGATTAACAGAAAGCAAAATACTTCTCCATTTGGATTTGCAAAACTTAATCTTTCTTACCCATGAAACTTTTAATGACTCTATGTACTCTTTAATTTCGGGTATTCCAAGACCACCGTTTATAATATTTTTAACGCATTGTTCCTACTAATACGGTCCTTTTTTCGGTTCCAAACGAATTCAAAAACAGTCTTCTGTACAGATTTAATTATACTGTCTGGAAGGTTGGGAAGTAAAATCCACAAATAAACAAGCTTGGATATAATTAATGATTTTAAAAATAGCAATCCTTCCCAGTGGGGTTATCTGTCTTTTAGACCAAACTCTGTATAATGTCTTTACTTCCAGAACTTTTTCTTTCATATTTACTTCTATACAGTCTTTAAGATCGTTTGTAAACCATATTCCTAATATTTTGAATGTTCTTGGATTCCAATTCATATTTAAATGTGGCATGTATCGCACAGGAGAGCCTCGTCTATTACCCAACCAAACAGCACAGCTTTTCCCCCAATTTAGTTGAAGGCCGGAGAATCTACCAAAAGTTTCAATAGTCTTAATAGATTCTTCGAAGGACAGTTCATCGTCATTCAACATTAATTCCGTATCGTCGGCATACTGTGACATTTTGTGATCTGTCTTTTATTACTAAACCCTTAATATTATCATTCTCTCTAATCATCGTTGCTAAAATGTCCACATATAAAACGAAGATATAAGGTGAGATCGGGTCCCCCTGCCAATAGCCACGTCCTACCTTAAACCATCTAGACACCTGTCCGTTAACGCAAACTGAAGCTTTAATGTCACTATAGAAGATACTAATCCATCTGCAAAATTCGTTGCCGAAGCCAAACGCTTTTAACACTTTTTGCATAAACTTCCAGTCAACAGAATCAAACGCTTTTTCAAAATCCAAACAAAAAAGAAGCTCTGAAATATAGTTTACGTTCAAATAACTAATACTATCATAAATAAGACTAATATTATCACCTAAAAATCGTCCTTTAATGAACCCGGTTTGATCATCATTGATAAGAGACGGCAGAACAACCCTAAGACGGTTTGCAATACAGGAGGACCCAATCTTATACACTACATTCAATAAAGAGATAGGCCTCCAATTCTTTATGTATTCTTTATCTTTTTCTCCTGTAGGGATACATATAATAACACTTTCCTTTTGTGTGGAGGAAAGGGAACCTTTATAAAAACCATCATTTAAAGAACGGACAACAAAAGATCCTAATTGTTACCAGAAGACTTTAAAAAATTCTGCTGTAAACCCATCTGTTCCCGGACTCTTATAATTTTTCATGTTTTTTAAAGCATATCCAGCCTCCTCTAAAGTGATTTCACCCTCAAGACTATTACTCTCGACCTCCGACAGAGTGTTTAAATTGGAAACTAAATTATCATTGTCGCATTCCTCTAGTGCATCTTGTTTATATAAGTGCTGATAAAATGTCATTACCTCATTTAGAATATCTCCTGCCTCGCTAATCTCTGACCCATCTCCTTTAATTAATTTCTTCATACTTTTACTAACATAATTTCGTTTCTCTAAGCCACAAAAATATTTAGTAATTTTTCCCCTTCCGCTACCCATCTTGCCCGTGATCTAAGTAATACGCCTTCCAGTTTCTTTTCCCTAAGTTTAGTTAATTCCTCTTTGCAATGCGCTAACTCTGAATTTTTTTCTTCTGTTAAGCAAGGTGATTTTTCTAACACATTAATTCGCTCCTCTAACCGTATTTCAGTTTCTGTGTCCTGCCGCTTTTTAAATGTAGCATAAGAGATTGTCTTTTGTCTGGTTTTCATCAATAAAACATTAAAAATTAGTTGGTCCTAAATAGTGAGCTGAATGTTATCTCTAGGAATATTCGCTAAGTTTTCTCTGTTGTACGGTAAAGCTGCATATTCTTCTAATACAATACAAATGGTGGAGTTAATATCTTCAACGGAAGTTTTGTCCTTAAGCAGGGAAGAGTTAAACTTCCAGAAAATATTTCTTTTAGAAGATGATCCAAAAGTCAAGATCATAGTAATAATCGAGTGATCAGTTTTGTAGCCTGAGAGGATATCAGAGTCAGTAACGTAAGTGGATAGCGAATCGAAGATGATAAAAAAGTCAAGCCTACTTGCTGTAAAGGATTACTTCTTCTCCATGTAAAGCGTCTTCTCTCTAAGTTTAGTTCTCTCCAAATGTCTACTAATCCTAGATTTTCTGTCATCTCAAGGACCTGTTGCTGTGCTTTCTCATTATTATAGCGCATGTAGTTATCATAATCAAGATCAAAATCTAACATTAAGTTCCAGTCTCCCTAAATAATAACCTCTTCTACGTCTATGTCCCTAATGTATTTTTCTAAATTCCTGTAAAACTCAGGATTATCGTTATTTGGGCCGTAAACATTTACAAATAAATAAATCTTTACCCATTGACTTTATATGAACCAAAAGAAAATTACTACCCACATCTCTACACACTTTCTTAATATCAATTTCAAAATTGTTATTAAATAATATAGCCACCCCCCTAGAATTTGTAGTAAAGGAAGAAAAAAACCGCTTTATATCTCCACTCCGCCCTAATACACTCTTCCAGTTTAGCTTCAAAGTGCGTGTCCTGCAAAAAATAAATAGAGAATGATTTCTGTCTGAGAAAAGGGAAAATATCTCGTCGTTTATGCTGATTGGCTAAGCATCTGCAATTCATGGATAATACCCTAATACAATGATCGTTACCGTTGCTAGTGTCCATATGGAAAGTGTATAAATATAACTATTATCAAAAACAAATTAAACGTACAAAGTGCAGGCAGATCCCAATGTATGCTCAAGAATAAAGCTCTATATAACCAAAGAGTCCCTACTAACAGAATATTATATACATGTTCATCCTCCACGAACAGACAAAGAAAAAAAGTAAACAAAGAAAGTAAAAAAATATATACAGTCAATCATCTGAATCAAATTACAAATATCTAAGCTACAGACAAATATGAAAAGGTAAACCAACAAGTAATCAAATTACAATATTACGTTTCATACTATACCATATTCCATTTCAAAATTATCTCAAGGTCTTAATAAAAGTATCAACAAAGAATAACAGATATATTTTATTAATGACTAATTCAAAATCCATGTGGGGAATTAAAAAACATAAACATAGCTAGACACTTAAAGCTTTTATGTACACCGAGCTCCCATCACCCTCCAAGATGGAAAAGAGAGAGGGAGGGAGTGAGAGAGAGAAAGAAAGAAAGAGAGAGAGAGAGAGGGGGGGGGAGGACAAAGGGAGAGAGAGAGACAGAGAGATAAAAAGATAAGAGACAGAGACAGAGAGCACAACGCCCAATTTCCAATATAAATATGTCTTGCAGAATAAGCGCACAATACATCCATCATTGTTGACCATCAAAATACAAACAAAATTGTCCGTTTAGGTGTTCTATTCAATCATATCCTATTGTACGATTGGTTGTAATATCCAGTTTCACTCTATTAGGTATATTTTATCGCTTCTTTTTTTAAATAAACAATTAGTAAAGAAAAAAATAGAAAATAAGAACAGAGAAATATAGATCGCATTTCGTTTGAGTTTCGCTTCGTTAAACTTTTGTTGAATGAAGGATGCGCGCGCAGCCGTTCCAACTCAACAAATTTTGTATAACTTTAGAAGCTTAGAAAGACGGGTCAGCGAACTTCGCGTCGCTGATATAAGGGACGCAACCTTTTGTTTATTAATTCCCTTGGAATAACTCTCCTGTGGTGAAAGAAGAAAAATCTTGTTTCCAAGGGACAGTACTCGTATGTACTCTGTCAAACAGTATCCTACAAGTACAACCAGGCATACAATACTGATACTGTAGAAGAACTTGAAACGCCTAATTTACCCCTTTTAAAAAATAGTATATTGTTATATAAATCGTCCCATTAATAAAAACAACATTAAGTTACATGTAAAAGCAATGTAAATGTTATGTAACCTTGAAGCAAACAAGCCGGAATAATATGCCAATCGATGGGGTTCATCTTGTCGCCATTTTGGGTCCACATGTGTCTCCCCAGTTGTGGTGCGCATCTTGGCCAACCTTGGCATTCCAGTCGCCTTGTACTATGACTATGTCCTTCTTCGGCGCTTGGTCAAGGACAGCCTGTAGATTTTCATAGAAATCCTCCACTTCGCTGTCGTCATAGTCTGATGTTGGGGCATAGGCCTGGATGATGGTGATAATTGAAGGGAAATTTGCACCACTGCTCATTTTGGGAGCTGGTGAAGTAGATGTCAGCACCATGACCACCATATTCAACTCTCCTGTGACAGATGCCGCCACGGAGATCCGTGGCAAGCACCGGCCAAAGAAGAATCCGTGGATCACACCTGAACTTTTGAATCTGTGTGATAAACGAAGAGAGATTAAAAAGGAAAAGAACACCTCATAGAAGGCTGATGCCTACCGAAAAATCAACAATGACATCCGAAAAGGCATGCGCACAGCAAAGGAGTTTTGGATAGAAGATCAATGCCAGGAAATAGAGCACAGTCTAAACAAGAACAACAGCAAGAAGGCCTACCAGACTGTAGAGCGGCTGACAAGTGTCAAACAGCTCAAGGTCTCCAAGATCCAAAGCAAGTCTGGCATATGCTTTACAGAAGAAAAATAAGTCTTGGACAGATGGACAGAGTACTGCTCTGACTTTAACAACCACACACCAAACGGAGACCCATCAGTTCTATCATATCCCCAGAACAGAGAAGAAGAAGAAATCCTCCCACTTCTCCGAGAAGAAGTTGAGGCAGCAGTGCAATCGCTGAAGAAAGGGAAGTCAGCAGGGGTGGACAACATACCCGCGGAACTGCTTCAAGCAGGAGGAGAAGCGATGATTGACGCACTCACCATTATCTGTAACACGATCTGGCAGAGTGGGGAGTGGCCTACACCATGGACCCAGTCGCTTGTCATCACTCTTCCAAAAAAAGTAACTTTTAGGAGTGTGAAAAGTACCGCACCGTCAGTTATCTCAGTAAGGTCTTCCTGAAAATAATACTCAACAGGTTGAAACTCCAAGCTGAACAAATCATAGCTGAAGAACAAACAGGATTGACGGCAGGGCGAAGTACCACTGAACAGATTTTTAACCTCAGAATAATCTGCGAGAAATACTTACAGCACCAACAACATCTAAATCACGTGTTCGTGAAAGCGTTTGAACTAGTCTGGCAAGCAGCTCTGTGGGCCACCATGAGAGTGTACAACATCAACCCTAAATTTATTGAAGTCATCAAAAGCCTATATGACAAGGTTGCCAGTGCAGTCCTCCACAACAGCGCCAACGGAAACTGGTTCAGGACAACAATCGGTGTGCGTCAAGGATGCCTACTCTCTCCAACACTCTTCAACATTTTCCAAGAGCGCATCATGTCAGATGCCTTTGCAGATCACGAAGGCACAGTAAGCATAGGGGGTAGAACAATCTCCAACCTTCGTTTTGCGGATGACATTGATGGATTGGCTGGAGAGGAACAAGAACTTGAACAGCTGGTACAGAGGCCTGATACCACCTCAAGACCCTATGAAATGGAAATAAATGCAGCGAAGACCAAAATGATGACCAGCAACACCAATGGCATCAACATGGACATCAGAGTCCAAGGCCAATCCCTCAACACAGTCATAGCTTCAAATATTTAAGAGGCATTGTATCAGACAATGGGTCCCGATAGAAAGTCCTCTCCAGGATCACACAAACAACTGCTGCCATGGCAAGGTTGAAGCCCATTTGGGAAGACAGGACTATCACTCTACATTCCAAGGTTAGACTGCTGCACTCTCTTGTCGCTCCATCGTATTATGCGCTTGCGAAACATGGACCGTCACAGCAGATCTACTACGAAGAATACAAAGCATGGAGATGAGGTGCTACAGAAGACTTCTGGGCATTTTCTATACCCAGCACATCACCAACGACGAAGTCCGATAGACCATCACACAAGCCATTGGACAACACGATGACCTGCTCACAGTGGTGAAGGAACGAAACTCTGATGGAATGGCCACGTCACCAGATCATCAGGCCTTGCAAAGACCATCTTACGGGATAGGATAGGATAGGATAGAAATTGTAACATCCCTTCCTTCTCCCCCCCCCTTCTTCTTTCCCGCCCCCTCCTTCCCATTCTCAACTCATCAGAAGAGGTTTTGTGTTCCGAATGCGTGGAATATCCACTGAACGCTGCCACCTTATATTTTAATTTTATTTATATGGACCAGTACTCTATACCTTAACGATTGGATGATGTAAGAAGTGGAATGGGGTAAATTTTGCTAGGGCTGGCTGGGTGGGGGTTGTTGGGGATGCAATGAGAGAAGAAGAGAGAATACAATGCAACGCATCTTCCTTACCTTAGAAGGAATTACAATAGGCGCCGAATCACGACAGTTTAAAACCATAATACATTATGTAAGAAAGAATCGGAGGATGCAGAGTGAGGAAGTGGGAGAGAGAGAGAGAGAGAGAGAGAGAGAGAGAGAGAGAGAGAGAGAGAGAGAGAGAGAGAGAAGGGTGGACTGGTAGCATACAGTGAGGCTGAGACTATAGACAAGACCTCCCTCCCTCCCTCCCTCAAAGAAAGGGACAAAGCCTAGCCTAGTCTCAGCTAATCTAGGTGGATAGGGAGTTCGAGAGTTGTAAACCCAGGGGCATTAATTAATCAAGTACAGTGAATCCACGATTGCACAGCGGTAGCAGCGTTATGTATCACAGTTAAAAGCAGAAGTATTTGGCAATGTATCTTAAAACATCACACCCGTTAATGGTAATCCTATTGGTGCATTTTTTTCTTCTTCTTTTTCTTTTTCTTCTTCTTTCTCGCCAGACATGCCAGAGGACGAAGATCGTGCATTGTTTTCTGGTGACTTCATACCCCTTGCTGGCAACATCAGCACACCCACAAAACAAAGACTACCAGGTAGTGCACTGAATAACGATAATAACAACGGCGATGGCGATAATAATGATGTGCTGCTGCTGATGAT